>CM041042.1:7441127-8183387 GCA_023078785.2 Hyles euphorbiae
ACCGTAAACTTATAACTACTAGTATAATTCGTTGAAGGCTGTGCGACCTCTGTTCCTTTCTCTCAAAATAAAAAATAAAAATAGGCATTCAAAAAATATTCCTTTGACCATTAAAAAATCGTTAGAAAAAGTTTATGAGTTAGTTTAGTCAGTCTGCGAGACGGTTGCTACCTGACTTTTTTTACATCCAAGGTCGAAGCCACAATGGAGCAACCGTCGCCGTACCCTCTGTAAAAAAGGATTTTAATATCAACAATTTGGCTGTTATTGTTAATCGTTATGACCGTTGAAAATATATATTACCTTGAAATTGGACGAATTTGTTTACCGGTCATTTATATCCATACTCATATTTATAATTTTAAGTGATTTAGATATAATTTTCGGTTCATTCGACTTATTTACATTTAATTACGGCTATTCAAATTAACTAGGTATTGAATTTTTAATTACCTAACCTTTTCAAATAGAACGAGTATAAATAAGAACTAGATTAAAAAAAAAAAAACATATGAATAATTCATCACAGTCCATCTAATATTGTCTGGAAGAAATCGCGGTAAGCGATAATAGTCACGTTTATATAAACGTGTTGTCTTATTTCTGTATGTGGTGTTCAATAAAGAATTTATAAATCTATACATATAAATAAAATTGAAGTGTCTGTTTGTAAAGTGAAAATAAAAAAAAATGTCCAACTACATATCGTTATATACACGATACCTATAACGAAAATGACCTTAGAATTTTTTTTGTCGGTCTGTCTGTCTGTCTGTTTGTTCCGGCTAATCTCTGAAATGGCTGGACCGATTTTGACGGGACTTTTATTGTCAGGTAGCTGATATAATAAGGAGTAACTAAGGCTACATTTATTTTAGAAAAATTCTTTTATTTTAGAAAAATAACGTTTTTGTTAAATTCCACGCGGACCAAGTCGCGGGCGCAGTTAGTAAATAAATATTTTTTTTACTTCAAATACGACACTGCGCAAGCGATATCCTAAAATATTACTTAGTTCCGCTATTCGCCAATAGATGTCGCGAAGTTCAATAATGATTTTAATATTTGGAAGCCCGAGAGCACTTCATCAATTTATTTTGCTTTTTGTTTCAGATTTTGAAAATTTGTAAAGCTGCAGCGTCATAGGCGACGTGGCGTCGTGGCCGCCCATCATGCATTAGATATCGCACAAACGATATCGAAACGTACGTACATTCAAACTATTATTTAAATATATTTACCCCGTAGTTCTGATGTTCTGACATGTCTTTTGGCTGTAATATTTGGCGCGATTAAGCTATCAAACCTAATATGCTGCAAAAGTTAATGTGAAAATTAAAAAATATATTAATTTAATCACTACATAGTATAAAACAAAGTCGCTTTCTCTGTCCCTATGTACCTTTGTATGCTTAAATCTTTAAAACTACGCAACGGATTTTGATTCCTTTTTTTTAATAGATAGAGTGATTCAAGAGGAAGGTTTATGTGTATAATACGTGCATATTATTGTAGAGAAATCTATATGCACCCGGGCCGAAGCTGGGCCGGGCCGCTAGTTTACTATAAATTGACAGCCTCCGTGGCGCAATTGGTTAGAGGCCGGCTGTGAAACGAGAAGGCGCGTGTTCGATCCCCGCAATGAAACAAATATTTGTGTGCTTCACAAGTAATTTGTGAGAGCAAAAAGTCTCTCGTAGTTTCTCATACCCACAACACAGGACATGTGTAAATTAAACTTTCATAAAAAACAACAAATTGAAACATTTAATTCTGTCTTTTGATGTGCGATTGAGCATAAAATTCGTGAAATCTTTTAAGCATTATCATCCGCTCGATAGGGTGACGACTCTGCCTTTCACAAAACTACTGTAAATAAATAGCTTTCGCATTGTGTGCCTTGATTATAATATACAGAAATTACTGTCTCATTACCACTGATAACCATACAAAAACCTAACTTACTGTCTTCAAAGTTCGATATATTTTCCAAGATTTTCCAGTATTTTGGCTGTACTCTTATTATTTATTAAACTTCATAACATAAAATTGTACAGGCGAAATTAATGTCATTGCTATTTTCTACGAGATGAGACAAAAAGGGTGTTGCAAAGATAAAAAGAAAGTAGATATAAAACACATACAAAGTATTCCCTGTTAAGCTATGCAATTCCATTATACAAACCGCTTGCACCTTGCCCTAGTCTGCGACTCCCATCTTAAAACCATAATCAATACCTCTCGTATATCTGTATCTGTATCAGCCCATATACGTCCCACTGCAGGGCACGGGCCTACTCTACAATCGAAAGTACGATTGAGAGTGGTTAGGCCATATAGTCCACCAC
This sequence comes from Hyles euphorbiae, assembly GCA_023078785.2. NCBI lineage: Eukaryota > Metazoa > Arthropoda > Insecta > Lepidoptera > Sphingidae > Hyles > Hyles euphorbiae. Next base: position 7,443,476 of record CM041042.1, read on the forward strand.
GCTGGCCTAGTGCGGGTTGGCGGACTTACATACCATAGAAATTCTTATAAATCGCTATGGTATGCAGGTTTCCTCACGATGTTTTCCTTCACCGTTTTAGTGCGTGGTGATTGACTGTCAATACACACATGACTCCGAAAAGTCAGAGGTGTGCCCTGGGATTTAAACCCGCGACCACCGTGAACATGTTGGTAGCCGCGTCTAGTCCGTTTACCAACAGGCCACCACGCACTTGACTCTCGTATATAACATAAAATATTCAAGGATAGCAAACTGAATTTGTTATAAATCTCGGCGTAAGTTCAACAGTTTGCAAGTTAAATGCTTCGCAGTTACTCGGGGGATTAATTTTTAATAAGTTTGCTTGTCTGCGCTCATTAAAGATATGATGTTATGTTTCGCTCGGGTGTCGGGTAATGTTACTTGTTTTTATTGTACTAGATCATTATTGCGAATATAGATGGAGTTTGCGGGTTATAAGTTATTGTTTGCAATGGAAGGAATTGAAGGCTGCGTATAATTTGAAGGTTACGTGTCTCTGGGAAATGTTAGTTCGATTTTATTTTATACAGTTAAATGAAAAATACGGTAAAAATCTTGCTCCGCCCAGATACACTTTTATGACAATATTATATCGCTTTGTTCATCAGGGATTATCATCATCTTCATCATCAGCCTAAACTATTGTCCACTGCTGGACATAGGCCTCCTCCAAACTGCGCCATTTTACCCTGTCTTCGGCTTGTCGCATCCAGCATCTGCCAGCGACCTTTCGCAAATCGTGACCCCAACTAGCCGGTGGGCGTCCTACACTACGCTTGCCAAGACGCGGTCTTCACTCAATGTGACATCATGACATTAGGGATATCATGAAAGAATTATTAAAAGGGTTCCTATAGTCTCAGATCTTATTTAATACAAACAAATAACCACATATTTCATACGTAAAGCTCGACCATGAAACAAATGCCTAGACTATTAACTAGGGATGTTGCGGATGTCGATTTTTTCACATCCGCGGATGCGGATGCGGATGCGGATTTTTAAAGGCTCACATCCGCGGATGCGGATGCGGATGCGGATGTTTAAGATTCTCTATAAATATAGTATATGAATGAATATTAAAATTAAACTATTATTTACGGATTTTATCGCTTACTATTATTTATCGATTTATCTATATTAATTTTTATATATTTTAACTTCCCGGCATTTCTATTACTTTCCACGATTCATGGTCAAGGGGCGGACTGAGTATAAGCTCATCCGCTCATTGACTATTATAATTTAACTACCCATAATTTACAATTATTAAATTAAAAATATAATTTAAAACGTTAGTCTGTTTTTGCGTTTCAATCTACGCAGAAGAAGCTCACTGTCTTGATGTCTGGCAGTTGGTCTTTTGGGTTCCGATTTATTTATGTGTAGAATTCGATCCCATCCTTGTGCAAGGTTCTAGCCATCTTTTCTATTGATAACTAAATTCATCACCTTCATTTTGAGTAGCCCCAAGTGCTCGCAAAAGAACACCATTTTATTTATTAAGTATAACGTCGCCTTTTCTAATACAAGGCGGTAAGGAAGAGGTTCGTAAATTAAACCTGCAAATAATTGTTCGCTAGGATCACTAATTAGTGGAGTGGATAAAAATCTTCGTGCTATCGACAATAATACAGTCATTTGCAAAAACAACGGTCGGTTTTGATTTTAATTCTTCTTTAAAAAATACGGTACCAAAATGATTTCAATCATTTGTACATGTTACTGGCCGGTTTTAAAAATGCCGTGGTGTTTAAAACAGTACGTTCTAAATTCAAATTTTCGTTTGATGCTCGTTTTTACAGAAAACCACTTTTTATCCTGGTGCGAAGTCCCAAAAGATAATACGGTTCTCATAACTTTTAGTCAATTTTTATGAATTTATTTCATATTCTTAATTGTCAAAGCTTCATTTATTGCTGTTTAGCTGTCTCAATAATGTTAGAGAAAGTGGTAAAAGCTACCAAAATTATTGCGCTGCTCGAAGAGGGTTGCAGCCAATGCTTCGTGGCTCAGAGGCTAAGTGTGAGTCGCTCGACGGTTCAAAAGGACCTGGCAGCGGTATCAAGACACCGGTTCCGTCGAGAGAAGGCCTAGTTCTGGAAGAAAACCATGTATAAATGTTTCTTAGATTAACGCGAATGTTACACATTGAAATAAAACTATTATTTACGGATTTTATCGCGAATTTAGTTAAATTTTTACATTTTTAACTTCCCGACGTTTCGATTACTTTACAGCTTTCACGGGATGATCGTTTTCTTGTGAGTCGCGCATTGGGAAATCGCAAGTCTTCGTATGTGGACCTTAAGAACAACCTCGAAGAAGTAAGAAATGTGCATATTAGTCTATGGACGGTCAGGAGGAGGCTTCTCGCGGCCAATATACGCAGTCATCGCCCGGCCCGCGGCCCTAAGTTATTCCGTGAGCACAGAGTTGCCAGGCTTAGGTTTGCTCGAAATTGTGAGTCATGGACTCAAGAAGACTGGAATAGGGTATTGTTCTCCGATGAAGCCTGCGAAGAGAGAGAGAGAAGATCGACGTCGGCGAGTGCTACGAAGACGAGGAGAACGATTTGCAGAGGCTTGCTTTGAAGAAATCACACCTTATGGTGGGGGCTCTGTTATGTTTAGGGCAGGAATAAATTCAATGGATCGTACAGAGTTAGTCTTCATTGAAAACGGCTCACTGACTGGACATCGATACATAATGGAAGTTCTAATTTCTCATGCACAACCCGCATTGGCCGCTTGAGGCGAAGGCTCAATTTTTATGGACGACAACGCTCGCGCCCACCGGTCTGGCGAAGTCTGGTCTGTGGAAGCGTATGTGCAAGAAGTCGGCATTCGTCGTTTGGATTGGCCAGCTCGAAGTCCCGACCTCAATCCTATAGAGCATGTCTGGGACGTTCTGAAACGACGCGTGAGATCAGTACAACCGGCTCCGCAGACCATCAGAGAGCTGAAGAATGTGATTACCGCGGAGTGGGAACGTATTCCGCAAGCAAGTATCCGGGATATCCTCGCTAGCATACCCAGACGAATTCAAGCTGTGATTTCAGCTGGAGGGGGTCACACTCGATACTAAACATTTATCTGCTTTTACTTTATTAAAGAAAAAACAAAAAAAAACTTTGTTAACTTTTACTTCACGAGCATATGCACTACTAGCGAGCATACACTACTAGTGAACATTAGCATTAAAACCCATAAATTTTATCAAAATTTTATGATAATACTGACGAAAACGATTATTTGCTTATTAATTTACAAAATTGTGAAAGTAAAACTACCTATAATTATCAAACAAACCAATAGTAACATTTGAAACGGTTCATTGCTTAGGTGCCCATTTTTTTTTGCAAATGAGTTTATCTTAAATTCCTCTCGATGAACACCACTTAAGAGGATTTTCATCCACATCTTTCGCTTCCACTGGTCAATGTCATGTGCGAACGGCACTCGCCATTCGCCGGCACCACCAAATTTCTATCTTGTCTCATCTTGTATTACATCCGCATCCGCATAAATATCCGCATCGATTATTGCGGATGCGGATGCGGATGCAGATGTCAAAATCTATGCGGAAGTTCCGCATTTGCGGATGCGGATGCGAATATTCGCATCAACCCTGCTATTAACACTAATCTATTTAATATTATCTTTCAACATTAGTTTAAAAAGTTATACTACCAAATAAACAGATTAAAATAAATTCCAACCAGTAATTCCCGTATCGAAAATCGCAATCCCATTAAGGTCAGTGCATTCATCACCTCCTGACGCCTCGGTGAATCAGCTGTTTCTACAGATTTAACGCCTTCTGTATAGACCTCTTTGTACTGGTACTTAGATACAATATTGAACCACTATTTGCTATTAAGAGTAAAATGTGCTTTGTTTACTTATATATGATTTTATGACTTCGTTCAGTAATTTGGCATTGTATGTAATATTGGGTTTATATTCATGCTAAATTTTATGTAACAATATCAGTTTTACGTCTGTTAAATCGTCTTTGCGTGATGTGGGAACGCACTAAATTTTAAATTGCCTACAATAGGAGAATACTTGGTAAAAAATTAACCTCCATAATTTTTCATACGGTTTAATGACTGACCATGACCGAACGTTGTATAATTGATTACGATTATATTTTATGGTAATTCAAGGGTAGGAAAAAGGCTTGGTAATTGAATGATGTTTTGTAATATTTTTTGTGTAAGTTTATTTTGCTGTTTTAATGTAAATGAGTTATTTATCCATGATTTTACTAAGAAGAACGTTCGGCGATTTGGAATTCGTTGTTTTTTTTGTATCTTATAAAAAGCTGTGAATAGTCATATTCTACGAGTATAATATCATTCTTTTGTTATAGAAAGTCCATGTGTCGATAAATGCCTTACCCTAAGATTCCCTACATACAGTTAAATAAAAATATTGTCACCGCAAGCTGTGGAGAGTTCGGGTCACAATCGAAAGTTGATTTATTTGCTACCGACCTTTCAACTCCGGAAGCGAACAAGCCAGTATTAACTTTAGTTTGCTTGTAGTTTGTCCGACAAGAGGAAGAATCAAATAGATTTTATTCGGAAAATCCATTGTTTTTTACATTTCTACTCGATAAAAATGTAATCACCTTAATTGATATTATAATAAAGTTCTTGAATAATGACAGTCGCATGTTAGAATATGTAAAAACTGTCGCTATCTGTCAGACTATAATGGATACCTGGAAAAGTTGTATTTATTTATGGAGAATTTTATTAATATATTTTGAAAAAATACCTACAACCCATACAATGTTATTATACATCGATATAAATCACTATTTCCAATAGGTAGGTGTATATTATTAGGACATGACCTCTATTGGTTAAGTTGTTTAAAATTAACACGACAACTGACCTGATTTTCTCTTATAAAAATATTTAAATGAATCAACAACCAATATATTTATAATTGGACAAATTCAAATCACGTACAATAATTAAAAGGCAACACTGTAATTTAAATCCATTCCCATAAAAGTACAGCAACATGAATGGAAATATCATACCCGTTCCCTCTACACATCAAAATACCAATTGCCCTATACAAATCAAAATTGCGGCAGGAATCCGTGCCGGGCAATTTGAAAAAAATCCTCCATCGACTTTGCAGTGGAAAACGTAATAATATTTACCCCATTTCACCGCACCGACGTGTTGTTCAAATAAAGTTGAAATGCAAACCGTTCCTCGCTTTATGTTGGAAATAATTTACCTCATATGAAATACTAGGCGCTGCCTGCGGTTTTATTCATAAACGTATAGGCATCATTCTGTTATGTTAGCAAATGTATTGGGTTCGTTGATCTGATATCCGAATTTCATTTTAATACACTCCATATCGAAGTATTTTGGAACATTCCAATTTACATTTTATACCATTCGGTTTCCAATTTTTTAAAACACCTATTTTGAATACTGTGTTGCCTTAATGCGGTTTTAAATTCAAGACTGTACATAATTATATTACAATATTTCTTAAGTAAAAGATGACGTAGACATGTATATGAGTACGATAGAGCCTGGACAAGAACGAATGGAAGGAACGTAGAATGGTATTTGCACTGCAGTGCAACAATAAAGGCTGATGCATGTATGTTTGTATTTATTTCTTAAGAAGTCAATATGAACATCATCTTTGTTTCTGTATCAGCCCATATACGTCCCACTGCAGGGCACGGGCCTACTCTACAATCGGGAGTACGATTGAGAGTGGTTAGGCCATATAGTCCACCACGCTGGCCTAATCCGGGTTGGCCGCTGGCCTAATGCGGGTTGGCATCTTTGTTTATTTATACTAAATATGTTATAAGTTAACGCCCAAATCATCCCCAATATAATTTCCATACAAAATGTGGGTTTAAAATATTTTCAATAATTCCCTACCAATTTACCGAGCCGAAACCCGAAACACAAAGTATCGATTCTAAAATTACCTTTTATAGCTTCCGTTGATTTTGGTTTTTAAAAAATAAAACGGCGCGGCCCGCGGCGCTGTGCTTCCTACGGATGCTGCGATTTATTCCCAGTCGATTCTCCGATACACCGAGCTTACCTACGCCTTAATTACGTGCTCGTATCGCGTTTCTCGCGTTTGGATTGATTTATGAATTTATTTTTTTTGTGGATCGAATGCGGCTTGTGTTTTGGGAGTAACTTTGGAATATGAATTTAAATATTCCGTTGGTTTTGATTTATTTTGTTTGAGTGTTATAGTTTTCCAATTAAGAACGATATGTATGACCTCAAGTGAATGAATACTAAATGTGTTGCTATTGCCTTTATGTAACTATTTTTTTGTTGGCTATACATCTCCTAGTAAGATTAAAGTATATAATTTAAGAAAGTAATTTATTTCTTAGACTGTAATCAGTAATTTTATGTCAAAGTAAAATATTATAGGTTGTATTTTCTGATTCTTTTAGGAGTTAAAATTTGATATTTAAGTTATATTTTTGCATAAAGCTTTTGAGTCTGTCTTGAATCTTGGATATCAGACACAAGTGTCTCTCATATCCTCATACTCGGTTCAAGTGTATCGCCAAACCAAATACATCATAACGACGTTTTCAACCGCGGAATTCTCCAAATATCTACACACGAAATAATTCCAAGTTCTAACATAACATCTTGAGATCCCTCGAAATCTGAGCAAATAAAATACACGATCCCGAGTTGTATCGCGTTTCGTTTCGCAGACAGTAGATCTGAAGAGTCTTGGAAATACTTAGTGCTTTCAAAAGTGTGACAACTGACGCTTCGCAGCGATTAAATTGATATTGTGATACAATTTATAAAAGGACTGTTCTAAGATGAAGTTCAATGTTTGTTTAATTATGTAAAGGCTGTAAGAAATGAGGTGTGGTATTTATTTATTAATGTTTATAAATAGATATTTTCAAATTAATTTCCACCACAATACATATTCAAACTAAAACAAAGGTAATCACAGTTTTATCAATCGACGGTATTATTTGCCAATTCTATAATTAAAACAGATTTGTGGGCGTCCAAACCCATCTCAATTGGAATTGTCAATAATTGTTGAATATTTAAAGAGGTACATTAATGATTTTGTCGGATCATTAAACGTTGTACATTTTGGTATCATTTGGCGGGAACTGCGGTCGGCCCGCGCTCTGGTCGCGACGTTTAAAACCGCCGAGCTCGCCGACGTCACCGGCGCGGCGCGGCGCAGCGTTCGCTTTTTGGAATACATTTTAAAATTGGAATTGAATTACTTTAAATTTGGAATTCCATTTTTAATTCCGCCTGTTTAAAATGTTGCGCAATAATTTACAATTTAATTTTTGAACACACCTTGAGTTTTAATTTTTATTTAAAATTTTCGGTCGTTCATTTTTGAATCTGGAATAAACGGATCTGCTAATAACACTTTCATAGTCTATTGTATTTAATTTAAGGAGACCTACATAATAAGATTCACAAAAATTAAAACATGCTCATAATACCAAATTTAATTAAATTAAACATGGAGTTAATATTAAAAATGAGCGTTAAAATCATTACAAAAATTAATGAATGCCGGGCTTAGCTCATATTTTGCGGTAGACGTTTTGTTCAACAGATCCATTGGGTTGCGAGTGTGAGTCAATTAAACTTTCATACTTCATCGGCTGGTTAGTTTCAGGTGGGTTATGCGAGTTAGCGATGCTTAGTACTCCCGTAATAAGGCAGAACCAACGAGTTTCCATTGCTTGTCGATATATTTTTTTTTCAAACTGAATGTTTTCATTGCGTTGTTTAGCTTTTTGAACAGGGTGTTTTTTCGGTAATTGATTTGTTTTGGTTATGCAAAGGGTTTGAGTACAAAAGCATTGTATATTATCAGGATTCAAGACTAATTTATTTGATAAACCTGGTTCTCTATTTCCTTCTTTAAATTCAATTTATGATTTTTTTTAAATCATATTTTGCAATAAAGCCTGTAAGATTTATAATCTTGAGAATAGAACATGAAACCTCTATTATAATTAGTGATGTCGTCCACTAAACCAGTCAAACGGTACTATGCATTTTAAAATCTGATATAAATATACATAACAGCTGTTAGATAAGAACCTTCTCTTATCAATATTATAACATTGAGATAATATTATAAGCACAGATGCACCGAAATTGGTGTATCAAAAAAAAACTGTAGTGCAACAGTAGCTTTCACTTAAAACGGAAACCGTCTCGAGTATTTTGTACAAAAAACAACTTGAAGGCGTCGCGCCAGTGTAGTTCGGAGTTTTTGTTCCATTGGCTTCGAGAACAAACATGTGTTCACCTCTTATAGAATTTCAAGGGTTTTAAAGTAAAAAAAAAAATTAAAGTGGGTAAACAAGATCCTGAAGGCTTGAGTTAAATTGGCTTGTGACAAACTGTCCAACTTCGATACCTACTTCAGATTTCGTGGGTGCAAATTGGCCGCAAATGCCTCTTATCTCTATCGAATGAATAAGTATTAAAATGAACATTTTTGGAAAAATAAAAAAATAATCCACTTCCTTTCTAACGAAAAGTTAGTTTTGTGTTATTTAAATAAATTTAAAAATATATACTTATTGTTCTGGTAATTTTAAATATTTATGTATTTGAAAAATCTTGTTTATATTGCGTCAGAAATTTTATCAAAAAATACAATACTGTTTCGTAACAAACATATTATATGGCAATGCAAAATTATTCGTATGACTCGAATAATTGAGAGTAGGTTACGAGCATAATTTTGTTATGGGTTTAATTTGCAAGATGTAAAATTAATTTACGATGTCAACTGTATACCAGCAAATATAAAATAATTTTAGTCTAATTGGCAAGATACTAATATTCTTATAAGACTACACTGAACTAAAATTTCTCCTATACTCTTATCGACCTACTTTTCGTCAAATTCCAAAGTTATTTATTTCATTTCATACAAATACATGTTAATGGGCACTCAATGCCTAAAGCATTCTCTTGGTGTCAAATTAGTTTTAGAAAATTGTGGCATTAAGGTTTAACTTTATTCTAGCTTTAGAAATCCACTTTTCCATTAAAATTACCATATTGAACAAAAGTAAATTGTACAACAAATGCAAATGAAGCCGCGCGTACTTCACACAAATATAATTTGATGTCCATAATTAATTTAGATTCGCGCCGTGTGTACTGTAAGCGGTCGAATTTGCATAGACAACATAATTAGCGTTGTCATTTAGTTTGTGTGTTGTGGCGCCATCTGTTATTTAAAACTGAATTCAAATTGACATCTGGGTGTTCGAAATTTTAAATAAAAAGAGGTTGGATGTTAGCGTTTTCATTACTATTTAATTCACAGTTTAGTCCTTTAACCTGCAATTTGCATTCGATTTTAATTGAAGATGATTGAGATCGAATACCTGCTATTCTGATTGAAAGCTACCGCAGTGGATGATTTTACTCTTTTTACTTATTTTTATTGTATATGGTCGCAGTGGCATATAATTTACTGTATAAAATAAAATAATACGCGTAGTTATCTCGGTGGTAGGAGACAATCGTTTTGTAACCATTTGTGGTAAATACTTGTAGATGATACCAAATTGAACAAACACACATTATCGAACCCGCAGTCTCTCGTTTCACAGCATCTGACCACTACGCTACAGAGACAACAATAGTATTATATAATTGATAAACTAATACCCAAACTCGCATTACACAGGATCGCCATACAAACTTGAGTCCCTTAGTTACACTACCATGTTTCGCTCGTATTGTTCGGCGTCATCCCAATCGGCCTTAGTTTCTAGCATTCATCCACGGACGAAGTTTCGGGCCATTTATAAGCCGTTGCTGGGTGTCGTTGCAATTGCAACTGGCAATTGTATGCTTAGTTGTCGATGGTTTATTGGTGTTCTAATTTTGAAATTAAGATTTATGATTTATTTTTCTTAAATCCGATTTCGTTCTTAAATTCGAGATTCAATTATGATGATGAATTGATTTTAAATATTCGTATTTTTATAAAGCCTATTATTTCTGGACCACATTCAATGCATTATCCTTGATCATACTTGACATCGCCACATCCAAAAAAAAATTGTTGATATTTTTGAAGGCCTATCTATGAAAAACAAATTATAGTGATTTCTAAACACAGTCAATACAAATTTGTATCTTAATATATTTAAGTATCACAACAATAAACCTATCACCTGTCATTAAAACATTTATAAATCGCATTCGAATTCAAAGAATCAGTACCAGTGGAGTATTAAAATTCGCGCCAAGCGAGACTCAGCGACTTCCCAGAGCGGCTGAATAATGCTGAATAATTCTAGGATCTGGATGTAATTCCAATGAGGTTGCATGCCATGAAGGAAATGAGTCATAGCTTCGCGGATAGGTTTGGTAGTGTCCAGCTTGGATTATTGCGATTATTAAGCGATACGACCGCTCATAAACAGAAGCAAAATCAAACAACACTATGAATTATAAAGCAAGCTGACATTCAGCTACTAACATAAGATGTTAAGACTCAATATGTCCAAAAGTTACTGCGACTACAATATCCTTCAAACCGAAAAACAAAAGTGCATTTACACTGCTGTTTGGCGGGAGAAATAGACTACCTACCCAGGCGACCTCTGGTATATAACATAACCTAACCTACCTCCAGTAAAATATGAGCTGCATTATCATAAACAGTAATAATATCCCTATTCCCTAATCCTCTCAAAACCAGCTATTCTGTGACAAATCTGCGGCCATTACATAAAGCAACCGAACTCGCTAATGTAATCCGAGTGACAGCGGATTCCCGGTGTCGGCCCAATTGTTCCCGGAACAACCGCCATAATTGGATGACGCACGTGCCTCTCCCAGGACTGTCGAATTACTTCAAATCATTTTGTTTTTGGCTTTGATTGGATGTGTCGGGAATCGCTGTAAATAAATACATTAGTGACGTACGGTACTGACCAAATTATCAGAAACAAAAGGAATTTTTGGCTCCCAATACAATTTTGGATTTATAGAACACTTTGTTGATAGACACTATAGTCAATACAAATGTTTTAAAAAGTAATTTTTATATGATTGTTAGGTTTGTTAGGTTAGGTACTACAAAACTAAACTAAACATCTGAAATATGCTTAGCCTAAATTTACAAATAGCAATGACTAATAAAATAATCCAACGTATGTAGGATTTTTTGTATACGTTTATATGGATCTGTATCAGCCAATATCCACCATCCCATAGTCCCACTGCAAGGCAAAAGACTTCTCTAAAATTGAGAGAACAATTGGTTTTCCTCTAGAATTGAGAGAACGATTTTGATTCCTATAGGTATATTTAAAACTAGCGGCCCGGCCCAGCTTCGCCCGGGTGCATGTAGATTTCTCTACAAAAATATGCACGTATTATACACATAAACCTTCCTCTTGAATCATTCATATTTATAATATTATCATTAATACTCTTCGCAGCGTATGCGATGAAAGACATTTTATGGCTAATTTTTTTACACCTTCGGTTGGTTTTAATAGGAATTTCTAAAGATTTCTATAGTAATCTAGTACTAAATATAGCCTATGTTACTCAGTGATAATGTAGCTTTCTAATGAAAAAAGAATTATTAAAATCGGTCCAGTACTTTTTGAGTTTATTCGTTACATACAAAAATACCCCATATTTTTAAATATGGAATATGTAGTGGACCGGATGAGACGTCCCGAGTGAAAGGCGAGGCCCGCATCTGTCCGCATCCTTCACGAGGAAGTGTTGCTTTACGTTAAATTGTGCAAAGCCTTGTGCAACTTTATATCGTGCGCTAGCCGGTTCTGTAGTTTTAATATCGAATGTCAGTTAACCTACTTACGAAAGGGAGTTCCTTATGCATTTGTCATTTTTGGAATGATTGTTGAGTTATGAATAGTAAAATCGCTAGATCGCTGGATCCAAGTCGGTCTAGGAATGTTTAGAAGAGGTCTATGTTCAGTTCATGACTTCCTGTCGTTGATGTCGATGACGTCATTGTAGAGTCATCAGAAATCTTGGGTGGTCTTGTTGAATATCAAATGATCTACCGTCTTGATTACATCTCTTTCCAAAAACCGTATATTCTCAAGCAAGTCACGTTTTAGAGTCGAAAAGTAACATGGATCGTCCGACCTGATAAAACTTAGAAACGACTCAATGCTACGAACCCGATTAAATAATTTGAATGCAAATAAATCAAAAAATATTAATTCACTCCTAACAAAACACCACGCTCAATGGACAATCCCTTTATCACAACAATAACTCGAGTGTTACACATGCAAATTTCCCCTAAACCGTCGTCAGTTTTAGCAAAGCCAACAAATTTATCTGTAGAAAATCAGGCAATAACCAAACTTGCAACTCCGGCCGAATGAATGCGCACCCCAGAAAGGGCTCTATTGTTGCCGCGAACAAAGCTTTTGTTCCACCGATGGTTTTAAACGTTAGCCGACCGTTTTGTTTCAATTTAGACTAAATTGTTATAAAAATTCTATTTTTGTCTTTGTTACAGGTAAGTACGTGACTTTCTGGCGTTTGCAGGATTAATTGTATGTATTTTGATAATACGCGCTCGAAATAGAAGAATAAATTTTAAAATTAAAATTATTAATTATTAAATTATTGTATTCTAATTTTTTATATTTAATCCTCCAGTAATTTCGTTTATTAATTACTGTAGTTTCATTCAACTTAAAAACCTTAACAACAATCGAACACGAAATTCAAAATTCGAATAATGGATCTAAAGAGTATCTATGTTTTTAGATGAAACCTCTGCGAGTACGTTGATAGAGAAGTAAATAAATGCGTAGATATAACGTTGGGAATGAACGATATTCAAGCCGGTAAGAGCGGTTACAATGGCGCGTCACAACACTACTACAGTGTACTGCGGTGCAGTAGGGTAGCTCCGTACAACTTTAACTATAAAAATTTGTTGCATAGATAATGTTGCATTTTAGTTTATGACGTGCTCCATGGTCCTAATTTCACGTTGTCTAGAAAATATGCATATTTCGAAGACTTTATGATTTTCTAAAAACACACTTTTTTAAGTCGTTGTAAAAGGATTTAAGTATTTTGTAAAGGATGTCTCATCTCAAGCTAAGTAAAATGTTGATAAAAAGTTTCTGTTATTTTTACTTTCATGAGACAAACAAATAGAATTTACTATACATATCGTTATTCACTATCACTAACAAATCCACAAAGCATCAATAACATACGCATGCAACCAAAACTGCACCATAACCTTACCCAACATCGGAATACAATCGGGGCACTGCACATTCAACTGTGACGGGCGGCTGCCGCGGACAGCGCCCCCGGGCGTCGCGGCGCCGGCGCGGGCGGGCGGGGCGGCGGAAGTGACGAAATCTCCGCCGCGTTGCCATGGCAACCGCCGTGTTTACCGCGCCATATCGATCGTTGCGCCCGCCTGTTTACATTCGCTGCAACTCTAGGGACGTTCGATTTGAAGGGGTGTACCAGCGATGTGTGGATGGTAATTGATTTGAGTGCTGTGTGGGATCATTCGAGTTTGTTTACACTGGGTTTGTGGGGCAAAAATGAGTTGCAAACGTGATGTGCAGGTTTAGCTCGTGAGCTGCTAGTCTAGACGCTCAATTTATAAAAGGTACTCTAGCCTAACCATGCGTTTTCTTATCTTTAAAAAAATCTTTCTTATATTCTTTTACATTCAAGAATTTTTCGCTTTAAAATTTTACTGTGGTTATTGCATTATGGTATTAGGAGAGGTGACATTTTATGTCGTTTGTTGCATTTACTTTCAAATTAGACTGTAGGGCCAATTACAATTTCGTATATAGTCAGCTATTAGCGAACCAGGATATTTTATATCTCCTTTTGAAATATCAACTTTCAAATACTTGTTTAATACCACTACTGATATTTAGTTATTTAAAACGTCATAAATAGTCCTTTACATGGCTTGGTCTTTATTGCTTCAGTTATGAACGTCGTACATTATGTAATCCGGATTATTTCAAAGAGAATATAACATGCGTACCTATATCGTCTTGAAAATATTGATATATTATCAAATTCAATAAAATAAATTTAGTATTACTTACATAATTTAATAGCCTACTAAATATAAACTATATAAAACGAAGCTATCTGAAGTTTTTCTATGTATGTGACTGTTGGGTGTTATTTATTTATTTACTTCCGTCGTACGGTCATATATGTAAGTCATAATGTTATTTAAATTGTATTGTATTTTAAATTATGGTATTGTTTTTGTTTTGACATGTCATAAGCGATTTTTAATTGCATACATGGCCAATAAAGGAATTTTGTACTTACTTCCATAAACGTAGTGGGAATTTATATACTTATAGAACGATATGAGTGTATATACCTCAGCTGGATGGTCTGAATACAAAACCGATGGTCTTAATATCCAATCCAAGGTTCAAGAACATCTTATGTCTAATAATTGTATTTTACTCTGAATGCATATGTGCTAATAATTACAACCGATATAACAAAAGGTTTTGTAATTTCTAATATACATTAAATACATATTATCATACAGTGATCGGTATTCGGTACCTTATGTGACTTTTTAATCAATTGTATTCAATTATCTATATGATTATATTCTGATAACAATACCTCATTACCTCAGCCACAAGAAGTCCACATGTGAACAAAGGTCTCTCTTTAGGACTTTCACAACAACCTGCTTGCCTGAATAAAAGTGAAATATCAGTTCTCTCTCTCTCTCTCTCTCTCCTTTTAAATCCATCCAATGGTTGTCTGCAAGACACATAGAGCGATAAGACCGCCATTTGTACTTATTTTTTATTAAGTTTGTGTACAATAAAGATTAAAATAATAATAATATCAGCTTCAAATAAACTTTCCTCGCGTAAATAGTTTGTCAATTACTTATTAAAGGAGCGTTGTTATTATTCCTGAAATTTTAATTTGTTTGATCGCGTGCAAACGTTCGTTTTAAACGTGCAATTGTTTCGTCAATCAGGCATTATGTGTTTCTTTGTTCCGCGCCTTTTGTTGGGCCCTTTGTGCCGATCACGCGAATTTCGCAAATTATTATAATGTTATTAATTTTCATTTGTACGTGTTTACCGGGAAATGGTTTTGTAAATTTCACGGAAATTTATTTTATTTAATATCTTAATGTTTTGTGCTGGCTTGTAGCTATGGCGCATAAAAGAAAATAAAAAAACATGACAATTTATATTACATTAAAAATTTAACACTTTAAAACTATTACAATTATTTTACATTAAAAAGTTTATCTCTCCGAAAAATCAACTTTCATCCATAATTTCAACGACTTTTTCACCATCATCATTACCAGAACTATCATCGCCAATCTCTAAAACTGATACGATAGGTTTATGGTAGCTGAAGTAAGAAACGAACAGTTTTGATTCGAACCTATTTAAATGTCTAATAAAGACCGCATCAATAGTAGTTTTGTATTTCGTTGTGCTAAGATTGCGATCATTCGACATAGTTAAACCAAATTCATTATTTAAAAATTCAATTAATAGTTGATTTTTATCGTCTGAAGTTTATGTTGAAATCTCCACTCAAAATCATTGGCAATTCATCAAAGCTTTATAAACTGACAGCTAACTGACAGCTGTCTACTCTCCATCCGTCTTACGCTTTTTCGATCAGGTCACGTGTCCTGACGCGAGTTTAAGATTTTATACCCATTACAGAAAAAGTGCTCAACGCCGCTAAAGAAGTTTTCACTTCAAAAATACCGGGGGAAGACCGTGGGTACAGATTGCAAATTACATATAATTTTAGACTGCTGCCCCAGCCTGATCCCATAGTAAAAATAAGAAAAATCGTATTTTGCCTGCTCTCGATTGTCGAGCTCGTCAAGACGATTCCTCTGACTCCAAACACGGGGGGTTTACTTTAAGAAATGACGGAGTTATGCGTGGACAAATATTTTAGGGGAGAGAGGGATGAATTTGGGGATTTGATTGGGGCCAATCTGTAGAGCTCACCGAGCCGGTTCCAACGATACCAAACTCTGTGGGTCTACGATCTATATTGGCCGAGATAGGATTGGGGGGGGGGGTGAGGTAAATTTTCGGGGTGGGGGTAAGGGAGGGGGGGGGGGAAAGGAAGGTTTCGTGGGGAGGCTAACTTAAATTAATTTTTTGGAGGTAAAATATTTTTTTTTGGGGGGGGTAATTTTTTGCGTAATTTGGGATTTCTGGCGGGGTCAATTTGTAGCCCTCACCAAGACGGTTCCGAGGATACCAAACTCGGTGGGTCTACGATCTATATTGGCCGAGATAGGATTGGGGGGGTGAGGTAAATTTTCGGGGTGGGGTAAGGGAGGGGGGGAGGAAGGTTTCGTGGGGAGGCTAACTTAAATTAATTTTTTGGAGGTAAAATATTTTTTTTTGGGGGGGTAATTTTTTGCGTAATTTGGGATTTCTGGCGGGGTCAATTTGTAGCCCTCACCAAGACGGTTCCGAGGATACCAAACTCGGTGGGTCTACGACCTATGTTGGCCGAGATAGGATTGGGGGGGGTGAGGTAAATTTTCGGGGTGGGGGTAGGGGAGGGGGGGGTTGGTTTCGTGGGGAGGCTAATAGGCACTATTTCGGAATAAGGGTGGGGGAAGGCAGGGGGGGGCTATGGGACAATTTTGGAAAAAGTGGGTGAAACTGAAAAAAAAAACGAAACAGTAGGCCCAGGCATACATTTTCGCCGCGCTGTAGAGAGGGGATAGCTGTCTACTCTCCATCCGTCCTACTAAGATGTTTATAAAGCAAACGTCATTGCCGTCCTACGCTTTTTCGATCAGGTCACGTGTCCTGACGCGAGTTTAAGATTTTATACCCATTACAGAAAAGTGCTCAACGCCGCTAAAGAAGTTTTCACTTCAATAAATTATTATTTTGTGAAGAATTCTTAATTGCATTTGCGTTTTAAATTCCTTTTTTCATCTTTCTCAACCGATCATTGATTAATAAATTATGTTGATTTATTTCAGTTTTATAAACAGGCTTTGTCTATTTGATTCTAATCTAAAAATACACACAATTTAAAGGCACGTACTCTTTATCTCTTTATTTCAGAAACAAATATTCTGTACACAACGATCAATTCAATACAGAAAGCCTTAAAATCTAACATAAATCTTCTACATGTTTACTTACAATACACCGCTCTCGTTCATACAAAATAAATCGGTACCGATTCGAGCGATTCGAGCCAATCCTTTTTCATTTATTCTCAAAGAACATATCCTGGCAAAAGTGGCTTTTGTTGGCGAGTGTTCGGAAGCCCCTTAATGTACGTCTAGATGAATGGACATGCTCCGATCCACTGACTTTTGGATTAGAAAACATTTTTTGTACACGACCTTGGGTGTTTTGTTGTGGATTTGAGTTATTGACAGCCTCCGTGGCGCAGTTGGTTAGACGCTGCCTGTGAAACGAGAGGCCGCGGGTTCGATCCCCGCACCGAGAGAAATGTTTGTGCGGCCCACAAATATTTCTTCCGGGTCTGGGTGTTTGTGAGACCGAAAAGTCTCTCGTAGTTCCTGATACCCACGACACAAGACTCGATCTTAGTGTGGGGTCAGGACTATGTATGTGACTGTTGGGTGTTATTTATTTATTATTATATTATTTATTTTGATACTTTTATCGAAGTTGGATACAATTCAAGGTTTTTAATTAACACTTTTGTGCTTGAATGTACCGCTGTTCTAAGATATGTCAATTAGTAATTAATACCAAATAAATATTGAATGAAATAGTTAATTATTATTATGGTTCTTGAATATAACTTTCAGTGAGGAAGAGTTCTAAATAAGAATATTGAAAATACTCGCATGGAATTACAGCGTTTGAAATATGAATCTGAAGAATTCTTGTAAAGAATTGTACTCTTAATTATAAATTGTTAAAATAGTAAAGTTATATCAATTATTGAAAATAAATTTAAAAAGCGAAAAATTAAAATCAGTAGCGATCCGCGAAAACTTATCTAATTGTGTTCCCTATATATAGATTTAACCTCGACATGGTCGGCACCTGCAATCGATACAATATGATGCAAACGCTTCGTATTACCGACATCGATATCGATGCGGTGTGTAACACAACACTAAACGGAAGGACTGTACTCACCGCGCTCCATTTGCATCGTTTTATTTTGCAATGTTATTTTTTTAGAGAAAATTTTCAGTTTTCCGACGGCCAAGTCCGTAACGACGTTATGTCAGATTGAAATTTCAAAGGAGATTTTCATAAACAGAATTTCGTATTAGTGTCTGATAGAGATTGAAAGGTTATGTAGGCGTGTGTGATGTAATCCTACGCGGAATTGTTAATATCATAAACTGCGGCTTATTAGTTATTCCCATATATGCAGAATCAGTCTAACAATGAAATCTGCTCACCCCTTTATGAGTATTTTAAAGTCATAAGCTAAATATTAGAACACGTTGCATAGGCTTTTTACCGGATAAAACTCATATCTCGAAACAATTATGTCGGACCGATAGAATCCCAACGCCTCATTGGTAATTAGTGTAATGAAATGTTTTAACATAGAACGGTAGCCAGTCTCGAGGCAAAATCAAAATATTCTTTATTCAAATAGTCTTTCACAAAGTCCTTTGAATCGTTAATTTCTGCTACCACCGCTTCGGAACGTATTGTAGCGTGAAGAAGAAACGGCGCAAGAAACTCCTTCAGCAAGACGAACTGTCTTCTATTATTTTTTTGTCTTTTCTTATGGCCATATAAAATTATTATAATTGTTAGACGCCCTACAAGGTGGGCGGACGACCTTGCTAAGATTGCAGGAAGTCGCTAGATGCAGGCCGCTTCCAACAGGTCGATGTGGCGATCCTTGGGGGAGGCCTATGTTCAGCAGTGGACTTCCTGTGGCTGAGATGATGATGATATAAAATTACAATGGCTTATATCCATATCACTATGTTTTACAGCCATGGATTATTGAAAAAAAGTCCAATATTTGTGAGACATCCCGATAACGTGGTAAATTCCCGCGTGTGAAGCGGTTTGTCTGATCTGAAGGCATTGCTCGGTCTCTGCGACGCTTGCGGTATCTTTTGGCAGGAAATTCGAACGTTTTCCAACATAGGAAATAGCTTGAGACGGCACGGGTACAGATGGGAATAAATTCAGATCGTGAATTATACATAGGCAGGTAGTAAGACTGCGAAGGTAGTGATTTTTACACAATCCTTTAATATCAAGAATCCTTGTTAGAATCCAAGTCCTAAGCTTTACTAACAGAGAAGAACATTGGATAGTAAACCACTACAAATATATTAACAGATCTTTCAAAGGGCACTAATTTTATAAGAGTAGTTTTAAATTTACCACAAGTAAATACCAACAATCGTTCTCTCCAGAAACTGTCACCCTTAATATTCATAATTCCTTAAACACTTTTCTTTGTCTCGTCATTTTGAACCCCCATAAGCCAATGACCCGTCTCAGTACCTGCATTGAGGAAGTCCTTATACCTTCGAAACACGACACCGGCTTACTCATTGGGTCAACGTTTTGCGCGAGGTATGCGGGTTCTGTGACCTGCAGGGTAAATTCGGAGGTCTTGTTTTAGCCTTTGAAGGTCGTGCACCTTGCTTAGATTCGTTTTATTGCATTTGTAAAGCAATTTATTTTAGGCAAGAAATTTTAATAAAATTATATGATTCAAATTACAAGTTTGTATTTTGTAATTGTCTAAACGAAGTTTTAAAGCTACAATAAAGAAATTATAGTATATAAATCGTATAAAAACTACGAAACTAAACATAATTTTGAATCTAATATTAATTTGCCTAATTTATTCGCACATCTTATATTACATGAAAATCTTGTTATGGCATGTTATGGCTATAAGTTGACAACATTAAGATACATCCACACTTCAAACTTATACATACATAATTTATTTTACGGTTAAACATTAATTTGCCTAAATCATTCGCACAACTTACATGACAATTTTAAATGTCACCTCTATAAGTTAACAACATTAAGCTACACACACCCTGCAAGAAACACAATTAGAGCATATATTTTACGGAAACACTAAATACACTTATTATCAATCATACATATATTTAAACTGTTTCAATACACACACCAGAGCTGAACCGCGGGCGTCATGAATCATACAGCGGCATAAAAGTGCCGCGATGACTGGAGTCATCTTCACGGGGTCGTTCACCCGACCGTTGACCGACGCAGGGCCGCCGCGACGTCGTGGGGGGTGGGACAATGTCCTGGATCTGTTGGTTGAGTTGTTAGGGGGATTTAGAGTGGGTTGCTGTGGAGGATATGCTTTGAATAGGATTTTGGAGGATAGTTGGGTTAGAAAATATATAGTATTACTTTATTGTATGAAGAATAAGATAATACATATAGGAATGCTCACAAAAATTGTACTGTAAATTAATCACTTATTAACTAAAGCTGAAAATATTTTAAAATTATTTCTTAAAAGGCTCAATTCAAAGACACAATAAATTGAACACATAGAGTTACTTTCAATATTTTACAGTAGAAAATACCATTCACATCATAGTTATACAATAATTTATTAGTAGACTGAAAATTCCATTCCAATTGTTAATCCAAAATCATATTCAATTGCAAACATCATAGTTAACCAATTGTTCCCCCAACTCCCCAACTTGCCGCACTTGTAGGTGCTATAGGCCCCGGGATAGCTCGCTCAGTCCGCCTCTGTCGCTCCCGTACTTCCAGTTACCTATTTATAGGTAATTGCTAAAACATCCGGCCTACCTCAACATGACGGCCGCGTGCGTTTCGTGTGCAACGCTTTGTAACTAGCTTTAATTGTCATTACATTGTTAATTATATTATTATTTATTTATTGCTGCAATTGTATTAGCTTCGTATATTTAGAATTATAGCAAATATATTTTTACTTTGTGTGGAAATAACTTGTTGTAATAATGTCATGCATATAGCTGGGTCATTAAACTCACAAATCATTTATTTAATTATATCATATCTTCACGCAGTATCTATCATAAAATAATGTAGGCAACATGCTACCAACATACATATTTAATGAAACGTAAACAAATATACAAAAAAGGAACAAATAAATATTTAAACTCAGAATGACATAGCTCACGTGAAAAAAATATAGGCCAACATTTGGCCTTATAAATCAAGTACCTTATACGAACATCACTAATTAATCTATCAGCATAATGGTCGCATAGTTTAAATGTTATGAAACAAATGAGTCTTACACTGATTACAGATTATGACATAGGCAATGTGCTACCAGAAAAAAAACAAGCGGAGCTTTCGAGCTTGACCCGATGCAACGGTTTAATTATCTAATGTCATAACGCTGCGCGGGAACGTGTTATCCAATAGCTTATGCAAGCTTCAAATGAATGTTGCTAGACTAAAAAAACTCCGGCATTCTCGGAAATTTGTCTGGGAATCTTAGTGTTGTGGAGTTCTATTTGGGTTTTGGATATTTTATAGTGCAGTCTAATTTGAAATGATTTGATGAATAGTTTGATGTAAAGATCCAGTGTATTTTATCGGGTATAGCCGACAATTTTATTTTTTATGCAGTTCTCATTAACTGCAATAGCATTCTTAATCGATTGTAAATAAATATCGACTCTTTATGATATCGATATTATTAGCATGATCTTTTATTTTAATGTTACTGTAAATATTATCTTTTAAATCAATCTTGATGAGGGCGTTTAATGGATGCAAAAAGATATGCAAGTATATAAAATATTAATCATTAAGACACGGGAAGTTCACTATCAAATATGTATCCTTTATTATTACCTTGTGATTTGTAATTACACCCTTTTTACATTATATTTTTAGTACTTATTACAGTAATTATTTACAAAATCTTAACCATTAAAGCCTTAGCTAGAAAACCTGTTAACCCCTAGTAACACAGTGTGTAGCAACTTGGTCGCATATTGCCTATCGAATTATTTGAAAATTCGTCATGGCAATATTACTTCGTGGTTGACGTCATAACACGGCTGGTCCTAAATTTATATCTCACTGATCGTAAAGTTATATCTTAAATCATTACTTTAAAAAAATCGACATGTGTTTCATGCGAATAAAATAAAAACTGAGAATATGTATTTTCATTACGCACAGGAAGTCGGCTTAACATACTCCAAAAATCGTCCATTTATATTTCGGTATCAGGCCATATACGTTCCACTGCAGGGCACGGGCCTCCTCTACAATCGAGAGTACGATTGAGAGTGGTTAGGCCATATAGTCCACCACGCTGGTTGGTGGTTGGCATTTATATTTGCTACCATGCAATTAAGTGATCACGTATGATATCATGTATGATCATTATCATCAAACCATATTAAGATACCATGGTCGCACATTGCCTACAAACTAATTAGCTAATAATCAAGGAAAATCACATACCGTTAAGGTCACTTACCGTGCAATTTTCCAGACAGAACCCACGGTCGCTCGGTCACGTCGCCGACAGATTTCCTACAACACCATCGTGTATGGCATATCAATGACGCCTAGCTACCGTTTCGGACTCAGCGCTTACAATCTATACATGTGTCGGCTATTGTTTCGAGTCATAGTTTTTTCGGTTCCTTTCTGTCTGAGTCACGGTTTTAAGGAAAACGAGCTTTAGACCCGAAATTATTTAAATCTGGCTTCGTTTTTACCTGCTCTCATTTGTTTAAACATTTACGGAATGGTTTTAAATAATTTAAAATATATTGTCACAATTATTTTTGTTATTATACGTTGGGCCTGTTCGTTCGAGCTCGTTTGCGCCGATAATGCACGAAAAGGTTTACAAATGTGTTTACTTATTATATTTTATTAACACGAGTACCTGGCCACATTAAACCGGTTACATAGTTTCGGCGATTTGACACAACACATCTGTATATTTATACGTTGAACAATGCCTTTCACCGACACGAAAAAAAATCAATTTAAACTCCCCTCGGAAAACAATAATAAATTACAGTGCACCCCATCGAATTACAAAGCGCATGCACACACGCACACACAAGGCTGCACATACGCATAAAGATGTGTGTGTGCGTTTGTGTGTGTGAATGTTGTGTGTGCGTGTTCAGACGGCAGCTGCAAGTCGAATACGGGTGATGGCTCCCAACTTTTTTCCCCGAGTTGTGATGCGGGTATAGTTGAAGTTTCACGGTTGAATATTTGTAAGTTTACATGCCGTTTCGTATTTCCCGAATATTTTATATTCGTAATACTATTATTAAAGTGGAAATATAAAATATTAATGCAGAAATAGTTTTAAAAATTATTCGTTATTTTTCCGACATTTGCATTTGAATGCGATATCAAATACTTGTTTCTTATTTCTTAAATACATAAACATGTTGTTTAAAGCACATATTTACAATGTACTAATTAACTAATTACTTAAAGTCGTACATTAGCGCATTATAAAAACATAAAAAAAATACACTCTAACGGATCCACAAATCATTGATTGGCATGAGAAAAATTATAAAACGTCAATAAACCGATTCGCATGGAAAACAAGTTGTATCTAATAATATTTTTATGGGCGTGTTCCACCCGAGTACAATGAACGGGCTTGTTCGCCTTGAAACCGTGTCTGAAGATCACGGGGAAACGTGGTATAAACCGACTTTTTGGACGTTACTTTAAAAGTTTAAATACCTACGACATAGTAAATCATGTAGTTTGAATGATGCTATCATCAAGTTGTGTTCAACGGCCATACTTACTTATCTTTGAGAAAAATAGAAAAAGATCAGCAGTGCTAGAGTTAAGAGTAATGATTGAACATAAATATTCTGATAAGGGGTTACAGATTGTTTTTGTAAATTATATTTATTTTGAGAAGGCAATAATAATGAAAATACAAAATAAAATAATTTCAAATATACATTCTACAAAACATTTTTAAATTTACAAAAATATTAAAATAAATAAAACAAAAATGAAAAATAAAATGCAACAAAAATGTAAAAATAATAACGCACAGTTTGAGAACCTTCCGTTGCAGGCCGATAATATTTAGGGTTCTTTTTTTTGTTGTAATGATCTCGGCCGTAACGTATGGGTGCCGGCGGGCCAACTTTTTTCCAAAACTTGACCCCACCGGCGTCAATGCTCAGTTATGTATCGTCCGTCGACGCGAGCGGTCGTATCTCGCGCGCGCTCTGATATTCTAGTCATTGTATCCAAATTTTAATAATTAGTCTAAGCCCCTGTTCCATGCAGTGTTAGTTTAAAATAATAGTGTGTGTTTTAATAGTTTTTTAATAATAAAAAAAGACTTTTAATGAAAGGATTTGGCTTGCTTTGGTGAGTTTTTGTTTCGTGAGCGTGTTGTTTTTTTTTGTTTTGTGTTTAACGGAAAACGTATTTTATGTTTAAAATAAACGACTGGTTGACATATTAATTTGTTTTCTTGTGGTAAAATAATAAAAAAACATTATATATAAGTCTATATATAAAATATATACATTTTAATTTTACCGAACATGCATTGTAATAACAAATATAATTACTGCTTATATTGATATATATTCTAATGTAAATTATAAAATGTTATTCAAATTTATTTCACATACGCTCTAATAAACAAACTCACTGAACAAATAAATTAATGAAGCGGCAAAACAATTAATTATATAACAAAGACTGAACATAACCTCAAAAGTTTTGAGGCAGCGTTTGAAAACAAGTAGTAAACAGCCAGCCACATGCTCCGCGATCATGACCTCTATAGAAAAACTGTTTGTTTTTAAAAACAATACCTGTGGCTATGCGTGCTGTCGGCGGGAGTTCAACATTCATATCCCGGCTTGGCTGTTTTCAGGATCAATTTGAAATGTTTAAATAATGATTTATTTTTGAGGTTTGGACGGAGGAGTTTTTGACGTTTGTTTAGTTTTTTAATATTCATACATCATCCTGTAACTAAGGCCACAAATATAAACACATCTTTATTAATTACACAATACAAAAAAAGACCACGTATAATTGCTTAACGTATATTACATTGCATAATTAAAACAGCAACGGTAATAATTTTAAATAAAGAAAAAGAACTTCCATTTCAATTGCTTAATCGCTGATTGAAGCGTTACGTACACAGCGAAATGTTAAAATCAATTTCATTAAATTATATTCTTTTAAATCAAATTTAAATTATTATTATAATTAGATTATCTACGATTCCAATTTAATTTTAAATTCCGAATTATAATTTCGGGATCAGAAATGAACGCGTAAGTCCGGAAATTGGTTACATAGAAACAATTAAATATACCACGTTACGTATTAAATTCATTTACATTTGCGTTCAAGGTGAGTTTGACGTCAGGTACTCTCAGGTCTGGCAGGCAGACGGTTTTATATCCGGCATAAATCGAAACGACTTGTTTACGGCCGCGCCATACAGCTGGCATGGCCAACTTGATTCCGTCGGCTAATTCGGCAACTTGACCACTTACTGGCGCTAGTGATTTGTGAAGGTTGTGTCCGCTTAAATTCTAGGGTTTATTGTGTACTTTTCTTTCTTGAGTTTGGAAATTACAAAATATTATTTGTATTTGTTCTTAGGTTTTGTTTGTTACAATAATTGGTTGTACGAGTTTGAAAGTCACTCATAATCCGCCTCAAATAGATAAAAATCAAAATCTATTTTTCAAACGTATGCTTTTAATATGTCCAACATTCAAAAACATAATTTAATTCTTAATATAATACATATCTCATCTTTATTTTACTGTTAAAATCTTCAGCTCCACAACTCCCAGACCTGGAACAAATATTTAGGGATTAACATTTGTTTGATAAATTTAACATTTGTCTTTGGGCCTCTAATTTTTTCAACTTCACCACGAAGGCTGTAAAAAGAACTAGAATATAATTGACGCTCAACATCTTATAAAATAACTTGAAATCCTCCTCCAACACCCTCAAACAGCTTAAAGTCCAATAATACCGAGTGGCTAACTGAAATTCGAATAGTAAATCTTAGGCAGATTAAGATGTGATTACATTGAGCGTAGTTTAGCGATTTTCATTTATACATTATTGTTTTTTATTTACATCACTCAATGGGAAGTAAAATACTTTTTGAGTTATAAAAAATATACTTGCAAAATAAATATAATTTTCATAAGTATAAATTTAATCATTTTCAAAACTATTGACTGACTCAAGAATTACTCCAATTCCGTGAGTGTTTTACAATCACCTATCCACGTGCATAGACACCTTGACCTAGACTAATATAACAAGGCTGTATAAATATTTAGAGCGGGGTTCGAACCCGTGACCTCCAACATAGAAACCGAACCACCGCACCATTCGGTTGCCAACACGCACATTACAAATTAATTTCAGTAAATCGACCTTCACTTGCCCTAATGTTCTAACAGTATGTCGAATGCAACTCGCTATCCTTGTTTAATGTTAACTAGATCAACTATTAGTCATAGTTAATTATAAATATATGTACTCGAAATATTTTCGCCTCCACCCACGACAGTTAAATATGAAAACTTTTAATAGAACATGATTTGCGGAACTGAAATAGACGTAAGTTCACGCTGGTCTAAAAGGGGTAGGCAGTCCAACGCTGCTTACATTTCGCCGATATTAAAGTCATACGGCCTTATTCATAGAGATTTTATTAACCTATTTTAACTATAGAATATTTTTCTTCGTCGCTAATACTGAATGCCAAAGTCGATTTAGGGACAAAACAAAACTAAAATTTTGATAGTATTTACCGTCATAAAAATATTAAAAACATATTCGGAATTTCGATGACGTGAAACTTTTTATCGAACAAAAATATGGTTTTATAGCAAAATCAAGGGTAATGAGCAAGCTGCCTTGACGGATAAATAACTTTATGACATTAAGAAAACCTTTAAAACTTGAAGAATCACATGTTTTGCCTCTTGTGTTTGATAAACTTGAATACCAGTTGTGTCTCGCGTTGAAATTATCGTCTTTGTTTACATTTCTTTACACCAATATTAAACCAGTTGATTGTAAGTGGATAGCATTGAAATAAATATTATAAACAATTGTAATTCTGTGGAATTCAAAATTAATATTCGAAATAAAAATGTACAAATATATTTTAGATTATTATTTACGTGTTAAGGTCACAAGAGTAACTGCTTGGCTTTAAAACTATCCGGACATTGATAGAAAGAGAGATTGCTGGCGTCAAAAACTATTTGAACAATACAATGAGGGAAAACTCCCACGCCAGAATATCTTTCCGTTCGAAATTCAGTTGCTTACTCCGATTGTTGTCAAAATTTCAAAAAAGGAACTCCATAAAGAACGCATTTGAAACATTTTTTTTTCTTTTTTGTTCTTACGCGTAAAGGTCACAAGAAAATACTCCCCGCTCCGCTTAGTACCGACCATCCTGCCATATTCGGAACTGGCGCTAATAACTATTTGAACAATAACGTGATGGAATATTCACCACGGGATACCGTTCCCGTCGACATTCAATTTTTTAATTTTGCGAACACGCCCGGGCTACGCTACATTGGCGAAATTGTGGAAATATAGTGTAGTGATTTCCTTATTCTTGTGATAAATATTTAATAAAGGTTAATAAACGTTATTCGTTTAGACGCAAAGTACTGTATCAGCCCATATACGTCCCACTGCAGGGCACGGGCCTCCTCTACAATCGAGAGTACGATTGGGAGTGGTTAGGCCATATAGTCCACCACGCTGGCCTAGTGCGGGTTGGCGGACTTACATACCATAGAAATTGTTATAAATCGCTATGGTATGCAGGTTTCCTCACGATGTTTTCCTTCACCGTTTAAGTGCGTGGTGATTGACTATCAATACACACATGACTCCGAAAAGCAAAACAAAACAAAGAAAACGCAAAGTATTTTAATATAATTTATGTTTCACAGAATTATATTATTTTCGTAAATATGCATGTTAATTGCGGCTTTAGGTTTAATTTTCACACGTAAATATATTTATATCGATTATATCTAGATTTTGTATTTCATTGTCTGGGAAATGCGCATGTATAAAGTTTATTGATGTTTATTTTGTGAAGATTTCGCGGTATCGGATTAATTAAAGAGCTGCGTTAACAAGCCTTTATTAAATACTTAATATAATAAATGCGAAAAAAAATTAAAACATTTACTATACAAACACAATTACTTAATTATTATGTTAAACTTACAATACGAGCGCCTAACAATAAACTCATAGCAAAGGCAGCCACAGTCAACATTTCGCATACAATATATTCATTTACTTCAAGACATTCCCACGTCCCCTTTGAAATATCACAACAGAAACTCACTTTCCTTTTAATATATTAAAAGAAAAATCATTATTTTCAGGGCTGTCAACCAAGAAACGTGTACCATACCCGTTGAGATTGTTACATTAACTATTGTCCTCAAACAAGTGGGGTTACTTTGTGAAACGATACGAACTTCGAATATTCGGATGTTCAGTAAGAAATTAGATTTCCACTTCTAAAAATCAATACTGTTCTCTATTATAATTATCATTTTCTCTGAACTTAGTCTATGGTTACGACTTATGATAGAGGATTCCAACATTTGCAGGAGTATCAAGGCACATTAGTGAAGTTTAACGTACGTTGAGCGAACATTCGAAGTTCGTATCATTTCGTACAGTAACCCCCAAGGTTACTTTGATTGCAACCCTCAGTTGCTCAATATTGACAAAAACTTATTGACTTGTTTAACTTTTGTGTGAAGACTTAATGCGTATACTTTTTAAACAGATTTCGTGTATGGAGTTCGGAGAAATCTGAATACTTTGATGTAAAATGTATGTATGACTGCCTTGGTGGCGTAGTTGTACTACGGTACGGTTACAAAGCTGAGGTCTCGGGTTCGAATCCCGGGTTGGGCAAAGTGATATTGGATTTTTCTATTCAGTATCAGCCCAGAGTCAGGAATTTGTGCCCGATATGGCGATAGGCTCGCCACCTATCACATTGTGGGACGGAACATGCAAGGCGAAATGTGGGTGCCCTGGCACCTCTGCCTACCCCTTCTGGGAACAAGGCGTGAGTTTATGTATGTATGTATGTAAAATGTATGTTAAATATAAAAAGGTATTTAAATACACGTTATAGCGAGAAAATGTTTTTCTGTTATTTTGGTAACTGCGTAAAATTATTGTACAGATAAACCCATAGTGGCACATAACCGAAGAAATATTTATTCTATTTTTCTTAATTATAAGCAAACATTTTATATACTTAAAATGTATATAAAGGCAATTTACATTCGCACAATTAACCTGTTCGAATTGACATTAAAATCTAACAAAGGTTAATGACCGGATAAAATAATAATGCGTCGATTTGATCATATTGTGACATTTGGCATATTCTATACGGATGCTACTCGCATTTAAATTAATGTTATTAAGCTTCATATATCAACAAAAACTGATGCTTTATTACGTTAAGATATTTTTAATGATTATGCATTTAAAATAGTCTCTAAAACATAAGATCCATTTAAACTAAGCAACATACTTTCCAGTTGTTTTTTTTCCGATCTTCAGCATTTTAAACGGTTGTATCTATAAATTGAATAAATCAATGGACCCAAAACACACATTTCTAATCCCACACTAACATATGGGGACTATTCTTTGATCCGAAACGAAGTTCGAGTGTTCGAAGACCGAAGTAATTTATGTTTTCAACTTCTACAACTTAATATTATACTGTGCTCTATAATACTTATTCAATCCGAACTTAGTCTTAGTCACGACGTACGATAGAGGATTCAAACATGTTGTGACCTTGGCACATTCGTACAGTTCTAACATTCGAATTTCGTTTCAGATCATAGTGCAACACCCAAGTTTTGACCTTTTTCGATCTTACTTATAAATAGTGAACCGCTACTTTCCATTTTAATAGGCACGTAGAAACTTCCAGATATTAGATATATGAGATGCCATGAGATTATGAGGAGCAGTTGAGGCGCTCGCTCAAGGCACTCGCAACTGAGCTAATTGTATTAACCGGGCCCGCACTTGACTCGCTAACAAAGTTCCATACATAATTGCGTTGCTGTGACGTATATACACGGTAGGCGGCTCTGATTATGAATTTTACTCGACAGTGTACACCTAGGCTCGGTTTTGCAATCGTTATATAATTTTACTGGTGGTAGGTCTCTCATATGTGAGCAGCCTGGGTAGGTACCACCGCAATGCCTATTACTCCAAAACAGCAGCCTAATGCACTATTGTGTTTCGGATTTAAGGACATTGTAATAGTAATAGTAAGTCAGGATTAAACAAAATACAAATCTATAGTCCCTGCCAATCTCAATGGGATACTAGCGTAACAGTTATATGCCGAAGTAAAATATATCCAAAAAAAATCTCACGTTTACAATTTAGCCATGTGTATCCCTAATATGCTAAATATCAAATAAACTTGACAGACCGCCTATAAAACTATAAAATGTGACGACACATGTCATTGACACCGCGACCCTTGCGCTTTTCTCACGAAAATAATACACAAATAACTAGACGTTAAAAATATTTATAATAACGGTTAATCTATTAACTATTTCATTGTGCACCCCGAGTATTATGCTCCCCTATTTCTAAGTCTTGATCAGGTGTATTTTCGGTAACAAAGAACAAGGGGCCTACCTGTCTCAAGATGGCGGCTAACGGTCTTGTGTTTGTGAATATCTTTTGATTCGGCCTTTCGTGTGAGAACTGAGAAGTGTTTAAAACCTCGGAGGGGATGTGTTGGGTTTTAATTACAAAACGGACAAGAAGATTTGTAAGTTTTTATTTTATTCTAATATTATATAATACTAGCTGTCGGGCCCGGCTTCGCCCGGGTGCAGATAGTTTTTGAGTCCAATCCACATCAAGAACATATTATTTCGCGTGTCTACTAACTATATTTCCCGCGTGCCGTCGACTATATTTCCCTTCCGTAGGAGAGGACATCCCGTGCCAACAATTTGAATTTGAAAGAGTAGAAAATATGTATATTTGGTTTCCTGACTCATCCCACGGGAACACTACATTTTTCGGGATAAAAAGTAGCCTATGTGTTAATCCAGGGTGTCAGCTATCACTATACCAAATTTCATCAAAATCTGTTGAGCCGTTTTTTCATGAAAGAGTAACAAACATACATACAAACTTTCACCTTTATAATATTAGTAAGGATTATATGTGCGTGGTGGCCTGTTGGCAAAACGGACTAGACGCGACTGCCAACATGTTCACGGTGGTCGCGGGTTCGAATCCCAGGGCACACCTCTGACTTTTCGGAGTCATGTGTGTATTGATAGTCAATCACCACGCACTAAAACGGTGAAGGAAAACATCGTGAGGAAACCTGCATACCATAGCGATTTATAAAATTTCTATGGTATGTAAGTCCGCCAACCCGCACTAGGCCAGCGTGGTGAGACTATATGGCCTAACCACTCTCAATCGTACTCTCGATTGTAGAGGAGGCCCGTGCCCTGCAGTGGGACGTATATGGGCTGATACAGATACATACAATATTATATGCAACCTCTTTTGTGTACATGGACAAATTTAATGCTGGCGAGTTCACCGAAATATTTGAAAATGGAATCCAAGCAATTTTAGAAATTAATAAAAAAGAATATCGCTAAATAATTTTGCTAACTTACTTATCCATTTTGGAAGACGATAAATGGCTTACTCATATTTTGGCACGTATCCAGTGCTCAGCGGGGTGGGAAACGACGTCGGGCAAAAATGGAGGGGAATTTTCAAAATGAATATCGTTTTGGCGGTTAATATTGTTAGTCAGCAAATTGTTCTACATTCACTTCGAATATAAATGTTTTAGATTAATGGATGGCTTTTAGTAAACCAATCCGATGTAAGCTTTTTTGCACAGAGTTTTTATTAATTAATTTATTCATTGTTATGGCTGTTATTCATAGCTTTTGAAGAGCTGCAATCGAAACACAATACAATAGTCATTATACTGAGGAACGAGGAATTTCAAAATTGTATTTCTCATTTAAGTCAGAGTGATAAGACAGATAAGCACTGCGAGCATAACAAACACTGAAAAAAAAAAACACACCGTATTTTATTACGCACAAAACAGTACAGTAGACAGTTTTTGTTTCAATAATTAACCTAGTCACACTTATCATTTGCGCGTTTACTTCTGGTTGTGTTCACAAACTCTAGAGAACACTAGGCACCCCAGCTTAGCAACTCAAAAACATTCCATTTTCAAAACTGAACACCATCGAAACTACGCACACCAGCTTAGCAACTCAAAAAGCATTCCATTTTCAAAACTGAACACCATCGAAACTACGCACACCAGCTTAGCAACTCAAAAAACATTCCATTTTCAAAACGGAAAGCGCGTTCACGCTACGCAGAATATTTATCACGTCGTTAAGAAAACTCGTGACGTGACCGACGATGTTCCGAATAAGGCGCCGGCAATAAACGGGACGAAAATTCAACCTTTACGTGTTTAGAAGCTGTTAAATTATGTTTCAAACGAACGGGTAACAGGTAGCCGGCTACAATGGAAATTTTCGCCGCTTTTCACCACATAAATTACGATATATTGCACTCATGTAGCTTGAACAAGTAGGGTTTATTTTTAGTTATATTTATCTAAATTTGAAAGCCTCTGTGGCAAAATTGTTTAAGAAGTTGGCTGTAAAACGGGAGGTCGCAGTACTATCACTCCGCGTAAGAAATGTTTGCGATTCAGAAATAATTAGTTCTGTTAAAGGTGCTGTACAACCAAAATATCTCGTACTTTCTGATGGATACAATAATTCTTACCTTGGTAACTTGTGGCTTTAATGACTATGTTTTACTACCTTTAAATCGAAATCAGTTCTATTCTCAATACATATGTTATATATCTAATACGTATAATAATTCGGGTCGTTTAAAGCTAAAACATCCAATGTCATTAACTTAATGTTTTGTTTTTTTTTGAATAAATCTTAGACAGAGAATTTTAGAGAGTATTGGGGCAACTCTTAGTAGCTGTACAATATTCCCGGGAATCTGAAATTAGATTTCCTGGGATTGTATTGGTTTCCTTCGACAACGCCGCCGTATCTTCCAGGAAAATATCCCACTTCCAGAATACAGGTACGAGTGTCATATAAATATCTGCAATAATTTGTTCAACTCTATTATTAGAATACTGTATTATAAATTGATTTAAAAAATACAGTACACTTGAAAAATGCTGCGACCAAAAATTGTGGAGCAGTCACTGTAAAAGTGAATCGAAAATTAACGCAGGTATTATCGCATTTAAGTTTATTCCTTCTATTTTCCTTTAAATAAAATCTATATCTATTCAACCGATTACGTCATGTAATAAATCAATTATATTTACTATTAAAAACGCATTTTAAACTTAACACAAAGGAAATTAAAGTCGAAGGTCGTTTAAAGTCTCATGTCTAGACAACCCTTTATGTCTAGCGTAGAAGTAAACTCAAAGACAATATTTTATAACGTAACGTCTATATCTAATTGAAAGTGACCTTTGATAGCTGTGTATCTTTGAAGAACGGATCAATAGGTCTGGTTAGTCTAATGATAAATAATTTCAGAAGCGAATTTGGAGACATTGAAGGGTTATTGGACCGGTTTCGGGTTGATGTAATTACAACTGATTATTTGTAAGATGTTTTTGTGTGGGGTTCTAAGAATAATGTTTAAACTGCTAAATTAGTGTAATTTGTAAAATCAGTTATTTGAACTGATTGTTATTTCAATTTAAGCCAATAGAAATATTTAAAAAACAAATAAAATATATTATGTTCTATGTATTAAAAATGTACGAAGGTTGATAATAAAATGAGGAATGTAAAAAGCAATTATTAGAAGGATGGCTTCGATTTTAAGCCCTTGCAAGAATAAGACAGAAACATTTATCCCGGTCGGTGCCAGGGTCTGCCAGGGACTGAATATATTTGTATAATAAACAAATATTTGTATCTGTAGATTAAATACTACTACGTATCTAATTTGTATGACTTCTTGATGATTCCATGATACCATAGTTTTCCTACTTAGCTTCTATCCTTTACACTTCAGACTGTCCACTGTTTATCTTTTATTTTTACTTGTACTTTTTGATTGTGTGCAATAAATTGTATATAAATAAATAAATTCTTAGGAACTTAGAACTAAAATACTTTTAATAGCTAGATTCTAGAGTAATGACGTTTTCAAATATCTTGTATGTATTTTAAATGCTTTAAAAATAACGATATACTAAATAATCACGCTTTTAAATATATTGTCTGTGTCTTGTTTATTTATTAAAGCCAAGAGAATGTCGCCTTTTGTCACGGAAGCCATGCACCCCAATAACCGTTCGTAATTTAAACATCGTTCCTTACGCATGCCCGAATCGTGAATTTCAGTTAAATGCGAACAATTCATCGTTGCAAGGGCGATTTGCTTTGTTCAAAGTTTAATTGGATGGTCCGTTGTCTTTAACATCGCGGGACGTGGATTTATACCCTGTATTCAAGGTTTATGGAATTTATTGCGGATCTTCGAGTGGGGTGTCTGTAGGCCCGGTTTTGGGGTTGGTCGTGTTTTGATGATTTTTGTAAAGGAAACAGCATAAATAGGCTGTATAGTAGGACTGTCGGTTAAGGAAAACATCGTGAGGAAACCTGCATAGCGATTCATAAAAAAAATATCTATGGTATATAAGTCCGCAAACCCGCACTAGGCCAGCGTGGAGGACTATATGGCCTTACCACTCCATCGTACTCTCGATTGTAGAGGAGGCCTGTGTCGAGCAGTGGGACGTATATGGGCTGATACAGAATAGTAGGATTAGCAAGTTGAAGTATCGGACGCTTACAAGGGTGGACGACCTTGTTAAGGCTACAGGAAGTCGCTGGATGCAGGATGCTTCCAACAGGTCGATGTGGAGATAATTGGGGGAGGCCTATGTTCAACGGGGAGGCTGAAGAGAGAATTGTAGTAGCAGTGTTGCTGTTGCGTTTCGTGCTGAGAATTAGTTGTTTTTATCGTTTTTACATTTTGAAACATTTGTGACGCATTCCCGTAACGTCAATTGAGGTGTATGATCATTTGTATTTTTAGTTAATTAATTAATAAAATGTTTCATGTTTTGAATATTTTTTTTACGTGTGCAAAATTTCAAATTATTCTGATATCTGAAAGTAGGTGAAAATCGAAATAAAGTTTCTTATCGCTACATATTACATACAAGAAATAATAACCTCACGCCGAAGTCGCTACACCACAATCTCAGTTCCGACTTGATTAAATAATCAAATGTTAAATAGTACTTGTTTGGAACATTTCTGCGATGTTATTTTCTGATAAAAAAGAATATTTGGGCCCGGTTACGTGCTCGTCGCTCGTGGCACGTCGCGATGTAGATAGTAACCGACTGTTTAAATCATGCGCTGGGACCTAGCGCCCGTGCTGGGAACAAGCTCGGTTTCTTGTCATAGTAATATTGGTTTTTATGGAAATATGTAAATCACAGCATGAGAGCTGTAGGAGATTAAATAGACGCCACCGCTATCTAGTTAAAAAAATGGAACTAAAATTTTTCGCTAACTTTATTTGTATTATGAAATTATATAATTTGATTATAGCTTTACATAAGACTGAAGTATAAAATATTATTTGTTTCGTATATTATTTTATTTTATTCCAAAAGCAACATAAAAGTTTTCTATACAATCTCTTTAAAACATCTTAAAAGCCGTTCTTCAACGGACGATAAATCGACAGATGGCCAACAAGCAATGAGTGTCGCGATAAATGGAAACCCTTCAATCGGCCGTCGCTGTTCCGTCGACGCATCGGACTCGTGTACTGGCCTGTGTGAAACTACTTCCTACAACAACCAGTGTAACATGACTCACAACCGCAGCGCTAGTTGTCCCACATCAAACACGTTCGCGCAACATCCGTACTACTTTATTATAGTTCTTTTTTCATCCACAGGTCAGTTACACTGGCTGAGCGGCGCGTTTACGGAGTTCATTAATTACTTTTTTAAAGTTCCACAGGAAAGAGGGTGTTTGAGCCGCGAGTTGTGCCGTTTGTCTACAGGCTTTTGGCTCGAGTACTTTTTAAATTTCGAATACATTTTTATTCGTCGCTAATCTAGATTTTATTTTTTATTTTTTTATACGAGATACCGTGTTTAATTGAAGGGTTTATGTAGGTTAGTGTGTAGTCGGCACGAATGTTGAATGTTTTTCCGTTTCAGTGGTTAGTAAAATGTTGCCTTTGCAATTTACAATTGAAAAGTCATTCCATGATCTAATTGATATTGTTTGCCTCTATACAGCAATGCACATTTAAAACATGTTGCATTTAAAACTTTAGTTACTTTTACAAACAATACTACAAACACAATTTAGAAAATTTGTAAATTCAATTACGTTTTTAAGCAAATAAAACATTGCTCTTAGCATTTAAATCTAATCAACTGGACTATTAAAACACAAACCCGTTGTTTTTCACCAACGACACACAGTGTTTATTGAAGCACAATAATTATTCTGTTGAAAGTATTACGCTTTGTCACAGCTAAATACACAGTCGTTGTGTGTATGAAATGGAATTTCTGCCGGATTAACATTTTATTAACTCGAAAATTATCACTTAATAGCTCATGCAAATACGATATACTTTATTGAAAATATCAATTATTTAATATAAAATGAACATTTCGTTTTCCATTTATCAAATTAATCGTGCACTGTCTCGTAATTAATAATATATTTAATGACACTGTAAAACACAGTATCGATGTGTGCCTCAATAGAAAAAATCGGATTATATTTTAAAATGTATTCCAAATTCGAATTACGTAATTGTTCATGCGAATAGGGGTGAACTCGACTCGGCGGAACGAGGTCGATATGAAACGATAATTCAGAGTTACGCTCGATATAAGTTTTTCAATTGGCCGCGGCGGCGGCTGTGCGTTAGATCGTGAAGATAGCCGCGGTAACCCGGCGCGAACTCGCTTCACATGATATCGAATTTTATCGATACCTTTCGGGCGGTACGTAATTCGATTTTATTGCTGTGGTTAAGTGGCAAATTATTTTTGGTATGAAGGTATTAATGCAATATTTTTATACATTAAGTGGCTTTTATTAGTAGCATTAGAGCTTATACTGTCATATATTTTACGGAACTAAAATTCTATGCGGTTTGTAGGACGCATATCGCTCCTAAAAATCAGTCGTAAAATCGTTCGATTACCATAATCAGCCGAAGTATTTTTATTAGAGACAAAAATAACTAAGACTTAAATTATGACAAAACCCGGCACTTAAGGTTATTATGTAAATAAGTAATCGATACAACCTTGAAATGACTAATACTTTAAAAACCCAAAACAGTGAGTCACCAACAGAAGTATGCAAGTCAATTACCATAAGTCGGTGGGTTAGACCCGGAGGAAAGAACCCGTGCGTGCCTGTTGATTCGTGTCTACCGGGTTCAGTAGATATAAATTATGAAGTTGGACCGTTTTCTGCGCCATTTGGCATCCGTCGCCTCTGAGCCCGCTTTTAATTTCGCTCACAAGTTTATTAGGCATATCGCATGAAGTTTGGGGTAGGTTATTGATTTTATGAATTATTCAGTGAAATGGCGTGGACTAATCGTAATACACGAGTTATGTGACCTTCGTTTTGCAACAGTCGATAAATTACCAAGAGTAATACGTCGCATTATACGATAACCACATCACTATTTTATCGATACACAATCCGATGCGCATGTGAGGATGAATCAATCCGC
This sequence comes from Hyles euphorbiae, assembly GCA_023078785.2. NCBI lineage: Eukaryota > Metazoa > Arthropoda > Insecta > Lepidoptera > Sphingidae > Hyles > Hyles euphorbiae. Next base: position 7,481,528 of record CM041042.1, read on the forward strand.
TGTATAAATACTTAACGAAATGACACAGGGAATCAATTAGCTAAAATCCGCGCACATTACATCCGCAACAGTATCCGCACTGCGAACGTCCCCAAGCGGCCGAATAATGCGCTCTTGCCTCACTTAGTACGAATCTGTTGTTTTAACAGATTCACTGTGTTTAAGCTTTATTGATCCGCTTGTACTTTTTGTTTAATTAAATTTGTTTTTTTTTTAATGTTTTTTTTTCTCGTTCAGTGGAAAAGGAATAAGTTAAGTCTTAAGGACGCGTAATAAGATTAACAGTGTATTTTTTATTCGGAATGAAGTTTTGCTTGTGTAGTACATTGATGTAAAAGTTAAGAACTGTAAGGTCGAAGACCAAGCGTCAGGTAATCATTCCGTTGGATTTTTAACTTATTCTTAACATTACGTAATAGCATCAAATAGCTTGGAACAAATCTTATTCTCTATAGTCACTATCCAAAGGCTTACCTACCTACAACTTCCCAAGACCATGTATCCAATGTCAAAGACCTCTTACCGCGTACCCAAAAACAACTACCGAATGAAACCTAAACACAAAAGCGTCGAATATTTACAGCACAATTAGGGCGCGGGTGTTTGCAACAAGTAAGTCGCCCGCCGCGCCTCTATGACTCACAAGTAACGAGTCATAGACTCACATATAGAGGCTTCCGGGTTTTTGACCCTCGGGGCATTTTTGCCTTGAATTTATAATCCCATCTCTTTGGCTATGAAGGGAATGCAATTATAACTCAATTCATATAGATCAGTAATATTCAACCACGTTAGCCTAGAGCGAATTCAAAAATACTTCCCAATCGAGATGTTTCTGTGGGTCCTACAGTGGGAAATTTATTGCGGGTTAGAATTAGAGACTAGTTGAGCTTCATTGTCACGTAAATAAAATGCATACGCGATAGGCACGCCCCCTATCAAATCGTGGGACTGAACGCGAAATTAGAACGAAGTGGGAACGAGAAATCAGAGTGTCATTAATAGTATTTCTGCCTACCTCTTACTATAAGGCGTGAGTTTATGAATGTATCTTTTACATATACTTATGAAATATCTACCCACCACGCTCATTTAATGATTAAAAAAACGAATCCGAGTAAAATAAATGTCACCACAATCCAGTCACAAAACTTTGTGACTGAATATGGAAAGAAAAATGAAAAGCATTTTCTAGATAACAGAGGTGTAAGTCTTTTATCCCTCATTTGTAAAGTCCCTTAGCGCAGGTGCGGGTTGGAATCCTTTAAACCATATCGTATTTTAATGACAGGTATTCGCAATTCTTGTTACCTTATTGAAGATTATCGGGAGTTTTGTTTTCGTATCGGGTAGAGTAATTTTGATTATGAAATGAAGGTAGACACGAACTGTACTAGACACTAAGAAAACCAATATAAATTATCCAACAATGCAAAAATAATTGCAGCGCTCTTATTGGTTAATTTTATTAACCAAGGCCCAATGATCTTTGATATTAATTTTAGACATTAAAAGTATGTTCATGTACACACAAAATAAACCATGTAAAATAAAAAAAAAAACATTGAACATTGAAATATGATTGATTGACATTGATGATTAAAACAGCATCATGATTTAAAGAGACCTCTATGAAATATAGGCAGTCAAATTATAACTTTCATTTTTATCAAAATATGCCACCAAATTTTCATAACCCTAAATTTTCTAGATAATACAAAAATTCTATGCAGGACGTGCATGATGGCAACAGGTGTGACGTCATGTCCTTGTCACGTTTGCTTTGTCTCGCACGGTTTCCAATTACATTTTCCACTGGAATATTTCGCGACAATATTTTGGCCACCGAAAAATTCGCGGACATTCCACATTTCGCTGTTTTAGTTATTACGAAAACTATTTTTAGTGGTATAAAAATATGTAAACAAATTTTTATTTTTGGGGTGTAAATATGAAATAAATGACCATTATTCTGTGATTATTTACATACATACATAAACTCACGCCTTTTTACAAGAAGGAGTACGCAGAGGTGCTAACAAGAAATCCACTTTCGCCTTGTGTTCCATGCCGCGATATAACAGCCCCCTGCTGAGCCAATCGCCATATCGAACACAAATATGTGATGTAAGGCAAACTTACAACTGTCCTGAACTTAGTTATAAAGTTTAAGTTCAATCCTAGGTTTTTTTAAATAGAAAATACAGGTTTTAAATTAGCAAATAACTCCTGATCAATATTTCGAACTTAGCTCTTAGCCTATCTAATAAAGACAATATGGATGGAAAGATATTGTAGCCAGAGTAACTACTGGACAGATTGCGACTTAACATCTTACGAGGTGTGTTCAAAAAGTATCGCGAATTTCGAATTTTCGGGGGTTACGTATATCCGAATTTCGATTTTTTTGTGGCGTTATGTTGGTAGTCATGTCTCTCACTTATGGTGCCAAATTTGGCCAATTTGAATGTTCAGTTAATTGTTGACAGCTGCTTTGCTTGCATGTGTTTTGGCTCATCTTCGATTTTTACCTATACAAAAAAATTGATCAAAGAACCTGTATCAAATTTTGTGTGAAAAACTAAATAAGGTGTACGGATGCATTTCGAATGTTGACTGTGGCATACGGAGAAGCTACCTTGGACCGAAGCAACGTTTATCGGTGGTACAAAATGTTCTAAGAAGGCCGAGAAGATGTGAACGACGAAGAGCGTGCCGGACGCCCGAGCACTTCAAGAACAGACGAAAAAATTGATGAAGTAAAGAAAATGGTATTGGCCAATCGCCGAATCGCCGTTAGAGAAGTTGCTGAGGACCTAGGCTTATCGGTTGGCTCGTGCCATTCGATTTTTATCAATAATTTGGGCATGAGACGGGTTGCCGCGAAATTCGTACCAAATTTGCTTAATTTCGACCAAAAACAGCATCGCATGAACGTTGCTAATGAGCTGTTGGAGTTTGTCCGCGACGACCCAAATTTGCTCCAGAGGGTCATAATTGGTGACGAATCGTGGGTTTATGGTTATGACGTGGAAACTAAAGCTCAATCATCTCAATGGAAGCTGCCACACGAACCAAGACCAAAAAAAGCACGCCAAGTTCGGTCGGATTTGAAAGTTTTGCTTACCGTTTTCTTCGATTGCAGTGGCGTGGTGCATCATGAGTTCTTGCCACAGGGTAGAACGGTCAATAAAGAATATTACCTGCAAGTTATGTGCAATTTGCGCTAAGCAATCCGCCAGAAACGCCCGGATTTGTGGAAGAACAAAAATTGGCTTTTGCACCACGATAACGCCCCTGCTCACACATCGTTGCTTGTGCGCGACTTTTTGGCCAAAAACAACACACTAATGATGCCGCAGCTACCGTATTCCCCAGATCTGTCCCCCTGTGACTTTTTCTTGTTCCCAAAACTGAAGAGGACCATGAAAGGACGACGCTACGCTACGATTAACGAGATAAAGACGGCATCGAAGGAGGAGCTGAACAAGATAAATAAAAATGAATTTTTGAAGTGCTTCGAAGATTGGAAAAAACGTTGGCACAAGTGCATAATATCTCATGGGAATTACTGTGAAGGAAACAAAATAGATATTCATGAATAAATAAATAATTTTTGAAAAAACACAGAAGTCGCGATACTTTTTGAACACACCTCGTATGTACCAGGATGGCGGGCGCAGTCGAATGCGAAGCATTGCTTTGTAAATCAAGGTGTTTTTCGATTTTGCTACTGTTTATCAGGCGAACCGCATGCTCATCTCGCCATAGCTTGCAATAAATAAAAAATACAAAAACAATACGGACACGTGCACGCACTCAATGTACATCATACAAACACATAAAAAGCATAAGGAAAATACATGCAATACATTTCCATAAGAATAATATTCATATTCATAAACGTACATAAGATGTCGTTTTGTCTCGAGCCTCGACTGGAGTCAATTTATCTGTCACAACGACGCACCGACGCAGCCTACCATAACACGCACCCCGAATTTATATCTCATAATATTTGAGTTACATATACATTTATTTGACATTTCCTTACTCCATTTTTATCTCCTGTAGCCAGAACATTATGGCATCTATAAATTTTAGTATTAATGGTTCGATTGAGCCGGATCTCTGTCACAGAAAATTATATTTTAGCACTAATTCTACTATTGCAATAGTCTAGTGTCATCAAATTCTATTGTTGTTTATATCAAGTTTACGTTATGGATAATCATAATGCGAAATAATTTTAAAAAATAGTGTAATAATAAGCAAATTACAAATATATAAAAGTTAGCAGTAGAAGTAATAGAAAAGGATGCGACATGCAAGACGTGGCGTCATTTTCCATAAGGTGCATACGTGCGAAAGAGAAAACGAGTGTCCCCACCGCACTATTAAAAATATTAATATCTCAGTAATTTCACAACCAATTTTGATGTTAAAAACAAATTTATGTATTTTTATAAGATATACTTTTTAGGAAAAATTACATATTGCAATATCAAACATTGGACACAGCACTATTCGGTCAGGGAATGAGCTATCTCATTCCCTAACTACTAACTAAACAGAGGGCTATCCCTATAACACAACAAGTCGCTTTTCACTTGCATCGCTAGCTGCAAAATTAAACCCTAATTCTATTATATTAAAACATAAGTAATTTTAAAACATAAAAATTGCGCGTACAATTAGGGAATATAAAACATATATTTTAAGCCAACAATTCAAATATTTTTTACGCGTAAATAGTATTTGTGGCTATTACGTCACTGTTTCGTAATGCTCACTCAGCCCTTACTTCAAATACCTGTTTGCTAATTTGGGCTTGGTGTTACGATTGTTTGCGAAAGTTTCTGTTTGACCAACATTCGGCCAATGATGAGTTGTTTCTCTTGAAATGTGTTAGTGTGGTCAGTACAAAAAAACGTAGAATAATAAGAATATTTCATCAATGATGATTGACCACGCTAGAGTTACAATAATTATTATTTATTCATCACTTGTGTGTATATCGTTATAAATTATAAAATATTATTAAATCATTAATACTATTAAATTAAGTCATTATTGCAAAAACATACAATTTGCAAAATTTAAAACTGTTAATAATATACAATATATCTTTAAAGTAGAAAACAGGCGAAAATATATCCGGCTTTACAAGCTCGAATATATTTTATCTGGCAACAAGATAAATACGAAATTAATAAAACGCTCCACGGTCGAAACTTATTTGTGGAAAAATTAATTACTCCGCGGAATTCCCATTAGCTGAAGGCGTGAGGGAATGGAAATACCGTATGTTTTATTTACACGTAATGGCTGGAATATTGGCTGCGTATAATGTCACTTATAAAGCTTATTTTTAATATTAAAAAATAACTTTGCCAAATGGATTTTATTATACAGTATATTATAAATGTGCTATAATATGCTATTGGCTTACTTAATAATGGACGCTGTCCGTTTAAAAATACAAAACAAAGCTGTAAACTATTTAGAACTACAAGTCGGAAATAGAAGCAAGATATGTTAGTCCCTAGGATATAAACTTTGTAAAACTAGACGAATCTAGTTTCTACTAATTAATATGCTTTAAATCCTCGATAAAGTTACTACACTCAAACTAGAGTATAACCGATTAACTTGTACCGCGATATCGCGTAGCTTTGAATATTTGTAATTAATTTAGTTCGCAGCCTACGCTTCGTAGCCTCGTAGCACATTCGTAGTTGGCAAATCGTAGGACGTAACTTTAATCAATTGATAGATATCTGATGTAATAAGTTACTCGCTTCCTTAGATGTTATTTATGCAATAAATATTTATGGATTAATTTTATAAATGGTTAGCGATAATAATTTTATTAATAACTAAATTTAATATTCATTATATTTAAAAATATAAAATACGCGCTCTTCGAATGTAAGCATTACATCGGCAACTATGATTAGTCTAAATATATTTTTTTCCATCCATTGATCTCAAACTATTACCGCCACATTCACAACCCTTTGATCCACCCACAATCTGGCAGAGCAATACGTAACCCAACAAAAAATTTGAGCCAGTCAATTCCATGTAAATTGTTACAAAAGTGCCGGGAACTGCCCCTGGCTCCCCGCCAGTGTCGGCGTGTTTCTTTTGCACTTAAAAGAAAAGGTAAAATGGAAGTAAGTGAATAGGAATAGCATTGCCGTCGGCTTAAAGGGAGCGATCGCTTTGTACGCGGCTTCAATCGATTCGCGACACCCATCTGCAATCCCAAATGTCTTAGGTGTTTTTGTAATTATATTTCGGAATTGAAGTGATAATAATATACAGGAATTTAAGTGTTGGATTGTGGACTAAATATTCTCGAATCTATTAGACGCAGTATCATATTTTCGTCAGCATAGAAAATATACATCCGGAATAAAAAAATATACTTTTTACGTGTAGATTTATAATTTTTATAATTTTATATTTATAAAATATTATTTCGTTTAAGATTATGTAGAATTACAAGCGAATTTAACGTTTAATTAAATTATAAACTATGTTTCACTTAATCAGAAAATACTTCAAATACAAATTTTCTTGTCCTAAATGCAAAGTTTGTTTGTTATAAATATTAATAAAATAATTTGTTTCTTTACAGGTAAGTAGCCGAGCAGCTGAGACTTAATTTTGGAAAATGAAAAACGTATGTAAATGTAGTTTATTTTAGAAATTTAAAATAAACGCCGAGGTAAGGCTTATGCTAATTTGTTAGATAGTAAAAGGGAGAAATGTTTAGATATTAGGGAACGAAATCTGCTTGGCAGTGTCCAATTACAACTCAGTTTTTGTGATTTTTGGATTCCTTCAGAAGAATTATATTTTAAATAAAAAATCTAATTAATTGATTTCACATCCAACCTCAAACTTTTCCCATCTTTTCGTCTATAAAACATATACTATACATTATAACAAAAACATTTATCTCGGAGCAAACATTGAACCCATTCACATTTACACAGTTGAATAGAATTATTACGCACAACATTTCAAAGTAATTAAGTTCGGAGAAAATATAAGTATAATAGAAAATAGTATCCATTTTTAGAAGTAGAAATCTTATATCTTATTCCGTATGTCGAACATACGAACATTCGAAATTCGCTTCGTTTTTATAAAGTAACCCCTAGCACTCACTAGACCGCTTTTTATATTAGCAGAGTTGGGAAAATTCGTAATAATTGAAGAATAACTCCCGAGTTTTAGCCGGCTTATTATATATTTTTTTTGTTCCCAAGTATTTGCAGATGTTCACAACTTTAGGTGTTTATCCGACTTTCAATTATCTGTTAATTAAATTTTGGAAATTAAGTAAATTCTTTCCGAAGTCGGCTCGGATTCTTTCATTATTGTTTCCAACGGCTCTCGAAAGATGTAAAGTTCCTTTTTCTAATTTAAACTTCATGTCCGCCGATATCTGTTATTCGCAATAATTTTATTTTTATTATATTTATTTTTATCGGAGTCCACATTTCTTATTTTTAATACAAGTATTCGCGAAAAATTATAAATAAAACCGATGATATTTTACCTTATTGCCATATGGTATTAAAATGCCGCTAAATAGTAATTCTTAAATCAATTTTTAGACGTATAAAGCCACTGTGTCAACTAACAAGAACAAATAATTGAACTTACGACTTTGGAATTGTGAATTTGAAATATTTAAAGATATTCATACACATCGCATTTAAATCCATACATAAGTTTACTAAACACCAGCAACTAGGAGAACACTCACATTAAGATTATTTCATAGTATACGGAATAATTAAGGCAAGTCCAAGAACGATTCGATAATTAGTTATCCAGTGGCATCTCCGCTGAGACAAGAAAGGCGTGACTCTGAGGCTCTGAGACTCTCTATATCAGCTGTCGGAATACAATTTCATCGGTTTCAGTGCAAGTAGAGAACTCAGTACTACCTACCAGAAAGTAGGATATTTCATGACCTCACAACACAGTGACCAGTGTCTGTCTATATTCGTAACAAATAATTTTTAATCACAGAAACAAATAGTCTCGGGAATCGAACCCGCAGCTTCTTTTACGTCCGGAACTGTACCACTGATCACATCTGAAATGCATAAGTTTCAGTGCTCCAAGAAAAAACCGGTTAACTCGCTCACCTCTCAAACCAAGACACAATTTAAGTAAGCAGAAAATTAATATCCTCAAAGAATACAAGCCATGCGGAATGTATGTACGTCTATTCAGCGGGGATGCGGTTTATTTACCACTAAGAAGATTACCACGGCTCGGGAAAAATTGAAATCCTGTGTAGGTGAGAACATAGAAATCTATAATCTACTTAGCGTCTTGGACTTGGTTCTATTCAATAGGCTTTATACTCAAGCAATTTGTTTTTACTATGTTTCCTAAATGAGATACCTTTGAATTACATGATTTGAGTTAATGCCTTCGAAGGTATAGGAAGGTATTGCTTGAGGAAGGTATCGGACTGAATTTAGCGTAAAATTCTTAAGGATTCTATATACAAAACAGAATTGATATTTAATAGTGTCGTTTCAAGTACATATCTATTTAAAAAGGTTCTAAATATTGACTCACTGAATAGATATATTTATTTGTGTAAATTATTTCAAAAGCATACTTTTTATTACTTTATTCGACCTTAGCTAGAATTTAAGTAATTTCCACACATAATAAAATAAATTACTATCTCTCAATTCTCACAATCAAATTCGGATAAAATTCCACATGCAATAATAATTACTGCCAAAAGAACTTTCTACAAATGTATTGTACATTACAGAGAACACAATCAAACCAACTAACTTTGCCAATTTCTCTAACAGCCGTACATAAATGCTCGGCTCCACAATAGAAATAAACTACCCTTGATCCTTCAACCCTCAGAACTGTGGCACGTGACTCGACGCTGATTAAATACGATTATTAACCCCCGGTATATAGTGTATGTAGGATGAAAAATCAGGGGTCCTATTCAATATTTTTGGGGTTGAATGTATATACTGTCGGGTCTTTTGTCGGATTAGATAAAATGTTTTGAGGTAGTACACTGTAGAGGAAGATATGGGTGCAAAAAATTTGCTTTGTGTATTTTAATAGAAGATGAAATGTATATTTTTCATTATATTTCCATCGAAAGCGTTGTATGATTAACACTCTAAACAAGCAAAGTCAACATATAGTCATGTATTAAATAAAAAAATAATAACACACATACATAATATACGTAAATCCACCCTCTTTCGTTCCCATCACTAAAATCATCCCTTAAAACGGTCACGTGTCAGACATATCTAGGGGAGCGATACCGAGGGGTGCCAATTTGTTTTTTTATCTCTTTCCCACGCTTTCCCTCCGCCGAATGTGCGAAAGAGATAACTCAGGAGCTCGAGGGTTCGAGTAATAAAGATATCCTATGCGTTAGACGCAGGTTGTAAGAATTGTAATTTTCTCTTGTAAATGGCTTTTAGTGCGTATGTTCGAATGTTCACTGATAGCAACTTTTATCACAAATTCACAGGACTGGCGCCCGTGTGTTATAATGGCGTAGTAGAACTTTAACTATTTTTTGGTTCCATATTTAGTTTTCACTATAGTATTATAGACTTGAAGTGTAATATCTTATTGTGAAATCCTATGATTAGTATTACAAGAAATAAGCAAAGATTGTTTATTGTTATAAGATATGTCATAATCACCAAAATAGAATTACTAATATGACACAAATAAATTTTGATTTCTACTTCCGAAACCAATGTGACGTCAAAATCAATACGAAAATACTGCAACGAAAACTTACACCTCGCACAGGAGAAGATGGGTGACTAAGCGGAAAATGGTCACCGTGGCAAATTACATCTCCGATAACAAAGCATCGTTAGAAGTTGTTCAGTCATTCGCTCGTTCCATTCGCTCGATCATTCGTTCGTTTCAATTAAAACATTCCACACAAACACTTTCAAATTTGGAACGCTAATTGGCTGTCAAAATGCGCGCCAAAAGTCACGGCGCGAGATTCAAAATGGCCGACGTTGAGCGATATTAAACAATTTAATTTGCGCCATTTGAAATGCTTTGCCGTTCAAAATTAAATGGAATAATTCATTTGCAAAATGCATTGTAATTTCTGCCATTATGCGTTGGAATTGAACATCAAAAGGAAATAATTGCTGCTACCGAGGAATTCATTCTTTTATAATTCTTTAAGGATTATAAATGTTGAAGATAAATGTTGAACAAAAAAATAATAATTAAAAATGTAATTATAATATGAATGTTATGTAAATTGCCCTTGTAGTGTGTTATATGTAATGAATCATTCCAAAGTATATGATATATTCCCACTTCTTACCCCCAAATTACGTGAACATATTTCATAACACCCTCGCGTTTTAAAATTATGCACCCGAGAAATACGAGGGGTTAACCTCAAAAGACAACTTCTGTTGTGTTCTCATTCATTTATTATTTCTAACGCACCCTGTGCATAACATGAAGATAAATTAGTTTGACCATGATTTATAACTTTTGAATTTTTGGTATATTTTTATTTGAGACTTTGATAAATAATTGTAATTCTAGTTAAGAATTCAGAAACCAAGAACACATTAGTTAACCGACAGTAGCAGTTATCTTCAGAACACGAACTACTTAAAACAGCGATAAGTGGTAAAAAATGGCCGCATTATAACATTAGGATACATTATGGAAGTTTTTAACGGAATTGGGCCATTCAGTTATCAAAGCGAATCCGCGCTCGAGCGCAATTCATGAATAATACAGTGACACAAAAACTTTAACTCAATTTCCACACTGCGGACTTTCAAATGAATTCGTCCGTACGGCTCTGTGTCGGTTATGGACATGGGATAACAATATTAAGCTATGCGAAAAGTATCGATATTTTCCATATGCGGCCAACCCTAACGTAGATTCATTCCGGGTTTTCATACGAATGACTCATAGGTTTTCACAATCAAATAACAAGGCTATAAACGTTGTCAATTTCCGTTCTGGACACGAACTATTTCCCGGAAAAAACCATGTTAGGCGTAAACATTGGAGGGTAACTTGCAAGAATTCTACCATCTACACCACGTTGGGCGCCAATACTCAAAATACACTTAAACCCATTTACTGCGATGTTTTATGGACATATAAGAAATCTCATTTGCTCTCTTTACATTCGCCAACAGATAAAATACAGCAATTTATACTTTAAACTAATTGGATGTTTATCAAACAAAATACAATCGTTTACTTGGCAGAGTAAACACATAGTCTCTACAACATAAACAAACACAAATACATTACGGAGTCAATTAGGCGCGGATAGAATTCGCGTTGACGTCACGCGGTGCCGTGTCGGCCGCGTGGCCGTGTCGTTGTCGTCTCGTGTAAACAAGGCTTGGTAATGACTGTTTTACAATCGATACGGGGACACTGCACCCTAGTTGTGCGCCTACTGTCATTACGGGGCTTGTGTTTGCCTTAAAATGTAGATATGGTTATTAAGTTTTGTAGTTTATAGACAAAGCAATTTAAAAAGTTCTTTAGAAGTGACTAGACGCGGCTGCCAACATGTTCACAGTGGTCGCGGGTTCGAATCCCAGGGCACACCTCTGACTTTTCGGAGTCATGTGTGTATTGATAGTCAATCACCACGCACTAAAACGGTGAAGGAAAACATCGTGAGGAAACCTGCATACCATGGCGATTTATAAGAATTTCTATGGTATGTAAGTCCGCCAACCCGCACTAGGCCAGCGTGGTGGACTATATGGCCTAACCACTCTCAATCGTTCTGTCGATTGTAGAGGAGGCCCGTGCCCTGCAGTGGGACGTATATGGGCTGATACAGAATTTAGAAGTGAACTAAATTAATAATTTGATTATGTAAGCAATTTAGTTCCATTATTTGACACGGGTTTCCTGTACAATCGAAAGAAGCTAGACTTCATTTCACTAGAATTTACTTCAAAGTTGAAGATTAACATTATTTCAATACATAATAACTACAACTTCTAACATCTCTACCCCTGATACGCTCTAGAATTTAATCACATTACAAAACAAAAGCATCTCTTATGTTAGAGATACAGGAGAACATTCAACATAATCCGTCCCTCTCACTCTCGCAGGTGTAGTATACCTGTTTCTTTCTAGAAATTAACTTCGCCCGCGTTGGTGGGAGTTTGAAAAATTACTTCGCGCTTCGTGTGTATTAAGATATATATTTGTATGGTACCGTGCTGTATTACTTAAAGTGCGTAAACTTGTATGTTATGATGTGAAATATTTGTAAGTGCTCGTTTATTATGATAAGTTTTGTAAATGGGCAGCTGGAAGTAAAATATTAACTTGCTCGGTATTTTATGACCTCATTATCTATCTACTCACTATTCAACATATGACCTGGGTTGGCGGAAAATTTCTTCATCAACCTGTATCTACTCAATGCGGAATATAGGTCTCTTGTAATGTATGCCAGGAAAATTGCTAATAGTTGTATAATATCGCCTGTCATGTTCAACTGTTCTGAATTGGTATTAAGTAATTAATGTTAATTATATGCGGAATGCGGATACAATAAACCAAATGCACGAATATCGGACAGTCGACTGCTGTGCATGGACTTCCACTAAATGTTCCATAGCATTTCATTAAAACATTAACATCAATACTTCTCCACAATGTAATCATCAGCCTAATCGCGTCCACTGCTGGACATAGGCTTCTATAGCACGCCACTGTGCTCGATCTTCAGCCTCAAACCGCAATACAAGCAAGCAACTTCTATACCTCTCACAGTAAGTACAAGACATCACTGAGTTCATTAGAAATTAGCCATATTTTAACATATAAATATAACATTAGATCCGAGAAGCGAGACTCATGCCACCGTCATGCTCGTAGCTTTAATGTAGGTAGTTGTGGAAGTATGGGTCGGGTCGTTTGTCGTGTATTGGCCGCGTTACAACACAATCAATAAAATTGTCACACAACGTGTCTACGCGAATGTTGACGAATTTATTTGCGGACAGCTGTATTACGGTAGTTACTGGTTGATGTGTATGTTTTAACTTATTTTGGTATCATTTATACCTTGACAATGTTTTGTGACTTGTAAAGGTAAAAAGTAATACCAATAGCGAATATTAAAAGTTTTATTATTCTTTAATCCTCTGCTCTGTATGCAAATGTATACAAAGATTAAATTAAAAGGATAAGATACTCGAAGCATGAAATAACAAGCAAACAATAGCCACTATTTAACTAATTCCTATTGTACTATCACTATTATTAATTACTGAGCCTAAATATGCACAGTAATTGCAGAAAGCGACAGATGTCATCACACCCAGAATAACCCTAACACAATGACATGGCAACACGTAACTAAAATCAGTTAATAATAAAAAAAAGGTTAATAATAAAAGCCGGGTGCGGGAAAGTGAACGCGTGCCCCCGACAGCTGCGAGCCGCATCTGTCCGCCAGACACGCTCACAATATCATTTTATACACATAATACAGTGGGGTTACTCTGTAAAAACGATACGAACTTCGAATGTTCGATATGTGTGAAACATTATTAATGTAGATACTTTACAAAATGTTGGATTCAGCTATCGTACGTCGTAACGATAGACTATCGCCGGAATACTCAAACGTTATTCAAATATTAAGTTGCTATTAACTGCACACGGCCCACTTAGCCAATACATTTAAACGGGATTTGCGTAGTTAAGTGCAAGATAATATTTAACTCGCGTTTGAGTATTCGGACGTAAGTTCGGAAAAAAATATAAGGTATAATAGAGAATAGTATTGATTTTTAGATGTGGGAATCTTATACCTTACTCCGGACGTCGAACATTCGAAGTTCGTATCGTTTTATTAGAGTAACTCCCCTGGGTACAAGCGAACGCACCTTGCACTTGGGTGTTCCAGGGCGAATCCACCAATGAGCGTCGATTACTTTGTTTCTTTATTCAGTTGGTAATGTTTAATGTGTGGATACGATGTTGTTTCTAGAGATTTACGCTTCGTACTATTTTCGTTTAGGCCAATAATAAGTTTATTTGACTGCAGTTTAATATGTTTTGACGCATTTTAATTCGATTAAATTGTAACATAAGGAATCGATTTAGAGGCAGCACAAAAGGAATGATTAACTTTGATATCCTAGTTTAAATTTTTTTATTTATTCCCAAATATAACCGTAACTTAGTGCTACTTTTTTACATCATCACATAACTACAAGTTTATTCAAATCAATATTGTACGAGTTACAATCTTAGAAATACTCTTCAATCAACTAAAAAGCACACACAATTGTATGTTTTGTAATAAGGCCTAAAACTCCTAAATAATTAAAACATCAAACGTAAAGCATTAAAACGTTACTCGACACAAAAGAGGTGGCTTAGCAATCGTACTCCTTGCTAAGCGCGGCGCTCGCATTACATTGTGCCAATAGGGATGGGAATTTTGTTTTTACTTGTTGAATGTTTTGATGGATGATCGGTTATGATTGATCGATCACGTCTCGCGTTGAGTTCTGTTTCCAATGTAATAGATTTTTGTGAACGCGACAATTTGTACGTCACGCGAATCAACAATCCGTACGGGTTTGTTAAAAGTTTGAGGATTGTGTGTAATTTATAGGAATCTGTAATTGGGCCTTTTCGTTTTTTTACTAGACTATGTTATTAATTTAACTATATTTTAGAAGCGTGTTAAAGCGTCGACGCGTAATGGTAAAACCTTATAACAAAATGCCAACTGTTGCGATGCTACTCTAATCGATAAACATCAAAATAGTTATTATTTTTATGCAGAAACAAATGGAACTCACAATCTTAATAAAAAGAGTGGATTTGATTAATGACATCGATTAAAGAGATATAAAAGAAACAAATTCATAATCAGAATCGCCTCCTCACTCAATCACAAAAAACGTTCCAAATTCAAATAAACTTTTTATATTCCCGCGCAAGCACTCAATTAGTTACGTCGCTTTAATCAAGCGTACCAAAATTAGCGGGAAAAGTTGCGTTCGGATACACCCCCGGGGATTTGTGTAGATACGAATCGGACCTTTTTCGTGTGACAATTTACATAACCCGTCAGCGTGAGCCGTTGTTGCAATTTAATCAGTTAATGTATCGTACAGTAGGCCTCGGTTTTACAAGCGGTGCTCCCTTGATTTACATCCGCTTTTGTACAGCGAACGCTTTTAGTGTACTTCACGGTATTAATATCGGTGATGAAACGTTTTATTATATAGATTATATTAGACCCTTGTTGCTGCCATATTTTCGTACGCTAAAGCTATTTATAATGGGACATTATCGTGGAAAGTTAATAGGATATTCTTTGTTTGATACATAATTGGTATGTCAACAATTTTGATATGCTATTTTATTTTTCACAAATTACTGTAATTTAAAGAAAATCGCCCATCGGCAATGTTTATTATGGCAACCCGGTACAGTCGCGTCGTATGTCAGCCTTTGAGAAAGCCAATTCTGTGAGTGGCTTTATCCGAGTTTTGGGTTAGTCTTTTATACGATTTTATTGGCTTGCGCTATAAAACTTCGGGGGAAGGAATTCGGAAAACAGTCCTGGTGTTCGGGGAATTTCGACATATTGTCCCGTACGTCGATTCCTTTTTTGTTGTGCAGAATCTTTGTTAGCGGCCTGGAGTGGCACTTAAATGTATTACGTAAGTTTCGGAGTTACCCAAATCTTTTGCCGAGTATGGCAGTATGGACTTATTAAATTGCTCTTTCCTAGAATTTTGCGGTTAGTGGACATAGAAAAAGTCCAGTAAGGAAAACAATATTTAGGATATATTTTGATTGTTACAAATATCACGTTTTGATGCTATGTTAATAAAACTATTACAACTTCGAACTATAGAAGTTTGATCTTGCTTTAAATGTAAACATTTTTCCTTTTTATTTTTACAAACAAATTAACTTCATAAATAAAATATAGGATTGCTTGAAAATTTGAGCACTTGAGCGAGGCAGAATTGGCCGTTTCATTAATTAATCTCATCGCCAAACTAATACCAATTACATTTTAAATGAAGTTTTGGGCGTCGCGAACTTGCGCTATCAAGAACTCGACGTCGACCTATCTGAATAAATTACGCAATGAAAACTTTCTAATAAATTATATATTTATTAATTTATTACTCGGACTATCTATGACATCAATAAACGAAAAATAATGATGTTTTAAAAAAATATATTAATATTTATTTAAAAATGGTCTCTATTAGACACAAAACAGGTTACAATCATGTAAGCATCAAACGTAATATAATACAAATTACTGGACAATAATTACAACCCATATGTGTTCCAAAAGTTATTAACAAGTAAATCACACTGCGAAGTTAAAAATAACTGGACAATTTTAACCTAAAACATGTGTTCCAAAAAGTAATGAAAAAGTAAAGCTAAACACTGCGAAGTTAAATAAGCTATTAGATAAATAGGGTAACAAGTATCATTAAATAAAAAATACCATTATGTGCGGTTTGTGAGATACGCATCTTTGAGACTATAGTGATTTTTTCGTTTGTAAGACGAGATCCACCACACTTCCTTTGAGTGATAAGACCGCCAATTGTACTTTTGTGTTTGTTATTTTTGTTTTATTTGTATTTTATTGTATGCAATAAAGCGTATAAATAAATAAAAAAGCAAGATTCTATATAATACAATCCCAATATCCAACCAGCTAAAATTATAGTCACGTATTGATTTCGACGTCATAAACCTCACTTTAAATTCTATATCATCAAAATGTTCAACAAGTCACGTCCCAAAACGCTAAAAAACCAGAACTAAAGAAAACATGTGCAAAATCCCCAGTTGAAATCACTGGCGATGTTAATACAACAATTTAACTACAATTACAAGCAGCCATTGTGCGGTATCACGTTCTGCATTTGCTGAGTGCAAACGGGAGAATCAATTCTTATTGTCAGGACGCTTTTGTTTCTTGTTTGTTTATGCAGCAAAGATCGGAACAATTAAATGGTGCGAATCAAATATATATAATGATTTTATCACACTAGACTATTATAACCGTGACATGCATATTAAAAAGGGGGAGAGACAGGACACTCAAAATATTTAGGTTAAAATAATAAAATTGTAATAGATTAATAATAGTTATTTGTAGAAAGATCCGAGGAAATAAGTTGGGTACTAAAAGCCTTAAAACCTCAATTAGCAAACATACAAACCGAATTATCCCGACTTACAGAGCCCTAATTCTAAAAAAGGTAACACAAAAGGCGAATTATCCAAAATGCCTAATCTAACATCGTTTACATCACATGAGCTCTCTTTTTATGTGTAACCAAATCATGTAAACCTTCCCAGGGCCCATTTTTCACGGGAATGGCGGGCTGTTCGTCGACGCCAATACGGAGAGAGCGTGATTCGCACGGGCCCTTCATTTGCAAACCAAACGTGTCGTTATTACACACGGATTTATTGAGAGATCAACGTGTTTTTGGCTAATTGTGATATGCCGCACCTTAAGAATTAAAGTGACCTAACTAAAAATATCTTATTTTTTGTGAAACGTTTATTAAAAATTTGTAACCTAAAATTTTGTACTTATGAAAGATACATCTAGAAGACCGATTTATACATCTTTCTGCCTTTCATGCGTCAATAGGTACTTATTTATTAACGTGTCGATAGGTCATTTTGAGCCAAAATATTATTAAATTATTGCCAAAATCTATTTTATTTGGATTAGGCCACTCTAAATCTAAACATGCGGTATTTTTTTTTATGCAATTTACTCCCCAATACTCAAACGCTACGCAAGTCCCGCTTAAATGTACTGACTAATGGGCTTTCTCTAAAATCTATCTTTAACAACCTGACTGCCTCGGTGGCGTAGTTGTACTACGGTACGGTTATAAAGCTGAGGTCTCGGGTTCGAATCCCGGGTTGGGCAAAGTGATATTGGATTTTTCTATTCAGTATCAGCCCAGAGTCAGGAATTTGTGCCCGATATGGCGATAGGCTCGCCACCTATCACATTGTGGGACGGAACATACAAGGCGAAATGTGGGTGCCCTCGCACCTCTGCCTACCCCTTCTGGGAACAAGGCGTGAGTTTATGTATGTATGTCTATCTTTAACAAGGGGTTAAATAGCTACCATGACTATGTCCGTACAATTCTACGCTTCATTAAACACATTTAGACATATGTATTTATCTAATCTAGCTATCTATAAATATGTATATGCACCATATTTATAACTCTCTATTTTTGTTGACTGAAACATAAATTGCATAGAAATATGTAATGAAATCTCTTGTTAAGGATAGATAGATTGTAGAGAACGGCTGTAAGTGGGACGTGTGTAGGTAAGCGCCACTTAATTAAATGGCATTTGAGTATTCGGGCGAAGGTGATTTCTTAATGCCTAGATCTGACAAACGAGCAAACAGGTCACCTGATAATAGTAAGTACTACCGCCCATGAACTTCAATAATGCTTGAGTGTTTTGCTGGCTCATAAAATCGGGAAGGCCAAGGAAAAAGGATGGGAGTACAGAAGGGATATTGGGCATGAGGCCATCTAGAATACGTATGACTTAATTATGTCTGTTTGCCCCCGGATTTAAGCACGTAAATTCGAAATGAGACATATATTTAAGTAGGTCATTAGGTATAACAGCTCCTTAACTGTTGTGTTAGGTGTTCTCTATCCAAGCGTATAAATTATGCCTCACGCATAGATTGTGTTAATCTTAAATTATAGATTAATAATAGTTATGTTGATCGGAACATATTGATTTGTGGATTACACGTAAGAATGATTTCATCAATTTTAAATTGTATTGATTGTATAATCATCTTACGGCACATCTTAGGCAGCTATTTAGCTATACTTCTTTCACTAGTCGTTAAAATATTGTAGACAACAAAAAATATAATTATGTCTTGTGTCTTTCTCAAACCTATCCATTTCTTTGCTGCGCAATAATCAGAAACCGTAGCGACTATCCATACATCTAAAAATATGATGCTAAAGTAAAATTCATCTGGCGCAAAGAATCCAATACATTTTATTGGTCCACACATAAGCGTCATCTCGGACTTCAGACCGAATCCAATCTTAGCCGCGATACTATCGCCGATATAAGTATTGCTGTGCGCTCGGAAAAACACAAACCATATGTTTGAGGAACTGGGTTTTTAACTCGAATTTGGACGATCTTTGGATTTTTTACGGTGATCGTGGCTTTATCGAGAAAATGTTCAAAGTATTCTAATTTATCTTAAGATTTTTATCTATAGTAAATATCGCTTCATTGTTCTAGTAGACTTTAGGTGGCATGGTGTCAATCGTTATCTGCCACATAAATATGTGTAGGCGTGCCAAAAATTCTTCGCTTCTTGTATTTGAAACCTACAACAAAAGGCACGCATCTTACTGCGGGGTTAGACTTTAGATAACCTGGTATTCTAAGAAATAAATAAATCCAACAGTCACGTACAGATTTGATCCTAAAGTAGGTAATATACCAAATCTAGCGTCAGCCTTACCACAACCAGTTTCGAAATAAGAACTTGCGTTCTTATTTTAAAAAAATGCCGGATTACATCTACGGCTTTATTCACAGATAATTTATGAAAATATTTCCGTTATCGAATGCTCTGTCTCCTTCACTTAAAATGAATTCAAAAATTGTTCGAAATTGGCAAAACATTCCATATTCAAAATAGATTTACAACCTGTCTGAATAAGGCCTTTGTGGAACACATAAGCATTTAAGTAACCAACCACGCCAGAGGCTGTCAATTAATACTACATTAAGTAAATTACAACACATTTTGATTGAAATAACCCAGTTTTACGTAACTTAACTCACGCAGATGGTGTACTTATCTTATTACGGATCTAACACATTAGTTCGGAAAGCGCGAGTCGAGCGTTCGCACCTGGAATAAATTAAGCAAACGCTGATTTATGTTAAAATGCCATTTGCATATACATTCCAGCTCATCATATATTATAACACTTTCGTAATAAATTGCCGCATCTCATTTGTATTCGCTCTTGATTATAATAAACTTAAATTATCTGGCTGTATTTATATTGGTTTTATGCTCGTCAACCACCTGGCCCACACAAGGTCATCGTGGTGAACTATATGGCCTAACCCCTCTCAATCGTATTTTCGATTGCAGAGGAGTTTTATGCTCTGCAGTGGAACATATAAGGGCTAATACAGTTATGCATCTATGAAATAGGTAAGATATACTGATTTTAGCATTTAGAAATACAAAAGCAATATCTATTGTATCTACTTTCGTTTTTTTTTGGGAATTCTGGAAAATAAATAAGATTCAATTCAATAATGTCAATTTTTTTAAATTCCTCATGTGGGTAATCTACTTTGTTTGGCGCCTGTTCTCGTTAATTTTGACACGTTGTTCCATATTACTTTTACGCTTAGAGTATTTATATATAGAGGGAGCGCTGTCATACATTCGCGTTTTGAAAAACGTAGATATTTTC
Organism: Hyles euphorbiae; assembly: GCA_023078785.2. Taxonomy (NCBI): domain Eukaryota; kingdom Metazoa; phylum Arthropoda; class Insecta; order Lepidoptera; family Sphingidae; genus Hyles; species Hyles euphorbiae. The sequence goes on from CM041042.1 coordinate 7,502,140, forward strand.
TTGTTCGTAATGTTGGTAGCGCTCCTATATTAGTAAAAATTGAATTAATTATTTAGCAATAAATTGCTATAAATTCCTTTGATAGCCGAAATTATTTAGCTATTATTCTTTTAAAATGAGTTTGAGTGGAATTAATTAGACCTAAACTACTTCTTATTAATTTTTCTTTCAAATTATTTATGTATGTTGCACAGCCTGTTCAAATATTAGCCAATAGGAGGGCAGAAAAAGGTGGCCCCGGCACCACCATTTTTATCTACGTTTTTGAAGTACCAGCGCTCCCTCTATATATAATATATACTCTAAGCTTTTACGTAATACAATTTATAAAATTCATTACGATGTTAATCAATATTTATATCTGACAAATCCATGAATATATACGAAAACATACAAACCAAATATCCAAACATGACAAAGTTACCCATCACTTTTAAAAAGTACAGACTCCTCGAATCCGTATAAATCTTTGAATTACAATCTTTCCGACATTCAAAACTCGTTCCGGCCACGTTCCCGACATAAATATCGTGTTTCGATAAATCACTAGCATTGTCGATATTTAGGCAATAACTCCGCAGTGGCTAACGACCTCGGCAGATGTACGCATTTCAATGCACGATATGCGTCAAATGGATTGTGATATTAATACGTCTAAATTTATCGTAAATTAACTATTTAGATCCTAGTTAGATTGGTTTATTGACTCTGTATTAATACGTTAGAATTAAACTTATCTATAGTGTGGTTTATTTTATCGATAATTGAATTTAGCCTAAGTCTCAATCGATATTGTTTATAGTCCCGTGTTTAGACATGGGCTCTTATGGACTGATACAGTCTAATTCCTTTTTTTTGTTTGAGTGTTAAGGACCCTACACACACGTAATCGCTGAATCGGGTTAATGTGCACTGAATTTTATTATCATCAGGAGTATTGTAGGCATTTCGTCGTGCTATATAAAATTCGATGATTGGTATTTAAAGTCAATAGTGAACAAATCACAATGAAAATCAGTGTTAAATAATTTCATAGTTGCCACAGAGAGTAAATTCCTTCTGGAAAAAATCTTATGTGATAGTTCTTGGACACCGCGCAAAACACCTCGTGCACAATCATTTTCCGATCGATTTGATTAAAATCATTGTATTAACTGCCCATAACGGTTAACGATTATTGCAGAAATTCATCTTTATATAACTTGACATAGTAATTAAATTAAGCTGCCGACTGCAACGTCAAAGTTCCCGCCAAAACGCATTAAAGAAGCCAAGTCATTGGTAACTAACAATAGCGTTCCAAAATTGAACAAACACTGGCGCCATCTTTTAATCGTGACCCGCACTAGCTCCGAACGTAACAAAAACTCGCGCGAAGAACAGCAAAGTTGAAGCAATAAGTGCAGCCGTAATAGGTTTGCGTGTCAAACAGTCGGACCGCAATGCAGCTAAACGTTGTACCCTCTTGGGACATAGGATAATAGCGCGTTGTAACCGTGAGCGCCACGTAAATGAACTTGCAAAACTGTACCAGCGAATTCTATTATTAATGAATTCTCTCACGCTACCACGACCGTATTTAATTAGCTCTGCGAATAACCGGTAGTATTTCGAAAAACACCTAATATTAATACTCTTCGTGGAATTTTCTTGTTGACGTACAGTAAATGGTGATAGTTTTCGAATTGAAAGTATTAATGTTGTCCGGAAGGATTATCATGAATATTAATTATGTAGCGAGTGTAATTGATCCTCTGTTATGAGAATTTAAATATAGAATCATATTTCATTTCGATCAGATCTTTAATTCTTTTTTATAGTGTGGTGAATAAGAATACTTTAATAGCTAGATAATTAACGCATACTCCATACATATTAAAACTATTTAATCACCGTCGTTCAGCACCTTAATTATGTTCCTTTCTCGTCCGTTCTTGATGTGTTATTACTACTCATGAAAGGCCATATAAGAGTACGTCGGTATTATGATTATTAAATGAGCTCTCGAGTTTCCCTACATTTACCTTCCATCGCACACAAAGCATATAAAAGTAAAAACTCCACAGAAAGCTAATGAATATCTCGAAAACGCAGCGTTCCGTTTACAACGTTATAAAATCCCGAAGCATAACCTCAAAACATAATTAAATTCACCGACATTGTTTTCATAAATAAGACTTCAATTTATTACTAGTCGAAAACATTTTGTTGTCCATTAAATATTTAAACTTGATAACTTTGCAAACGATTGTAACCGCTGTCAGAACTTTTTACTTAAAATCGGAAAGTTCGAGTTTTGCTCAGCGCTGCGCTTGGCCGTTCGCTTTATAGCCCCTGCTTTATGTATATTACGCCATATGCACTAATAACTGGTAATGGCGGAATTTTAATTATTTAATAAACTCATTTAACTTTTATGTCAAGATTAGATTACTCAGCTTTACAATTTTTATGTTTACGGCCTTGCTTTGAATTATATGACGTAATATTTAAAACTTTTGTTACTATGCTGTGTATTTTATAACTCGCTTTTTCATATCAACTTAACGTATGTGCAGAGCTCATTGGTAGACCGTACTTTTGTACTCCCTTTGCCTTTAGACCATTTTGAGGAAACTTTTATCAAATTAACGTTTTGCAGGTTGACACTTAAATTAATTCTTTTTTATTTTAAATTTCGAGCGTCGCATTCAAGTCGCGTGCCAGCCAGTTGGTTATTTCAACACGAGATCTGAAGCACAGGAACTGTATTATTCAGCTAGTTACAATGTTTTTTATTGTTTTAAGTTTTACAACACGCGAACGGAGCGCCGATAATTATTCATTAAAGATGCCTGAATATTTAAATTTATTTAGACTTTAATTCTTTAATTATAGTTACTATCTACGTAGGCTTTATAGAATAAATAAATAGTTATTTTTCCTAATCACTTTTGAACATTAAGTTCCTAATTTAAGCGCCTTATTGCCAGTGCCTGCTAATGAGACCGTTAAACGGGTTCCATTTTCAAAAAACAGATGGCGTACGAAATCGAATGCTCGTCTTCTCATTAACGGACGGAGAATGAAAAATTAAAAACCATGACAGAGACGGGGGTACGTGTGTGAAAGAGAGGGAGAAATTCTCCCTAACAGCCAATATCCGGTCGATCAGCTGTGCAGCGGAAACAGCTGGCAACTTGAGTGTGCTAAAGCATCATTCATTCGGCGATTTTTTTCAAGTGACTAATGATTTTCCGTCTAACGTATTTTCGGGATCTATATAAAAAGTAGTCAGCTGATTTGTCCTTTTCACTGCTGCAATGTGTCAGTGACACCTTTTATCGGCAAATATTTGCTACCTGGTGTATTGGTTGTCAAATATAGGTGTGTGGGGTTACGATTTCATGACTACCATTATTGTGATTAATAGTCAACACAGTTTCGAAAACCAATAAAGAATAAACATATACATTTGATAGTTTAAGAGGTTATTGAAATCTGGGCTTTCTTATATTTTAAATTATTACGCAATAAGTATTCAAATTCAAAAGAACTGAAACTTTTCAAATTATTTATATTTTAATGCTTAAATCGTAAGCTGAACGTGCGCGACCAGTTTATATAACATAGTTTGTATAATGCATTGTGTGCAATCAAAAGTTTTCACCCCGCTGTGCTCATCCCATTTCCGCCCACGCCCCATCCACCGTCTGATTAATATGTTAATCCGCCACGTCATGCCGTCTTAATGCAGTCCGCTTGTTGTTTCAAAATTCCTGACTATCAAATACTGGATTTTGCATAAGTTGTAGCTTTGCATAGAGAAAGGGCTTCCCAACAATGTAAGCTTCGGTGACTGGCTTAGCTGACGTCCGAAATAAAAGAAGTGCTGTCTAACCGAGCAAGCTGTTTACGTTAATGTTTGCGTTTAAATTTTTTGCTGAATCCGAGCAGGATCGTTGTTTAAAGTGCTGCGGAAGTGGCTGTGGATCGTGTTTGCGATTGTTTTTTAAATACGCTTATTGCACTTTTGCTTTTAAAGGGATTCGGTCTTTTGCTCCAGTTAGTCAAAACGGTTGAACAGTCAGTAGTTTTCCAAATTGTATTCCAATTCGAAATTTTTTTAAATCTACATTTTAAATACTTATTACAATTACAATAGTTAAACTACAATTTAAATAGCTATAAACTTCACACAACTAAAGTTGAGCTTATAGTAAAAAATATAAATACACGAACAACAAGCGCGAAACTGCCATTTTTATTTTAATTACGTCGAGGACATTAGCCGTCGAGCCGACTGTTATGGAACTGTTGGCAACATCTGTTGTGCGATACAAAAGTAATTTGCGCATTCGCTCCCTCGTACAAGAGATGGCGACACCGTCGCGCTTCAAATCCACGACACAGTTTTAGAATTTAGTGGGAATGGTAGTTTTGATTGGAAATCTGTGTTTGAAAAGTTTTCTAGTTCGGAAATGTTTTCGTGACAATAGTTTCGAATTGTTTGCTTTCATTCGTAGATATAGGTATGTTTTATTTTGCGTCTTGTACGTGATATTTTGATCAGTTAAAATTAGTGAATCCTTTAATGCTTTATTGTGTTAAAGATATTTTCTTTCGTAATTTTATTACCCTTAGGCATTGCCGAAATGCATACTTTCTAAATTTAAATATTAATAAATAAAATAATCTGATTGTCATTCATGTTTCTATTTCTCCGCTAGTTTTTGAAACTTTTGAGTTTTGACCCAAGTCCGTTTGTTGCATTCCATACACAAAAAGAAAAATGTTCCGCATCCCATGACGATACCACGAGTTCACAACTCGATCCAACTTTGACGTGCAACATTAATGTGAATTATTTCAGTCGCCATCGCGACAGTCCTTGATTTTCCCTTGGGTATTTGATGAGATTGCAAACTTTGGTAGTGGTACAACCGATTCAACCTTCCGACGACTTTATCACTTAAGAAATAGAGTCCCATTTTGTATGGTTTAAAAGTTGATGGGATAAGTTGAGATACCAAGCTAAAAATAATGCAAACCAAAATAAATACAAGGACAGTGTCAATGCTAGACCTTTATAAATCCATACAAATATTACTCTTAAAGCTTGAAAGCATTACGAATAAAGCGCTCATACAAATGTAGATCTCATTGAAAAAAAACTCAAATTAATATATTTATAATTTTTCTTTTGGTCCATTCATTTAAGCCGGGCTTAGATAAAAAGCTCTATTATTCAAAATCACGTTTCATTACATACTCCCGGCGAAAAATCTTCTTAATTAGCCCATTCAGTGTTCATTAACTTTATACACACCCGCTCGGAATTTTAATTCGCGGCTTTAATGAAATCTACGTTTATAGCTGTATTTACTGAATGGATTCTTATGAGAAAGAATTTGCCGCCAAATATTTGTTTTTTGTTTACATATTTCCCTGAGAAAGCATTGCGGCATCTGGTTTGATCTGGTAAAGATCGAAAAGAATTACTTAGGTTCGTAATGGTGATCCGTTTTTTAATTAAAATATTTAAAAAAAAACACCACATTCATAATTTTCATAATTAATTTTAAAGTTAAGAAAAACATCTCATTATAATTGTTGTATCCAAATGGGATCTCAAACTTATACTTTAAGTTAGTTATGGATAATTTTAATTTTTATACATAAGGATATCTCTTTCGTTTCCCTCATGTTAAAAAAGTTGAATTTGTTAGATAATTTATTATTTGTATTTTAATGTTTTATTTTTTTGTTCTTTTCAGGTAAGATTTTGAGTGTTATTGAAGACGCTGCTTGCAGTGAGGCATAGCCCTTAAAAAGTGAATATATTTTTTATTACTTTATATAGTTGAAATGTTTTTTCCTTTGTAGATAGTAATGTTAAACAATACTTTAAAGAAATGGCTATGGCATGAATATATAAAGCCTAAAAGATTTTGTATTATATTTTGATTATAAACTTTAACTAACTAAACTGTTTATTTTAATTATAAACTTAATACGATGCTAAAAAAGGATATTATTTCAATAAATCAGTCTACGTTCCCGTTATTCATGTTCCTTTTAAATCATACATAAATTACTGCTTATAGAATGTAATAATATTGAATTCAACATTCAAATACATAAACCTGATTCCACATTATAACTCAAGTCTGGTGTCGTATCAGAAAGTACGAGAGAGCTTAGGATCACAAGACCCAAACCCGACACTGAAGAAAGTACACAGTTAGCTGCGCTAATTGCTGCCTAATTTAAGGAAAATGTCTCAATCCACATCTTGGTCACTGTATACGTTACAGTGACCAATCCAATCCAAAATCCACACAATTTTGCCGGCCCGCCCATATCGAAACCGGATAACCAGGGTTTGAGCCCTAAAGTGACATTTCCGCAAGTCACTATTCCAGGTTTTAAGCTTTATATTGTCTGTATCAGCCCATATACATCCCACTGTAGGGCACGGGCCTTCTCTACAATCGAGAATACGATTGAGAGAGTTCGGCCATATAGTCCACCACGCTGACTTAGTGCGGATTGGCGGACTTACATACCATAGAAATTCTTATGTTATATGTCTTATGTTTCCTCACGATGTTTTCCTTCGCCGTTTTAGTGCATGTTTATTGACTAACAATACACACATGACTCCGAAAAGTCAGAGGTGTGCCCTGGGATTCGAACCCGCGACCACTGTGAACATGTTGGCAGCCGCGTCTAGTCCGTTTACCAACAGGCTACCACGCAGTTAGCTTTATATTGAGCGCTAACTATTAAATATGAATACTAGCAATACGCCTACATTAGGTATTAATATATCTAATGCGGAATCCACACGTTGGCTATCGTCTTCACAAAGCGTGCCGTAATAGATTCATTATCGCACAAAGCGACTATTGATGATCAATAATGTGGACACAGGCATTGACATGTTATCTGGGAATATTTGGGGTAACTGCTAGATTATGGAACAATTACTTATATATTCATAGTTTTAAAACCTACTTTAGTTATTGAATTTTGTCTTCCTCGCTCAAACTGAATTCAAAAGTCGTTCGAAAGAGATAGAACATTCGATAGCTAAAATAGGTTTAAAATTGTCTATGAATAAGGCTTTTATAATACAGATGCTGTGAAGGTTGTTTTTAAGTGTTTATTTTGATGGGAAACAGTAATTAAAATATGGTTTTAAAATAAGCTTGTTTTTATACCGAAGAAACGGTATACTATAAAAATATATCGGTCGACACAATTATGTCAGGCTAAGCGAAATTACATATCCACTGACTGAACCCAAAATGAGACACACTTCAAACTAGCAATGAGCAAAGACGACGACAAAAAAAAGAAAAAAATATATCTTGCAGGAACAACTCTATACTCTTCTCTCAAAAAAAAACCTTTAAAAAAATGAAATTAACCTTGCAGAATCTTAAAATCGAACTAAAATAGTACTAAGAGAAACATCGACTCTATTCTCTTCGCATGACCTTGAAGAACGGTTTAATATTAAACAATAGATACATACCGATGTTTATCATCCAATTAGTTTGTTTACAAGTAAATAAGTGCGTAAATTGGATTTACATTACTGATTAGAAACGTTTACTTTACGGTATTTGTGCTCGCAAATTGCGTTTTACAGAACTTTGATTTAGTCCTTGTGTGTTTGGCAGTACTTAACGTTCTGTTTTTCAGTTTATTTAGTTATATTCTTTTTTATACTGAAGCCAAACATAAAAAGTAAAAACGGTTTATTCAAAAGTTACGAAGCTATCTAATCGACTAGGCTAGCATTTTCTTACAACCATGGAATGGTTTTTAAATATGGAAATAGAAGTGAATTTGTATTAAAAAATGATAAAGTAAATAAATATGCATAAATACCAAAGTTTCCCTAAATCTAGTAAAACAGTACTCTTAAAAGATCAATTGTATCACTATGGCTTCAAAACTTTTGAACTGAAGGAATTCCTTGTTTTAAACTTTATCGTAAGCTAACAGGTCGCTAAAAACTCATAAAGTCTCAATAAAATATACTACCAAAAAAAAAACTAAGGAGCTTATACATTGAATCATTCCATCCCTCCAGTTGGGTAACAATCAAAACTTAACAAAGCAAACGGCGAATTAACTAACACAAAACGTCAACGGCAATCTAAATCAGTCTTTATTTAACGTCAAAATTTAAATTAGCTGCTGCGTATTAATTCGTAGAGGGAGGGAAGCAGAGGGGGGTCAAAGGGGGCCATATCCCCCTGACTACATTAGCATGTACGAAATTCGATTTGCACGGTCGCTCTTAGATTCATTACATACAATTTGCCGTTGGATATCTCGGCAGAATTTTAATGGGTGTAATTTACGACGTCGTGTGATGTTATCACTGATGGCATCGCGTTAATATTGTCTATGGGTGTGATTAATTCTAGGGTTATTTGTTAATGAGAGTTGATTGAAATTACATAGTTATTGTAGGGTATTTTTAATCATTTAATTCGGTACACTCAGCGAAGTAACTTTTGCCAGTTTGTAGATACCAAAGTTGATTTATATTTGCTTATGCCGGCGAGGCGAAATAATGTGATTTTTTTCACCGATTTGGTTTGAAATCACATTGCTCTCAACACACGTAATTGTAGGATAATAATTTCGTAAATAAAATATGAAACATTCTGAATATACTGAAAACCGAGATGTGTTCGAAAATATTGTTTGAAACATTTATTTTCGTCAGCTACATATTCAGTCGTGCACATGCATCAAATCGCGTCCGTTGTCAGCTGTTTCGCTGACCGAGCGTTCGCAACCATACGTCATACGTCAGTAACACTTGAAATATGCTGACTTCGTGTAGGTCACGAATTTCAAAATGGACCAAACTTTTCTTATATCATAGTAGGTATTTTTTTAATGCTTATTCACGCACATTTCATCTATGTTATTAAATTTATATTTCTAAAAATTCATCTTTATGAATATACTTTAAAAAAATACCAAATGCTATCAACCCGTACACGATGGTACGGCCTGTCATCACATGAACAGAAATAGACTTCCTACGGCCTAATACAAGCTAGTTGACGAATGAATTTTACGAGCGAAGACATTTTAGTGTCAAATTTTAAGCCACCCACAGGGATTGACGGGGTTAACGGGGCTGCCATTAAAAAGTTTTATACACATAAACATTCGTCTATATTAATCAATTAAAGTTTATTGCAGATTTTATTGCAGAATGGGGGTTAACGTCACTCGCGTCCGTAGGCTTTGACTCTAGATACCCTACACGTGACCCCTGGGTAGTGCCAAATGAGTGACATAGTGGTGGTAGGACTTATGTGTCCGCCCGGGTAGCGACCACCGTCCATGAGGCGTAAAGACCGCCATAGTGATCTCCGTAAGGGGATCGCGTTCCGGGATCAGCCAGTGGTTTTCCGGTTTCTTCGAGGATCTTAAGTCCGGGCATGAGGTTGTACCGTGTGGGTATTTTCGGTCCTCTGTCGAAGGGAGGAGAGTTGATCCGCCGGCCAGGGAGACCCGTAGAAACGGTTGTCCGCTGGCCGCCCGCGGTATAGTACAGGGGCCCAATCGGGGCTAACCACCTCGAGAGGCTGCCTCACCATGCCGCGCATAATCTTGGGTGGGTACGTCGTGCCGGTTGGTGACCGGAAGTGGGGTCCCGGCGGCCCATCCCGGGAGGGTACGGGGGCCCTTCCGTCCGGCGGATCAATTCGCTTCCTGCCGACCCTTTCGTGCCGGTGCCCATTCGGCCTTCTTAGTGCCCGAACCTAAGATCCTCGTTGCCTCTTCACCAATCCCATCCTTTCTACCATGACAGTGCAACTAAACAGAGCAGGTCCTTCAGCGGTGCTTAACCCCACCACCGCGTTCACTATGGAGTTCACTAACATCCGCGGACTCCATACAAACCTCAATGCCGTCCACCACCATCTTGAGACGGCCCGGCCTGCTTTGCTCTTCCTAACGGAGACGCAGATTCGTTGTCCGACCGATAATTCTTACCTGTTGTATCCCGGTTATTCGCTTGAAGTAAACTTCAAGCCTAAAGCCGGGGTATGCTTGTATGTTCGGTCGGACATCTGCTGTCGCCGTTTGCACTGCATGGAGGACCCCTCCTTCTCCGCTCTGTGGGTGCACGTGGATCTAGGTTCCCTGAGCCGCATCTACGTGTGCCTTTACAGGTCTCACAACGGGGACGATGAGACGACTCGGCTGTTCAGGTATCTTAGCCAGGCGGCTGATGACGCGCAGGCGCAGTTCCCGTCGGCCGAAATGGTGGTCTTGGGGGATTTCAATGCTCATCACGAACTGTGGCTGGGCTCCTCCAAGACTGATCATGCTGGCAGAGCTGCCCATGCATTCGCTCTGACTCATGACTTGACACAACTGGTGAACCAGCCCACCAGGATCCCGGATGTGGCGAGTCATGCGCCTTCTTTGCTGGACCTTCTGCTGGCGAGTCACCCAGCCGGGTATCATGTGACCGTTAGTGCGCCTCTGGGCACTTCCGATCACTGCCTGGTTGGGTCGTCAGTACCGATCGCATCACCTCCACGTCCCGTGCAGGTTAGGCGAAGGGTCTGGCATTACTCGTCGGCAGATTGGGATGGTATGCGGGAATATTTTGCATCCATCTCTTGGAGGCAGCGCTGCTTTGAGGGTAAAGATCCCTCAGCGAGTGCCAACGCTATTGCTGACGAGATCAGACTTGGAATGGAATATTACATTCCTTCCTCTGAGATCGCCAGTAAGGGCCGTGGACGCTCCTGGTTCAATCGTGCATGCGCCGATGCTGTCGGTGACAAACAGGCGGCGTATCGCGCTTGGATCAGGGGTCGCGCCATGAAGGATCCCAATATCAGTTCCCTCAAAGAAGCCTATAACCGTGCCTCCAAGGCCTGCAAGAAGGCCTACGTTAGGGCGGATGCCCAGCGCGTTAGCAGGATTGGGCGTGCGTTGGCCGATCACCCAACTAGCAGTCGTGCTTATTGGAGGTTGGCCAGGGCCGTCCAATCTAACTTCTGTCGTCCAGCGTTGCCGCCGCTGAGGTACCCAGAAGGGTCGCTGGCCCACAAGCCGCAAGAGAAGGCTGCCTTGCTGGCAAATCTCTTTGCGGCTAATTCCCGCCTCGAAGACCGTGGTTCCCAGTCGCTGCCTACGCTGCCTGATTGCGGTTTCTCAATGGCAGATATTCGCATCAGGCAGTGTGATGTGCGGCGTGAGTTACGGTCTCTCGATGTGCGGAAAGCCAGTGGTCCGGATGGGATACCAGCGGTGGTTTTAAGGGCTTGTGCAGCTGAGTTGTCTCCAGCACTGACTCGCCTCTACCGAGCGTCCTACCGCACAGGTGTTGTGCCGGAATCTTGGAGAGAGGCCAATGTGCAACCAATCCCCAAAAAGGGTGATCGATCGGACCCTACCAATTACCGCCCTATCGCTATCACCTCAGTGATGTGTAAGGTCATGGAGCGGATCATAAACGCTCAATTGGTCCGCTACCTGGAGGATCACTCGTTGATCAGTGACCGACAATACGGATTCCGTCATAATCGATCGACGGGTGATCTTCTAGCGTTTGTCCTGCATCGCTGGGGTGAGGCGATAGACCGGCGTGGCGAGGCTCTTGCTGTCAGCCTCGACATTGCCAAAGCGTTTGATAGGGTCTGGCACCGTGGTCTTCTGTCCAAGCTTCCGGCATACGGTCTACCCGGCAACCTGTGTTCGTGGATTTCCGGCTTTCTGCATGGGCGTAGAATACGTGTAGTCGTAGACGGACACGCTTCGGCGCTCATGTCGGTAAATGCCGGAGTTCCTCAGGGCTCGGTGCTGTCGCCCACCTTGTTTATTCTGCATATCAATGACATGTTGTCGCTTGGCAACATTCATTGCTATGCAGATGACAGCACGGTTCATGGGCGATACCACTGCGGGCCTCCAGGTTGCCGTGTCGAAACTGTGAAGGGACGCGAAGATCTTGTCATTGAGCTCAACCGGACCTTGGATCTCATTTCTACATGGGGTTCCAGGAATATGGTTGAGTTCAATGCCAGGAAAACCCAGGTGTGTGCGTTCACGTGCAAAAAATCCCCGTTCTCTCCCCTCCCCATTCTTCAGGGTACTCCCCTCTCAGTGCGGAATGACCTGTGTATCCTTGGTATGGATATCCGCTGTGATCTCAATCCAAGGAATCACATCGAGGGCGTAATATCTGCCACATCACGCAGGGTTGGAGTCCTGAACAGAGTGCGTCGGTTTTTCACGCCCGGTCAGCTTTGCCGCTTATATAAAGCGCAGGTCCGGCCGGGTATGGAGTATTGCTCGCACCTCTGGGATGGATCCGCCCAGTACCTGCTCGATGCCTTGGATGGATTGCAGCGGCGGGCCATCCGCATTGTGAATGATGCAGACGTTACGAGCAACTTGGAGTCGCTACAACTCCGGAGAGATGTCGCCTCTCTAAGCGTGTTCTACCGCCTGTATCACGGTGAGTGCTCTGAGGAATTGTTCAACTTGCTCCCCTCCTCTCCATTCCTAACCAGAACCACGCGTGCTGGCTTGCGAAGCCATAGCTTGACGGTCCACACCATCCCGGCGCGAACCAAACGGTTCTCAAATTCGTTTCTGTGCCGCACCGTCAGGCTGTGGAATTGTTTGCCGGCGCACGTGTTCCCTCCTTCCTACAATCCCGGGTCCTTCCGCCGTGGTGTGAAGAGGCACCTAAGCAGGCCGGCATAATTGTTTCCATTGGCATGGGACTGCCGTCCGATGCCAATGGATACTCTGCCTGGGCGGCATTGACACTTTCCATCAGGTGCAATGCCGCCACTATGCCAGGCCATTATAAAAAAAAAAAAAAAAAAAAAAAAAAAACCCAAGATGTAATAGCGGAAGAGGTAATACAGAGTGCAAATTCCAATTCTGGACAGCTTTATTTCCCGCTCTGGAAATCGAATACAGGGCTAAATGATTCTTAACTAACATATTATGATGCAACTAGAAAAAACATAACTGAAACTTTATATATCGTAAGTACTTAAATGTTTGCGAGATCCACACGTTTAAATAAATTATAGGTCTGATTGTTTCAAAAGGTCCTTGTCTTTTCGTATATCAATTAAGTGTATACTCTTTGGTTAATATACGTACTGGCTAGCAATCGGTATAGGGCGCTAATAGCGTTTGTACTTCCCGCGAATTTGTTTCCTGACCGTCAAGTGAGGCATCGTTTTGGCTATATTGTTTCATTTGGTACCGACCTATTTTATGTAACCTGTACTCGTACTACACAATCTATATCTAATGTGGATTTAAGACTAATGGTGCAAACGGTTGTTTATTTATAGTTGACAAATAAAATAAACAAACACTACAATAGCCATCGATGACAGCAAAGCATTTAATAAGCACCACAGCATTTATAATATAATAAAGGATTAACTTCTGGGTATCATTTGGTGCAATGACGGATGAGGCGGGCATGTGGCGTGACCGGGGGCTAATCCCGTTTGTTCCCGGATCCCGTCGCCGTCACGTGTCCGATCCGACCAGCAATCAGCTAATAGCACGCGGGATTTGCTGTTATTCGCCATTTTGTATCGCGATTTAATGTCGAAATCCAAATTCCAGTAAATTAGACTAATCCATGGACAGCTATCTAATCTAATATAATATATTAGGTAATTTGTGCATTAGCATAGGATAATTAGTAGCGGAATATTATTGTTTTTACGTTTCAAAACTATTACAAAATTTAAAAAAGAACAAAATAAAAATCGTATTAAAAGTCTTTTATATTTGTCTATGAATGTAAACACGAAATTCAAAAATAGAACGCCTACCGCCTCGCTACAAAAAAAGTCTGATTACATTTTAAAAATTCACATGTCCACTACAAAATGACGACCTTCTAACTTTAAATTAACAGTGTAATGCGTCCCGTACGTACTCGTCCCATTACTTAAACATTGTACGTTTTCCGATACCGAGAGAAATAAAGGCCGGAGTCTATCTTACTCTCATTCTTCGATCTGTCATACATAATTTATTTATTAAGGTCTCGAGATTTGCATATCTCCGGCTTTATTGGACAAGTTTTATGTCTTGTCATTCAATATTAAAGATTAAGGGTCTGGGCCGTATTTGGCGGGAATATGGGTGCCTAAATTGCCCATATTCCCGAAATAAGGTTTTATATCATGCTCAAACAGCGGTTAGAATGTTATTGGGTGGTAAAAATGATAATTCATGGATATCCATTGACAATTTACTTATCTGATAAATATACAGTTTCTCTACGGGCGTGCAATGTGCAGCAAATGTCTAAAATTAATTAAATATTAAAAAATAATTTCTGTTATTTATTTAACTGTATCTACCAAATATTTGTATCACATAATATTGTTCTCACATATAACTGTGCTTATTTTACAAAACCAAAGTTCGACCTCTACATTTTATTAAAGATGTACAAATTGAAAATCCTTAATCCAATTTAAAATTCCATTTCGCCGACAAACCGACCGACGATATCAAGTGCTTGTGTCGACAATTTAAATCGAAAAATTACAAGCACTTGTATGTAACATTGTGGGGTGGGTCCCCAGAGAGTGTCATCCAAATGCGTGCCAGTGTTGAAGACGACTGTTGAATATATTTAGCTACTTTAGGTCTTCGTAAAATTAAGCGCACCACACCGCGTGGTATTAGAAAAGTTTACATTAAATATAGATAATGTAGCCTCATTATGAACTTTGTTTTTGCGGTGATATTAAAATTTCTTCATATTTTCTTATAATACTTGGATTTGTTAGATATTGTTTATCGTAGAAAGTTTTGTTATAAAGCTTAATCCAAATAAAGCGTGACCGTCGTTCAATATTAATTTTAGCATTATGAAATGATCCAACAAATAATTAATCCTGAATATCTTCGTCATTAAACATAATAAAAATCAAAAATATTGCCGATTTACAGTTACGGCTTTTTTGAATGAATGAATGGAGAGACGTGCCTGTCATTCGCCTGATGGTAAGCGATACGCTCATCACAGTACAAAACCAACAACACCTTACAAAACAATTAAACTGCACTGACCATCCTGAGACATAAAATACACTCCAAATGTCCAGTTACTCTGGTGATATGTCCGCGAAGCCGAAACACAACGGTGCATTTACACTGTTGTTTAGCGCTAGAAAGACATTGCGAGGTACCAGGCGGCCTATCAAAATAACGTCCAAATTATTTCTTTGAAAAAGGTTTATTCATTACCAAGACCAAAACTGAAATCATACGCTATTAAAAAAATGGCAACACAACCTTACATTAAAAAAAACTGCGTACATGTATTAACGTTACACGTGACGTCATAAAACGGGCAATGTTGCCAGCCGCAAAAAATATGCTCTCCGTCAGACCGCGCTCATGAATTTTAACATGTACAAGTGTCGGGTGTTTGAATAATGCACGCGTGGCAACACAGAACGGGAATCTATGGTCTATTTTCATCACTCGGCTCTGGAATTGCTTGAATTAGGAACTAGGTGTAATTTTGAGGTTTAGGAGTTATGTGATTAACGGTTTTCAATGTCGAATTGCATCTTTGTTTGCGATAAATTGTTTTTTTCTTTCGTAGCGTGCCTAATTAAAATAATGAATTTATTTTAACTATATTAATTAAGAAAGATATGAATGTTTAAGATGGCTATTATGCAACTTTTCTTTTTATATTTATTTCGATATTTCGTTTTTATTTTGTATGTACCTTCGTCAAAGTTATCCTAAAAAACAAAAACAAAAATAAAAACAAATATCAATATTTATTGTAACACATTGGTATCAAATCACAACATTATTTAAATAAACACACACCCCGCGAACATATGCCATTTATTCCGAATCGCATAAATCCACATTAGCGTCATAAAAATAATGGCTTGAATAAAGGAGCCGAGTGTAAAAGCGAGGGATTTCTCGGTAACACAAACACATCTCGCGTCTCAAGAATCTGACTTTCTTTTACATCACGCTGTGGCCGGTTCCCGGAAAAGTTCCCGTAAATGGAAGGATGAATTGATACCATTCCCGGAGTGCGACAATATATTTGTCCGCGCTCCGTTGAAATATGAAGTGGAGTGAATTTTGTGCACGGAAAACTGGAATGGTTCTTTCGAAAAAGTTATTTCAACTATCAAATTGAATATATTTCATGTTAGCTTCTTGTGAATGTTGATTTGAAATTTACATGAAAGGAGTGTTTATGGATTTACGTTATTCCTATTATTTATTGTCCACAATTAATATAAAAGTATGTAGAAACAGTAAAACAAAACAGTACACATGGGGTAGTCTTATCGTATTTAACGTAAAATCGGAGTCAAAAGTTGCAACTTAAATACGTGTCATAATATTATAATTAAATAAGATTTTTTAAATAAAGAAAATATATAAAATATAACTTCTGGATAGCGTTAAAATAAGAAAGAAAATTCATACATCATAAAGTGATATACAAATTGTTAAAATTATTTCATATTACAAAACTCAACGCGTTCAGGTAAAGGTTTCACAATAAACAGTCGTAGTTCTGGGAACGTGCTGATTAACACTTTACAAAGCCAAAACCCGGGCTCCTTACACGAAAATATTCCCACCAAACAACAAAGGAGCGAAATTAGTACATGTTACCCTAAAATAATAGGCTGCCTCACCTTACCTAGGCCGACCACAATTCCCCGCCAAATGCCCTTACGATTCAATTCCCAAGGCTGCTTACGAACGACCCTGCTCCTTATCTTACAAGTATTAGAGTTTATTTTCGGCCGTATACCCCCGGTGATTTACGACAGTTTGGAAAGCCTTTCGGGGCTCTGTAAGCCTCTTCGACCGAATCGCAATTAATGGGCTCCCCGAGCAAGCCTGGTCGTCGGGTCAAGGAGACTAACGCGCTGGAAGTGTCCCCTGCTGCTAAACACGCGCGGCGTTTTTACGATTCTCTCGAGAAATTATCTATCTCTTTCGCACATGCGGAAAGAATATCTTCCGTTTTGCTCGAGAGAAGCGTCGGCTCCCTTATATCGTATTTATGAAGCTGTCAAGTAAATTGTATTCATATTATCGACACGTAACATACTTCGTATAATAATTTTTCATGAAGTATTTTATTCACGACAATAATTTATTTAACCGCCTAGTGGTTTTATTGGTAATGTTTGTAAGTTTTAATATGTTAGTATTTCGATAATTAGATCAGGCAATCATGGGTTATTTATTAGTTATATCTTATGCCAAAAGTGTCTACAATGCACCTGATTATTGCACTGCAATTCAAATCTAAGTTCCTATTGGAAGGAGTTCAGTTGACATAATTAGAGACTAAACATCTCGGACTTGCGTAGATACCTATAAAGTAACTTCAAATTGAAATCAAGACAAAAACTAATAAATCATCAATAGGAAAATAAACGGTACTAATATATTACAGTTAGAAACTAAATCATATGCATATATGGTGTACTTTTAAACCCATACTTTATCCCATATTCCAAAAACTCTACCAATAAGATTATCCAAAACAAACAAAAAATGCACTTAAATCTGCCTATTAACGCAAAATAAATCTTGAATAAAACTTAATTATATACATCGTTAAAAGATTTAGAAGTCGTATCTAGAGTCACTATAATCCATAATTTTAAAACTAAGAAATCTTCAAAAGACTTTCTGAAGTCGTATCCAGTTCGTATACATCAGTGTTGCCCACCTTCCCGAGAGATTTGCCAACAATGGCATACAATTTTCAACTATTGGTACTCCTATGCCGACTCCGATACAATTTGTACTTAAATTAGGGTAGTAACACACGTAACTTCATACAGATAACAGAACAAAAGGTAAAGGTTTGTTTTGGTTATCTTGTATTGTGCACCCTTAACAGCTATCGCGTAGTTAATGGGATGGATAATTTTATTAGTTATAAAATGAGGTAACTTATGTAGATGGGTCGAACTTTGACTAGGTAAACAATATAAGTTGATATGTAATTCATTGTATACTTAAGTTAATTATTGTATCATCTCTTCATGTCGTGTGGAACATGTAAAATTTTGAAATAACATAAAATAAAATTAAACTTATAATTATTAATTGTATTATCATTTATAGCTAAATTAAATCCTCCAAAATGTAATGAATGTAGGCCTATTGTTTTTCACAGTGACCTGTTGGTTGTGACCTTCATAAATCGACTTCGTGTACACAACAAACCGCTTTTTTGCTCGACTTAGCGGGGGCACTGCCGGGTCCCCAGATTATGTAACGTACGATAATTTAAATATTGCTTGAAATCAATTCTACCTAGGAATCGATAAGAAAATTTACGGTTTACACCACCTGCTAATAAGTTATACATTTATTTACATTTAAAATAATTATACTATTATTTTTTAATTCAATTCTAATCATATAATTTATTAATTTAGCTTTCTCTTTCTCTTAAACTTTAGGGTGGTGAAGAGATGAAATGTCATCGACCGCTATTATTTCCAACCAAAAGGTACCTAAGTAAATTAAATATTTTTTTAAAATTTGTCTTCTGTAAAATGATAAAAAAACATCAACTTTATTCTATACGCAAAACATATCTAAAGAACTTAAGCGAATTTCTCGTTCTATTAGCCATCAAACGTGATAACGTAATTAGGAATTAGGGCTCCTCGTGGCATGCCTAGGTCTTGTTGGCTTCAATTACCTATAATAGGTACTGATCAGATTAATTATTTATTAACTTAGCACATAACGCAACGTATAAAATCAGTGCTGTGTTGTTACTTTTGTACTATTTTCTATTTGGAATCTAAGTATAACCAATTCTATGTTATGTACAAAATATAATAGGTATAATTAGTTCGTTTAGTTTTAACAGCACAATCTGACTTAAAATGTATTTGAAAATAGTGCTTATTAAATGACAAACAGTATATAAATGTTTTTAATGAAGTGTTTTTTAACCAAGATATAAAATACCTACAGTCTAAACCGAAGCTAGTGGGAACCAAAAAAGTATTAAAAATATAATCACGACTAACATACAAAATGTGACTATAGGACGTTATTTATTTGAAATTCCCTATCAACTACGGACATAAATTGTCCACAAATCTAGATTTCATTCAAACGTATCACTAAATTCAGACAATCCAGCGTAACTATTCAAATCAAATATCTTGGTAGTGGACCAATCATTTCGTATGCAACGCATTCACCGTGAAACGGAACGTCGCTGTGTTGCTAACTTGTCTGTTTACACGATCTGACTTATTACTGTCTACTGGCGTCTGTACATCCCAAGAAGCTTATACCCAAATGGAGATTGCATTCTGTATAAAACACTGAAGCCCAAAAATTTGACCTTGAATGCAGTCGCTGTTGCCTGCTATCCTTTTCTTTCGAGTGACAATGAATGAACAAAATGTCATTTTCATTCATTGTCACTCTAAAGAAAAGGATAGCAGGCAACAGCGACTGCATTCAAGGTCAAATTTTCGTACTTCAGTGTTTTATATGGAATGCAATCTCCATTTGGGTTTAAGCTTCTTGGTACATCCAGATTCCTGCTGGCTTACCGTTTGTCAACTTACATAAGTATTGGTAAATAATAAAAAAAGACTATTTATAAAAAGTTACTATTCTAACAACCAACAGTCACATACATACTCCTGCCCCATACTAAGATCGAGTCTTGTGTCGTGGGTATCAGGAACTACGAGAGACTTTTCGGTCTCACAAAGAACCAGACCCGAAACGAATACCTGTGGTTCACACAAATATTTGTTTCGGTGCGGGGATCGAACCCGCGGCCTTTCGTTTCACAACCGGCGTCTAACCAACTGCGCCATAGAGGCTGTATAACATAATATTATTATGTGTATATTATAATAAGAAATTTGATAGTGTAAAAATAATTATTATTCTCAATGTATAAATAATGAAAAGATGTTTTATAAATAAAATAACTTGTGAAAAAATATGACCAAACCTGGAGCTTAATATTTGCATTATTAATAAGAAAGGCGATCGTTATCGTAATTTAATTAATTATATTTCCTTAAAAGTGTGGCTCCCCTTCGGGTGAATCGCCCTTCCCTATGTGTATTCCACCTGCTTTATCCCACAATTACGTGGGGTCGGTGTAATATTTATGCATGAAGCAGAAAGAGCATTAACTCCGCCTTAATGCGTATGTATATGAAGGAAATATATATGAAAGTTGGGATTGTAATTTAAATGATAATATGGCATTTTCAAATATACCTATTCAATTCCGAAAATCGAATCGAAATCGAAAAAAAAAACACAAATATTGAAATACTGTCGCTAAACATGACCAAGAACTCTAAAAATGTCAGAAGACAAATATGAAACAACTATAAATATTAAGAACAATATTGAAATCAGCATTACAATTTTATTAGCATCACACATTCACAATCAAAATATCGACCGAGAATACAATTTTACACGCACATAAATTAGAAACCATAATACAACCCCGGCGAATTTCCGTCCGCAATAATTCCCTCGGCCAAACACAACGTCAATCTCCCCACTGGCGACTCTAAGTCTGATATATGTCGCGCGTTTGCATCTATCAAGTAAATTCCTATACAAGCGTTTGTAGCGAGGCACGTATTATCGACGCCGGTGATCTATTGCGGACGCTGATTGGACCGCATACCTCGAATGGTTTTGTCGTAATTTGGAAGACTTGGTGACTAGTGGATCGAATGATGAATGTTATTTGGAAAGGAAGAATTTTTATGTGTTCTAAAGTATTTTAAAGTAGATATTTTGATAAATAAAGAAAGCTTACACATAATACTAGGTTAGCAAAAAGTAATAATTAGGAAGATGATGTTAGCTAAGACATTTAAGAAATTAAACAATGGTAATTATGCGATATGAAAATATTTCAAATGCGTACAATTGTATACAAAATAATATGAGCAGCACTAAGCAGATGTGTGGTACTTTGCCAAACCAATATAAAAAAGCGATATATTTGAAAATATCGGACAACCAGATTCACCTTTACTTTAAATAAGATAAGACCGTCGTTGTAGTGTTATTTAGATTTAAGTCCCTTGTTTATGTATTATATACACAAAACAGGGATAAATAAAATAGCATAAAGTTCAATCTTATTAAAGTAATTATAAACCAATAAATAATTTAAACATCTAACAAATCTTCAGAACTCCACCAAAAGTAAAAAGTAAACAAAACAAAGATCCAATCAATAGTCAAAGCGTACTTCTCGAATGTTCCGGACAAACAAACTCCAATACATAGATAAGGGAAGAAGCAGTTCATAACATTCCCAACACGAATTTAAGCGGCGAAAGGCCATTCACCTCACAAATATTCTCCCCTAAGGTAAAAACGGGGGAGTCGAAATAAATTCCCCGTCCTCTAATTTGAGCGGGCAGAGTATCCCCTTACTCGCCCTAACCGTTACCATAGCAACGCCGCTTTTAGAAACTGCATCGCCCCTCGACATTCCTAGCAAAGCGTGCAGTTTAGCCATTATTGATGATTTTGGTACAACGTGCAGATCCTTCCGGCAAGTTACGCTCGCTTCGTAAATTACCACGAAAATATTGAGCAAAGCTTGTCTATTTATCACTTTTATGGCACAACATGTTCCCGTAAGGTCAGGCTCGGTAAATGGTTGATGCATTTATTTTACGCCGCTACTTACATCCCGTTGTACTAGTTTTGTACGGCTAGCTCTTAAACATTTTATAGATATTGAAATATTAAGTAAACTTGGAGCTGAGATAACTTAATTGATGCTTCTTAATTTATGTGACGTGTGTAATACATGTAGTTATGTAACGGAATATTAAAGTGATATTTTCTTTGTTGCAGGGATGCCGGTTACCTGAAGATGGCCTCACGCACCCCGTCCCTTGAGTCGCTGCCCGGTGCCAACTCAATAGGTTCGCTGGAGCGTGGCTCCATATCGCCCTTGACCCTCAGCGGTTCCTCGCCCCCCGCGAGCGACTCCGCCGTATGTGACCTTCGCGAGTTCGACGGCCTCGACACTGCTTGCGCGATCTGCCGAGAGACATTCGTCGACCCTAAAGTACTCCACTGCTTCCACACTTTCTGCCGGGCTTGTCTCGAGCGAGAGCAGACCCACCCCGACAAAGTTACTTGCGTCACTTGCCGCATAGACACCCAGCTACCACCAGGCGGCGTTGCCAATCTACTCACTAATTTGGTGATAGCTGCAGCCGTCGAGCAGGACGCAGACTTGCTCTCCGGTCGACAGTCCAACTCGCCGACTGCTCGCTGCACCGGGTGCAAATCGAAGGAATCCGACGCCGTCGCTCGCTGCGTCGATTGCGCCAATTTCCTTTGCCCAAACTGCGTTATGGCGCACCAATTCATGCACTGTTTTGAGGGCCACCGGGTCCTTACATTCTCTGACCTGAAAGATGACAAAGCCCTGCTCAACGCGACGCTCACCACAAGCGGCGAGAAGACCGCATTCTGCCCAAGACACAAGAACGACATTCTTAAATATTTCTGCCGCACATGCTCCGTACCCGTGTGTAAAGAATGTACCATCATTGAGCACCCGGCGTCTCTACACGACTGTGAACATCTGTCGGACGCTGGACCCAAACAACTCGAGCTTATGCAACAAGCCGTCACCGAAGCGAAAACTCGCGCCACTGAAATTAGGCACCTTGTCAAATCCTTTGAACATTCGGCAGGAAAATTGCAAGTCCAGTATCACAAAGCCCAAAATGAAATTAATGATACGTTCCAATTCTACCGCTCAATGCTTGAGGAGCGCAAGCAAGAATTGCTGAAGGAACTTGAAAGCGTATTTTCGACAAAACAGATAGCGTTGACCGTTGTAGGCCAAAAAGCGCAAGAAACCGTTGACAAAATTTACCAAACCTGTGATTTCGTAGATAGACTCACAAAATGCGCCAACATTGCAGAGATCCTGATGTTCAGGAAACTCATCGATACAAAATTGCAGACGCTGATGAGCTCCAACCCAGAGCAAAGCGTCCAAACAGCATGTGAGCTGGAATTCGTCTCAAACTACCAAGCCATTCAAGTTGGTGTACGAAACACCTTCGGATATGTACGATCGAGCTCTGAAGCGAACTTAGGGCCCACCAAACAACCGCCTATTGCTCGTCCCACGAACGGCTCTCTTTTGAATGGCGGTTCGTCATCTAGCAGCAGCAGTGTTAACGGAAGTTCCGGTAGCCTCAACGGCGGTATTCACTTACCAACCGGACTCAATGGCGTGTTAGACCGCCCTTATACTAATGGACTTCTGGGCCCCACCAGCCAATCAACCTCACCTTTCGAATCGAACATAATTTCGAAACGATTCAACAGTGCCAATAGCCTTGGGCCTTTCTCGACGGCCATAGGAGACCTCAACTTAAACGGAATTAATCCTTACGAGAAGTGGTCGAACGGCGGATGCGACACGCTATTCCCTCCTACCACGACTGATCCGTACTCTCTTACGGCTACCACACACACAGATCCTATCATGGATTTAACGAGCAAACTCATTTCCACTGCCATATTCCCGCCAAAGTCTCAAATTAAGCGACAAAAGATGATATACCACTGCAAATTCGGAGAGTTCGGTGTCATGGAAGGTCAATTCACGGAACCTAGCGGTGTTGCCGTGAACGCTCAAAACGACATTATTGTTGCCGATACCAACAATCACCGCATTCAGATATTCGATAAGGAAGGCCGTTTCAAATTCCAATTTGGCGAGTGCGGCAAACGGGACGGACAACTTCTATACCCAAATAGAGTGGCTGTAGTCCGCACGTCTGGAGATATCATTGTGACTGAGAGATCTCCGACGCACCAAATCCAGATCTACAACCAATACGGACAGTTTGTGCGCAAGTTCGGCGCCAACATCTTGCAGCACCCACGAGGCGTGACGGTCGACAACAAGGGAAGAATAGTTGTCGTTGAATGCAAAGTGATGCGCGTCATCATCTTCGATCAGATTGGCAACGTGCTTCAGAAATTCGGTTGCTCAAAACACCTAGAATTCCCCAACGGGGTTGTGGTCAATGACAAGCAAGAGATATTCATAAGTGACAATCGCGCGCACTGTGTGAAGGTGTTCAACTACGAGGGTATCTACTTGCGCCAGATCGGTGGCGAGGGCGTCACTAACTACCCAATCGGTGTTGGCATCAACGCCGCAGGCGAGATCCTGATCGCAGACAATCATAACAACTTCAACCTGACGATATTCACGCAGGACGGACAGCTGGTATCTGCCCTAGAAAGCAAAGTGAAGCATGCGCAGTGCTTCGACGTGGCGCTCATGGACGACGGCTCGGTGGTGCTCGCCAGCAAAGACTACAGATTGTACATCTATCGCTACGTGCAGGTGCCGCCTATAGGCATGTGAGCGCGTTCGGAGCACCGGAGATCAGAATGACAGACAAGGCCAAAAATCAATACTTATAAACGCAACTAAATTCGCGCGATAACTTCTCTCGCTGGACGTGTCAATTTCGGAGTATATTTCGATGTGACGATGGAACGCGTTATCGTTGGAACTCATTTTATTACGTGCGTGATTTTCGGCTGTCTCGATGTGATCAGTCTTGCTAACGTTGGAAAATTCCACTTTCGGCGCGAGATCTCTGTATGAATTATTTCTAAACGAAACTATAATGAGATTAGTTATAGTAGTATTGACATTGTTATTGGAGTAATCACTGGCGGATAAATATTCCGTTGTATCGTACCGAACGTATGGGAGCGGTGTTCTCGGACCTTTATCATTTTTTGATCTATTAAATAATATTTTTTCATATCCCACATCGTTAAATTAGGGATGAATATTAAGGGCATTTGTATTATTTAGCCCATTTGTTGGACCAATATTTTAAATATTATTACTTAACAAATTGTTAGGCGTTAAGCGTGTGATTTTAACGTAATAAGAGAGCATCGATCGGTATTGTTGTTAGTCTTAAGGATTATTTTACGGCACAATTGCACTTCCTGTTTTTAATTAGCACTTATTCTGTGTCGATTGAAAAAAAAATATGATTATGGAAATCTAAATAAGAAGTTGTTACATTATTATTAGATAAGTGTTAAATTGATTACTGATGGACAATCTTTAGTTACTACCCTCCAAACTTGTAGTTGCAAAATTGTAGGGAAAAGTGATGTTAGGGGTTTTATCAATGACAAAGTTGACTGCGGCGTCCAACAAAAGCTACAATGACTTCTTACTGATCCTCTAGAGGTCCGCCGTCGCTTCGTACCTATACGTGCGAGCGGTCGGCGATAAAGTTATCAAAAATGTTTTGTAGAACTCAAACTGCTCGCCCGGACTGCGTACTGATCTGGTACTCGATTGAGGATTATAAAGCATTTTGGATTTACCGCTATGAATTTCTGGTTAACCATGTTAGGTTATGTTTGAAGACAAATTTTATCAGTTCCGCATTACCGCCTAGTCACTGAGAACCCACTTAGTTCATGTTGTTTTTTATATCGATTAGTAATACTTTGGTTGATAATATTGTTCGTTTTTATACAAGTATTTGTAAGTTTAGTAATCGGACAAGGTAGTAACTAGTAGAGCATTTTAGGAAATGGTCGTCTCGCTAGCTTTGAATTTATTGATTTTTTTTTGGAAAAAGTGAAGGTTCAGGTGCGTGATGCGCGTTTGCTTACTGGAGTATTATAAGCTGCTCGCTATATACAAAATAATTATACACATTTGTTATACTGGTAAGATATTTTTTTTATGAAAAATATTTTTGTAGCAGTAGTATTATACGGTGCATGTAACGTTTACTATTTTTATTTCTCTATTTTACGAATATTACGCTATTATTTTTTTACTCCATTACCGTGTGTTTGAGTGTGTTAGCAGAATTATTTTAGTTCGATTTTTTTTCATTAGCGTTTTTGGTTTTCTTAGTTGATAATGTATTTTTTTCTAGTATTTTTTCACTGAATCTGAGATGACAATGAGGAGATCTGAGCCGGTCGCGGCCGGTGTCCACTCTTAATAAATTGATCTGTATTAGTTAACGTTAGCGTACGAGTTATTTCGGTGATATTCCTATGTCTGTATGAAGTTATTGAAAGCGTGTCGGCGAGGGCGGCGCCGGGCGGCCCGCGCATACCTGTGCGTCGTGTGCCATACATTCATGTTGTGATTTTATAAGTGATATTTAATGTTTTTGTAAATATGTACAATACGCTGATTAATCATAGGTTTATCTGAAACGTTTTTAATTTCGTCATTAGTGCGTGACGCGATGCGCGTACGTTTCGACTTCAAAGTGGCAACATCTCCCGCATGTGTCCGCGCACTAATCATGGATTTTGTCAATTCTTCATGTTTCCACATTGTTTCCCTGTTTTGCGCAGCCGCCGCGCGCTGCTCGTCCCGACACGCCTTCGACTAAATAGTTAATGCTCATTCCACTGGATTAGCTGAGACGCCGCCCGCCGCATCTTATAGTCCAAAATTCAGTGATTGATCACCAATGATTTTATTATAGACTGCCCTGTTCCTAATTATCTTAAGATGAGACGACGAGCGCGCCTCACCTAATCCACTGATGCAATCGATTTTTAATACAATCGGACCGTAGCACCCGCTTCACCTCAGTTTGTTTTGCCGAATTAATTAGAATTGCATGATTTCACCGTTCCATCTAAATTACCAATGATTTTATTTTTTTATGTTTTATTTTAATTCGTCTCTTAGAACTGAGGTTACGCTAGTATTGTTGGTAGATTTAATTGAACGTGTTTTTGGGAATCGCAAGAGGAATTTGAGATTAAACGGTTGGTTGCGTGCATGTAAGCGTTGCTCGACACTTGAGAGCAACACTTTGACATTACATCGCATCGGAAGGATGCAACTTTTGAAATTGCTGTTGCGATTCCCAAAAGTGTTACGTTTGAAATTGAATTACGCTTTTACTTAATTGACGTTATTTCACTTATTGTATTTATATTAAGTATAGTATAGTGTATCGGAAAATTATAATAGGATATTGAAATTATGACAACTATATCTTCACCCAATTAAGTTTGTAATACTTTTTAATGATTTTTTTAATGTTCAATTTTGACAGGTATTTTTAACAGGAAACAATATTTTAAGTTTGGTTAGTAGCAAACTAGTTTTCGTTCTTGATTTAAATATTTTTAATTTGATTTATTTTTGCATAATGTGTTGGCGGGAGGGTTGCTCCGCGATGAAACATTCGTTCGTAAAAATTGCATTTCAAAATCTGACTGATTAAAATTTGAAACATGTTTTCTCTTTAAATATATTTTGTCGATGTTTGTTGTTATAATTATTATATTATTTTTTTAATTATTTGTATAAACAATTGTTCTTTAAATTAATGTACATCGTTTTGTTTTTGAATTATTTTTGTTGTATAATGCTTTTTTATAATAATACCAGTTCATTGCAGTTTTACAGTGTGTTTTATTTTTTCTTTATTTTTTATTTGCCCGATTAGTAGTTTAGTAGCTTGGTTGTAGTTATTTTACTCAAAATGACCGCAACATAGTAAAATGCATGTTTGTGCTAATGAATCCAAATAATTCAATAATATGATTCCACATATCACACAAAAACAATTCACATCTTAACCTACATGACACGAATTGTCAGCAGTTTTTATACTATTTTTTTTAACACAATAATAGTTTCCATATAAAAGCAACAGGTGGCGCTATTCTTGAAAAATATTAGTAACAATTTCAAAAAAGATTCTTTAGCATAAACGTCCTTAGTGTGTGTGCCTTTTTATTTTACGTGTGTGAGTGAACAGTTGGTGTCGGGAACAAAATGTTGGCTTGAAATTCGTAAGTATTGCTTTACCATCGAGGCGCCGAGCCAGTGACTTCAATAAGAAATTCAGAGACATATCCTAAGATGCTACTTCTTGAACGATCCTAGACATACAAGTATTTCTACCATTATACAACATCCACTAAATATTAAAGTATCAAAATTTTCCTACAGTGACAGCAAGTGCTTCTACCACTGCCAATTTACAATACACGCCGTGAGCTTAACAAATATTTTTTACTTAAAAACCAATTAAAATTTCACTAACAAAACAAAAATATTATAAATTATAAGAAAGGCTTCTCAATGATTAGGCGGTACACCTTATGCATTTAAAACTATGACTTGTTATAAAAATAAAAATTCTTATGACGGTAGGTTAAAATTCTTCGTAAGTAAGTACTCGGTATCTAATTTAAGAACTATATCCCAACTAAGCTTTACTTTTCTACTTGATAGAAGCCTATTCCCAACTTGCAGTTCCCCTTTGTAACAAACAACACGGCTTGAAAAGGAAGCGCTACCAAAACCAATATTTCCAAGTCAATTAAACTAGGGAACATTTTTACTACTAACTTAGCAACTAGAAGTAAGCCCAGGCTAAGCTTACTATGTACGTTTATAATTTTATACACAGCAGTTTTTCTAACTACATTTAAGGGACACATCGGTTTTGTTTTATTCATCAAAGATTTGTTACAGTTACGTAAATTCATCCATTTCAACTGCTGCTGATACAAATTTATCTCTGGTTATTAGTCTGCCTTCACAATTTCATTTTATGACCAAAGCATCACAGATTCAAAATCGCACAGATAATAAATTTTCAAGCCAGTGTGTTCTAATCGATAATTCGACTCTCATACTACCGTCGAATAATCGATTTGATTTTGTAATGTTCCATTTTTTCGCGCTAGCCGAAGGCACTCTGATTCGCAATTTTCCGTCATTGTCGCTATGTACGATACGAAGAGACTTGCTCATTGATGAAATTTCAAGCTTTCGCCTCATCGTTTCCGTGTCTTTCCACTGTTCCCATATTATTTTCCCTTCATCTCGCCAGGAAGTGTACAGAAATTCGTGTGTAAATAACATTAGGTGTAACGATGTTAGTAGATATAGCGTTAAGGGACGCCGGGATATGTACTAGAAGAAAGGGACACGTACTAGTGTGAGAATGTATTTTTATAATGGGAATTAACAATCAACGATAGTAAACATAAGATGTTACGAGGTACATGTTGTTAGGCGAACATGCAAGACAGCCATGACATGGTACCACAACCGAATTTGACAGGATAAGAGTCGATTTATAAGGGTTTTACATAATTCATATCGGTAGTTGTATGTGTATTCACTAATACATTGTTTTGGCATGAGAAATTCGATAATTTTGTGACAGTTATATAAAATGAATCACCTGTTATTGTATTCATCAAGGTAGTTATAATCGATGTTAGAGTGTTACGTGTGTGGTGGTCGCCACAGTTGTAGCGTGGCGGACGCCGAGCGACGCGCATGCGTCGTCGACATCACTTCACTTCTCGTAAGCATATTTGCTCAGGAATTGTATTCGTTCATTCACTGTATATTTTGATAATATATAAAGTCATCGCTTCCGTGTATCGCGGCGGTGGTGCGTCATTGTTGTTTGATTCGCTGATTAATTGATTAAAATATATTATATATATGAAAAAAAATAATTTTAGTGATTGCACAGAACGTTGGTATTTCACTTGATTTTTGATGTATTTTTTCTTGAAATATATGTCTCATTTAACTGTATTGAAATGACTGACGTTGTGTTTGCGTGTTGAATGAAATTGGTTGTATCGCGACTTGCGGAAGGGTTGAGACGCCCGCGCCGTCGTGCGCCGCATCATATCCGTCTCGGCACTAAATCTCTAAAATTGTGATTGTTGTATATTTAGGTGGAAAGTAACAAAGCACATATGAGCACAAACCATCCATCCTCAGATAAATAATACGCTGAATGTTTTAAATTTAAATCACGTTTGAATTTATAATACATTTTATTGTAAAAGACAAGAAAAAGGTATTTTAATATCGCTTAAGTTAGTTGGAAACGTTCGCATATTACAGTTTATTTATTTCCGTGACGACAACAGTTTTTTTTAAAATGAAGTTTTCGATAATGTTAGGTTCTTAGGTGTTTTATATGATATTAATTCTACTAAATATTGAAGGTAGGTTACTGATACGATATATTTATTATTCGCGCGCATTTCTTTGCTCTATGTACTCGTACCATAGAAATGTGACTGTACAATTAGTGATACTCGGTCTACGTTTTGTCTCGCTCGCACTCTTGATAAATGAAAGAGACAAGGATATATTCTTCATTAATTTCGTGTGTTAGGTAATTTATAAGGTGTGTGATTTTTTTTATCATAACATTTTTTACAAGAGGAAAGATTCCAAATTGTTTTCGGTGTGCGCTGGCGTAGTATTTGACATATCATGATGTTTATTAAAATGGTAAGGTTTAAAGTAAGGACGGGCACGGTTAGTGAGCTAAATTGAAGGTTATTTGGAATATGTGACAATATTCAAACTTATTCACGCGTTGATAGTAAAATGTTTAATAGGAAATTTTGAAGAGGCGAGTGATCGTCGGTCCGGCAGGCGCCGTATTCTCCGAGCAGCGCGGCGTCGCGACGGGATAGCGTTATCTCCTCGCTGCAGCGCTGCTTACAACTTTTAGACGATTTCGCTTGGGTTTTGATCGGTGCGATTACAATCGTGGTATAGGTCACGTTTAATTTGGAATCTTTCTAAACGAAGCTAGTCGCCAATGAGATGCTTTTAGATAAATGTTATCATAATTATGTGTATGCACGTAAGTTTAGAGGTACTTTTAACGCTTAAATATGTCCACACACACAAAAAAAAAATCGATTTTTACACACTTTTAAAACGCCATCCTGCCAGTTATAAGAACACAATGCTTATGATGAACTAAAATTAAATTTATATCCTACATTAGCGTAGTATGGTATTTTTAGACGTCGCATTGTCTATGTTAGGTTAGTATGTAAGTACTCTGAGCTTCGGTACAGTGCGAATCTGTCGTAGATATTTTTTACGAATGTAGTTGTAACGAGACACCCGCGCGTGCTATTGTACACCCGTGCTGTATACTGGCGCCGCGTCCCCCGGCTCGACCGCGCTAAGCTTCAGTCCCCAGCGAAGCTATCGTCAGCGTTCCACGCTTCACGTGTACATAAGGCCCGTATTTAGATCTTACAAACATAAATTATAAATCAGTAATGTAACTTTAATCTACTGAAACACCAGTTTGCGCCGTGGCCTTAAATTTGAATGGAATGTGTTGTAAACCTTTGATAAAATTAAACATGTGAAATGTGTCAGTTGATTTGAATTTTGTACAGTGATCTCGAGTAGTCGGGTAGTCCTCGCTCGTGTGCGTGCACTATCGACCTGATATTTGATATTTTGTATGTGTAACTCTGTATTGTCGTATAACATTGTAACGTAGTTGGTAATTAGGTTAGATGTTACTGTAGAACTCTCTAGGAATCGCTTTAACTACATCCTAAAGATTGTTGATTTCAATAATGTTTCCAATTCGTGCATATCCCCATTTGTAATTGTTACCTACTCATTAGTTACTTTGAGACTGTTCAAAATGTACTCTATCGAGTTTTTTCACTAAGGGAAAGGGCTGTTTTAGCAGATATTTTTGATACTTTGAGGATAATCGAAGGGAAACTATCGAGTGTTATGGTATGAGGCGTCGCGAGAAGGACACCCTCGGCGCCTTCGAGAGGGGTTGAGGAGCTCGTTACTCCTCCGAATGCTACTTCACATCTATACTTCGTAAGCGTGGATGATACAATTTAAAATGTTACTGTAAACGATAAAAAAATCAATGTTGTTCTTATATGAAAATTGCGATGGTTTTTCGCTATGTTGTTTTTCATATAATCAATAATATTTCCTTTATTTTTTGTACTCTTTAGTGTTAAGATAATATTAAAATGAGAACTATTCAATGTTGATTACTCTAAAACCATTAATGTATGTATTAAGGATGGTGTACTTAATGTTGTTGCACAATTGTCGAGGCAGTGCGTCGGTGAGGCGTCGATATTGTTCTATTGCTGATACATCTGGATCCGAAGTGCGTGAAGTAGTGAGTACACGCATTGGGCAGTGTCGATCCCTCGCCGAGGCTTGTCGGCGTGATAAATGGACGACAACCTGTTTCCCCGAGAGCCTTACTAGTCGAGACGCCTTTTCCTTAGATGGTTGATGCCCCATACTCCCATTTTACCGTAATAAATTGTGGGTAACGAATGAAACTATGAAAGAACAATGTTACATAAGAATGAAACAAAATCGTCGCCTACACTCACACTAACCTATTTACTCCTTTAATAATAGTTCTTACTTCCACTTGCGAGCTCTTTCATATTAGTACCAAGGCGTTGACGTTTAGACATACTGCTGTTACGTATTGTGAGAATTTAATTGTCAAAAGGCAGAGGGCGAAGTAGCCTTATTTTTATGTGTGAACTTTGTACTAGTATGAAAACTCCCTAATTTTTAAAAACCTCACAAACTCCGATGTTAGTTCAGGCCTAGCAATGGTTTAAGGTATGTTAAGGATTCATCATTTCTTAGTTAGATGGTGTGACTCAATTTTAAGACTGATGACAGTAAAAAAAGAAAAAAAAACGAAAAAAAAGTTGATATTCAGGAAAATTGTTTATTATTTCACGTACAATTAGTTTCGCTTTGACGGCGGCAGCTGACGGTCTGCGAGGATAGATGCAATTGTATGTTTGTTTGATAGTGAAATTTTACTAGCTGGACAACACAGTCCGCCAGCTGACGTTAGTGATGTCACAAGTCGATACGCATCTCCTGTCGATACTTTCCTGTCTTCTATCTTTAAAGACGATAAAAATTGATGTTCGGAATAATGCGTGGAAATGTTAAAATCAATAATGTTGAATATGAATGGAAAAAAAAAACTTAAAAAAAAAGAAAATACTATTTGTTGCCAAAGTGTTGTTAGGAATAAACATGTAGTTATAAAAATCGGTTGTCACATGCATAATTAAGTTGTTCTTGGATGGATTGAAAGTAAGGAGAAAAGTTGAAAAATATTTCCAATGATATATTTTTTCATAATGAACTTGAATGCTAATCGATACTTAAGGTTTATATCTGTGTAGGAATTTAAACTTAACAAAAAAATGTGTGAAAATATGTCTTTGCCACGGTTCTGCTTGCGTTGACACATTCCAGTAATATACAATCGGTACATTATAAATGTCGCTGCAACATCGTTTGATGTGCACACAGCAGTAAACCACGCAGCCGGACCGTGGCAAATTACTTAGTTGTTTAGTGTTCATGTTACATTAGATTGTATTGGACAGTTCTGATGATCTCTGATGAAAATATCGACACATCTGTTTCCGCCTTTACCTAGCACGTCCAAATTTTATCGACATCAACCCACATTTGTTTTAATCCCAGCACTAATGTTATTTTTTGCACTTTTACGCCGTATAGCTTATCAAATAAGCGCCGATTGACTTGTGACGAATATTGTCTGGCGTATACCTCATTACAGTCCCATTCTTTAAGGAATTGGGTCTTGGTAACTGAAGGTTCGTATTGAGAGGCTCTCATATTAACTCGCTGTGAATAAACTCAATATCATAAAAGTATTAATACTAACAACATTTAAAAATAAATAATAATCTATTTTTGAAAGTTGTAGTTAATTTTATTGCTAGTCAAATTAGTATTGAGTAGTAGTTAATATTTATAAATATTCTCAGACTTGATAAAAACTACTTAAAGTGTGTTTGTTAGTTAATAAGAATTACAGTGAATTTACTTTCATCACATTGTTTTGTTCATCTACAAAAGAGCTGTTTACATGCGACAGAAAAATATTTTTAATATATTTATAGCCAGCTTTTTTTTCCTTATTTGTCATCAAATATATTGACAAAGTCTATATAGTGTAACAAGACACAAACCTAAAAGACTAATAACCATTATAATTTGACTATCCATAAACTATTCTACTATGAAATCCATATAATAATACACCGAATGTTCGCAGCGATAGGCAAAATACAATGATCGTCACCAGTCAATCGGCAGTAACGTAAGCGAGCAGTTTGACGTGGTGCCCGCTTTAACAACGGATTACAGCGAAGTTAATTAAAGTTGGACCAACTTTAATCTGACCGCCCAGGGAACTTCATAGGCAAACAATGAACCGCTCCCATTTGACACACAGCATAAACTGCGACCAAAAATAAACACCATTTATGCGCATCACAATATTGAAATGTCTGTTTTTCAAACTATGATTTTTGCACTCACAAATTGTAGTCCAATTAAAGTTATTTTTCTTAAATGAATGTTTGCAAATTAGTCTTTGTATTGCATCATTGTTTCAGCATTAAACTTTAAAATATACATAAACAAAACTAGTCCATAGTCATTAGCACCTTATTTTAATAGAATCTGCCTAAATTAAACAACATAACCAATGAAAAGCAGATTCAAAAAAACGGTTACATCACTAATTCAATAGTTTATTTTTAGTATCACATACAACCCAATACTTCCCTAAATGGTCACCTGCGCGCTGAAATAATCCGTTGTTAAAAGCCAGATCGTAGGTAATCCCTGTTTTCTATAGATATAACATGATTTTAACTGTCTAACGGTAATTTATTATTAATAGTATATTATTTTATTGTGTGCATCGACGCTAGTCACTCGTGTTTGGATTAATTTAGCGTTTAAGATATGTTTGTCATTAAGTTAGTTATCACAATGGATTGTATGAAAATTACATCTTATTACAATAAACGTTTGTGAGTGTATCCGAAACGTTTTCGGAAGATCTTTTATAGATCTCGTTAATTCAAGTTCTTCGCCATAATCATGGGCATTTAATGGAGTAATTACAATCGTATACACTCACAATTTTCCATTTATTATAACCATTTGATTGTAATGAAAAGAAAAAGTCTTGAAGGAATGGTGCAGTTTTAGACTTTACAGAGACTTTCCATAACGCCAATAGTAACAATGATCGTGACATTTTACCATTTCAAATAAGTTTTTTGAATACTGCATGATATCTGACGAGATTTTCTAAATCTAAACAATAATGTCTCGAACTTTAACTGTGTATGAAAAGGCTACTTAGAACAACATTACTACATGTTGAAACATATATTACAGATTCTATTTTGTTAATTGTAATAGTAAATATTGTTTTTTCATATAAAGTGCATTAAATCTGCTAATTTTGTACTCAGTTACAGATTTCAAGTTACTGATAAGCCTCAAGACATGAAAGCTCACAACAACTCACTAGCTTCAAGCTTAATATATGAAACGCACTTTTGTCCGGGCTGCACCATGCAAATCCACTGACTTCTTCTCACCTTAAATATATCTGACCACTATGATCTGCCTCTTAGCCGTCATAATCTTGCCATCAAGTCTTTCGCTATCCGTTTATCCAATTTATGAAGAATGAACAATATATGGGTGATTAAGTATTTGATTTCTTTGATCGCTAGATATCGGTCTATTTCTCCTATTCACATAAGCCAAGAATTTATATTGTGCCATTAATGCAAGCAACAGTGCCATTTTAGATTTCAATTTTACAACAAAAATCCACATAAGACTAACATTTGTGTTGAAAAAAAAATAGTACAAGTAGATGAAATATTATATTCCGCTCTGTCAGCCATCGGAATCTCCTAAATAATAAAATTGTTCACAATTATTAGAAGACATGGCCTTATATAATTATGGCCTTCTCAAAACAAACAATATTTAGAACTAAGAACTGCATTAAAATCCGTTGCAAGATATATAGAATATACTTTTATATGTACTTTAAACTTTGCAAGTCCGTCGTCGGTGGTTTAAGTAAATTCATTAACAGTTCAGTCGAGATGTTTCATTGTTATAGCATTTTTTACCAGAGTCGTTAATGGAAAGTCTTTGTAAAGAATTTTATGGTCTTTATGAACCTCAAGAAAAATATTTTGATTATTTTCCCTTTCCTCTTTTCTTAGCTTATGTCCTATGCCGAACATATACGACTCAATTCGAGCTATTTCTATGTGTGTGTAAACGTAATAATAAAAATAAAATATTAGGTTATCTGTTAGTTGATGGTTGTCGAAATAATTACTCTGTCTGTTTTATTTTGAAAATTGAAATTATATTGTATATAAACTACATATTTTGCAGTTGATAATGTTAATTGTCTTTGAGATAAAAGAATTGCCAGTAACGTTTTGTTTATTCGCGCGTCATTTTTGTGCGGTGTCAGTAAAAAACTTAAATCGACTTTTTTTTCTGAACGTTTTTAATATTAAAAGGAAAACAAAAGTTTATTAATTTTAAGATAACTGATGAGTGTTTACGTTGACATTGTGATACATATCAAGCGGCGACACACAAAGATGGCGCGGTGAAATAAAAATTTAAGCAATCATCTTCCATTTTCGTTTAAGTTATCCTTTCAATGTGTGCGTTTGTGTTTTATTAGTTTTTTTTTATTTATTCCTCGTGCGTATGCTTATTGTAATATTTGGAATTGATTAATGTCGGACATTCCATGATTTTAAAGTTTGTTGTGTTTCGTATTTGTCTGTGTAGCGTGGGTTGTACAACCATGGGCCCTACTATATTCATCCGAAACGAAGTTCGAAACTTCGGACGATCGAAGTTTTTTATACGATACGAATGTATCTACTCTGTAAAAGTTCGAATTTGTATAACGTACATCGTAACCATAAGTCTATGGTTACGACCATAAGTCAATAACGACCATAAGTATATGTAGGTACATTCGTATCGTATATAAACTTCGATCATCCGAAGTTTCGAACTTCGTTTCGGATGAATATAGTAGGGCCCCATATCCGGTGCCATTATCTCCCGGCCCAGCATCCGCTGGCTCTGCATCAACTCATGCATATTGTTACTCAGATCTTAGTTAAGTTAGAAATTAAGAATTGATAAATAATATCTGATGATAAATTTACTTGTATGTTGTATTAAAACGATGAACACGAAATAAAGAAACTGGTTTGAAGACGTGTGTTTTATTTTGCGAATACGCTCAAAAAATAATAATTATACGATTGTCTACACATATTCATTCAAAAATCTTTGCTATAGACATTAATTAATAATAAACCTGATATCAACAAAGACTAAATAGGGGATAATTTTCAAAATATATAGATTAAAGAAGATGATTTTTTCAAATCTCATTTCTATTCATGACGTATAAAATAAATTACAAAAATAAGACATCATAATGGTTTCTCAGATTTAAAAAACTAAATTTATAAAATCCGTAAAAAAATCATAGACATTCGTTCTCATACCTACATGCATACCCTATATATGAAAAACTATATCAACAAAAATGTTCATCGCCATTTTTCCAACACGTAATTGGCGTCACGTGCTGGCTTACGTCACCGTTCTGATACACATGATGTATGGAGCCGTCGACACCTTCAGAATGAAATGAGTCTACTAAAGTAGGATTTATGATGCTGCACAAAGATCGCGCTCGGGGACTACTTAGTTGTGATATAGTTTATTTATTTATAAATATTTTTAGTGGGTGGTGGCCTGTTGGTAAACGGACTAGACGCTGCCAACATGTTCATGGTGGTCGCGGGTTCGAATCTCAGGGCACACCTCTTGACATTTCCGAGTCATGTGTGTATCGATAATTAATCACCACGCACTAAAACGGTGAAGGAAAACATTGTAAGGAAACCTGCATACCATAGCGATTTATAAGAATTTCTACGGTATGTAAGTCCGCCAATCCGCCGCACTATTCCAGCGTGTTGGACTATATGGCCTAACCACTCTCAATCGCACTGTCGATTATAGAGGAGACCCATGCACTGCAGTATATGGACTGCTACAGATTTATAATACTTTATTGTACACCACACAAATTAACAAACATACAACGCAAAGTGCTTACTTATGTGTAACAAACGGCGGTCTTATCTCTGCCGGTGATTTCTTCCAGACCAAGAAACATCTATTTCTAGGACGAAAACGAGAGTGGCAGATCGTTGGCCTGATGGTAAGAGTAACGCAAGTCTAAACAAGAGCTAGGACACTCAGAACTTATTACTGTTAAGTCTCGTCACCCAGAGACAATAGCAATTTAGCGTCCTTGGAAAATATAAAGAAAAACACATTAAAACTATTTAGTAGAGCACCTACGAAATAGTTTATAGTTTCTGAAAGGTACTACATTGCTTTCGATGGAAAGTACAGTCTAAATCTAAATCCGAGAATTGGATGGCGAAAGGTTATTGCTAAGCCCAAAGGTAACCTGCGGGTTGGCAGAATTCAAATACCTTAATAAATCACCTAACATAAATATAGAGATCCTACCAGCAGTGGAGCAGTCATCTTTTGATTGAAATTTAAATTTAAAATCTTATTTAAAGACAACTTCCGTGGCGCAGTTGGTGAGGCCGGCGGTTAAACGAGAGGCTGCGGGTTCGATCCCCGCACCGAAACAAATATTCGTGTGAACCACTGGTCTCGAGTCTGGGTGTTTGTGAGACCGAAAAGTCTCTCTTAGTTCCTGATACCTACGACACAAGACTCAATCTTAGTGTGGAGTCAAGACTATGTATATGGCTGTGGGTGTATTTATTATTATGTATTTCTAAGCACATCTATCACAATACACATTTTCAATTTAATATCAATAACTCAAACGAAAACAGCTGCCTACTTTATACTCATACTATAAAATACAAGCACGGTTTTCACATAAATATTCAATACACAAATAGAAGTGAACACCTGAGAAATAATTCACGTGTATAATGTTTAAAAAATATTGCAATAGAATAGATGTATGCTATATTAGAGAACATCTCGAAAGCAGTGGCGTAGCTCGTAGCACCGCTACGCCACTCTACGCAGTAGGGATGGGGGCATGCTACGTACGGTAATTCTGGCTACCGAATTTTTAAAATTTTATTGATGAATTTGAAGATCAATTTTAATGGTATGATACCGGCTATATCAAGACTGCTACCGAAAACAAAGCCGAATGGTAGTTTTAGTGACTACAAACACAATGCAACTAAAATTTTCACACAGAAACGCGACAATTATTTTTAATGATTTTTTAAATATCATAATTTTTGGGTGGTAAATCCATAGTTTTTGGTAAAATAAGAATTTAAACTCTTTTATACCTTAGAGTCTTTATAAATAAAAGAGTATAAACTATCGTTTTAGGAAAAAATGTATTTACCACCCAAATACGACCATATCAAAAAAATAACAGAAACATAACTGTCGCTTTTTTCCAACATTTTCTGTTGCATT
Organism: Hyles euphorbiae; assembly: GCA_023078785.2. Taxonomy (NCBI): domain Eukaryota; kingdom Metazoa; phylum Arthropoda; class Insecta; order Lepidoptera; family Sphingidae; genus Hyles; species Hyles euphorbiae. The sequence continues at coordinate 7,541,519 of CM041042.1, forward strand.
GTGTCTGAGGTCGGTTAAACTACCACCCGGCTTCGTTTTCGGTGGCAGTCTTGATATACCCTGTATGTCTTGTTATTATGGTCTTTGGAAGTCACGTAACGATAAGAGATAGGCTGGATACCCAAAAAAAGAGGGCCTGATAGGTAACATGAGAGTAACCTGCTTGTAACAGATTTCTTGCAAAATGTTAAAGGAAGATATATTTTTAACCTTCTGGTATGCTTGATAATTAATATATCCACCGGAACTTGAAAATTGAAAGGATAAAAAATTGTTACATAATAATTTGTATTTCGAAAAGTAATATTATATTAGACATATCGTTTTTATTATTTTCAAGTGAATGCGATGAAGTATCACTAACCATGTTTTATTACAAGAAAAGTTAATGGCTTCCTAGAGCAATAGTAAAAACTGTATGCATTTTATCAATACACTCGTAACTTTATAAGACTCCGTTTATGACTTTAATTATATAAACATTGAATTATTACAGCATAAATTTTATTTCTTTTTTTTTTGCAAATTATGGCGAAACTAGTATAACGTTCGCCTGATGATAAGCGATACGACGGCTTATGAACAGTAGCAAAACCAACATTACAATGCCTAGCATTGCTTTATGATTCAAGGCCATGCCAGCATTGGTGGCTACTATGTTTTTCAAATCTAAACACAACAGTGCATTTACACTACTGTTTGGCGGGAGGAAAATACGTCGCGATGATACCTATCCAGGCGACCTCTCATCTATGAGAGATCTATCAGCAGATTTCGCATATACATATATAGATGGATATATGCCCAGTTATTAAGTGTTTCTATTTTCTGTATACCGGGTATATCAAGACTGCTACCGAAAACGAAGCTGAGTGGTAGTATTAGTGACTACAAACGCAATGCAACTAAAAATTTCGGAAAGAAAAGCGACATTAATTTTTTAAATATCATCATTTTTGCGTGGTAGTTTTTGCTAAAATAATAATTTTAAAAAATAAAAGGGTATACACTATTATTTTAGGAAAAAATATTTTTACCATCCAAATAGTACCACAACAAACAAAAAAACAAATTGTCGCTTTTTTTTTTGCAAAATTTTCTGTTGCCTTGTGTCTGAAGTCGCTTAAACTACCACCCGGCTTCGTTTTCGGAAGCAGTCTTGATATACCCTGTATATGGAGGAGATATCAGTTCATTTGATGATGAGTGACCAACACCGCTCATGGATATTGTCAACAAAGGCAATGATGCAAGGGTTTATTCCAGAACTTGCGATGGTCGAAATTTGAAGAGAAAATGACAATACACAAGTAGACCACTAAACACAGGCGTTAGATAATTTTGATTTCATATTTTCTTTATGCGTTGAAGTGAGTCATACTCATTTAATTCGAATCACATCGTATAAAACAAGTTTTAAGATTTATCTCGGTGTGCTACGCCACATCACTAACCCGTAACCCGTAGCAAGTCTCGTAGCGTTACTACGCGCCTTCCAAAATTCATGACCTCTCTTTTGATGTGCAAACTCTACCGCTCTCTGTGAAAATATGTTTCACTATTATCAAAACTGTATCTTATTTCAATTTATAATAGCTTTAGCTTTACTCACTTTCAACGTAAAATTAAACATCTAAATTCTGGATTTAACTTTGTCGTGTTATTATGTAGTTTGTTTATTAAAATATTTTTTATATAATGTGTCTAATAATGTTACATTGAGCTTTTTATTGCGATTTTAAATACTATTTTATATTTTCTCTTAAATAATAAGTCTGGCAGTTCGTAAAAACGGTCGCTTATAATTGTTTAATTTATACCGATAGAAAACCCAACTATAAGGATTATACAGAATTATAGAATAAACATAAATTTTTAAAAATACACTTTGACTTAGCGTGGTCGAATAAACTTTACTCATTTGGTGTCAAATACATATCCGCTCATAAATTAATCTCGACTGTATTTCATACATACAAACAAAAACTCACACCTTTTTCTCAAAAGGGGCAGGCAGAGGTGCCAGAACACCCACATTTCGCATTGTATGTTCCGTCTCACTATATTATAGTGGCCGAGCATATAGCCATATCGGGCACAAAATTCTGACACCGGGCTGATCATGTATAGAAAAAAACCATTACCACCATATAGGATTCCAACCCGAGACCCCAGCTTTGTAAACGTATCGTATTACAACCACATCACCGAGGCAGTCTACAATTTCAACAAATATAAAATCACTTAACACTTCCCACCCCTTTTTTTTATTGCAATGAATGACGAGACGAGCAAGCCGTTCGCCTGATGGTAAGCGATACGACCGCTCATGAACAGTAGCAACATTCCACTGCGCTCGCCATCCTGAAGCATAAGATGTTAAGTCTCAATATGTCCAGTAGTTACTCTGGCTACAATGTCCTTCAATCCGAAACACAACAGTCCATTTACGCATTGTTGTTTCACGGGAGAAATAGACATTGCGGCGGTACCTACCCAGATGACCTCTCAGATATGAGAGACCTACCACCAGTACTCTACTCTTTCTCCATCACTCCAAACGCACAAAAAAAACACATCAGTACTAAACACTCCTCACAATGTTATCACACATTTAACAACTCGTATCACAAAAGCCTGGGAGAATTTTAAAATAATCTTTGTTAACACATCGCCTCGGGCGCACATTCGGAGCGCAGTCAGGTAAAAACTCGATGGAACTGGATCAACGTATTTCTTATTTGTGAGTGTCTCTGCGTTTGTCAGCTTTGGTATTAGAGATATCTATGTGTGTAACTCGGTCACTGTGATGCGAACGCTCTCGATTCTTTGTAGATTCATTTTATGACGGTCTATTGTAACTTATTCTAATTTTTATTATGAGGTAAGTAATATTATAAATCAATATAGTTTATTCGATACCTCACTTTCGTTCGTGCTTCTGTTATAAGAAGAAAGAAAATGAAGAAAATGTTTTTATTAGCCGCAAATAATACACTACAATTATAATAATGCATCAAAAAATATATATTAAAAACAAAAACAAAAGAAGGAAACAACAGTAAGGTCAGCGTCTCAGAATGGTACTGTGTGATAATAATTATTATGAAGAGGAAAAATTTGATTGTTTGCATTGAATAACTCTGAAACTACTGTATCGATTTAGAAAATTCTTTTACCATTAGAATAATATAATATCCCCGATGAACATGGCTGGGCCGTCTTTTATAAGATAACAACCTTATAACAACCAAATCCGCGATAAAATCCGTAAATAATAGTTTTATTTCAATATGTAACGTTCGCGTTACTTTAAGAAACCATTAGATAACAACCTTAGTCATTAAAAATATAGTCGCGACTCAAGATATTTGAAGAGAACCTGCTCCGACGTTGACACAAAAGCGTAAGTTTGATATCGTCAATAAAGACAAGAAAGCAATAATTGAGCATCAAAACCGGAACATGCGTTAGAAAGAGGAGCAATTGAACGGAATTTCATTACTTTAATGTATTAATTGTGAATGGTGGCCTGTTGGTAAACGGACTAGACGTGGCTGCCAACATGTTCACGGTGGTCGCGGGTTCGAATCCCAGGGCACACCTCTGACTTTTCCGAATCATGTGTGTATTGATAGTCAATCACCACGCACTAAAACGGTGAAGGAAAACATCGTGAGGAAACCTGGATACCATAGCAATTTATAAAATTTCTATGGTATGTAAGTTCGCCAACCCGCACTAGGCCAGCGTGGTGGACTATATGGCCTAACCACTCTCAATCGTATTCTCGATTGTAGAGGGGCCCGTGCCCTGCAGTGGGACGTATATGGGCTGATACAGAATGTATTAATTAGTTCAATACTTCAAATTACCAACTTATGAGCTTTGAACTAGTAGTGTCTTGTCATATGGGTAAATCAAAAAGATCTGGAGGAGAATACAAGGAAGCGGACTGAGCGTGAACGAAGTTTTGTTAAAATACTTCAACATCTGTATCTTTATCAGCCCATATACGTACCACTTCAGGCCACGAACCTTTATAATCGAGAGTACGATTGAGAGTGGTTAGGCCATATAGTCACCCTGCTGACCTAGACCGGGTTGGCGGCCTTTACATACCATGGGGATTATTATAAGTCGCTATGGTATGCAGGTTTCCTCACGTTGTTTTCCTTCATCGTTATAGTGCGTGGTAATGGACACATATAAGAGACCTACCACCAACACATTTTATTTTTTGAACCTGAAGTCTCACGTTTCGCACCCGGCTTTTAAATAACTGCGCCACAAACTGTCCTATATTATTGATACTACAATTACATGTGCACGTGAAATAAGGCGTAATGTTAAAAAAAATCCTGAAATATTTTCAAATTTCACTCGAAGCGGTCCGTCCCAAGTAGCGTGTTTTTATCATTGACCATTCATTCTAATTTCGTTCTCGTCCCGCCCTCAGTGGCTAACTATTTTCCACTTTTTCACATACATTTATTATTTTATATTCACACAATTCTTTGTTAGGCAATGTGTGTTTGATTATGCCAGCAAATATTATGATTTTATGAAATACTATGAGGCTGACATTTTGTATAAAGCATTTATATTTATTCTATTATATTTAAAACAGAGCCCATCTCTGATTTTTTGGAGTCATGAGTGTATTGATAGTCAATGAACAGGACTATAATGGTGAAGAAGAACATCGTGAGGAAACCTGCATACCATGGGGATAAATGAGAATTTCTAACGCATATAGAGTCCGCCAATCGCATCAGGCCAGCATGATGCACTATATGGCCTAACCCCTGTCAATCGTACTTTAGATTGTAAAGTAGGATCGTGCCCCGCAGTGAGACTTATATGGAGTGATACAATACAAAAAATATATAAAGCAAATATCGAGCCCAGATTCCTAACTCAACAGTTCAAATTCTTCTTAACAAATAGATTTTAACACTACATTGCCTGTATGTGGTCTCCACTCGACAAAATTTTGGCCCCATTGGCCATCTGTTCCCTGTTCTACATACTCTGCGTTCTGTCATTTTAACTTGCTAATTATAATACTGGCATGTATAGGTACATTTCTTGCTATTGATTTTTCACTTTTCTGCCACTATCTCGGAAATAAAAATAGAGCATAGCTTAGCATAGCATAGCGGTTACTAATACCTTCATCACATTAGAAATTTATGTAAGTTCCGGGATCAAATCCGCCAATAAATGATAGTTGTATTTCAAGATTTATGTAATATCAATAATAAGCTTATAAATCAGAAATCTGAAGTTCGAGCCCAAGACATACACATCTGACTTTTCAAAGTGATGTATAAACTATTGATTATTTTAGACTTCATAAGAATATTACCATACCGAGATCAAATTCCAGTGCCATAAAACTCTTACGTACACATTACATATTGCGACTTAACATCTTATCTCAGGATGCGCAGTGGAATGGCAAGAATTGCTTCATAATTTAGCTGTTTGATTTTGCTACTGTTCATGAGCGGTCGTGTCGTTTACTATCAGGCGAACGGCAAGCTCTGCTCGCAATTCAGGGCAATAAAATATACATGATGTCCTTAGCTGTTTTTACAAGATCTTAGACTAGTACCTACTAACCTACCGCTCCTTGTTAGTGACCAATCGACGAATCCAATAAATCAATATAATTAAATAATGGTTTCTAAGATTTATGAGAATATTACACAACTATTATTTATAAATAAAGTAAAGTAATCAAAACGTCGGGAAGTTAAAAATGAGAAATTAAACCAAATTCGCTATAAAATCTGTACATTATACTTATATTTTAAAATATAATTTAAAAGCATAACCAAAAACCACATTAGGATCTCCACGCACCGAAGCTAAAGTTCGATCCATCTCAAATCATTACATAGGGGATGAATCATTCCTCGTCGTATATAAATACAACCCCTGTTTAATCCCACATCACGGGGTTGGATCGATGCGCCGCGGGGTTCCCACTGGGAAAACTATTGATCTCCCCGTGTGGGTGCCCATCTGTCCACCCCCGATGATTGCAAATTTTAAAGGATTAAATGACGAGTGCATGCGATTTCGGCTTTGTTTATTTTTTATTATTAATTTCGGAGGGTCCGGCTGAATGGGAGATACGGTATTATTGGAATATCTGATGTGTATGAGGATTAATGTCATTGAGCAGTGTAGGTATAAAAGTGGATACGTAATCATTAAAGATAAATTCTAAAATGTCTACTGTTGTCATTGTAGACCGTATGTAGTTATTATTATTGCAACGTTTAACAACGTATTCTATAACATTGTTTCTCACAAGAAAAATAAATACACCCAACATTTACATACACAGTCCTGAACCCACACTAAGATAGTCTAGTGTCGTGGGTATCAAAAACTACGAGAGAATTTTCGGTCTCACAAACACCCAGATCCGAATCAAATACCTGTGGGTCACACGAACATTTGTTTCAATGTGTATCGAATCCGCGGCCTCTGGTTGCACAAACAGCGTCTAACCAACTGCACCACGGAGGCTGTCTGCTAAAAAACAATTAAAATAACTGGCTATTCACTTAAACATAAATAATTATTTACAGCCTCACATGAACTATTTCGTTCCAATTTTAAATCTACCAACCCACAAAAGTATCTACACATTGTACTTATCTCTCAGAAAAAAACAAAGCCACAATGGCTTGTTGCAAGTAAAAGAGGAACAACGGAATTGAGACGTCCACAGCGAAGTGTGCAAGTGTTGTTATCACTTCGTCGCGAGTCGGTGCAACTTGTGAGAGCAACAGGCAACTGATTTACATCCTTTGTGTATTCTATTTTTGTTACTAAAAATATATGTAAAATAGAAGCGATATAAACTAACTGTATATTGTTATATACCTACAAACAGTAGGTAGTAGATATGTATATGACGGCGCATTTGACAAGAGGGGTAAACGTCGGGAGCTGTCACCGTCGTTTTACTCTCTGACGCGACACCCAGTGCTAGTGCGGCAAGAACCATGATTACCAGCAAGAACGACGATCAGATCATATCGGACTAACGCGCTACGTGCTTGGTGGAGTGTTATGTGATATTGTGTGCTCAGTTCAAAAGCTATGTTATTAACTCTAAATCGCGCGAAGCGTTTTATTCTCCTCGCCCGAATATCCACGCCTACCTACCTGATGGAACCTACTGATACTGAAGTCCCCTCTGTCATCCCTACATATATATTATTGTATATTTATTATTGTATAGGTATAGTAATGCTAGGATAATAAAACAACATATTTTTGAATCTAGAAATCTAGATTCCAATCTATGACTTTTACGGCCAGTTTCACTAGTTCCTTTCACCAGTTCCTTATAAAGTCCTGGTAGCTATTTGGTACTCATCTAGCTACCAGGATTATTTGAAATCATATAAAGATACAACAATTTTAATGGTTACTAATGAATTTGTAATCAATCAAGACTTAATATCAGTGTATTTGCATGAACGTGAAATAATTTTACTTAATTTAAAATAGTTTAGCATATAATTTAGTATTTACTGACGTAGCTAATATTGAATACAAGATTTTCATATAAACGCAATAAAACCACTTAATTAATAATTAGTGATTACTCATTAACATCCGACACTTGAAATTTCTAATAGATTAGACTCGCAATTAGAATAAGATCATTATAATGGCTACATATATTTATTTATTTATACTGTTTTGCAGCAAAAATGTAACTATTAACAATAGAGAATATAACATACTCAAAAAGTACAAAAGGCGGCCTTATCGCACTGAGAAATCTCTTCCAGGGAACCTTGGAAAGGATAAAATATTTTAAAATTGTATATAGATTGTAGAATTGTATAGAGAACCAAATTAAAATATAGTTCAAAATAAACGAGGTTTAATAAGCGGCAAAGAAAAACAGCGTGAGGAAACCTCCATACCATAGCGATTTATAAGAATTTATATGGTAAGAATAGTCAGCCAACTCGCATTAGACCAGCGTGGTGGACTATATGGCCTAACCACTCTCAATCGTACTCTCGATTATAGAGGAGTACCGTTATACAACAGTAAGTCACATTACGTCTGTCTATTCAATAAAAAAATGCAGACAGATCTTCGCATCGCTCAGAGTTATACTCAAAAACATAAGGTAAACAGATCCATCTTAATCTGCGGTACCATCTAATTCCAACCACATTTGAAAATACCAAGTTGCCTAAACATGCCGAAAAGTAAATAATGAAAATAGGAAAACAAATTTAAGACCGTACTCATTAATCTTGCAAAAGCCTTGACTCACACCGCCGGAGAACATTTAATTTATTCTAACACTATTAGTATCTGATACAAATTACTTAGGAATCTTTAAAAGTCTGAAAATGTTTACTTTGTAAACAAGATTTTAGTTAGGCACTCATTTGGAATTTCTAAATTAACAAATTCCTGGTTCAGTGTTGATAATATAGAAAAAAATCTTGTATAATTTCACCCGGCCCGGGATTCGAACCCGAGACCTCAGCGCTGCAATCGTACCGTACAACTGAGCCACCGACGAAGGCGACAACTCGCTTCATTGTAAATGCAATACCAATTACGGGATATAACTACCTTATATTTTCTATGTCTATGGCATTTACTAGTGTGAAAAATTATCTAGGTCCATAGTATTTACAATATGAAATCTAATGGATTTTTTAGACAGCATGTCGTGTTGATGTTTATAAAAAAACTGGCGATGTTTTGTTAAATATAATAATAGTACATCGTGTACATGCATAGACGACAGCGGAAACTTTACAAACCGTATTCATGTCAAGTATAAAAAATATTGTAAACTAAGTTAAATAAAACGATGACATAACCCAGCCATACCTACACAACATAGTTATAACTGCAAATATACGTCTTCAATATGAAAAATAGCAAAAAATCAAGGTTATCCGTAACGGAGTAAATTCAGTACATTTTATGGGTTTTTTATGATATATGGAGCAAACGATCACGCGGTCCACCTGATGGCAAGTGATCACCGCCGCTCATGAACATCTGCAACACCATAGGGCATAGAGATGTGTTGCCGGCCTTTAAGGTAGGAATACGCACGTTTTTTGAAGTTCGCTAGGTCATATTTATTCGGAAATGCTGCCGCTGGCAACTAGTTATATACACAAAGAAACCGCATGACTCATGCAGTATGCAGTCTTCAAATCGCTTTGATTAATATTCAGGTACTATTTAAATATTGAATTTAACTACCGAGTTTGTGTCCAACAGGTTCTTAGTATATAAGGATATACATACTATTGTCATCCATAAAACGTAATTATTTACATCTATAAAAAATAATCACAAATATTGCTAATGACTCGTATCTAAACCAGCCATAAAACCAAGAATTAGCCGTCACGGAATATATTCAGTACATACCCACAAAGAAACCGCATGACTCCACGCAGTACAGTCTTCAAATCGCTTTGATCTTAATTCCCGGATTGCGTAAATACTGAATGTAATTACAGAGTTTTGATTTAGCCTATGACAAGCTCGTAGATATACGCGGATTTGTAGAATTAATATTCATAAACTAGATTCTAGTTTGTAGATTCTATTTTGGCCCTTGGAACATACCGGAAAAATTATTATGGCTTTAAGGCTTCGAAGTTTGGATACCCCTGAAAACTAGAATAAGAGTAAGATGTAAATTGTAAGATCGGTTATATATTTTTAAAATATTTAATTCCGTATTGATAGACAATTTTAAAACCTATATTAGTTACCGAATCTTTTATCCCTTTCGATCTACTTTAGAATTCATTTAAACTTTCTATGAAGGGCTTTAAAGTATAAATTTATACACATATTATTTGTATCCCTTATGGCATTTAAAGTATTCATTTATTTATATTGATATGTACAGGAGTGATATCAATATATTTTTAAATTGTCATGCGCTTCGCTCGTATGATAAACGCCTGCCTATAAATCAGAGCAACGGTACTCAGAAATTATTAATTTGGCATTACGTTGCGCTCGTAACCTTGAAACCTCTGATGTTGTCACTAAATGCATAGTAATCATTACCTACAATATATCTTAAGCCGGAATAGAACCGTGCTAAACACTTGCTTGACAACAGAAATATAGTGGAGATACTACTCAAACGTCCCTAACTTAAGACTGACCTACCACCTAATATTATCATGGGTGATTTTTATGACAACGCTGTATTAATAAATTTACACGTTTAACTAACCGAAGTACATATGGAAGGCCTAATCAACAAATAATAATGCATTTTTTTTTTGTATTATAGTTTAAATTTAATGTTTTTTCCACTAGTGTACCTCGTATATTACCGTCGCTTTTTGAATGTTCTACACGTTTCTAATAAGCATGTGCATCAACATTTTATTAAGTATCGGATTTTTTAAATGAATATTGTTGATGTGTAAATAAATCAAAGGTACTTACCGAAATCTCGTACCCGAAGCTGGATAGTCGCTGCTGATATTAATAACCTTGGAACACCACACAAAACCAGCACTAAATAGTCCAATACACAACCGAAATATAATTGTATACTGGCGACCCGCCCCGGCACCGCCTGGATGAACATACACTTTTTTAAAATATTCTATCGACTATGTTCATTAGAATAATGTACGATCGTAAGGGTTAAATATTTTTTCAAATCGGTATAGTAGTTTCAGAGCCTATTCCTCTTATTAGTTTGGAAGAAGAATATTTTTATACTAACCCGACAAGGTGATTACAATGGCTGATGATAAAATTGCGAAAAGATTATTCACCAACATGAGTTCATTACCCATCGCCTGTCCACATTATTTATGCCGCCCTGATCGTACCCGATATGTTATTACAAAACTAGACACTTTCAAAACGCACTATCAACGTCACTGATTTATCGAACACGTGTCCACACGCACACATCACATAAGTAATAAGACTATTACTACAAAACCTGCATGAAACGGTCTTTCATTTGTATTATAAAGATCTAAAGCCTTTCGCGAACCGACATACATATACATCAACACACACTTCTAATCAGTTTAACTTAAAATTCTAAATTAACGAAACACGGCGCAAAACTACACAAAAGTATACACAAATAATACACATACGTCCACTAATAATGATTATAGTTAAGTCTTACTGAATAATTAGGCGAAAATCAAGCCCAGAAGCGAATAGACCGCCGCGCGTTCGGTAACTGCACGAGACATTAAGAAACTACCCTCAAATATATTGATATACGTGCATATTTTCTGTAAATATAAATGCAAAAATATGCCTCACACTGAGTCAATTATTGCCACGCAATAGCCCAGTTGGTGACGCGCCTGACTAAGGATATCTTTGTCACAGGTTCAATCCAGGTATGTAGATCAGATACTTCAGAAAAATGAATTTATTACTTGTGGTAATTTATTTTCCACCTAACTAATGCCCAGTTATGGAGTTTTGTGTAGTTCGGTGTTATTATTTAAATGCTAGCGGTCGGGCCCGGCTTCGCCCGGATGCAGATAGTTTTTGAGTCCAGTCCACATCAACAAAATATTATTTCGCTTATCTACTAACTATATTTCCCGCGCACTGTCGTCTAAAAGAAAGAGTAGAAAATATGTATATTTGGTTTCCTGACCCATACCACAGGAACACTACATTTTTCGGAAAAAAAAGTAGCCTATCCAGGGTGTCAGCTATCACTATACCAAATTTCATCAAAATCGATTGAGCCGCTTTTGCGTGAAAGAGTAAAAAACATCCATACTCACAAACTTTCTCTTTTATTTTAAATATTGGTAAGGATATGTATAAGCTATGATATACTAACCTAATTCCGAAGAAAACTTTATTATATATCTCACAAATGAATTGTCGATCGCCAAGTTATCAAGGTATTGGATAATCATTAATTACCACTAGAACAAAGAATTATACTATAATTTAATATCATAATATAATTTAGTTAAAATGCCAACATCTTAACCCCGAGCTAATTAATAATGCAGATCCGATCACAAAGGGGAAATGTCGAATAAAAAATGTCTTTAATAAAATAATCACAGAAGCACCATTAAATATGGATCTAATTAAAGACGGTACACTTGCGGCCAGTGAAAGCGTGTCCTGTATAAATATAATAAAAATCGGCCCTGATGGGAGTAAGTCGTGTATCAAGAATTCTATACCATAAATTCTTATTCATACATTACATGAGTTACGAGTGTCGGCCTTAGGTCCCAATTTTTTTGAAATGTTCACTTTTTTTTTATTTTTCTCGTATACACGGTGTATTAAGACTGCTACCGATAACAAAACTGTATGGTCATTTTAACAGTCTTTATACACCCTGTATACAATGAAAAAGAAAGTAGTGGAAACCGTTGAAGGAAAACTTTGTCCACCAGTGGGACATAATAGATTAAATAAAAAAAACATTAGTGAGATAAAATTATTTATTCGGATACTTTAAAGCTTTGCTTCTTGCCAAATACTTCTACGTCCATTCTACGCCAATGGGAAGTCATATCTGTAACAGCCCATATATGTACGTCCCACTGCAGTTCAAGACCAATGGAGAGTACGATTGAGAGTGATTAGGCCGTATAGAACACCGACGAACAACGAAGTGACACAAAGATGCCGTTTTTGCTTTTTTAGTAACAAACCTTAAAAATATTCTCTAAAACATTTTCATTTGCCGAATTTACATGTATAAAGTGGCCGCTTTAAAAGGGTTTGAGTTGGCCAAACGGAAAGTTCCAGGAACATTCCAACGTTTGCTCTTACGTGTCGCCCCGGAATAGTTTATATACACGTCCTTATTTCATTCATAATCCTTCTTTCTAATATAGACGTTAAGGTTTCCGAAAATAGAATGATAAAAGTAAATAAAAACTTTTTAGTGTAAGTAGATTGTTCCCCGGATTAAAATAAATATACTTCTAATTAATATAGACAATCCTAATAGCTTCCGTGGTGTAGTTTGTTAGATGTTGTCTGCGAAACGAGTGGCTGCGGATTCAATTTACGCATCGTGACAATGTTTTTGAATGATTGTGAAGCATTTTAAATGGCGGATTAGAACTTGATATAGATATTCGAGATTATATTACAGATCCAATATTAAATCAATACACACAATAGAATATTTGACAATGATCATAATTTTGTATTATTGGCGTAAATATGCAAATATGATTAAAATAAAACATTTCTGTCATCACAGTATTAAAGCAGCTTGTAACATGAGGTAATATTAGGATTTTAAATGAAAGAGTGATAGCGCTGTGATGACATCTTACCGTCTCTTTCACACCCCCACAATGTAATGCATATTAGGACTAGTGACGTCAATGGTTATGTTTTGCATTCCTTTTCTTTTATTCTCACTGTGCGATTTAAAACATTTCAACTTGTTTAATTGTGATTCGATAAACAAAATTCTTCATTTGTTAGATTTTGTATATGGATAACCTTTGTAAAGGCAATAAAAATGAGTCTAATACCTTATTGTACACTTAACAATGGTCTGAAGTGTAATAAACGTAGATGGTACCGCTGTTCGCTGAACCGTCGGCCAGATTAACTGATTTCGCAGGATCGATGAGGCCCAGGTAATAAGATTAGCAGTCTGAAGAAATTCTAGATTCTACACATTGCTATTGAGATTACCGCTGTACAGATATGATATTAATTCTATTGGGTTTGTAGAACGCTTGAAGTAGGGCTTCATTTTACTATTTATTTAAAGATTTAAAAATACACAAAAATATATATATATATATATATATAACGTATTTTTTTTCATTACCTATTCACAGTATAATTGGCGGTCTTATCGCTTAATGGATTGGGGTGCACGGAAGTAGGAAAACGGGAGTAGACATGACTTATAAGTAAAAGAAGAGAGAGAGAGAATAAAGATTTTGTTCTTATTATTTTTCATTACTTTAATCCTTTTTCAGGTCGTATATTATAGCGATGACTCAGTATAGATAAATCTTGAAATATTGGGCCAATCGTATCCTTATGTTTTGGACACTCTTTTTTGAAAAAAAATAGATTACATTATTGTCAAAATCCGGAGTTATACGCATACAAATTCACATTTACAAGCTTTTTCAATTCAAGACGTATCAACTCACATATACTTTAAAAAAAACAACAATACAAAAAGATAAACGGCAATCTGACATATCAGATAAATAATTGAGTTCAAACACTTTCAGATTATCATTATTTTATGCAAATGGTTTCCGCAAAAAAATAATATATTAATCTTGGCCCTCCGCAAGCTGTCGAGTCAAACTAATTAATTGCATCGAGTTAAAAGACAGCTGCAACTTTTAATCTCAGAGGGCGGTTTCCCTCCGAGCCGCTTTAATTGGCATTTTTAAACCGCTCTCTGAGGTTTGATACAGGCGTTTCAATTACCTTTGAGTATGTAAGCGACATACTGTCAGCTCTGTAAAAAATATTACATTTACTCTCACGACCTTCTTTATATATTATAAACCTAATTTAGTTTTATTTTTTCTTAATTATTTTATTGCAATGAACGGCGAGACAAGCTTGCCGTTCACCTGATGGTAAGCGATACGACCGCCCATGAACAGTCAAAACCAAATACCTAGAATTGCAAAGCAATACTTGATATTCCACTGCTATCGCCATCCTGACAAATAATGTCTCAATATCTCCAGTAATAATCTGGCTACACATATGGGAGACCTACCACCACTGGTAGGTAGACCTACTTTATGTCAGTTACCACTTTCATTGGTTAATCAAAGGATAATGAAATAGTTTCCCTTATATTGATAATTTGAAATAAACACATTGTAGGTAAACATAGTTTCAATCGAGTGACCTGAAATAAAGTACTTACAAAAGGTAAAAACAGCGGGGTTTCTTTTGTCTGTCAGCGCCAAAACAAATTTAATTAATCAATGTATAATCAGAAGTTTCCAAGATCGATGTACAACGAAATGAACCAGTAACGAGCTTTGTGTTCGATGGATACGCTCCACTTTGTGCTAGATATTGTCGAAATAACAGCCTCCGTGGACGCTGGCTGTGAAACGATAGTCCGCGGGTTCGACCCCCCGCACATATTCAAATATACAAGCTGAAATTTCCAAAAAAATACGTATTATTACGACCCAGACTTTACTATCGGAATACATACGAAACAAAATATTATATTGTTCTGTGCTTTATAAACTTAAATGTAATAGTAATCAAATGACAAAGACTTAAAAATAATTAAATCTAAACATTGAATAAAACACTTTTTGTATGTATAATTTTCATAATCCCAAGCGGAACATGCCTTTGAAAGTTTGCGGCTGAGTTTAATTAACAACCATCCTTTAGTACAATACAAGATTATTATAAACATTGTAATAAACAAATCCAAAATGTGGCTATCTTTAATTCTCTAATAACTAAAATATAATGAACTGTTTTAGTTTCTAAAATTAGTTTTTTCAATCGTCTTTTTGGCTTATACATTTTAGAATATAAGTCTGCCGGCCAAATCAACAAATCCATTCTATAAATAGGTGAGGATAATTGTCAATAGTACATTCCTATGCGCGTGATAAATGCCACTATGATGAAAACTCACCGTACTCGAAAGTACACTATGATGAAAACTCGCCATAGTCGAAAGTGAAAGGCGAATCGTATGCCAATATCGTATGACATAATCGCCATAAGATTTTCGTGTTTGAAAAATGTTAATACAGCCACGATGCAACTTTTTATATGTTTACGATAATCGCAACGTCGAGGAGAGAAACTCTTCTTGTGTAACTGAAGCTTAAGTGATAAGTCGTGGTTCGATTAAGTATGTGTATATTTATTTTCAAACAGTAAGAAATCATAAGTGATAATGCAACCAAATGTCACATAGGTACAGTCAGCAACATAAGTCGCTACACATTCACGATATTTGGAATTGTCTTATCATCCAACATAATAATTATTTTCAATATTGTATGGCACTTCTCGGCATAGATGACTTTACTTGGTTATATTTTACGACTATAGAGTAGTAAGTACAAATTTTAATTCATAAAAAGGTTATCAAAAAATTTGAAGTGTTCAGCGACTTATGTTGCTGACTGTACACATTATTTCCTACATAATAAGCGAGTCACAGTAAAACTCGGGTGATCCGTGATAGAAAACATCGTCAGGAAATCTGAATTCTATAGTGATCTGTAGAAATTTTGATGGTATGTAAAGTCCACCAAACCGTATATTGCCTGATACAATACAGTATAAACACTAAACAGGTTGGTCAGGTGCAATGTAACATATCTGCGTCATCTATATATTCTACTAGCGGCCCGGCCCAGCTTCGCCCGGGTGCATATAGATTTCTCTACAATAATATGCACGTATTATACACATAAACCTTCCTCTTGAATCACTCTATCTATTAAAAAAAAACCGCATTAAAATCCGGTGCGTAGTTTTAAAGATTTAAGCATACAAATGGACATAGGGACAGAGAAAGCGACTTTGTTTTATACTACGTAGTGATTGGTACGCGGCGTTTCGAACAATAAATGAAATTTAATAAACACCTATTTAAGACAATGTTAGAGATACATATGTTTTCATAATATTAACAACAGTCAACAATCATTTCTATTTCGTAACTTAAAAGTATTAAATTGTCCAAATAAAATCCTAATATTGACAAAAGCATGAAGACAACGCATGAGTGTACGCCAGAAGATCTTAGACAATCTGTAACTAATAACTGTCATGTCAGTGTTCCGTATAAACCTATGGTATAAACGCATTTAAAAAAGTTATGCTTGTAATATTTTTTTGGTACAAAACGACGTCGGTACAGGAATGTTTACTCTCGCCTTGTTTGTTAACGATTATAGAAGGTTTTGGAATGCGGGCCTTCTAAATAGTAAACTAGTGTACAGCGCCATCTAGCGGCGAAAGTTGTAACTCATTCAGAATGCGGTCATGATCGCGTTGTATTTACATATAGATAAATTATAGACCTAAATGAAAATTTAATATATAAATAAATTTAGATCACAGGATAAGGTTATAAGAACATCAAGTGATTATAAAAGCAAATAACCTTTGTTTACAGCCTTAAATAATATGTAAATAATATTAACAATTTCAAACAACATGAAGATAAAGTGCACGACTCCCTAAATACGAATTGTCTTCTTTTTCATTCCTTTTTTCTCTATATTTATAGGAGTTTCCACCACAGGGTGATAATGTCACCACTGAAAAAAAAAATACAGATTTTGAAACTAAATTTAGGAATGCAGCCCATTACTATTTAAATAACAATAATACCACATTCATACCACAGCATATCTTCTACAACTCCGAATTCTTGGCATATTTTTCCTTTTTTATTTCTTAAACCAATATTATAAATGAGGCTTACTCGTTTGTAGCTTCCCACTCCCGATCCTTGATATAACAACGTATCAAAGCATCCGTGTATGCAAATCTAGTTTCAGTGGCGGCCGACGTCCGAACGATGTAAGGGCACTCCTCACTCGTTACCAAATATTATTCCGACTGGAGGTTCCAGCGCGCTTCCCAATTTCTACAGGCAAACTGAAAAGCAGAAAAATATCTTTGGAAAATATTGCAACATGGAAATAATATCGAAGTTCTGTATGAGAATGTTCAAAGTTTCTTCTACACGATCAAAACGTTATTTCAAAATGCTAATTTTTGCTTTATACTGGGTATCTCAAGAGTGCTACCGAAAACGAAGCCGGGTGGTAGTTTTAGTGACTACAAACACAATGCAACTAAAAATTTCGCAAAGAAACGCTACAGTTATTTTTTATGATTTTTTAAATGACACTTTTTTTTGCAACTTTTTCTGTTGATTTGTGCCTGAAATCGCTTAAACTACCACCCGGCTTCGTTTTCGGTAGCAGTCTTGATATACCCTGTATATTTCAAGATACACACACGATTTCTATTAGCTTCACTTGTATGTTTGTTTGTAACAGAATCCTTTGCGCGCGATTTTGACCCACTTCAAACGATCAGATTTCGTTCAGAGAAAAGTCACCCTTCGCCACTGGAACCGACGCAATTTCTATTTCTCCCACCAAACAGCAGTGTAAAAGTGTGTCACTACTGTGTTCCTGTTTGAACGACATTATAATCAGAGTAAATAGTGGACTTATTGAGACTTGGCATCTTATGTCCAGCGCAATGGTATGCCAAGCATTGCTTTGTAATTCATGGTATTGTTTGACTTTGCATCTGCCCATGAGCGGTCGTATCGCTTACCGTCAAGCGAATGACATGCTCGTGTCACCATTGACTAAAATAAAAAAAAGGTAATCTCGTGTTTAAAATTTTACTACCTACCTAAACTCCCTCAGTCACTCTCTTTAAGACATAAAATACCTACATTTAATTCGAAATCTAAGAATAACTATTTGAGACAAATTATAAGAAACACGTAGCCAAAGTGAAATCTTGAATTTCGATCCAGCATACCGACGGAGAGCCGGTGCAATTAGCCATGAAATAGTGGCCATCGTAATTTCTAGACCAATTTATTTTCGCGCTAAAACACCACTTCGATTAAGTTCAATATTTTGCGCTCGCTGAATTTTAATTTTCTAGTTTGTCGCGTAATTGTGAGAGTTTTGTCCGGACATCAATTTCGGAGGATGTTTTTATGAAGATTGTTATGTGGTAAGTTTAATGTTTGTTTATAATAAGGGTATAAATGTTGATATTGACACATGGAACTTAATTAAACCCATTTGTTTCTCATCACCCCAGGTGATATTGTACATAATTTGAAAAACATCTAAGAAGATTTTTGCCAAAAATGGTGATTTTTTTTCCAAGATTTTAGGGAATCCCATACAGATAAGAATATTTTTAGCCGCTTAATTAAGCTTCAGTTTGATTTGGGAAGTGACATGAGCCGTAAAAAGACCTTGTATCTATAGGGATTGATAAAAAGCTTGAAACTTAAAATAGCGATTTTTGACAAAACTATCAGGCAGTTTTTTTTTCTTGGTATAATTTTACCTGGAATAGTTAGGAACATGTGGTTTAAATTGAATACCATATGTCAATATCACGCTGTATTTAGTAACGAAATTTCAATATATTAATTGTAAAACGTGGGTATGATTTATTATGTTTTCTTTTAATCAATATATCCGTTAAAAAAAATATCCCAAATTTTTCTTTCATAAATTAATAAATATTATGCAGCAAAGATACAGCAAGCTTGTAAGCGGTCGCCTAATGGAAAGTAACCGTCAGTAGGATCTATTCCATGGAGACCAGCAAACACTATCTACCTTGGAAAAGGCTACAATGTATGTCGACATAATAAAGTAATTTCAAAGATTTTTTATCCTGGCTCGGCAAACCGTATTGCACCTAATGATCTACAAAGCTGTTCAAATAAAGTATTTATTTTCAGCAGAACGTTATCTACTCCCATACACAATACATACAGTACAATGGTGAAAGAAAAGATCCCGAGGAAACTAGTATACATTGCGATTGGTTAGAATTTAAAGGTAGGTAAAGTCCGCTACCACATAGTAGACAAGCATGATGGACTATATGGCCTATCCTCCCTTAATTGGCCATGTGTGCGAAAGGGCCATCGTGCGTTTTATTTTATAAGATAAACTATTTCTGTAAACGTCGAATTCTTTTTTACTCTTCTAAAATAGGTTTAACAATATTCTAAACACTAACGGCCTTATTGATAAAAAGTTTTAAAATCTATTTTAGCCATCGAGTGTTTTATCTTCGCTCAAACTGAATTCAAAAGTCGTTTGAAAAGGACAAAACATTAGATAAAACATGCTTTAAAAATATTTATGAATAAAGCCGTAAATACCGGGTATATCAAGACTGCTACCGAAAACGTAGCCGGGTGATAGTTTAAGCGACTTCAGACACCATGCAACAGAAAAAGTTGCAAAAAAAAAGCGACATTTTTTTTGCTATTTTTTTCCTATGGCCATATTTGGGTGGTAAATACATTTTTTTCTCTATAATAATAGTGTATACCCTTTTATTTATAAATACTCTAAGGTATAAAAAGTATTTAAATTATTATTATAGTTAAAACTATGGATTTACCACCCAAAAATGACGATATTTAAAAAATCATAAAAAATAATTGTTGCGTTTCTTTGCGAAATTTTTAATTGCATTGTGTTTGTAGTCACTAAAACTACCACCCGGCTTCGTTTTCGGTAGCATTCTTGAGATACCCGGTATAGAATAAATAAACTGCAAAGACTTAATCACGGGGCTTGTTATATAAACATGGAATAAACCTTCATTGTTCCCTATTAAATATAACAAAATAAAACAGGCAATAACAACAAGCGGCTAATTGCATCAAGAACATTGGAGCGAGCCACAGCGAGGTAAAAAAATTACGAGTGTAAATCGTGGTCCGGCCGACTGCACATCATTCAATTATGGCATAATCGAATCTGTATTCACGATACCTATTGAATATTCGTACCACTTGATGCTGTAATTGGACGGACGAGTGGCCTGTAATGTCGTTCGATGCGTGAGGCTGTTCACACGTCACGCTGCCGAGAAGGACACGACACGTTGAAGGAACAAGTTGAAGTATATGTCGAGATTTTCGCCAAATCTATCTTTTTATTTATATCCGTATTGTACATAAAAGAAAAATGAAAACAATTGTAGCTATATTTAAAGTAAGTACAAAATGCGGCCTTATTATTCTAGGCAATCAGATACAGGCAGCCTTTGAATATAGGTTAGAGAAAGGAGAGAGAAAGTTTTTCTGCATCGGAATCGTCAAATGAAATTTCCGGTACCATAGTCTGTCATGCCAACCCGCACTAGGCCAGCGTGGTGGACTATATGGCGTACCCACTCTCAATCGTACTCTTGATTGTAGAGTAGGCCCGTACCCTGCAGTGGGACGTATATGGGCTGATACAGATACAGTCCGTCTTGCTACTCATTTCGAAAGGTATTTGGCGTCCTTAATTTCTTAATCCTTAAGTTTTTCTTCTTTCCTTTCGATGCCGATAAATTATAATAAAAGAAATACCTAAAATCAGGCTTCAAATGTGCCATTCTTTCCAACAAACAACTGGTCCTTATTGATAAAAATATGCATATAAATTTATTTTATTTAGACTGCCTCGGTGGCGTAGTTGTACTACGGTACGGTTACAAAGCTGAGGTCTCGGGTTCGAATCCCGGGTTGGGCAAAGTGATATTGGATTTTTCTATTCAGTATCAGCCCAGAGTCAGAAAATTGTGCCCGATATGGCGATAGGCTCGCCACCTATCACATTGTGGGACGGAACATACAAGGCGAAATGTGGGTGCCCTGGCACCTCTGCCTACCCCTTCTGGGAACAAGGCGTGAGTTTATGTATGTATGTATGTATAAATTTATATGAAAATATCGAAGCATATCTCCATTATGTTATTACAAGCACGTTTCTTCAGATATGAACAGACCTGAATATCATGTACGCATTTTGCCGTCGATAAATCATCTTTTGTGCGTTAAAACAATGCAATAGAGTTCAAAATGTTATGTATTATTCGTTGCTAATGTTAGATAAGATGTTGTTTGCATATTAACCATTGCATTACACTTACATACGAGGATACATGTTAAGAGTCGGAAATTGTATTGTGATGTAGTTTTACCTGCGATTTTCCTGAGGCATAGGCACATTGGAGCCTATTGAGTTATGCGCGTTTTAAACATAATTAATGCGATGCTGCTATGTTTAGAGGCACTTTAAAAAAACATATGCATATACTAACGTCTTTTTTCCTAAAGGAGTAGGCAAAGGTGCTACAAAGATAGCCACGCTTTGCCTTGTATGTTTTGTCCCACGACGTGATAGCCATTTTGCCCTACCTAGGATTCCAACCTGAGACCTTCGCGATGTAATCGTACCATATTACAACTACGGGACCGATGCAGTAAGTGAAAAATAAATAAGTCAGGTAAAAAAACAAAGAACTTACCTCACGGTTAAGAGTAAATGCCGCCCATGAAAATCTACATCCCTTAAATCGTAGGTGCATTGCCACGTCTTTAAATAAGAGGGGAGAGAGAAGCAAAAAGGGCGAGAGGAGGAAAGAAATATTCGGCCTCCGACAACTCACTCTGCAAATGAAACACGACAGCGCGGCTGTCATTTTACGTCAGTTTTACTCGAACGTAATCGAAGGTGAATACAATGTGATTTTACGAATTTCATAAAGTTATAATAGGAACAGTCTCATATTGAATTTAATTTAAAGAGTCACATAAAGTGAGATTAATTTATTTAAGCCTACAGCATAAAATGTGAATACCTTACCATCAATAAGATTAGAAAAATCTCTCATTCTCGCAGGAAGTCCACTGCCAACATGAGCGTCTCCCAGATCTTCAAATTGACTTGTTGAAAGTGTACAATCAAAGTAAAATCACACACACACACACACCACAAGTACAATTTTAACCAGGTTTGAAAATTATGGAGCTAAAATATTTAACTATGGGAATTAATTTATTGTTTTTTTAATGCTGCTTTGGTACAGTTGGTTAAGAATCTGAACAATCCACTATCTCAATATGTAAAGTGTACGCTGCGCGGGACATTAATCACCTACTAACCCGATCTATATTTATTGTAAACTTTATTAAAATTGAACTATAAAACTCTGCCTGCCTCGGTGGCGTAGTTGTACTACGGTACGGTTATAAAGCTGAGGTCTCGGGTTCGAATCCCGGGTTGGGCAAAGTGATATTGGATTTTTCTATTCAGTATCAGCCCAGAGTCAGGAATTTGTGCCCGATATGGCGATAGGCTCGCCACCTATCACATTGTGGGACGGAACATACAAGGCGAAATGTGGGTGCCCTCGCACCTCTGCCTGCCCCTTCAGGGAACAAGGCGTGAGTTTATGTATGTATGTATGTATGTATGAACTATAAAACGTTAGATTGTAGGTTTGATCACGGGACTGAGACAAACATTTCGTACATATTTTAGGATTGTGGCGCCAAAAAGAAGCAGTTTCAGATGTGATTCAAACCTTAATATCTTAGTTACGTTACGTATATTTAGTACTATCATAATCAGAAAAATATTACCTACACATCAAACACTAAAACCAAATAATTTCCAATGCTAAATTAAAAACAGGGATATATGAAAAAGCCATCAAAGGCATAATGAAAAGGATAATAAACGCGCCGTATTTGCTGGTATGTATTCGATAGACAGATTTAATAATCTTCGCGTCCCGAACATTTTCACCGCCGACATTTCGTCGCCGTATATTTAATAACAACGACCCCACTATGGGGTGAGCAGGGAACACAAAAATCAATACGACCGTCTGCGAGGGTCGCTCCCCAAAGCCCTCTGTGCATCCCCGTCAAAATATCTCAATTTGAATTGACCAAATGCATGTAATGAAGTTTTGTACATAATGCGCGTGTGTGTGCGAATTTGGGGATCGGATGCTTAATTAGTTAGTCTGGATACGTGCGATTTTGTTTTTGAATTTGGAAGAGGCTTGATTCTAATGATTTCCCCACCTATATTTACTGTAAATTTTACTAAAACTGTACAGAATCAATTGCTTGAGCTTTAAAAAACTACATACGAGTAATAAAATGGTATTAAAAATGGGATTTTTGCAAATATGATAACTTTTATTTCATTCCACACTCCCATTTAAATGTTGTTTCCACAAATATACACAACAATATTCCACGTAGAAAAAATAATTGAGTGGAAGTTGAGAATATAAAAATGAGTCGTCAATGGTTATTTAAATTATTGTCGATGGTTATAATAAAATCCCATGTTTTTCATTATGAATGCAGTGAATTCATTATGAATATATTTTCATAATTGTAGTAATGTTTGAGAAAATATGTAGTAAAAAATGTATTTCTGCAAAAATTTTTAAATTTTGACAGCCTCCGTGGCGCAGTCGGTTAGACGCCGCCTATGAAAAAAAGGTAGGTTCGATTCCCGCACTGAGAGAAATGTTTGTGAAACCGAAAAACCGACTGCTTAGGTCTTAGATTCGAATCTCGGGTCGGGCATAGTGATATTGGATTTTTTATCCATTATCAGTCCAGACTCAAAAAGTTGTGTCCTATATAACAATAGGCTCGCCCGCTATGACAATGTGGGATGGAACATACAGGCGAAATGTAGGTGTCCTGGTATATGTAAAATGTACTCAGTGGTCCTGGCACTACAGCCTACTCCTTTTGGAAAAAGCGTAAGTATATGTATGTATATATTTGTAATGTTAAATACACGTTTAAAAATCAAAAAAATATCTATTGGCATCATGGTCACATTCTAAAGGGCTTAATCTGCTATTAAACAAGCGAAGACGTATCAAAACAATAGTCAATGGATAAAAAAGTAAGCGGTTTTAATATTCGCTGAATATTTATAAGCGAATATTTTATTCATAAAACAATTTTAAATGCCACATTACGCTGGTCGACGGCGGTTTCATTTTTGAAACTTTCACACCGAAATGTTTTTAGTGAAGTATTAAATATTACAATTGTTGAATGCAAAATATTAATGTGAAATAAGGAATAATTTTTACGCGAAATGTTTTCACATTGTAAAAACATGTGAAGGTAAATTATTTTTTAAATAACTCTCCGGGATATATACTGTGTCACAATTTATATACAGAGTGTATCAAGACTGCTACCGAAAACGATGCTGAGTCGTGGGACTATAAACACAATGCAACTAAAATTTTCACTATGATTACACCATTATTTTTGAAATAACTATTCATTTATCATCCAAATACTAATAAGACAAAACTAACAATAAAAGACGTCGCTGTTTTATGCAAAATGTTTAGCTATTTTGTGTCTGAAGGCACCAAAACTATCACCTGGCTTCCTTTTCGGTAGTAGTCTTTGTATACCCTGTACATTAAAAATAGATATTTTAAAATAATTATCTTGTTGATACGAAAATACTAACACGTACGCCTGATTTTTTAATAACACATTACAGCATTGCTCAAGGACAGTCTCTTCCTTCTCCTTTATTCGCGCTTCTATGCAATTTAAGACTACTTGGATTCTAAATGGATTGTTTGTTTGTCTCTTCACCGTCTCTTTCGACTGATGTGGCAGCGTTGGCTATTAGGTAACCTAATTAGCGGTTACAAACAACAATTTTTGCCTAGAGATCCATTTACGCACGTAAAAAATAATTCATTTTTTAAAAACAATATTATATTTATTAAAACAGAGTTATTAGCATACTTAATAATGGTTCCTAATCTAAGCTATGCTTGTATCTTGGAACAACCCATTAAAAACGCGCAAAATCATTGCAAGAAAAAGTTCTATAAAATGTAATCCTATCAAATTAAAAAGCAAATGACACAGGGGTAAACCTTACAAACATGCAATCAATTTAATTTGCCGAGCTTGTTGAGTGTGTGAAATTTTAATGCGCTCGCGATCCGCGCCGATCCCCGCAGATCCCGGGCAATCTCTGTCGAGTGCAAATTAGTGCGCGGATCTCGACGACACTCGAGTGTACACCGCCGAACGAGCCTCGCCTGTATTCTGTTACAGTTCCAATAAAATACTCATCCATACCAATAAAAACATTTGGATTTATATCTCTTAATAGCCCTCGATAAATTCCACAGTATTTTTTGTTGCAACACTTTACATTTTCAATGCCAGTGATGTAAACACTATTTTAAATTGCCAAACGCTGAGTATTCATTGATCTGATTGATACACATATCTTCTTGTAATCAGGTGTATTTCAAATGGACTAGATAGCAAAATTGTGTCACTATCTCTCTATCTTTCACCCACACACACGCTTAATATAGTAATTTATGTGCACTATCTTAAGCCAGTCATTCAGGACTATCACTGCTGAAAATAGGCTTTACGCAATTATTCCCATAGAAACCTTTTGGTGGTAGCTTTTATCTTAGTTTACTGCAACCTTAGCTAGATCGTCTGACTTTGTTGGTGTACGTCCGTCCTTTTGCCTAAAACTAGCCTCTCTTCAAAAACTTTGTGCCTTTCTGCACTTTAATACTAATAAAAGTTGCTTGAGAGACTTCAGAATTTCTGCATTAGGTTCATATTTGGTCTTCGCAAATATGACTATGTCTCCGAATTTCGAGTCAAACTCAAGTGGCTATCAATACGTTTTCGCCGAAATGCTCGAATTCTCTCACTCTTATATGGTATCTTGTTCCATCCCTACACCCCCCATTACCTTAAGAACCGCTTTAATTTTTTTTAGTCACACTCATGCGCGATCTATTAGATCAACAGAGAATTTAGCGCTAAAGATTCTCAAGCACAGCACATCATTTCTTGACAAGTCCTTTACCATCCATGCTGCTCGCTTGTGGAACGTATTACCACTGTCAATTAGACAAGTGAAGACGCTGTCAAGTTTTAAAAGACTTGTTAAGGAACATTAGTAGGTTATATTTAAAACATAATATATAACCTGTACATCTAGTATAATTTTCTTTTATCTCGTCCTCTGTACTGCCCCATTAGATCTTTATTATATTAATCCAGTCCATCCAAAGGTTGCCTGGAAGAGATCGCAGCTAGCGATAAGGCCGCCAATTGTTACCATGTCTTTAGTTTTAAGTATTTAATCTGTTATTTTTCCTATTTTATGGTGTACAATAAAGTATATATAAATAAAATAAATAAATAAATAAAAGTGTTGGTAAACAATTTAGACGCAGCTGTCAACGTGATCACGGTCACACCTCTGACTTTTCGGAACCCTGTGTGTAATAATAGTCAATCAAAACGTACTAAACCGGTGATGTTAAATAAAATAAAAATTTCTATGATATGTAAGTCTGCCAACCCGTACTACGCCATTGTGGTGGAATATGCCAATGGATACTCTGCCTGGGCGGCATTGGCACTTTCCATCAGGTGCAATGCCACCACTATGCCAGGCCAGTGTAAAATAAATAAAAATAATATATGGCTTAACCACGCTAAATTGTACTCTCATTTCGTCAGAAGGCCCGTACCCTGCAGTGGGACGTACATATATGGGCGGATACAAACATACTTAGGTATACTTACCAGTTGCATTATATAAAGTTTAACAAGTCAATCACTACATAGTATAAAACAAAGTCGCTTGCTCTGTCCCTATGTTCTTTTGTATGCTTAAAACTAGGCAACGGATTTTGATGTGGTTTTTTTAAATATATAGAATGATTCAAAAGGAAGGTTTATATGTATAATACGTGCATATTATTGTATTTATTTGTACCCGGGCGAAGCTGGGCCGAGCCGCTAGTATAAAATAAATTCATCATCCATCATATAAAATGTACAAGTAGCAATTAAAAGCAATTAAACCCTTAAAACTCTTTGTAACTTTACAACGTAATCTGAAGTAATAACACTGGAACTACAAGGCGATATCTATGTAAATCCACTAAGTAAATGAACGTTTGTCAGAATACAGCCGCGGAATGAACCGGGAATAAGTCCCATACTATCGGTAATGGCATGCGACACGCGTATTAAAATCGTATTTGCTCGCGTCTTGTCAGTTACCATGTTTGTGGAGGGAAACTATTGTTATCTTTGTTATATTTTTATGTATTTACGCTTCTTTTATATAATGACAAATATCTCCGTGGCGCAATGGTTAAACGTCGGCTGTAAAATGAGAAGGTGCGGGCTCGATCTTTGTACCGAGAAAAATGTTTGCGAGGCCCACAAATATTTGTCGCGGTTTTGGGTGTTTGTGATACCCATGACACAACACTCGATCTTATTTTGGGTCATGTCTATGTATTTGACTTGTGGGTGTATTTATAATTATCTATTATTATTATACGTAGAATATTAATTTCCTTTATCGGACACCACAAAATTTACATTTTTAAGCTTTTAACTGGTTTTTAATTGTTTTTCTAATTCTACTTAAGTCACAGTACGATAAAACACAAAAGGTACGAATAAAAAAATTGTTAAATTAATTGTAAAAGGAAAATTCAACAAAATTGAGATTTGGAAATCTATTCAGAAAAAATATCGAATGATTATGCCGTTGAATTAATTTTATATTCCATTTACCAACTGCTAACGCGAGACCCGGCTTGCGATTACAATTAACTTTACCATCCACAACCCCATATTAAAATTACGAAATAATAAAATAAATCTCGTCGACCTACGTAATATAGGCAACAGAGTCCCAAATCCCGTTCCGATAACTCCCGCGATTCTATCGAACAACTCCGGCGAATAAATTTGTCGGGATAAGCCGGCAATAAATCAATGTGTGACTTTTGAAAATTAACTTACGCCGCCTGCTGCCCGGGTATTCATCTTGTGCGTGAATTTAATTATGGAATCTGGTAATATCAGAAAGTAGTGATATACATACTTTTTAGTACCAGTAAAAGAAATTTAAGAGGAATTTATACAAGTAAAGAGGAATTCATAAAGGTTACATGAATAATGCTACCGAAAACTAAGCCCGGTGGTAGTTATAGTGACAAATTTTTATGTGATTTTTTAAATCTTGTCTTTGGGTGGTATACACAGTTTTGGGTAAAATAATAGTTTAAACCCTTGCGTTCCAAACACCTTCTTTAAAAATAAAAGGATGTACGCTATTATATTAGACAAAACTATGTATTTACGATGCTAATACGCCTATAGAAAAAAATAACCTCTTTTATTTACAAAAAATTTAGTTGCGTTGTTTTGAAGTCACTAAAACTGCCACCCGGAAGCAGTCTCGATATACCCTGTATAGGAAAATTAATTATATTCGTTATGACCCATATCTATACGGAAGAGATTCACTTTGAGGTATTTTAACATTCAATCTCAAACCACATCTACGAATAGATTTGAAGTTAACTGTTCTAAATTATTATATGAAAAATTCTAAAACGATTTTTTTAACATTCAATCTCAAACCACATATACAAATAGATTTTAAGCTCTTGAAATAAACATAAGAATTTCAAAGTGTTGACTTCAACCGAGCCTTACTCAAAGTTATATACAACAGCCTAACCGCTCTCATTACAGAAGACTAGTCCCAGCAGTGGGACACATCAGATATAGACACAAATTGTTCTATATTATATGAAAAACTCTGAAAACTACTAGAGCACGTTCACAGCACTCACCCAGACTCCATCAAAGGTTGCAAAGGAGATACGAAGCATTCATTTATTACAGTTTAAAATTAGCATATAAATAGCGCGGGGGACGCGCAGACATTGAAATAAGAGCTGTATGTGGGGAAATGATGAATGGCCGCGAGCACATCACAATTTCAGATCGTCGCGTGCATCTTTAACGGGATTGTTAATGGCTGACAAAAGTTATTTTGTTTTTTTTTATTATTTGGATCTTTAGAAAAGGCGGCGCTGTAATATTTATACATACATAATACTCACGCCACTTATCCCAGAAGGGATAGGCAGAAGGCCACCTCTGCCGGATGCAGGATGCAGGATACCTACATTTCGCCTTGTATGTTTCATTCCAAAATGTGATAAGGGGCGAGCCTATCGCCATATTAGGCACAAATTTCTAACTTCAGGTTGATAATTAACAGAAAATTCCAATATAACTTTGCCCGACTCGGGATTCGAACAAGTGACCTAAGTTCAGTCACAAATGACACGATAAACACGAAAAAATCTCACATAAAAAATAATGATAATCATTCTATAATGTATATCTAATAAACAACTTACTGAAGAATATAATAACACAAATGTGTGTGTGTGTGTGTGTGTAAATAATGTACATTTGTGTATCATGTAAAACATTTAAACACTATGTACTGGCAGAGAAACAAAGTAATTGGTTTTGCGAAACTATTTGACTAGTTTTTACTTACTTTTAAATATTATAATAATAGGTGCTATTACATACATGGGTTTTCCTTACCTGAGACTGTTTCGGTCGAACCGAACCATTATCGCTATATTTTAACAATCAACAAATTAGAACTTAAAAATTAGCAAATATAATTAATTATTTCACTGAACAAACATCTGAAATTCTAATAAATCTATATAAAATCATCTAATACATTAAACGTAGTAATTAAACACCCAGCTATTGTTCGTATCACATACTAAGTTGACAATTATTTCGAGAACAATTTATCCTCATTAAACGTTGCCTAAACAAACCTCTTAGGGGCGGAATGTTCAAAGGAATTAACAAAAGCGATGGTATCGGCCGGTTCTCGCCTCGGAGGCTTCATCGTTAGCGATATACACCGGATAAGGATGAACATCGGGAGAAAATTACGAGTATTATATTTTTAAATTTATCTTTTCAGTAGATAATAATTTTATTATCTTGTTTCATTATGAAACCTTGGATCAAACGGTGAAGGAAAACATCGTGAGGAAACCTGCATACCATAGCGATTTATAAAATTTCTATGGTATGTAAGTCCGCCAGCCCGGACTAGGCCAGCGTGGTGGACTACATGGCCTAACCACTCTCAATCGTACTCTCGATTGTAGAGGAAGCCCGTGCCCTGCAGTGGGACGTATATGGGCTGATAAAGGAAAGAAAAAGGGGGTGACATTAATTTGAAATAGCAATAATCCCATTATTACTGGGCAGGAACCACCGCAATGTCTATTACTCCGGCAAACACCATTGTATATGCACTGTTGTGTACCGGCTTGACGGAAATTGTAGGCAGAGTAACTACCAGACATAATGGGACTTAACATCAGACATCTAAGGATGGCGAGTGCAGTAGAATGCCAAACATTGCTTTTTAATCCATAGTATTGTTTGATATTGCTTCTATGAGCAGTCGTATCGCTTATCATCAGGCGAAGGACACGTCTCGCAATTCCACACAATAAAAAAAATAGATCATTAAATAAATAGATCTGCCAATTTGCAGATAAACACTGGCAATTTCAGAAAACACCGTTCAATGTACAAAGCTAACCATTAAACAAACTAACTTGTGTAGATTACCGTGCAATACATCTATTCGAAAGAAACAACAAATTGCATTAAAGCAGCTCGCAATACCGATCGTGAAGTAAATTAAACGCTTTTAAATTAATAAGAAAACTTCAGTTGGACGCGGCTTGTAATTGTTTTATTTGTATTCTGTTACAAGATATTCATTGCACTTGTATATTTCTATAGAAATTAAATGGAAATGAGATATTGTCATTGTTTTGATTGTCTCTGGTGCATATTTGTTTAAAGGCTATGTTTTATATCTATCGCGGCATGGGCTTAAAAATGATGGAGTGGTTCTAATACGTTTTTTTTATTGTTGATACAAATCAGGACACCTGATCCTATCGTTATCGTGAGATCTATTTTTATCGTTAATAAACACAGTTGTCTAAATACCCTTACTTGTGGTAGATAGGTTGATTTTACTAAAAGTGTTTTCAATCGTAATAATTTGAAGAACCAACTCTTCGTTTCTCATAGCGACTTTTGTTTGGAACGTTGCAATAACTATAAGGAAAGCCAATAAATAATGTAGAATTGAAAATAAACAAATTGCACTCTTTAAAAACTACTTAAATGTTGTCGAACAATCACAAAAACACCAATAAACAAATAAACTCTACGGATAACTTACCAATACTACGCCTGTAGCTACGTAGCAACTTCGTAGTATCGGCGTAGCGCTACGAATATCAATATACAAAAGTTTTTGCATCAGTTCCGTTTGATCGGTCCGGATAACGGATGTATCTGTTAAATATTACACATATTCGAGTGTATCGGAAATGTAAAATATTGAAAGTTTAATGCCAACAGGAAGTCGTGTCTCTACATCAACTTTTACACGGAAAATATGTACAGAATGATATTTTAAATGTAAATAAATTGGCTTTTAATGTTTGTGCTTACGCTCGCTTGGAAGATGTTCCCTCGGGAGATGAATGTACAGGAATAGCTTGTATAAGTGTAAGGAAAATTTCAAAGAGGTTTTCATTAAGGTGCTGCGAAGTTTGCTCGAATAAAATATGAATTGACAATCTCCGCGTTGGAAGGATAAGTCGTTCTATTCTTGAGATCATTAGATTTCGCCATAATAAGCAAAGCTAGGTGTTTAGGTTGTAGATCACTGTTTGTAGAACTAAATTATAAGTATGTAGGACTAAATTATAAGTATGTAGGACTTTATTTATTATTAAAAGCAAAATTGAGACTACAAAATTATTTATGACCTATGAATATTTGTTTCATATTTCGGTACTGGAAAGCCTATGCCTTAACAAGACATGAATGTTAATGGTTTTTTTCAGACTTATTATAATTTCTATTTTTATAATTTAATAACTTTGTCATGTAAAAAATACGGATAACGGATCATGATTGTATATTATAATAAAACGTCTTCTAATTTATGATACATTATATGGATACTTGTGTTAATTTGTCTTCCGGAAATAAAAAATATATTATTGATGTACATACAGAATAATAATAACATCAATATATTCTGTAAATAATCATAACGGTATTTATGTTAATGGTACGCTAATATTTAGCTACACTACTATATAACCATCAAAAATGCTCTCTTTTTCTATCTTTTCAGCCACAGGAATTTCACTGCTGAATAAGCAAGGCCTAAAGCCTCCTCCTACTACTAACATATAATTTTATTTTCAATTTTACACTTTTATATATACTAACAATTGTTTTATCAAAAAATTAAGCTTAAAGTAAATAAAACCTAGAATAAGTATTTTTGTGAGTTAAGTAGTAAATAAAGGCTATTTTTATTTTTATTTTTTTATTTTATTTTTAAAGCCTCCTCCAAAGATTTGCACATCAAAATCAAAACCCTCAAGCATATAAAACAGTTTTTTATTTATATATTTAATATCCAAATATACAGTTTTATAAGAAATTCTATCCTACATAATTACTGTTTAAAAACCCTTACATTTATTTAATAAAAATACGTCTGGTAAGCAACACCCTTAAATCCGAAATATTTCAAATATACTTGTACAAAATAAGCCAAGACAGAACCCGTCTTAGTATTAACAAGAAAATCGCCGCAGAGATGGTACAAGCCATTACGTAACCTAGTTACCACGTTAGCTCTACCAACGACTCTACCTGTGTACATAAGCTGAGCAAACTCTATATTTTACCTCGTTTCACTGTCCATTTATTGTGTTGTCTATGAGCAGTTTATTAGATTCAGTGCATGATAGAGCTGTTGTACGTTAGTAATTACTGATGGAAAATATTGTATTTGATGTGATATTGAGAGACATTCTAAAATAAAAAATATTAGATGAGAAATAATACAATATAAAAAATATTAAAATATCTGAGTTTAAAATGTGCTTTTTAAAAACCAATAATATACAAATAGAACTCTATCGGAGCGCTTTCAAGACCTATCAACCTTCAAATTATATTTAAAAACATACCGGACGCAACGGCTTTTCTGTTTCTCTAATACTGTTGAAATTCATGATCGATAGTAATCGTCATTTTCATGGACTAATTACATAAGAAACACAAACAAATACAGAATTAAAGGAAACAGGAAAAACGTGTCATTTTGACGGTCTTCTCTGTAGACCAAAGACGAACAAAAAATATTTTGGTGTATTAAAAAAACGACACTTCACTCCGCACAAACAATAAGTAAATTACAAAAACAAATCCTTCAAAGCACTTCAGTCGTCTTTACAAGGCGTGACAAGTCGGCTGTACGGTATCCTTGAATTTTGAGTGTCAAATATTGAAGAAAATCTAGATAGCCGCGAAGTTAGGGTCGTAATGAGTGCCGGTGTCCTATAAAAAGGACAGGGTCGAGGTCATTCCGTAGGGATCGCGCCGAGCACTCGCCTTTCTGGGAAATAGGCGAGAGCGTTTTGTGAACGAAATGGTCCGTTTGTTAAGGGCTAGGAGATCAGCGATTTAAAAATTAAAATACAGCATGATAGTTAAATAAATACAATAGTTCTTGAGAGCAGTGGTATTTCGAAGTACGTGGTGGACTGTTGGTAAATGACTAGATACGGCTGCCAATATATTCATGGTGGTAGTGGGTTTGAATTCCGGGGCACACCTTTGATTTTTCAGAGTAATGTGTATTGATAGTCAATCACAACGCGCTATGACAGTGAAGGAAAACACCGCGATATTTCTATGATATGTAAACTCGCATTAGGACAGCGTAATGGGCTATATGGCCTAACCACTCTCAATCGTACTCTCGATTGTGCAGTGGGACGTATATGGGTTGATACTGAATGGTTCTTAATATATTTCAATAAACTACACCCAACGCATAGTTTCCACCCATTAGTCTTAAATGGTGTGATGCAATGATCTGAAATCATTGAAAATCTTATTGCTTGGTCAAATCTAGGTTCGTGGAATAATATTACAAAATATACAGAAGAGTAAGATAAGTATAAATTATTACAAAAAATGCGATGGCTACGAAAAAATGAGGAAGTTAAAACTACCTCTTTTTTAATAATATGTAGTGTCGAACTGTCTAATTTATCCCTCCTTTTCCCGACCCATGTTGACTAATAATTCGATACTAATGCTATTTAAAATTGCGGTAACCACCGCACCATTAGATCAGTCATTTAGTCACATTTTACAATAACATGAATTCTACTAACTCATAACCGCGATAATACACAATCTTCACACACAATCGCTATTTCCCTGGCCCCCGATTACGTTCTGTCCGATCGTCGGGAAAATGCCTCCCCGCTGTACTTAATCACCAAGAACGTCATAACGTGTTTTTTATTTCCTCCCCCTCGTTATGGAAAATGTGGCGGAAAACATTTTTTTCCAATCTATTTAGATTTATTTGCGTTTCATCAACTATTGAGAATACACAATTGTTCGTCAATGATTTTCGTATCGCGCCGAATTGAAAAGACTCGATTGGACATCGGAAAAGACATTATTGTTGTCACACTTTTGATTTTTTCAATCATAAATGGATATTTATGGTAATTTTTATTTTGGACAAATTGAATGTGAATGCTATTTCGGTTTTCTTTGAACATGTTCTGTAATAATTGCTTTTTTCTTTTTTATTGTATTGCGGAGTATAGTTACATAACCAATATCAGAAGCTCTGGTCGTGATCGCTCTAAGTAATAAAGCTGCCAATTTGAAAACATAACGTTTTTTTATTTTTCAGCTGAATGTTACATTTTAGTTTATAATCACATTTGTGTCGAGTTGTAACATGCAGTGGAGTAACACGTAAATTGGAGCTAAATTGATATTTAATTACAATATAGCTCAAATGTACATAATATATCGTCTTACTCTTTTTCTATGTTTATCTAATACTAAAGCTCTAATATAAACAATGCCGACTCGTATATAATTCATTGCGTTTCGACCATAATTATCATATTCTCAATTAACTTTTAGTTTTCCCTCTATAACCTGTTGTTTTCGTATAAATAAAATATTCAGCTACATCATATTCAAAGAAGATACGGGTATCCGATCAAAAAAAAATTGAGTCATCACTACCCATCTTTATACCCATATTCGTATTATTTGTTCCTTGTATTATGTTTGCCAACCCGCACTAAGCCAGCCTGGTGGACTATATGGTTTTACCTCTCTAAATCCATTGTAGAGGTTTGTTCCCTGCAGTGACGTATATGGGCTGATGCAGATACGATGATAGTCTTATGTTTGCAATGCTGGCCGGCTACCCGCAATGTAGACAGACTAATAAATATTGCAAGACGTCGCTAGATGCAGTTCGCTTCCTAAAGTTTACTGTGGAAATCCTTAGGGACTATGGTCTGCATTGGACTTCCTGCGGCTGAATAAGATGATCAAATTTTATATATTATTATTCATTATTTAATTCAAATATTATAATCACATATGTTAGTATACATTTATCATAGATCTGTGTTAGTACAGTCAGCAACATATGTCGCTGAACACTTCACATTTTTTGATAATCTTTTTTGAATTAGCACGTACTACTCTGTAGTCGTAAAATATAACCAAGTAAAGTCATCTAAACCGAGAAGTGCCATACGATATTGAAAATAATTATTATTTTGGATGATAAGACAAATCCAAATCTCGTGAATGTGTAGCAACTTATGTTGCTGACTGTACATTTAGTCTAGTATTTATTAATAAGACAGTCAAAGCTACCATACATATTTTATATTTTTTCATTACCGGACTTTACATATCATAAAAAATTAAAATTATCATAAAATAAAAGAATAAATATAAAAGTTCTTTAAATATAAATACACACACCCAACAGTCATACATACATAGTTCTGACCACATTAAGATCAGTTTTGTGTCCTGGTTTTCAGACACTACGGGAGACTAATCGGTCTCACAAATACCCAGACCTGAGACATATACTTATCGGCCTCACCAACAATACAAAAAATAATATGATTATTATATATAGTACATATGTAATGTACTTAGATTGAGATGCTACGTAATGGTTAACAAGTTCTTCTTGCGGCGACTAAAATATGCGTCCTATTTATATCCAATGTTGTGACGTCTTTGAGACGTGAATCGTATCTGTACATAATAGTGACACTTTTTTTCTAGACTTTGTTCTGAAAAAATAGATTTTTTTACATATACAGGGTATATCAAGACTGCTACCGAAAACGAAGCCGGGTGGTAGTTAAAGTGACTTCAGACACAATGCAACGGAAAAAGTTGCAAAAAAAACCGACAATTTTTTATTGTTATTTTTTTCCTATGACCATATCTGAGTGGTAAATACATTTTTTCCTAAAATAACAGTGTTAATCCTTTTATTTATAAACAATCTAAGATATAAAAGAGATTAAATTATTATTTTAGCAAAAACTATGGATTTACCATCCAAAAATGACGATATTTAAAAAAATATTGTCGCGTTTCTTTGCGAAATTTTTAGTTGCGTTGTGTTTGTAGTCACTAAAACTACCACCCGGCTACGTTTTCGGTAGCAGTCTTGAGATACTCGGTA
Source organism: Hyles euphorbiae (assembly GCA_023078785.2). NCBI lineage: Eukaryota > Metazoa > Arthropoda > Insecta > Lepidoptera > Sphingidae > Hyles > Hyles euphorbiae. Next base: position 7,578,679 of record CM041042.1, read on the forward strand.
TAGGTATTAAACGTTGGATTTGCCATAACTAGTACTTGTTTTTTGTAATATTTGATTTCAGTTTATCTTAAAATATAATATTTTTAGTATTTACATGTTTATAGTTTTTGTGTATCTAATTTAATGTGGTGATTTATGTAAGTTATCTACTTTTTATACTTATTGGCTGACTATAACATCAGCTATGTTACTGTACTTAAAATAATGTACTTAAAAAGCATTATACCGAAGACTCAGTAATACAAAAACGTGCTTTTAACAACCATAAACAAAACAAAAACACCAAGTAATATTTCACGCGTCCACGGTCCGCTCAAAGCGACTGTCGCCCACCGATGACTCATCAAAGTGAACTATGAACACAGGGGTATCGAATTCAATCATACAATGGCCAGACTACCTAAGGTACATCCCGAGTCCTATGTATCCGGCCCTTTGGCGAGGGATCCAAATTAAAATCGCCCTAGGCGGACGGCATAATTAGATTGGTCCCAGAATTTGGAGCCGCCGAATTCAGCCGTGCGTTGCAATGGACAGCTGACAGGGGAAAATAAGACCATGTAGGTACTCGATCACAGCTCCGCTTATTAACATATCAAAAGCGAAGATTAATTCTGATATCAGACGCGTATATTATATACGTAATATACGCATATTATATACGTAATATGTATATATTGTAAGTGCGTGGCGGCATGTTGGTAAACGGACAAGACGCCACTGCCAACATGTTCACGGTGGTTGCGGGTTCAAATCCCAGGGCACACCTCTGAATTTTCGGAGTCATGTGTGAATTGAAAATCAATCACCACGCACTAAAACGGTGAAGGAAACATCGTGAGGAAACCTCCATACCAAAGCGATTTTTAAAAATTTCTATGGTTTGTAAGTCCGCCAACTCGCACTAGGCCGGCGTAGTGGACTATATGGCCTAACTTAAACTTAATATTATATTTTATTTATTAAATAGTTTACTTGCAAAAGTAGTATAAATGCGGACTTAACGCCTCAGGCATTCTCTGTCAGTAAACCTTTGGACGGCGCAGAGATAAAACATGCTAGGCGCATTAAGTAAAATGTTGAAAAGTAGTTTAAACAATGATATATTATACAACGGTTTAAACAATGATATATTATACAAATACGACGTAGATATCGCACTAGCACTTCAAAAGTGAGGCGTTCAAATTCGGGCAATTGGTGTAATTTCATCTAGTCGCATAGCAACGGCGACAGAGGGAAGACCTCAGTGCTGTCAACATAATTTATTTCGAAAATATTGTCTAAAGTGTCGAATTGTGTGTTTTAAGAGTGTAAAAACAATGGTGCAAAAATATGAAACTAAATGGGACGTACACACCATACGTAAGTATATAAAAACCACACAAAATTTAATTTTTATTTTAAATTAGCAAACACCGCCTTCAATTGTGTAATAAGGATCGCCTAATACAAAGATTGTTAAGTGCGATAGGGACAAAAAGCGTACATCATAGATTAACAAGTCAGAAGCGAAACCGATCATACAGAAAATTGACGATGACAGTTTGAATGGATTTGGATAATTGTATATTTGTTTCTAATTCAATCATATTTAAAACGATTAAGTTATTTGTTATGAAATATTTCCATAATAAATAACTTAATCTAACCACGAACATTACAAAATACATTAGCTTCCTCATATATTTTGAATGACTATATTATTTAAATATATCATTGAATGTTTCCAGATTTCCACGTGATGAGCTTTTGAGACGTAAATGGATATGCACTAAGCATAAGATTATAAAAGAGGGTATCGTAACTGGATACTTTAAAACTGATTAATATTGGTTTAGCACATTTAATTATGAATAAAAATATACAACTACGAAAAAATATATATCCACCTAAAACAACCTGCACCATCGGTTGTTTACCAGTGGCACGTCGCTCATACGTTACCGCCACGTGTAGGTACCATCGAAATGTCTATTTCCCCCGCCACACGGCAGTTTAAATGCCATGTTATGTTCCGGTTCAAAGGAAATTCTCGCCCGAGTAATCGCTGTACTTATAATTAAGATCTTATGTCTCGGGATGGCGAGCACAGTGAAAGCCAAGCATTGCTTTGTAATTTAAGGTGTCTTGGTTTCGCTTATGTCAACGAGCGATCATATCACTTGTCATCAATACAACAAATAAAAATATTATTAAGAAATCGATTTTTCAGTGCCTGCTTACCATAAACTAATATAAAAAACGGTAATCAATTTATTTTTTATTTTTTCAAGTTTGTAAGCAAATAAAAATATATTTGTTACAGGATGGCGTACCACATGAAGACTCATGTAGTAACCGCAAAGTTAATATATTATATACTTATAAAACCAAATAGGTAGTTTTATTTATCGTCACATTTTTTATTAAAACATCATTGAGTTTAAAGAACAATGGCAAGTGTCCATACATTATTTTTATTGACATTAAAATTAAATGTCTTAAGATGAAAAAAATCTCGTTAGCCTGAGGGTTAATTTCTAATTCAATATGTGTAATAATTGTTGTTAAAGAAACAGGGGAAAAATTGATATTCACATCAGAATTTTTGTGTTTATACACCTACGTCACACTACGAGTAAAATGGCTGACCGTGCTATGAAGTATTGTGTTGTCAGGAATATCATTTTATAATAAATAAAAAGTATAATAATACACCCGTTCTATTAGTATCTTGTGTTTTTATTTATATTTGCTTAAAAAGTATATTTACACGTATCATTAATAATTACAGTTGATCTGCCGCAGTCTCAGTTGACAGTTACCTTCAATTCTCAACATATTGACTATAATTCAATCATATGATGATCATAACAAACATAACATATCACACACAGTAAATATAAAAGTCCGTAACAATGCACGGATCACACAACGCAGTATCAGGCTCATTATTCCTCAATTTTTTTTGACTCAGTCCTGATTAAATATTTATCAACAATTCACGCAATGGAAACGTCAAAAGTCTATCTTTCTTTTTGCTGGGTTATCTATGTCAATCGTCAATCGATTGCTTTAAGTATGAGTCTTCTGGCCAGGCTCATATCATACTTTGAATTTACTTATTATTTAATACAGAAAAATATTTTGTGTTGTTACTATTTAAGCAAATAAAATATCAATGAAGTATAATTATTTACAAAATTAAAATAACTGACAAATTGCGGGAGTTTGCCAATAATATATTGAATGACAAAGTTATCTTGAATAACAGTACTTTACTAGATAGCAAACTATTTAATTCGAATAAATATAAAATGGCAACACTTAGCCAATAATAATTTATAAATCCGGAATTACTCAAATGGCTTTCCATTTTAAAGGTTTTTTTTCACCCGCTTTGTATAATTCATATGATTATTTGAACAAAATTTAGAAAAATATTGGAAATTGTTTTGTATATATGCCACTTTAAGACACTCAAATTAAGATCAATCAAAAATTCGCCATTGTTCTTTATGTTATAAATATCACTGTAAATAAATATATTGTGTAATTAATATATCGGTATTTGCTCTATCTGTTTATGAATACAAAGAATAAACAAATATCCTTCTTTGTATGACTTTAACCCATATTTCATATAAGGTTGATGTAATATGGGTTGTATAATTAGTATGTTACAAAATGATTTAAACGTACCTTCTCAAATATTGTGGAGGAAACTCACTGTCGACACAGAAGCCGCCTGTTTTTACAGATTTACCCAAAAAAGATAATAATATAGCTTAATTGATAGTAATATAATACAAATAATCTAAGATGCCAATAACTGAGCGAAATAGGGAAAATTGTGTTGGAAAGGACTCCGGTACCGGCAGAGATAATGATAAGTAGAAATATTTCTTAATTACTAATAACAATTAACAGTAACTTATTGTTACATTGATAAGAAGAAAAATATATCGATACAGGAAAGCGATTTTGTCGTATCTCAAAAAATGCGTATATCCGTTTTGTATATTATTTAATTCATAAAAAAAAATACCGCACTGAATTTCCTCGTGAAAATGTAAGGATTTTATTTTAAAATGTTATTATTAAACAAATGGTATTCCTAAGTTTTCTAGTTTAGAGGTTATTCATTTTTTAAATATTTTTTTTATTCTGGTGTAAAATTGCTTGTTTCGAGATAAGACAAAATCGCTTCCCTGCGTCGATATGTGTTACACGATGACGTCATTGGCAAATTAATCGAATATCCATAGCCTTATCTTTTAAAAGAAGAACAAAAAACTTCATTTCTTTCTTGAAATTAATATTGTCGAGAGATGTGATCGTAGTATGTACGTGTCTTTCGTGAAATCATTTCTATTGAAGTACGCAATGGATTTGTCTGCTGCATTTATTACCTCATAGTTGGTAGGTTTATTTACAAGGTTCAATATTTGCATGTTATTATACTTTTAACTGCCTCGGTGGCGTAGTTTTACTACGATATGTTTACAAAACTGAGGTATCAGGTTTTTTTTACTGAGGTATCATTCCCGGGTCGGGAATATCAATATCTATTCATTATCAGCCTCGAGTCAGGAATTTGTGCCCGATATGACGATAGGCTCGCCTCTATTACATCGGCGGACGGAACATACAAGGCGAAATGTGGGTGTCTTAGCATAATACCTCTGCTTAGTCGAGGGAAAAAGGCGTGAGATTATGTATGTGTGTATACTTTTAAGATTATTCATAATATTGCTTATAGCAATATTCATTTCGCCCCTATAAGTAAATTTGTGCGTTAAAGAGCCGGCTATTTTAATTTGTAAAAGCCTATAAACTACCGTATTTGTAGCGGCGTGAAAAGGAACCGATCATTTTAGTCTTAGAAAATGTTAGCCTGATAGCAAGTGGAAACCACTGATAGTTGGGTGGATTATAACTTGACTAGCCCGCTGATCAGACAGTTCAATAAACGTTGCAGCAAATATTAGTATGGGGAATACATAAAAACTATTTATATTGTTCCTTAAATAACTTTATTTTCTCTATTGGATGGTTGTAGACTTATTATGATGCATACTAATAATCTGGGATAGTTAAAAGGAGGTATTATACTGGTGGTAGAATATTCACACCCATATGTATAGTTACCATCGCATATGAGCCCATCACAGATGCGCACGCAAGTTTGCCGTGCTCCAAATTTTTTTTATTGCTCTAAATATCGAGAAGAGCATGCTGTTCGCTTGATGGTAAGCTATACGACTACTCATGAACAGTAGCAAAACCAAACAACACCTTGAATTACAAAGCAGTGATTGGCATTCCATTGCACTCGCCATTCTTCGACATAAGATGTTATGTTTTAATATGTCCAGCAGTTACTGTAGCTCAATTCCCTTCAAACCGAAACAACAACGCATTTACACTGCTGTTCGGCGGGAGAAATAGACATTGCGGTGGTACCTATCCAGGCGGCCTCTCACATATGAGAGACCTACCACCAAAATAGCAAAAATGACTCGTTCCCCGACATTTTTTTCTCAAGTAGTTACTCTATTCCGGTGCTCTTGAATTCAGGTTGTGCATTGGAGGTAGCATAAATAGTAAGATATAAAAGGGCTGATCCAGCCTTTAAGCCAAGAAGGGTCATGTAATCTTGTCAGAAACTCAGAACACTGGGTACGATTTCAATATTCGAATGCATAACAATGATTGTTAACAATTTGTTATAGCCGTGATTTGTGAAGACACACTTTTACTTTGTTTATCTACATACAAGTATTTATTGTAGTTATACATTTTGTGAACATGATAATAAATAAATTCTGTCAATCTGGAACCAGCCCAGGGGGGGTCATGACCCCCATGACTCCCTGGACCCGCCATGGGGCACAAGACATATATCAGTGAGCATGCATCTATAACTACCAATACAGTATTACACCCTACTACTTTAAGAGTGGAATGTTCTAGTACGGCAACAGGGGCAGCAAGCGAGCCTCAGTCCCTTGTATTGGTTTATTTCTTCGGAAGCAACAATTTAATTAGAACGTCGCGCCACCGCGCCTCGCCCAACTGAAACGAGTAATTTATGTGTCTGAGAAATTTCCTACCTCTCAAACATTCTGTTCGAAAGATCGGTAATGCAATAAAACGCAGACAGATGTAGCACGTAACTACGCGGTTATGATTCATATTTTGATTTTTATTGTGTTTTGATTGTGGTGAAATTGTTAGATACCATCTGTGTAACTACATGAATTAGTTCCGTTTCAAGTTTTGTGAGCCTAATAACTTTATGTTACTCTTTTAGTTGGAACTATGTAGGCATTTGGGTATGTGTAACTATAGGTACATTAATTAGTTCTAGGCCAAATTGTGTGAGAGTGAAAAGTTTATCTTCCTGTTTTAATAGTTGGAACTATGTAGGTATTTGGGTACGGGTTGGTACACAAAGGTTGCAGTTTAAAGCATCTTGACATATTTCCAATAACAGTTTAATATGCCCATTAAAATTTTTCTTGCTTTCATTCAATTTAATTTCTAACATATGAATATTCCTGCGAGTTTTCTATAATAATCTAGTATTTTTAGGTTTAAAGTATCTAAAACGCAACTCATGTGTAATGAAAACACATGTCCAGAGTTAAGCCTAGGTTTTTTTAATGGCGTGAAAAGCATGCCGTTCACCTGATGGTAAGCGAAAGAACGCTAATAAAAAAAATGAAGGGAGAAATAGACATTGCGTTGGTACCTACCCATGCAGCCTCTCATATATGAGAGACCTACCTCCAGTAGAGGTAGTAGCATAAAAACTGGCTAATTCCGTTTATTTTAGGTGTCTTTTTAGGCGTCTAATTTAGGTGTCTTAACTCTCTTCCAAATATTAGTATAATAGTGGCTACTGACCATTTGATCATGAGTATCATTATTACAAAATAATTTTAGCCTCACAACCTGCCAAATTCACACACAAAACCGCATTCAGTACAATAATACTCATCTGCGAGTTTACGTTCTCAATGCGAGAGGGAAGTGCGCCATAAAGGCCGCCACAGGTGTCGATCGATGCGACGCGACGGTCACGAACCCCCTGGATCCACTCTATGTACCAATCAACCGTCTGCATTTACATAGCCCGCCCAAATTGTATTGGACATAAGCAGGAAACTATGTATGTTGTCGTGGGTTATAGTCTGGCTTATTACTGGGTGAAGAATTTTTCGAGAATTATATTAAGGTGTAGTTATGGAGATACAAATCTCGTGTTACATTTTAGACCAAGTTTATACAAGGTATATCAAGCTTCTACCGACAACGAAGTAGGGTGGCAAAGAAACGCAACAATTATTTTTTGTGGTTTTTTAAATAGTGTTTGTGGGGTAAATCCATAGTTTTGTTAAAATAATAATTTACACCCTTGCGTACCATAGCATCTGGAAAAATAAAGGGAACTTTAATATTATTTAATGACAAAACGATGCATGTAACACACAAATGATACGAACGGGAAAAAAACGTTACTTTTTTATTTCTTTTTAGTTGCATTGTGTCTGATGTCACTAAGATTATCACCCAGCTTCGTTTTCGGTAGTAGTCTTTATATAACTATATGACTGCATCTCCGTATTAAGATATTTGTAATGGTTTCGAATGTTGAAAGTTTGATCTTAACGTCTTTGTATTTACCATCAGATGCAGTGAAGCAAATTTGAAGAGTTAGAATAGAAAACACTGATCAAGGGCGTATCCAGCTTTTACGCCAGGGGGCTCATATAGTTAATGTCATAACACTGGGTTCGATTTCAATACTCCAATTTGTAATAATGACTTTTTAAAGTTTGTTACAGGCGTGATTTGTGAACATACACACACTTTTTTACTTTATTTATCGACATACAAAGAATTAAATGTGCTTAAAAATTTTATCAACAAGATAATTAATAAATTTTGTCAATCTGGGGCCAGCCCAGGGGGGGTCATGAACCCCATGACCTCCCCCTTGGATCCGCCCTTGACACTGATATTATTAATACGTAATTTTAATTACAGGATATATGCTCGAGGCCTTAGATTGTATTCTGAAGCCGCACAATTCAGTTTATCTGGATTGCTTAGATTTGAAAAACGTGATTTGTTATGATAATCGTAAAAATTCTTATAAACAGATATTTGAAATTGATATAACCACATTATATTATTTTCTGCGTCAGCTGAATGCCGAGACCTACGAAAACTTTATTAAAAAAATCTAAATAAACCTTAGTTTTCAAGTAAGTAGGTACATCTTTTGTACGCTGGTATTCATATCAACTATAAACACACGTGGCCGAAAACTCTAGATGTGTCCTAAGATCTAACAAGCATCTATATCAGTCCATTTCTCACTTAATCTATACCTAACTCGCCTTACAAATTAAAACCAATAAACGCTCCATACTCTACAAACGCATCAAGTCATTAACATAGCAATAGACTTGCCATAATGTCATGGCGACAGACGTGGCAACATTGCTAGACAAAGAGCAGTGGTATGATGCTCATCGGCCGTTCACTTTACCGTGAAATGGGGGGGAGGCAGTGATGTGAGAAGTCTTAATAATAATATAATATGTATATTATTTTATGTCATTACTGTTGTTAAGGTTGCAACATAATGCTGAAGGAAAACAACGTGAGGAAACTTTCATACTGTAGCAATGTGTAAAATTTTGATGGCGAATAATGTACGCCAATCCAAACTAGACCAGCGTGGTGGACTATATGGCCTAACCACTCTCATTCGAACTCACGATTGTAAAGTAGGCCCGTGCCCTGCACTAGAAAGTATATAGTTTGATACAGTAATATAACAGTCAGGTTATATGCCGAACATGGATGCAACTGGTAACAGGCAAAGAAAAGTGACATAATATGAGAGAGGCCTATCCCAGCAGTATGACCCTACAGGCTGTAGATAATAATATAAAATGTGGATAATAAAATAAACTGATGAATGAATGATGATGATTGTAGTAACAAAACCGTAAGTATACATCGATTTATTACATTACAGAAGGTAATGCTTGACAGCCTCCGTGGCGCAGTTGGTTTGACGCCGCCTGTGAAACGAGAGGCCGTGGGTTCGATCCCCGCACTGAGAGAAATGTTTGCACGGCCCACAAATATTTCTTCCGGGTCTGGGTGTTTGTGAGACCGAAAAGTCTCTCGTAGTTCCTGATACCCACGACACAAAATATTTATATTCAATAATAAATGAGAAATCAAAAGAGACAACATTGAGAAATGTAGAACTATGTTGAAGTAAATTATATTGTATATTAATGAAAATATTATCAAACTGACCAGTTACCAAAACCGTACACAATAACCAACGTGAAAAACAAAACGTCAATTACAAAATCAGATGTTCCAATATCAATGCCCAAGGCTTCCTGAATGCCAAGCAGAAGAGAAAAGATAGAGAAAATGTTGCATGAAAACTAAAATAATAATCAACTGTTCTATTATTATTAATAAAGATTTTCTTCGGAATAATTTTAGAAATAATTTATTAATAATGGAAACCTAGTAGACCATTTTGAAACACAATTACCAGCACACTAGTGATTTTTAAGCCGAATTTATAATTAATGAATCTTTATTTATTCCGTTAGTTTTAATTTCAATTTCTAAAAGGTAACAACAATAGGTCGATGTAGAGATCCTATGTTCCTGTATCCTATGATTGGGTGAGGTCTATATTCAACAGTGGACTTCCTGTAGCTGAAATTAAAATGATGATGATGAATCTTAGATTGATTGTGATTTATATAACATGTAAAAAATAAATAAAATGAGTAAATAACAACAGAAACACCCATCCCAACCTCCCTTATGTACCCAGACATAAACAAACAAATCCAGCAATGATCGAAAATTAATAAAACCCACTAAACCGTATAAAGCAAAATAATTGAGTGGACGAGTAAAACGCAATAAAGTAACCCTGCGATGCGAGCAGGGGACATAAAAGCCGACTGCTAATTAGTCAGACAACAACAAAAATTCGACAGCACCGAAACATAAGTGCATGGACACATCGATCACACACAAACACAACGCACACTGCCACGCCGCGTCTGAGCAAATAAAACAAAATGCATTCCCCAACCCCTCTGTCTAGTCACTAGACAACAAAGGGTGGTCTGACACACTTATCCACGTCACCACCCATTGCAATATCACCCCTATTACCAACCAATAAGGGTGTAAACTATGGCAAATTTACCTTTGTATAATCCAGGAAGCGATGTGCTAAGTGAAGTTTAGACTTAATTGCGTTTACAGATTTTACGGCGCGGCGGTGGGGCGTACTTTGAGCTTGACGGCGCCACCGTGTTTTAAGAGTGTTAAAGAAACGTCAAGAGTGATATAAATTCTCTTTGTTGGACGGTAACATTTAGAATAGTGTGGTTTTGACGTTTCTTCACTCTGACGCAACTTCAGGCTCTTTTGTGGCAGAGTAAAACGGACCATCATCCTTTTGCATCTCGCATAAGCAAGACGTGCCTGGTTGAGCGTCGTTACTTGATTGTGGAAGTGCTGATTATAGTTCTGCTAATATTTTGTTAAAACAATTATTCCTTCAAATACGTGATTCTATTCTCCTCGCCCGCCTACCCACGATCGCTCGGCAGCCCAAAATGGATGCAGGAAACAATGATAACGGCCATGTGCCGTTATCAGAAGTGGGATGTGAAGGGCTTACTTTTGAGGAGAATACTCGTACCAGATCGTCAGCACCGGCACTAGAACAAAGCCTGCCGCAACAGATGGAGTTGTTTTTGTCTCGTATGATGGCTTTATCACAGCCGCAACCTGTAAGCAGCGCGTCTATCCAATTAATTGAGCTCGACCCTGACGACAATGAAGCAGACATAGAAAGTTGGTGCAACGTGACTGAAATTGTAATCAACGACCGCGAGGTAAGAGGTGCAGACCTGCTGTTGTTACTCACACGTGCACTTAAAGGCCGAGCCTCTACCTGTTTAACACGACTGCAGGCCTCGCAGCTGACATGGTTTCAAATAAAAGAGCTATTGCTCGCGAAGTTTGTCAAGCCTATGATGCCACAAGATTATTTCGATGAAATTCTACGTTTCCAAGTCGGTGTTAAAGAAACCGCGAGTGAGGCAGCCATACGACTTTGGAACATCATTGGACGCATTCCGCGGACGGAAATGCCTGAAGACATTACTACGGGATTTGTATCGTCGGTTTTATGCCAAAAAGATGGAGTAATTCGTCGTGAGCTCCACTCCCATAACCCAACTACTAGATCTCAACTTCTGTGAATTCTTAACGGCATTTCGCTGAAACTAAAGCACGAGAGCAGTGATAACCATGATTCAGCTGTGAAAAGGAGCCGATTTATAGAATCGTGTTTCACGGGAACATGTCACCGCTGCGGTACTTCGGGTCACAAAGCAATCGACTGTCGTAAGCGAAAGGAAGAGCCTGCTGCTTCGGATAAAATGTTCAATCAAGCATCCAGGGGCGCTGACAGACCAATCACCTGCTTCGTGTATGGACGACTAGGACACCTGGCGTCAGCGTGTCCCGATCGAGTGGGCGGCAGCGGAGCAGCGGCGGTCAAAGAGGTCCATGTGTGTGAACGCAATGCATCGAGAAGCACGTTAACTACATAATCCGGTGGGCCAGTTTCCTTTCTTTTTGATAGTAAATCAGCTTTTTCTCTCGTAACTAATAGCTATGCCTATAAGTTCCCTGGTACTGCGCAGGATGAATTAGTGTATCTAACGCGCATTGGTAGCGGTGATGTGGAATGCGTTTCCCAGGTTATTAGTTCCATCAATGTCCAAGGCCTATCGTTATCAGTATTGTTTCACATAATATCCGATGGCACTATTACTGAACCGGTAATAATAGGTAGGAATATATTAGAGGAGAACGTGCACATGCATATCGACAACGATCGGATTACCTTTTCTCAGAATAAAGTAGTAAACCTAGTTGACAATTCTAGTGGTTTTGATTTCGTGAATATTGATACGGACTTACAAGGCGATGAGAAATTGGCTTTAATTAGGATTCTGGAGAAATACAGTGAATTCTTCATTGACAATATACCAACGCGACGAGTCACGACGGGTGTGCTCAGGATAGATCCCATTAATCCAAACAAGACTGTTCAAAGACATCCTTATAGACTGGCTCCCGCAGAAAAACAAATAGTCAACGAGAAAATAGAGTCCCTATTAAAAGCGAACGTTATTCGGGAAAGTAGTTCTCCATTTGCGAACCCCATTTTGTTGGTTAAGAAACACGACAACACTGATAGGATGTGTGTAGACTATAGGGAAACGGAACGTGGAACCTGAGCCTCGTTTAGATCTAGATACTATTCGGCATAATGCTTCTGAAAATATAAAAATAAACGGCTTCATCGGAAGAAATACGCTTTAGCCGGGGTAAAGCAAAAGTGAGACCATTTAGTGTAGGTGACTTTGTCTTTATAAAAAGTAGTGAGCGTAACCAAACTAAATTACAGCGAAAGTTTAAAGGTCCTTTTACTATAGTCCGAGTATTAGACCATGATAGGTATGAGCTGCGAGACATTGATGGATCTAACCGAACCTATAAATATGCCCATTAAAACCTACCTGCAATACCCGGAGGCTATGGCGGTTTGGTTGAAGTAGCCACTTTCTTAATTAATAATGTAGAGGAGGCCGAGACGGCGGCAGTCCATAGTCATGAGAATGGAATGGTAACATCTGATGATGATAGTGATACAGTGTCGGTATCTAGTTCACACACTTTGACTATCAGCTCTAATACCCTCTCTGCCTCTGAACATGAAGAATAGTTATTGGTGAGTTAATTACGTGTAAACCCTGTATCTTGTGTCCACTTTTATTTAGATATTGGTTAGACAGTGAGTAGAATGTAGTTGGTTAACTGGGCTGGCCTAAATCGGGTCGATGCCCATGACCACACTATATTTTCTTATGTGGTGTGTGATGTATATTAGCTGATCTACTAGGCTGGCCTAAACCGGGTCGATGCCTAGGATCAGACTATGACTAGTTGTGTGTGAGCTGAGTGGCAAGAAATTGATCTGGAACTTGCCTACGTGGGTTGACGTTTCGAATCAGTTGATTGCGGCAGCTGTGTGTGGTTTTAGTGACTGGTGGAAGGGGCATTGACGGTTGTCCGGTCCATCTCACCATGTGACTTGGTGAGCTGGTCGAAGGGGCGCCTGAGGTCAGTTGTCCGCCCAGTGCGTTGGTAGTTAATGAGGGGGATGAAAACCCAGATCCCTTTAATCACGTGGTATAAATGGGTAGCTTGTCAGGGATGGGCGAGCAGGCCTAGTCGTGGACTACAGTTGTATTTTGTCTTTGCAGGTAACCCGAGGTGTGAGCTGTCGCACGAGGACGTGCGAATGTCAGTCCGGCCGTGACGGCGCCACCGTGTTTTAAGAGTGTTAAAGAAACGTCAAGAGTGATATAAATTCTCTTTGTTGGACGGTAACATTTAGAATAGTGTGGTTTTGACGTTTCTTCACTCTGACGCAACTTCAGGCTCTTTTGTGGCAGAGTAAAACGGACCATCATCCTTTTGCATCTCGCATAAGCAAGACGTGCCTGGTTGAGCGTCGTTACTTGATTGTGGAAGTGCTGATTATAGTTCTGCTAATATTTTGTTAAAACAATTATTCCTTCAAATACGTGATTCTATTCTCCTCGCCCGCCTACCCACGATCGCTCGGCAGCCCAAAATGGATGCAGGAAACAATGATAACGGCCATGTGCCGTTAAGCTTAATTCCTATGTATTTTTCTAGACAAATATGTAACTTATATTCCCTTTTCGCTTTGATGTCGTAGGAGCGGAAATACGAATGAAACACAGCAGCTTTGTTTCTTTGTGTGACTTGCACAATGTTTTACTTAGTTATTCTGACTTTGTAATGACTTATGTACCCCGCCATGTTGAACTTCATTGTTAGTATTAAATATTAATGTTAAACTAGATAAATTCTAACGAAAATGTGTTATCTACTTCAGTATCTATTTATTTTTAATTTTGATACACTAAAACTAGTTTTTTTACATTCAAATTACTTAGAAGGTATTCATAGGAATAAAATACTAATAATAAAAAAAATACGTATTTGTGGAAATGAATCAGAGTAGCTTAAATCTTTGTTTTCAATTAATTTGTATCTGTATCAGCCCATAAACGTCCCACTGCAGGGCACGGGCCTACTCTACAATCGAGAATACGATTGAGAGTGGTTAGGCCATATAGTCCACCACGCTGGCCTAGTGCGGGTTGGCGGACTTACATACCTTAGAAATTCTTATGAATCGCTATGGTATGCAGGTTTCCTCACGATGTTTTCCTTCACCGTTTTAGTGCGTGGTGATTGACTATCAATACACACATGACTCCGAAAAGTTAGAGGTGTGCCCTGGGATTCGAACCCGCGACCACCGTGAACATCTTGGCAGCCGCGTCTAGTCCGTTTACCAACAGGCCACCACGCACATTAATTTGTATATTTTCTATTATTTATCTAAATAGCTAAATATCGCTTGAATGGTAAATGGAAACTTACAGGGTATATCAAGACTGTTACCGAAAACGAAGCCGGGTGGTAGTTTTAGCGACTTTAGACACAATGTAACAGAAAAAAGCAACATTTTTTTGTTATATTATTTCATATGGTCGTATATGGGTGGTAAATATTTTTTTTGCTTAAATAATAGTGTTTCATTTATAAAAAGAATCTAAGGTGTAAAAGAGTTTAAATTATTATTTCAGCGAAAACTATGGATTTAGCACCTAAAAATTATGATATTTAAAAAATTAGTAAAAAAAATTGTCGCATTCCTTTGCGAAAATTTTAGTTGCTTTATGATTATAGACACTAAAACTACCACCCGGCTTTGTTTTTGGTAGCAGTCTTGATATACCCGGTAGTTAGGAAGCATGCATACTTGACATATCTACATAAGAATTTCAAAAGTATAAGAAGGCTACCAACCGTATAAAACCAACACTCTTATGATTTCAGACAAACATTCGTAAAATTATTAGGAAAATAATTCCTCAACCAGCCTGAGTAATGTCTTGCGCCGTTTTGAAAACATAAAGATACAAAACAAAGATACAATTATGTATAATCCCACGAAACCAGGTTTCGGTTTGAACGCGGAAGGTGGGATGAGTCTCGTTAAACATACTTTTAACAATAATATTTTAAACAAAACATTAAAATCAAACAAATTACCACTTCTAAACATAAATAAATTAAGAAAGTATAGCGTAAAGAAAGAAGACGAAATATTTTAAATGACATATATATCGGCAATTTTTTGGCAACACGAACATATTCGTACAACAATGTTTATCCCGGATCATCCTGTTTTCAAGCATCATCTCCACGCTAAACGGAATAAAACAAACTAAGCAATTAATTTTTCAATCACAACATGTATGTACACAGAACCGAGTATTGGCCAAAGTTTCACCGCTTAAATATTTGCTTCATACACCATTCCTATTCGTCGATCGGCGCAGACTGTACTATACAAGTCTACGTTTCAACAAACGCAGTAATTAAACCGTGCAAACATAACGAGCTTGCTTAGTTAAAAAGCGGTCCACCGACGGAATGAAATATCAACTTTTTCTTCAGCAATTGTAAAATTTTCCATTACAAATGGCCGTCTCGGCAGACACGGGTCGTCTCCGCCGATGCTAATTGCATTCAGGTTTTTTTAAAAGACATTTTTTTTTGTTTTAACGAATTTATTTTGTGTGCTTTCATTTTTTTGAAGTGTTTCGTGTCAAGGCTAGGTAAAGTGAGAAAATGGTGCTACTTGTTGTTTAAAAAAGAATTTTTCGCGTAATTTTCTTTTGCCGCTCTTTTTATTCATATGCGTGGTTGAGACTATGATAAAATACAGTATGATAATATTTTATTATTTTGTATATGTCCCACTGCAGGACACGAGTCTCCTCTACAACCGTGAATACGATTGAGACGGGTTAGGCCATATTATAGTCCACCACCCTGGCCTAATGCGGGTTGACGGAGTTTACATACCATTCAATTATGTACAACTTGTTATGGTATGGAACCTGAATACGTGCAAATCTCTTCACCATATTTTTCTTTACGATTATACTCAGTAATAACGTGAATTATAAAACTTAGAACTACTATGATAAAAAGACTCATAAAATATTTAGTTAATTATATGATAGCATTATAATAACTATCTATACCTATGCCTTTAAACTTTAGTTTAAATAATTGACTGATGCTAGTTTAACAAGAAATAGACACTGACTTACAAAATATATATTTTATAGTAAATCTCATCATTGCAGTCTAATCATTGTGAAGTGCGTGGTGGCCTGTTTGTAAACGGACTAGACGCAACTGCCAACATGTTCACGGTGGTCGCGGGTTCGAATCCCAGGGCGCACCACTGACTTTTCGGAGTCAAGTGTGTATTGATAGTCAATCACCGCGCACTAAAACGGTGAAGGAAAACATCGTGAGGAAACCTGCATACCATAGCGATGTATAAAAAATTCTATGATACGTAAGTCCGCCAACCCGCCCTAGGCCAGCGTGGTGGACTATATGGCCTAATCACTCTCAATCGTTATACAACCAGTTTCGCGGTTGTTTTCCGAGTAAATTAAGTTTAAATTGTTAAGCGAATCGGTGTCCTGACTTTCAGTCGTAGTATCATCGTGAAAGCAAATAATTCGCAGTCGAGGGATAAAGAAAAAATACATTTATTATTACATGGCCAACACATACAAAAAAGACAATGTAACAAATAAGAAGATTAAAATAATATGCCATTATATGCGCATGGCTAGACAATACAGCTAAGTTACTGAGAACTGCGACATCGCAGTTTGGCAAAATCTTTCCAAACCGAAGAAAAGTATGGACTTTTAAGCCACTACTACATAGTTCAAATATTATACGAACAGGGTTTATTTCCGCAACGGAAAATTAAATAAACATTTATTTTCATTCATATGTCTCCTTTAAACCTAAATAATGATACATAATTCTCGTCCCGAACTTCTTGGAGCACATAATTAGTACCCAGAACAATGCCCAACAGCTAGGCAACTGACTAGGCAACTCAGGGTTTGCTCTTTACTCCGACAAGAATTTCGAATTTCGAATACTATTCTCTATGAAACTTATTATTCATTCTGAATTTTGTCTATGGTTACGACGTACAATACAGGATTCAACATTTTATAAAGTAGTTAGGCAAATTTGTACAGTTTTACATTCGAACATTCGTCATCGTATAGAGTAACCCCAACGACTCGGCACGCATCGTGTAGGTTATCCTTACCGCTAAATTTAGCGTTGTATTACTTGCCTTTGTCATCGCCTCGATTATTCCCACAATAGTTAGTATTTAACTGCGAATTTTTAGTGCTATTTCCGCACCATTTACAATAATATAACCTAGATACATACCATTGTGGATACATGATTTTTCTAAAATAAGTGTTACTTAGTCTACTATTCTGGCTTATCATGCATTAGCAGACTTTACACGCCTTTTATTTTTAACGATGTAACTTCGAAAAATATTTATGCCTTGGGGCTGAACAGGATACCTGAGGCTTGTCAGTCCGGTTCGCTCAAAGGTAGCTCATATAATATGACAATAATTAATAAAAGTCTATTTAATCTTTCGCATACTTCTAGGCATTTAATAATTACAAAACTAAGAAATTTTTTACTGGTGGTAGGCCTCTCATATGTGAGAGGCTGCCTGGGTGGGTACCACCGCAATGTTTATTTCTCCCGTCAAGCAGCAATTTAAATGCATTGTTGTGTTTCGGATTGAAGGACATTGTAGCCAGAGTAACTACTGGACATATTGAGACTTAACATCTTATGTCTCAGGATGGCGAGCGCAGTGGAATGCCAAGCATTGCTTTACTGCTTTGTAATTCAAGGTGCTGTTTGGCTTTGCTACTGTTCATGAGCGGTCGCATTGCTTACCATCAGACGAACGGCGTGCTCGTCTCGCCATTCATTGCAATAAAAAAAAAAATTAGTTACATATAACAAAAATAAAAGCTAATTATTGGAGACAAGAGTGAGTCGGACAAATAATATAAACTAATGAAACGTAAAATTGCATCTCATCTCAAAACATAACCTCAAAATTTATTCTAAAATTAAAAAACGCCGACTACTTACCTACAGTACACACTGCACACACAGCTAGCCAATCTTAATCCATCGCTGAACGTTTCAGTGCGATCCGCGGTATATCTTTCCTTAGTTTGTAATTAAAAATCTTGAAAGTCAATTAAACTTGGCGAAGAGTTGTGCTGTCGCTTTGACTTGGAATTGAAACCGTAACGAATCGTCGGCCATCAACTTCTCCATCAAGACTGTTATTTTACTTATTTTAATTCATATAAAAAGTTTCTTTTAATAAAGATATAAAGTTTAGTTGAATACTACTTGGTGTTTACATATTTTTAAACTACCCTTCGTTTAATCGATTCATAACTGTTACTTACCCTTAATTTTCTTTAATATTTTCTTACTTGTTACAAACTGACTGATAATTTAACGGCCAGCTGTCTGCTTGATGTTTGATCATGTTTTTCCAAATTCCATTAATTCTTTAATTTGATCCCGTCTTCCTTTCTTTTCTTCTGCTTCTGGTCCAAATCATCTCGGCGCGAATCCAAAGTCTCGCCAATTCTTTTTAGTGACGCAACGTCAAGCTGTTGAAAGGTTTGCCGTCACTCGTGTTTTGCTTTCTTTATTTCTGGGTCCTTCTACCGTAGCATGAAGATGCATCTTAGCGTGATTGTATATAATGGCAGGGGACGGCATTTGCGCTTACAAGACATATCTGTTTTCTGCAAATTTTATGTAATATCTTATTTGATCAGGACTGATAATGTCTGAAAGAAATTCTAGGCAAAATCTTTTTGCAACTGCAAGAAATAACAGCCTAACAGGCACATATTAGAAAACAATTTCCATAATAACCAATGTCTAATGAACTTGTAATAAGTGTTACATAACCACAATTTAACTGGATGAAACTGCATGAATCTAGTTAAAATAGACGTTATAATGGAGTTTCGGCGACGTGGGTTGGATGTTATTGACAAAGATAATTGAAATCGGTTACATGTTGTACGCACGCGTCGTATTATGATGGCAGGTAATTAATCCTGTGTGCCATTGTCAAGCAAAATTGGAACGTAGTTAAATCAGTTCGCGGGTACCAAGGTGTTCTGTGATAATAATCACTAAATAATTAATGTTTTGTCAAATTGTAATTGAGACTTGTGTAAGCATTGCCTTGAAGAACATCTCACGCAGTAGACGGCGAATTATTAATATTACATTTTATAAGACGGCATAGATAGAATCCCAGTGTGATCAAGACTGTATGATGATCTGATGTATCTGATGGTCGGTGTATTTATTTATCTATTGCAATGATAACTTCCGAGTCTTGACGATGTTCATGGGTCTCGGTATTCGATTGACTAAGCATATTCGAACACTAAAGTGACTTTACCGTGCTAAAAAAGAAATTAAGCAGAATGTAATGGCGTTAAAGATTTATCATGTTACATACATTGCGAGCCGTAAATTCTCATATTATACAATGATTTTCACTGGTGGTCGGTCTCTCATTTGTGAGAGGCCGCCTGGGTGGGTACCACCGTCTATGTCTCCCGCCAAACAGTAGTTTAAAGACACTGTTTTGTTTCGGTTTGAAGGTAATTGTAGCCGGAGTAACTACTGGGCATATTGAGAATTAACATCATACTTATGTCTAATGATTGCGAGCGCAGTGAAAATCCCAAGCAATGCTTTGTAATTCAAGACGTTATTTGATTTTGCTATTGTTTCTACTCGTCTCGCCATTCATTGCAATTGTTCTGTGATTGCAATAGAAAATTTACTCTGTGAGTAAATTAATAAAATATTTTATATCATAAAGTAGCAAAGCAGCACAACAGCTAGAATGTTTGCTGTGGAATTGTTTGCCGGCGTACGTGTTCCCTCCTTCCTACAATCCTGGGTCCTTCCGCCGCGGTGTGAAGAGGCACCTTAGCAGGCCGGCATAATTGTCTCCATTGGCATGGGACTGCCGTCCAATGCCAATGGATACTCTGCCTGGGCGGCATTGACACTTTCCATCAGGTGCAATGCCGCCACAATGCCAGGCCAGAATAAAAAAAAAAAAAAAAAAAAAAAAAAAAAAAAAAAAAAAAAAAAGAATTATGTCTAATAGAAAACCGGCACAAGGGAGACCAGGCCCTAGGGACGCGGTATAAAAGTATCAAATGAATTGGTACAAAAATATACGCTATCTATGTACATTGATATTCTATATGACGAATATAAGTCATTTCGAACCCTCATCTACCTAAATTGCAGTAACAGAGTTGTGCCATCAGGTTTATGGCCCTACTATATTCCTCCGAAACGAAGTTCGAAACTTCGGATGATCGAAGTTTATATACGATACGAATGTACCTACATATACTTATGGTCGTTATTGACTTATGGTCGTAACCATGGACTTATGGTTACGATGTACGTTATACAAATTCGAACTTTTACGGAGAAGACACATTCGTATCGTATAAAAAACTTCGATCGTCCGAAGTTTCGAACTTCGTTTCGGATGAATATAGTAGGGCCCTTGGTTCTAACGAATCTATGCGACAAAATACACCTAGTAACTCTTCGCCGTTTTTTTCTACTGCGCTTATTTTTGTGATGATAGGTTCAATCTTGCGAGATGCGTATCAGTAAATTAACACAACTTTTCCTCTTGTCATAATAGTGTAAACAATGATAACTACCAAACAAGTTTTTAGTATCTGGTTATCAAAATCTGGTAAATTAAAACATAAAATTAAGTCCGTGAAATCTCATAGGATAATTTGTGTTATATTTCTAATTATTAATAGCCATAGTCAAGGAAGAACAGTAAAAAATTAATATGTGTCAGAAAACCAACAAATAATAATTTTCTGTTTAAGCTTGAGATGGAAAACAAAAATAAAATACCAAAATCAGATAAATCCAGAATAGTACTTACAATAATTAATTTTATGTATTGAAAAAAAAATTGTATTTGTTTATGATATTTTGGGTATAGTAGAGCTAAAAGACTGAATTCAGTTACAGTTCAGAGGGTGGATCCATTAGCTATCTGTCCGATAGCTAGCTGGATCAACTACGGGTATGCGACCCCGGACTGCTCTAGCTACTGATGTCACAAGACCCTTCCTTCCGTGACAGCAGTATCCCTAAACCATTTTCCCTTTCATTTTACATCTCAACATTCCTTGCCTTCCCTAACCGGCTGAAGGCGGTATAACCCAGCTCCAACACGGCACGGCTAAATACCTCGGGCTGTTGATAGGCAGCAGTATCAACGGTAGAAGAGCCGTACCCCTGCGATCGCCAACCCGCTTGCCCAGCGTGGCGATTATGGGCATAAACCCAAAATGTTGCGCAAAATAAACAAATGGCCCCCAGTTCCCGGTCGCCCTGCTAGTCCTGGCCAAGGCGGCGGTCATGGAAATGGCAGGGCAGGGGGTGCGAAGAATCCCCGGGCTACGGTAGGCCGCCCATCCCAACTGACCCTGGCAACGTACAACGGCAGAAGTCTTCGGCTTGATGAACATCTGGCGCAGTTAGAGGCAGAGCTGGAGAACATAAGGTGGCATGTTCTGGGGCTGTGTGAAGTCCGTAGAAAGGGGGAGGATACCATCACCCTTGATTCAGGCCACCTTATGTACTACCGCGAGGGTGATCAGTCATCCCAGGGTGGCGTAGGTTTTCTCGTTAATAGGGCCCTCTCAAACAACGTTGAAGAAATCTCCAGTGTGTCGACTCGGGTAGCTTACTTGGTACTTAGGCTATCCAAGCGATACACCATTAAGATCATACAGGTATACGCACCGACATCGACACATTCGGATGATGAAGTGGAAGATATGTACGAGGACATATCTAAAGCCTTGCACAACACTACCAAGGCTCACTTTAACGTTGTTATGGGGGACTTTAACGCTAAAGTGGGAGTCCAGAGACACAGCGAATCTAAAGTGGGACCATATGGTTTTGGATGCCGAAATCACAGGGGAGATATGCTCGTCAACTTCCTTGAGAAAGAGGGGCTCTTTTTGATGAATTCTTTCTTCAAGAAGAGACCCCAAAGGAAGTGGACGTGGCAAAGCCCGGACACTGTGACCAAAAACGAGATCGACTTCATCATGACGGACAAGAGGCACATATTCAGAGATGTCTCAGTGATTAACAGATTTAATACCGGATCCGATCACCGACTTGTACGAGGCACTCTGAATATCGATCTTAAGCTGGAAAGAAGCCGTCTGATGAGGTCTACGCTCCGGCCTAATCCACTCCAAATCATGGCAGGCTCTGATAAGTTCCAGAGGATGATCAGAGATAGATTCGCTGCTTTGGAACCCACTGTAGACGTAGACGAGACCCTACAAAATCTGGTCGAAGCGCTGAGGAGCGAGGGCATCAAATTCTGCCAAATGCAGCGTGGAGGCAGAAAGTCCAAACTCTCGGATGAGACTCTACGGCTTATGGCAAAAAGACGGGAAGGAACTCAGATTGCTTTGTCAGAGAGGTCAGACCTAAACAAGCGTATTGCGAAGATGATACGCCGGGACCTTCGGAGCTCGAATACGCGCTTCATTGAAGACGCTATAGAGCGAAACCGAGGGTCTAAGGTGTTCACTCAGCAACTTGGAAGGAACCACCTGACAAAGTTAACGACACGTGAGGGAAAAACCGTTTTGTCAAGGCCAGAGATTCTCGCCGAGATCGAGGACTTTTATGGTCGTTTATACGCCACACATGTTACTCGACCTGAGCGTGACGACCAAGATTCTAGAGCCACCCTGACACGCCATTATTCTGACGAACTGCCAGACATCGACCAAGGCGAAATCGTGTTGGCTTTGAAACAACTTAAGAATGGAAAAGCCCCCGGAGAAGACGGAGTTACCTCAGAACTCCTAAAGGCAGGAGGAACCCCTGTTATACAGGAGCTACAAAGCCTGTTTAACACCGTTCTTCGCTGTGGGAGAACTCCAAAGGCGTGGAACAGGAGTTTGGTTGTTCTCTTTTTTAAGAAGGGTGATAAAACCTTTCTTAAGAATTATAGACCCATCTCACTCCTGAGCCACGTCTATAAGTTGTTCTCAAGGGTCATCACGAATCGCCTTGCAAGAAGACTCGATGAGTTTCAGCCTCCGGAACAGGCCGGGTTTCGAGGAGGATATGGTACCATAGACCACATCCACACAGTAAGGCAAATTATACAGAAGTCGGAGGAGTATAATCGGCCCCTGTGTCTTGCATTTGTGGACTATGAGAAGGCCTTTGACTCCGTCGAAACCTGGGCTGTTTGGGAGTCCTTACAGCGTTGCCAAGTAGACTGTCGCTATATCGAGGTGCTGAGATGTCTATATGAATCGGCCACTATGTATGTCCAATTACAGAACCAGCAATCTAAGGCCATCCAGTTGCGCAGAGGGGTGAGACAGGGGGATGTTATTTCCCCGAAACTGTTCACAAGCGCACTGGAGGATATGTTCAAGACGCTGGACTGGAACGGTATGGGCATCAACATAAACGGCGAGCACATCTCGCACCTACGTTTCGCAGACGATATAGTCTTAATGGCGGAATCGCTGGAGGAGCTGCAACAGATGCTGGACAGCCTGGCTTCAGCCTCACAGCGAATAGGTCTTCAAATGAACTTGGATAAAACCAAGGTTATGATCAACCACCACCTTGATCCAAGACCTGTCGCTGTATGTGGCCACCAGCTCGAAGTTGTTTCCGAATATACCTACCTTGGACAGATCCTTCAACTAGGTAGGAACAACTTTGAGAAGGAGGCTACGAGGAGGATCCAGCTGGGCTGGGCAGCATTTGGCAAACTACGTCGAGTCTTCTCGTCACCCCTACCACAATGCCTGAAAACCAAAGTTTTCAACCAGTGCGTCCTACCTGTTATGACCTACGGTGCTGAGACTTGGACACTCACAGCACGACTGGTCCGCCAGCTCAGTGTCACTCAGCGAGCTATGGAGCGTGCTATGCTTGGAGTCTCTCTGAAGGATAGGATCCGTAACGATCTTATCCGGCAGAGAACCAAAGTCGTAGACATAGCACATAGGATTAGCAAGCTGAAGTGGCAGTGGGCTGGCCACATTTGTCGAAGAACCGACAACCGCTGGAGCAGACGTGTTCTTGAGTGGAGACCGCGTCTTGGCAAGCGTAGTGTAGGACGCCCACCGGCTAGGTGGAGTGACGATTTGCGAAAGGTCGCTGGCAGATGCTGGATGCGACAAGCCGAAGACAGGGTAAAATGGCGCAACTTGGAGGAGGCCTATGTCCAGCAGTGGACAACAGTTTAGGCTGATGATGATGATGATGATGATGATGAAAAGACTGAATGAAAATAAATATACTTCTCATCAGAAGAATCGAAACACCTTGCAAGTTTATGTTTTATAAGAATTATGAGTAAAATGTGTATGAATTTAATACATCAACATTAGGATTTGAAAACCTCATATTACTCAATATCTATACTAATATTATAAAGCTGCAGAGTTTGTTTGTTTGAACGTGCTAATCTTTAGAACTACTGGTCCATTTGAATGATTCTTTCAGTGTTGGGTAGTCTATTTATCGAGTAAGGCTGTAGCCTATATATCATCACGCTATGACCTATAGGAGGAAAGCAGTAGTGATATTTTTAGCAAATACGAGGAAATTTTGTTCGTTTTTCGTGGTCTGATTGGTCGATATCTAAACTAATAGTCAGAATTAAACATTTTGACCCCCATTTTAAAACGTGTATGCACCCGGGCGTAGCCGGGCCCGACCGCTAGTTAAACGATATTTGACATATAATCCTAAATATACACATTTTTCTGATAATCCTTGGGAAACAAACTGGCCAGGTTTCTCGATTTTTCTGGTGAGACGTATATATAATATTATTGATAACCGAAAGCAATTTTTACGGGTGGTAGAATATTATCCGCCTGCTTATCGTACACCATGAACAGTACGAAGCCTGTCCGAAACATATTGTACCAAAATCAACTTGCAACTATAAGTACTTATATTCGATTTTCATATGAGATGGTTTCATGACGGTCGGTAACATACCAGGACCGCACTTATTATTTTATTGCTATCTATGTCGCGGTGAGTATACCGTTCACCTGATGGTAAGTGATACGACTAATCATGGACAGTAGCAAAACCAAACCGCACCATGAATTTAAAAAAATCTTGGCATTTCACTGCTCTCGCCAACCTGAGACATAAGATGTTAAGTCTCAATATGTTTCAGAAAATCAATATCAAAAATCAAAATATTCTTTAAAAAATTCGTTATTTGCAATAACATTGCTATTTGGCAGCAAAAATAGACATTGCGGTGGTACCTACCCAGGCAGTCTCACATATGAGAGCGTTACCATCAGTACGTACTAGCCATAGTCCTTGCCTTCATAAAAATATCTTCATTCTCTTCATTATTGATTCAGTCTTATTATTGGTCTAGTATATAAATAGTCTCCGTGGCGCAGTTAGATGCCGACTGTGAAATGAAACGGCCCGGGTTCGATCCCCGTACCAAGACGAATGTTTGTGTGGCCCACATTTTTTTTTTTTGTTTAAATTGTTGAGACCGCAGTCTTTCGTAGTTTCTGGTATTCACGACACAAGACTTAATTGGTCTTAATATGCAGTCCGAACTATGTATGTGAGTGTTGGATGTATTTATTATTATTTATTATGTATGGATTCGAAGGTGAAACAAATAAAACAAGGTTTTAAAGACAATAATTTTAATTATTAAGACGGACTCATTATGTTATTGTATTTCAGATACAGGTATAATGCATAATTTTAGCCGATCGTGTTATACCCGACTCAATCACAATATTTCCAGTAGGCAGTCTGCTGAAAAGTCCTGAAGAAGACCGCACTGGAGGACCACGCATTCTAGATATCGATTCGATCGATAGTTTCGGGTACACAAACATTTTAAACGATATATGAACATTCGCAGATGTTGTATTAAAAACGGCCCTGCAAGACTTGTAAATACGACCACCACCCGCTAAATAATTCATTTTGTAAAATCTTTCTTTGGACAGGACACGATGTAGAATTAATGACAGATGCCTTATATTACCTGTAAAATTATTTAAAACATGACATTGACGCTTACTTATCATGCGTTGAACGGAACGTAATTGTAAAAATGTCAATGACGCCTTATTTCTGTCTCTTTCTGACATACGTACGCTTATGCACTGACAGTCTTGAAGTTTCAACGACGATGCTTTTAACCGCCTTCTTATTGTATTAATTGCCAATTGGTATTAAAATTCGTAAACCCTAACATACTTTGTGTTTAAAAATGTCTTATTCATTCGGGACACCGTCTAGTGCTCCGGCCACATCAAACCTTTCCGGGGGATTCAGCTTCGGAGCACCAAAGTGAGTATTCTGATCATTACCTTTTCTGTATATTCCTGTACAACCTCTTTACTATACTTAAATAACCTCCTCACTATACTTAGCATTAAACGTATTAACTGGCCAGAAAATAAAAATAAATATTTTTGACAAACCTATTATAACCTCAAAATTTGATATAAACCGTCCTTGATTTCAAAGATAACCAATGTGTTTTTAGGCCGACGACGCCTGGTTTCGGTCTGACGGCGACTTCGCAGCCGTCGACGGGTCTATTTGGCACACCTGCAGCGTCTGCGGCGCCTAGTTTCGGAACCCCTGCGTTTGGGTCCGGTACCTCGGCATTTGGGGCCACCTCAGCGACGCCTGCGTTCGGTTCGACGTCCACCCCCGCCTTTGGTTCCACTCCTGCATTTGGAGCTACGCCTGGGTTTGGTACTAGCTCAGCTGCCCCTGCATTTGGTACCGCAACACCTGCGTTTGGTTCAACTGCTCCTACATTTGGTAAGCAATACTATTTTTGCACCTGTAATGTATGTGAAATAGGCATTTATTTACGTTTTATGTGATAAATATGAAATAAGTATAAGTGATTTATAGTACTGTAGATCTATTTCACGTTGAGAACTCCTAATAGCCAATTAACAACAACATTCAAAGTTCATATCTCATTCTAACAGTTTAGTTATGTGTAACAGAAATCATATTACTATAAATCCTTGTAATTAAGGTATGAATATGTATATAACATGAATAAAATTGTTTCAGGGTCTACAACCACTCCAGCATTCGGAGCTTCATCTGCAGCCCCAACATTTGGTGCCACCACTACCCCTGCTTTCGGCACCAGTGGGCTCGGAACAGGTGGACTTAATTTTGGAACTGGCACGAACACTGCAACACCTGGAACAGGTAATTTAATGATAATATTATCTTTATATATTTGTTGACAATATAAGAAACTCATCATAAGGTGTGCTATATTCTGGCTGATATTCATGGATAAACAAACTTAGTAAAGACCCATATTTTTATTACTTCATGTTATTTCATAGATTTATTGATTTAAATATACATTACAACATAAATTTTATTATAAACAATTTCTTCGAATATTAAATAGTGTCATTGGAGCTATTTTTCATGTTGCTTGCTCTTATGTTTATTGTTGTTATTGCTACACATCTGTATGAATGTTAAAATATGGATGTTTTCAGGTCTGTCATTTGGCACCCCAGCAACCACAGCAAGTACTGGTCTCGGTGGACTAGGTGGCTTTGGTTTCGGAGCAACAACAACAACTCAAAGTACTGGTTTTGGTCTTTTGGGATCAACTAGTACTGCAACTACATCTACTAGTTTATTTGGTAAGTACTATAATGAACTATACAAGATATGCATATGCATGGCTCAGTTATGGCATAATTCTATGGGGAAATAGCACAGATTCACCAACCCTGTTTACACTACAGAAGAAACTGATTAGAATATTAGTAAACATACAACAGACTGACACTTGCAAACCACATTTCCATAAACTTAAAATTCTAACCTTACCCAGAATATATATACTAGAAATATGTAAATTTGTCCGCAAACACCCTGATTTTTATACTAAAAGAGCCGATATACAAACTAAATACCCACTTAGACATAAAAATAGATTGAACCTACCAACTTCAAGACTCACTATGCATTCTTCTAGCCCATTTGTTATGTCCATTAAAATATATAATAAACTGCCAGACTTAGGGCATCGAGACCGGGTTTACCCGGACCGAAAAAACCCGGGTTTTCCCGGTTCTGAGGATTATAAAAAAACCCGGGTTTGGTTTTTAAAACTCGGGTATTTCGGGTTTTTTTAATACTTTTGTTTTTGTTATTTATTAAGTTTAAGCCACTTCGAATGCAATAATAAGTAAATGGAATAAAAACACGCTTTGATAAATTACACTGGTCAACATGAAAATTGCCTTTTACTTGAAACTGCATTACATCTTTAGTATTCGACCCCCTTAATCTAAATAAAGAACTTAAAATTAATAGTTAGCTCTTATTATTAATTTATACCATATTTAAGATAATACCGGGTAACGTGCTAGAATTCACTTTATATGATGAGATTTCAAAAATGTTGTGAGAGTATCCGCGTAAATTTTATTATTACGCTTTCGTTTAATGTGTCTTATAGTATTAGCATTTCATTTGCTTGTTAAAACGCGAAATTTTATAAGTTATTTATCATTTTCGACAAATTTTTGGTGTAAAAACTACAATTTGAAAAAACTGCAAAAATTACAGTTTTTTTGGGTCTGCAAATGGGCTACACCAAATATTGGTGCTTTATGTGTGAGTGGGATAGTCGGGCTAGATCGTTACATTACTTAAAAAAAGATTGGACTTCAGGACAAAGTCTGTGTCCTGGAGAAATGAACGTTAAATACCCTCCTCGAGTCAATCCTCATAAAATCCTTCTCCCTCCATCGCATATAAAATTAGGATTAATGAAGAACTTTATTGACGGCTCTCAACAAAGGTGGACCAGCCTTCTAATACTTGTGAAATGAATTTCCACATCTAAGCGACGACAAAATAAAAGAGGGAATTTTCGAAAATTACCATGAGCTTGGGCTGCAATGTGTCCCCAAAAATTCACTTTCTTCATTCTCATCTTGATTTTTTTCATCCTAACTGCGGTGATATGACTGACGAACATGGTGAACGATTTCACCAAGATATATTGACAATGGAAAAGAAATACAACGGTCGATAGAATGCGTCAATGTTAGCGGACTACTGCTGGAACTTGATTGAACATTTTCGTAAAAATAATTACAAAAGACAAAAGAAAAAAAGAGAAATTCTTGATTAGACAAGGTTAAATACTTGGTTAATATTTTAAAATACTCAGTTTCATGTGAAAAGTGTATTAAAAAGTAATTAACATATCTTTACTCTTAAGTCAGTGGAGCCTCGAAAATAAAATTTCTAGAACTTGAAAGAGCACAGCGATCACTGTTAAAAGTAATGTATTTAAAGCCATTCAGATACCCTACTACAAAACTTTACAAAGATTCCGACATATTATCAGTAAGAAAATTATATATATTATTCCTTATTTTGCGGCTACATGGAAAACTTAATTTTGATCTTGGCATCAGAGTGAATAAGAGAAGAAATTATGTAGTCACTCATTCTCGTACTGTTAAAACTTCATTTGCTAGTAAGCAATATGAGAAACGGTCTTCCTACCTTTACAATAAATTAAACGAACCTCTACAATTTTACTGTATGAATAAATATGACTGCAAAAATACCTTGGTGAAATGGCTAAAAAAAAACATATGATGAAATAGAATCCCTCACAGAAGTAGTGACTTAATACCATAGATCCATTCATGGGTATATTTTTATAATAATAATACACACACGCACATACACACACACATACACGCATACATACACATACACACATAACTTTAATTATAGATTCTAAGTTTGTTTATTGATATTCTTAACTTTTTAATATTTTCCTTTTTATATTTGCTTGAATTTGTACCTATACTAAAACTACTTTTGGAAGAGCGGAGCCTCCTAACACAAGTATTGTTATACTTAAAAGGAGTGCTCCAATAATGACAATTTGTATTTAGACTAAGTTAAGATAATGCAAATAAATAATTTTTCATTTTTCAAGTCAGTTTTTTCGATACCAGCAATATTTTTTTAAATAAGAGCTAACTTTCAAATTTGGTTTATATTTTCGTATTCAGTGACCCCAAATTAGTAAAATAACAAGACATTTATTTTAAAGGCAAACAAAAAGTCAAATCTTGTAGAC
The DNA here is from genome assembly GCA_023078785.2 of Hyles euphorbiae. NCBI lineage: Eukaryota > Metazoa > Arthropoda > Insecta > Lepidoptera > Sphingidae > Hyles > Hyles euphorbiae. Next base: position 7,609,124 of record CM041042.1, read on the forward strand.
CAGTGTTATTATTTATTACGTAAAAAGTAGCTTCGGTGCTACTTTCCTACCAATAAAACAAGCCATGCAAGTTAATAGAACGCGCGCGACCAACTCAAGACATGAATGGGGTGAAGTGTGGAGCAGTGGGTTAGTTAAATTATTAAATATATATAAATTTAACTGTTTTTGTAATTTGTAAAGTACTGTTTTATTTATTTAAATTCTTCCTCATCCTTTATATTTTGTACTCATTATAGGAAATCGATATAAAAACGCAGATTAGTGTATTTTAAAAAAATACAATAAAATTATCGAAATGCTCGAAAAAACCGGTCTACCCGGGTTTTGATTACTCTTAGACCCGAAAACCCGGGTTTTCAAAATTGAACCGAGTTTCGATGCCCTAGCCAGACTACATAAAAAATGCAAGTAATGAAACATCCTTTATTAAACAATTAAAACAATTATTACTTACAAAGACTTACTACACAATATCAGAATACCTAAATGAAAAATAAATAGCTAACTTTAATAAATAAAAGACTGACTCAAATATATTATACTAATTAATGAACCTAAATACATAATGACTAAACTTGTACAGAATTACAATAATTATATAACAGCAAAACAGAAACATATACCAAATGAAAATAAAAAATAAGCCATTAAAATAATGATTCTATTATATATAAAAGTGCATGTTAAATACGAATATGTTCACTAATTATAATTTATAACGATTCGATATACTAAACATATTAATACATAAAATTAATAATATGGCTTCCTCCTCTCTCCTAAATTGTTGCCGTGCCCAACAGGGTCCACATTGTACCTTTTATAAAATGTTAACATCTTTATAACATGCGGTGTGCAATAAAGATATTGAGTATTGAGTATATTGACATAGAATGTAATTTAAACCACATGTTCCTAACCACCCCAGGTAACACTACTAAGTATGAGAAAAAACTGCCTGAAAGTTTTGTTAAAATTCGCGATCTTATTTCTCTAGGTTATTGATCAATCTGTATCAATGTGAGCATTTTCCATTTAAAAAAATCATCTCAAATTTTCTACAATGTCATATATAAAAGTAAAAACACCATGGGCGGCAATAAAATGTTCTTACGAGCTTAATAATCAATAATTATGTTTGGAAGTTAAGGTAATATTATTTGATTGATATTTTCAAGCTTGTGTGCAAGAAAATACGAAAATATAAAAAGATAATAGTCATCCTGAATGACCCAAATAAAGTAGCTAACTCCTTTTTAACTACCACCTTGTAATTAAAACTATATTCACAATTTTATTGATTATCATTATCCATGTGTCCTTACTTGCAGTTCCAAGATGTTCCCTAACCATACCTATCCATTCATTCCCGTTACACAAACTTTCCAAATGTTACCTGCAACTCCTATTCTTAATTCAACTCCTATTAATGATTTATGTATAATGGAGGGTGAGACGCATCATACATACAAAGTTAAAAATGCTCGAAGGGATAACTACCGAATCATGACGCCTTCTAATGGTGAGAATCTTGTATTCTGAATGATTAAAAACCTTAGAAACATGAGTCAAATATTGTATTAGTAGCCTAGGTTTAGATACTTCATTGAAAAAATGTATGAAACTATTACTAAAAAGCTTACAGTAATAAAATTGGTGGTATGTTTACATGATGGTACATTTCATGTGTATTTCTAATTAGTCCATTCATGTAGAGGTATTATTTCTTGTTTAATATATTATTTAATTATTGTTTAATGTTTTATTTAGTTGATGTAAATGGAATTTTTAACTTATAATTTGAATGTTAATACAGGTAATAAGACTTCATCCATTGTATTTTTGGGCATAATCATACAAATAGAATTTAATAGTAAATCTGCCTTTTATTAGATTACTGTAATGCATTCATAGTTTTACAAGTTGAAATATATATATCTAGATATATTGAAAGGTTTTTAAAGTTGAAAATGAAAGAAAAATCATCTGGACCTAAATTATATACTAACCTTTTGTTTGTCACAGTCGTAATAGGAAGCATATTATAACATCATATTTTACCTAAGTTGAACAAAAAACATATTTGATTTGATTTAAATAGGCATGAAGTTCATTTACATTGTATAATTTTGTAGGTGCTAAATTGGGTACAACAACTGTTACTGGAACTCAACCCTCTACTTTAGGTATGTTTAAGTTATTTTTGTTCTTTAATTTATTTGTTATTTTAAACATCTTATTATTTTTATTTATTGTTCTGAACTACAATAATCCTATATCTGATATAGAAAATACTATATCATACATAAAATATGCCTCAAGAAAGTAATTTGGTAATCTTCATTTTTCATTGTAAATTACAAAATAAGCTAATAGTTTCATAGTTGTGTTTATCACAAAATAATCTACAGTTTACATACACAACATCTTTGTTGTAGTAAATAATCTTGCCTCAAGTAGAACTGATAACTTGAATACTTGTGTAAACTTCATGTCATGTTATTCACCAGCTACTCCGAGCCTAGGACTGGGAGGCGCAGCGCCCACTACCGGCACTGGAACTACAGCTTCTGACGCTAAAAGTAAGTATTTTATCTTATCAATTTTATAGATAGCCTGTGAGCCATAGATTGTAAGGCTTAAATGTCAAAATGTCCTTGGGTTTTTCTTTCTTAGACTTTGAGTTTTTGAATATAAATAGTCTGACCATTAGCCTACATTATTTTTTCCATCTAATCCTATCGGGCCATATCTATGGGATCAAATATCAAACCCTATACAATGGTATTATTAGAGGTGGATGCCATCTTATAAGTGGTGGGTTTTCATATTAATTGAAAATTATGTAAACAAACTAAAATATTGTTACCTACATAAACATAAACATGATGTTGCAAGTTTATTATAGTCATCTTCTTAATTTTTTAATCATTATGGAAGTATAATAGGGTATTTGACTAATTTTCAATAATGGTTTTAAACTATCCTGTATCGCATATTAAGCTCACTACATTGATATTTCCGGAATATTTTACTGCATTATGAAGAAAAACAATGATAAAATTTAAATTTCCAAAAGTGTGCCAGAAACGCTGTTTTTAATGATGGCGCTGGTTGTTTGACGTATGACGTCACAGCGCAGTGAACTGTTTATTAATACTATAGCGACGAAGCTTTTTTAATCAGTTTTCTTCATTATTATTAAATATAATGGTGTATAAATGGTGTGTAGTATCACAAAGCACAAATACAAGTATAAAAGGTACGAAAAAACTCTTTGTTTCAATTCCAACGAATCCGAAAAGACGTAAACTCTAAATAAAATAAAGTTTATTTCTGAACCAACAAGCAGTGGAACAAAAAAAATATTGCCATAATAACTGCAGTAGTTGTAACTGTGTCGCAGTTATTAGGCGCTCCTTATAACATTAGCTTTCATAGGTTTCATAAATAACACGGTTAAATTAACGTGATAAAATAATGTAACTGTGGTTAGAACTAGCTAGGGGAGACCCAAAAAGCATTTCATCCCATGGGAACTTTTTTATGTGTGAATATTATTTCGATGTAAATATTAATAAACGAATATTATATAATTATATATTCTCAGTTGTAACTAAAATTATTTGTTTTCATTAAAATAAATACATGATAAGTCAATAACCGTCGCAATCGCATCGTCTCCATAGGATTCCCTTGCAGATATGTGAAACAAAAATATATTTCTAAGTGTTTTTCAACATAATCTAAAATAAGATTATTTTATAAATAAATACTGTTACTTACAGTGCTATTTTTAAAATTTTAAATCCGCAGCGTATTAAACAGCGTTATTTTTAAAGAAATGTGCAACCATCAACGCATCTCTCTTGGGTAGGTTGCTGCTATCAGCTGATACAAAATTTGACTCCATTCTGAGACTCGCCCCCAAAATGGCTTAATAAGTCTAAAGATTTCTTAGATAAAGTTTGAAAACTATTTCAGAAAAATCGCGAACTTCAACCACAACTAACTTAGATGTACAATCACAAGTCCCAACTACTTACTACAATGAATTGACAAAGCGTTTTACTGCGCGATGACGTCACGAGAGCTGCAACCAATCACAGAGCGTTCTGAGCACAGAGAAAATGTCTTTTTTTAATCAATTTTATTTCGTGTACTTTACAAAAAGTAAACTTAATTTAGTCCAAATTGTCGTGACATATGCTTTTTTATGCTATTATGTTGCAGGATGACCAAAATTTGTAGTATATTTTCAATGTTGTCAAATAGCCTATTGTGCATAATTAATTTGACGATATATTTAAGTATATATATATAAGCAAATATACATCCCACTACAGGTTCTAGGCATCCTCTACAATTGAGAACATGATTGATAGTGTTTAGGCCATAAAGTCCACTATACTGGCCTTGTGCAGGTTAATGATATATTTATTTAATTTCAATTTTAATTTACTTCAGCTGAACCACCAAAGCAGACAAAATTGCCAAATCAAATAGCAACAAATGTGGAGTCATTCAAAGAGTTTGTCAAGAAACAGAAAGCTCTTAGTTCTGAAGTGATGAGAGTGTCTATTAAACCATTGAACAAGGTAAGTTATCTTTTGTGAAACAATATTTGAAAGACTAATATAAATACACTTACATTTATATGAGGTGATTGAATATAATCTATGAAGAAGTGGAGTATGAAGGATATCCGAACCCATTCAAAAAATAAATTGATCAGTCAATTTTGAGTATATAATTTTAGTTAAAAATGGTTATAATATATAGTAGTTTACTTTTGCTTACAAATTTAATGTAATTAGAAATAGCAGAAATATACATATAGCAAGCTAAATGTTCAAAAATAAGCAATAATTCCCATTACTAGTATCTACTATCTAAACCTGCTAGTTATAGACATTTTAGTGCCTTTAGTGGATAACGTGTATATGTGTGGTTTTGCAGGTGTCTCGCGAGGCGGAGGCTCGTTTGCGCGAGGTGTGTTCGCTGAGCGGCGGCGTGTGGCGCGCGCGGGCGCAGGCGCGGCGCGTGCGAGCCGCCGCCGCCGCCGCGCTCGCCGCCGCCGACGCCGCCGCCAGGCACTGCGCCGAGCCGGGTACGCACGCACGTATACACACGTACAAGCACGCACGCACACATGCACGCATACACACGCACGCAAATGCGAATACGTACACATACACAAACACACACAGATCTGTTTCATAGCCCCTATGGCACACTTGGTCTGATGCCGCCTGTAAAACGCGAGGTCACGGGTTCGATCCTCGCACCGAGAAATGTTTATGAGGCCCACAAGTATTTTTATCGCGTCTGGCTGTTTGTGAAACCAAAACGTGTTGAAAAAAAATTAAGAACTAAATCATTATGAAATATTATATTTAAAAAGTTATTTGCGAATTAAATTGTAATAACGGAAATGCGAATAAAGATTAAAATATATAATCTGTGTTCACTAGGTTCAGAGTTGGAAGGCACAGCGCCGCCGCAGTACGTGAAGGAGCTGATATCGGAGCTGGAACAACAGCTGATCACATTCCGCAGGCAGATGGAAGTCGCCGATAAACAGATGCAGTCCTCACCCAAACTACTGTCTGAACAAGGTACTGTTAAACACTATATGACATTAAAAATGGAACTCTGAATTTAATTGTAAGGTATAAAGAATATTTTGATTTTTTTAAATAATAAATACACTAGGTATTATGCAATTATATTTTCATCATATTTTTGGCTTTGCCCATGCCCACTCGAAAAATTCACACTATATTATTTCTCTTTTTTTTTTTTCTTTGCGTGCGAAAAATATGTCTTAATTTATTTTACTGGTGGTAGGTCTCTCTGATGTAAGAGGCCGTTTCGGCCGCCAAAGAGCAGCATAAATGCACTATTGTGTTTCGGTATTAAATATATTGTAGCCAGAGTAACTACAGGACATATTGAGACTTAACATCACAGGGTTGCCACTATAAATTTTTCAGTGAAATAAAATTATTTACGGATTTGGTTCAATTTTTACATTTTTTGTCGTGGTCTCGGGGCGCGGGATACCCGAAAGCTGTATAGTAATCGAAACGTCGGGAAGTCAAAAACGTAAAAATGAAACCAAACCCGCGATAAAATCCGTAAATAAAAGTTTAATTTCAATGAGTAACATTCGCGTAAACCTAAGAAATAATAATTTCTCAGTTATGTTTTTCTTTGCGTTCGAAATATATAAATAAACAAATGTGCTAATACACTATGTTGTGCACAGAGTTGACGCTGGGCATACGTCGCATGCACGAGTCTCTGGTGGCGCTGGCGGGGCGCCTGCAGGCCGTGCACGCGCAGGTGCAGGCGCAGAAGGAACAGTACATCAACCTGCGCAAGTACATACTCAAGGACCCCACCAACGTGTTCGACGCGCCCTACCGTGAGTACTCTTACTCGAATTGTACAAGGTGATGTGATCATTCGAAACATAACTTTGTTTTATTATTCTGTATTAGCCCATATACATACGTTCTACTGCAGAGCACGGGTCTACTCTACAATCAAAGAGTACGATTGGTTAGGCCATAAAGTGTTTTTTATTATTATTTGTTAAAAATAATCTTGTCTTTAACATAGTTCAGATTTTTATAAGTTATAAGAGTATAGATACTACTGTATTGGGGTTTAAATTGTAAAAGTAATGTTATGTGGCAAATAAAATATAGTATACTGTATACAGAGTGTTGTCAGCATTTCAATCACAAAAAAAGTGTTCTTTAGAAGTGTAATGATAATGATTGAACCACCATATCTACCACATCAGAGTATATTATCTATACATATAAATAAAATTGAAGTGTCTGTTTTAAGAGTGAAAATAAAAAAATGTCCTAGTACATATCGTTATATACACGATACCTGTGCCGAAAATGATACTTAAATTTTTTTTGTCTGTCTGTCTGTCTGTTTGTTCCGGCTAATCTCTGAAATGGCTGGACCGATTTTGACGGGACTTTTTTTGTCAGGTAGCTGATATAACAAGTAGTAACTTAGGGTACATTTATTTTAGAAAAATAAAGTAATGTTGCAATGCCCGCGCGCAGCTCACGCGCATGCCACCACTGGGCCGTCACGTCGGGCGTCTCCCACCACTTCTCCCACCAACGAATCAATATCACATTTACAAAATATTGTATATAAAGAAAATTTTCATTAAAGCTAATACAAACAACTGATAATAAATGATAATTAAAATTTCATCATGGGACTGAATGAGACGGGACATAAACTGGATATAAAGGGACGGGAAATATAGTCGACGGAGCGCGGGAAATATAGTTAGGACGCGAAATAATATGTTGCCAAATCAATACTGGACTCAAAAGCTATCTGCACCCGGGCGAAGCCGGGTCCGACCGCTAGTACAGAAATAAAATAGGTATATTCAATAGATTGTTTATCATGGCTAATTTCCACTAAACAAAAAAAGTTATGTTTGGCACCCCTAATTAAAAACACTACTTATGATTATGAATGATAACATTTGTATTTTTTCCCAAAGCAGCAAACACAAGTCTCGATCAAATCATAAAGGAGTCGGACGGCAGTGCAAAGAAGCTGAAGACTGGTGTAACCGATCTAAGTCGATGCAGTGCTGTTCTATCGGACCCTAGAGCTGTTTTAGGTAAGCCATTATTAATTAGGAACGATAATCAATACAAATATTACTAATAATAATTAACAAAAAAGAAGAATGCCCATTCATGGTATAGGTAAAAACATTCCAATGCCGATGCTGCTTAAAATTCTTTACAGTATTTATTGTGGTTTGTTGGTAAATGTATTCGTGTTTTATCCCGGGTGACAGATTTTTATTAAATAAAGTACAAGTATTATAACATTTTACAACTGTTCACAGATCTGAGGACAAAATAAATTATTGGATTTATTTCTTTAAGAATTCTGGGCCTGGATCGAAATTATGTTTATATTAATACATTTTTCTCTACACAGAAAAGTAGGTTTCATTGAGTGACAACAAACTTCGCACTAATACTAAGTTTCATAGTAAAATGGACATTCTCATTTAAAAAAAAAAAAAATTATAATTATTTTTCAGGTGGCATACATCAGTTGGCTGGTCCATCGCCGTTCTGTTACGTGGGTGGCGCTTTGTCACCGTTCCCCGGAGCGGACTCTAGCGGTGAGAAATTTCAACAATCTTATTAAGACATTTTTTATGTATCCGTTAGCTGTTTTAATCCATGAATAAGTCTCCAATTTGATCCATAATTATGAATATTTTATGTTAACCTGTATTGCTGAATAATTTGTAATTTTACCATTGATTGTCTAACATCAACTCTTTTGGCAGTAGGTCTTTGAGTACTTATGTATAGCAGAACAGCCCAATATGTCGCTAAGCTTCACATATTTTAGACTTTTATGAAGAGCTCTCTAATATGCAGGATACTTCTAGCAATATATTCTTTACTGTAAATATGCATTAGAATATAATGATTCTTACTGAAACAAACATATTTTTAAGTTCATTAGGCTTTTAAATAGTGGTTTCTTTGATATTATTAGTATCATTTACATATGTAAGATACCAATCAAATTGTTTATTTTCTAGGTGCGTCATGGCAACCACAACCTCAAGCTGGCAACACAAACTTCTCAATGACCGGGTCAGGCTCTGTAGCCGACGGATCGACCTTTAACCTTCAGAAGCCGCCGGGAAAGCGCGGGAAACAATGATATTGGAGGTAGAACTGGCATAAGTGAACCCGCTGAGTGGACAGCCTAATCACATGTGCTATACCGTGATGCTAAGCAGTGTACAGTGAGTAGTAGGCACTGCATCTATTATGAAATGTACATATATACACATAAACACACCAATAGTCCCGTGCTGCCAGGCTTAATCAGCTAGTGAAATGTGGGCTTCTTTAATCAAGATTAAGTCTTGTTTAACCTGTAAAAAAATACGAAGTCTAGCAGCTCAGTTTTCCTACCGCAAAAATTTGTGAGATCCATGTAATACCAAGTCGTTAATTTATTTACTCCTTGCTTAAGGGACCTTCTGTATAAAGTTATACGTAAGTTATTATCATATCAATATTCTATAAAATCTTTTACGTTTTAAATAAATAGATTGACTTGGCCAGCAGCATTATGTACAAATTGTATGATACATTATGTTTTAATGTGATGGCGTACCACTTTTTAGGTCGACTTGGAGGGGGCACGGCCGTGCCCACAGATATACATATTTGAAAGTACATAAATGTATGTTCATTATAAGCCCAGAGCCAGGAATTTGTGCACAAAATGGCGATAGACTCACCACCTATCACATAGTGGGAGGGAAAATTCAAAGTGAAATGTGTCTCGCGGTTGAATTTCTGCTTACCCCTTCTGGGAATACGTTTGTGATTATGTGTATGTTCGTAACCTTTCACAATGGATGCTATGTCACATCATATTATTGAAAAATTGTAGATTCAATGTAAAATAAGTGAAGTTCAAATGCATAATACAACTGAGTGTATGACAGTTGTAACGTGATTTACGATGTAATCGGTTGAGACCGCTTGGCAGATAAATCTGGTGGAAGAAGTGAAATTTAAACCTCAATAAATGTAATTTATGGTTAATTTGTGTAATGATAAATAGTGAAATATTTTTAGCCATTTAATTTTTGTAATGTTAAAATGTAAATAAATGTTATTTAACATAATAAGTTCCTGATGGGTCTGTTGGTAATGATTTGTACTTGAACTGTCTAAGTGGATGTGGGCTCGAATTCCCGTGCAGATTAAGTCATGTGTGAATCGTCATCAATAACGAGTTTTATTGGCGAAAGAAAAATTCTGAGAAAACCTGCATGGAATAGACATTGGTACAATTTTTTACGATACTTATGTGTAGTTAATCATCTCGGAATAGGCCAGTAAGGTAAACTTTGGCCACCCAAGTTGAAATTTCGTTAATAGACGATTCCTATTTTGAGCAGTAGGCATATAATAGTTGGTATATTATAATGTTCTGTTACTAAACTTTTATTTTTTGGATCATACTACTGTTATTTCTTGCTTAAACAATATAATTTTATATTTTATATTTGATATAACTGCCATCTAAAGACATTAGTTGTCATTTATGCTAAGTATTTATATCCATAAAGTTGTTAAAGAAATTAAAAACTTATATATACACATTTTTAAATCCTATTTCTTTTATCAAATGTTTGGTCCCTTCGAATGACAAAACATTGGATAACTAAAATAGTTTTTAAAACTGTTTATGAATAAAGCCTATATGAAAAGTTAGGTTCTGGATATCAAAATCTTAAGACTTGTTATTGTACAAATACTTACATATAGTAAATATACAGTATACATAGTATTTAAATTTTGGACTTGGTCATTCCTCTAATGTGTATCTAATTACTATGGTCTGAATATGAAAATTATATCTACAATAAAAGGTTGACTTTAACAAAGAATACATGTAATGAAATAACTCCATAAGATTATTTCACACAAAATTCAAGACAACAAAGATATTTATTCATAATTTGGTTTTATACTAATGTTTTCTCCTGTTCACCATACATATTAGATGGTTTGTATTAGAAAGAAACATGTATAGATATATCGAAAATTCATTAAAATATTGTTTTATAAATCAAACTGTAAGGCACAAACGGTATCCATTATCATTGTATTACAAACATAATCCAGGTTTTTTTAATGGCCAAACTATAAGATGCAAGTATATTTTTGTACTCATACACTATTGTTATAATTCGTATCTATTAAAATATATATTTGTAACCTGCAATGAACATATTTCCAAATATTTGTTTTAGTTGCTAGCTCTTGGAAATGTGTTTATGTGTATTTTATAATATTAAAACTATTTCATTACTTTTGCCAATTCTGTTTTTTATTTATTCTTATTTACCTTTACACCTCTTTGTAATATTGACATACAATGATCATTAAATAAATTTACATACATACTAATTAATATACAATATTTGAAAGAAAATAATGTAATATACATTTTTATAGCTCGCAACATAATTTTCTAAATTTCGGTAACACCATATCCTTTGGTTCGCAGGAATAAAGTCACAAAATAAAAGCCAATGTCATATTCATAGAAAGCTATCTATGCTTTGTGACATAACTGAATGTCAAAATACCTACTTGTACCAAAAATAACATGATGATTTTTGTCCAAAATCAAATGTTCTGTAACATTAACTGGAGTTATTAAAAGCATGACAAGTATAATGTATTCAATTAATTATATGACAATTTTACCTTTTATATCCTTTATAAATCATGAGACAGTTCGCAGCTGGTTCTAATTTCTGTCTGCTTCAATGCCATGAAATGTGCATTTTCAGCCAACTATGGTTGCCTGTGGTATTATTTTCTGCCCTCTTCTCTTTAGCTACTGGAAGTTGCCTGCTGAACATAGGCCTCCTCCAAGGATCACATCAACTTGGTGGAAGCGACCTGTATCCATTGACGTCCTGTAGCCTTAATAAGGTCGTCCGTCCACCATATCCTTTCGTTCATAATATCCGTTTGGTATATAAGTGCGTGGTGGCCTGTTGGTAAACGGACTGGATGCGACTGCCATCATGTCTGCACTAGGCCAGCGTAGTGGACTATATGGCCTAACCACTCAATCATACTGTCAGTTGTAGAGGAGGCCCGTGCCCTGCAATGGGACGAATATGGGCTGATACAGACAGAGATATAATATAGTGTAAATAAGTATATGTCATACAGACTTGTAATTGCACTAAAAGTATGTGGTAATAAGGTTATTTTTTCGCCATAAATTTTTAATAGGGAATGCTACTCCTTATTGAAAAGTAAAACAGATTGTTCACAGGGCAAGAAAAACTAAATTACAAATTTATTCTATAATAGGTGTCCCTAAGAAACCCAAAATCCCAATTATTTTATTCATCAGTCCTGAATTTACAAAAATTAAACCTGGCAACACTACAACACCTGCACTCCTAGCGATAACCGCGCAATCCTCATGATAGCCTATCCCGTTGGTGGGGGGTGGCAGATGTTATTGACGGTTATTTCAAATCAGTTATTTATTTTCCTTCTTTATTCTGTGTGTGTTCTTTGCAGTTGGCCGTAGGTCGTAAACTTATAAACTTTATTAAAACGTCGATAGATTTGGAAGTATTTTGTAGTTAAAGAACTATTTCTTGTAGTGATCTTATTTTAGTAGTGCTAAGAAACGTTATAAGTTGTGTTGTTGTGATTGTGGAGTAAGTAGATTTGAAATGGCAGAAACATATGATTGTATTATCGTAGTACAACTATTATTGTAGAAGGACGCGATGCGTGTTATATTTTGAATCACCGTAACCGTACCCTAACCAAAACCGTAATGATTGGCACACGTTAAGGATACCAGACTCCACATTGCGCCGCATGTTCCCAGTAATTCCGCCCCTTTAGGAAAATATAACTTGTGTTACTGAAGGATAATATACTCACAACGAAAGAATTTTCAAAATCGTATCAGTAGTTCTCGAGATTACCCACCAACACAACAAATTGAATTCGAGTTACACAGCTCGGTTTGGAAGGAAGAAACTGAGTGTTGAACTTCGTATCACTTCGTATGTAGGATTGAATTAAAAAGGTTTTTATACTTTTAACTGGTATGTGACTGTATTGATATGGTAAATGTGTCTCATATGGGAGAAGCCGCCAAGTGTTAGTTACATCGCAATCCAATATTGTTGAAATTTCGTGTGTATGTCGCTGATACCCTGATATGACGCATAGGATACTATTTAGTGTTAATAGCAAGGAATTCAAATATGCAGATTTGCTACTCTCGTACCAAAATGTGTTTATCTACCGCGATTTTCAAACTCGACTTAGCGAGAATTTCTGTATCTGTATCTGTATCAGCCCATATACGTCCCACTGCAGGGCACGGGCCTACTCTACGAGACGAGCGAGAATTTAATTCGAGTTAACTCGAATTGGGCTCAACTCGAGTTTACTTGAGTTAGTAAGTCGAATGTAGACGGAGAAACTAGTCGAATTGACACATCTCTAGAATTTACTCTTCATAATCTGTGGTTTACTACTACTTGGTCTGTGCTGTGGTTCATTCATTAATCATTTGACGTTTCAAATTTTGTAGACTCTTTGTTTTGTAGGTTGGTTGTTGGAAAAAGGAATAAAATGTGTTTAAAATGTTTTAAAGTTGTGATTTTAAAGTTGCTTATTACTTGATTGTTTACTTTTTTGTTTTGTGGTTATGCTTCGTGGTCTTAATGATTGGAAAATGATAGTTGCAATTACTAGAATTGATTTGGTATTTCATTGGAGGCAGCACATTCCTTTTGTTTGATTACAAAATTCTATCATTGATGGTTTTTTAGTGTTTTCATTAATTCCTTCTTTCTTTGTCTTCCTCGTCACTTGTTGATAGCAAAATTTCTACATTTCGGATTCGGTCCGTTTTCTGTTTTTATCGCCTACGTGTCACAAGTCTGGTCTTGAGCTTATATGGAGCTACGAGCTTATATTCAAAATTTCAACAATGGCACAAAGAACCAGAAAGGAAAAACATTGCTTCTACGTTTTCCAAATTAAATGAAAATTACCATGAATGTTGCACAATTCTATGTGTTTGTTGTGGTGCATTGCTAACAATTTGAGCTCTCCGGGCCCACAATTATCATGTGATGAAGCTAAAACCCGGTCGCCATGTATTTCCTCATTTGACAAGTGTGGAATGGGCAGTCAGTGTCTGTTGCGAATGTTTTGCCAAAACAATAAAGACATTGATAATTATGGCTGCTATATGGCAAAATAGTCGATATACATATCACCTGCAATTCAAAAAGTGTTAATCAATAACATATTTATATCACTGAATATGTGTGTATATCAAAATGATTACCTATAGCCATTTATAATAATAATAAAGCCTTTATAGCCGATCTTTTACATTTTTACATATTTAGAACAAAGTATCTGAAATTAAAATCTACATTAGACTACAAAAGTTCTCTCAGTTCAGTGTGCCTTAGGGCAAAGGCCTCCTCCAGCTCTTTCCACTGCTTTTTGTCTGCCGCCACTCTTGTCCAGAGGGGACCTAAAGTCATTTTCAGGTCATCCTCCCATCTTCTCTTTTTACGACCTCGACTCCTAATGCCATCCATTGGGTACCAAATTGTCACCTGTTTGCTCCATTTCTCCGTTTTACACTTGAGCATATGTCCAGTCCACCTCCATTTAAGTTGACCAATATGGACCATTACATAACTAATAACCAGATGCTTTCTCCTCTACTATGCAGGTTCTGTAAATGTGCCTGTATTTCATAGTTTCCACAAATGTATCATGATAACCCAAACAGGCACTGATGGTTATTTTTATTAGCTGATTTCTCAGAAATTGAGCTAATGAGTGGTATTTGTTGGTTCTTTTTCATTGTGTTGTTTTGCTTGCATTGTGCCTTCCATTAATGATTTCATATTAGATATATTTGTTTGTTACTGGTGACATTTTTGCTGCATAAACCCTTGATGTATTTTCATTAGAATTATTTTTAATGCCCTGCTCGGGGCTTGCTGCTGAATGGTAGGAGCGCATTGTCCATAACTATAATGGAAAGCTCTGTCAAATTGGGAATTAACTTTTGAGTACCCATTTTGTAAAATTTTGTTTACTCATTTCTGAATGGAAATCTTCAGTTTTGTTGTCTTTGTTGGTGTCACTAAAAATTAATAGTGCATTAGGTACAAAACGAATGACAAAGAACAAGCCTTTAGTAATAGAATAATCAAAATCGGGTCTCTTAGCGCAGAGTTATTTTATAAAAAAAATACAGTCGAATTGACAACCTCAACCTTTTTTAAAGCTATTCCGAAAAGTCATTTACAAAGTTTTTTTGTAAGAAGAAGAGAAAGGTTTTCTACATCATCATAATTGCACTGATTTAGAAAAAATGCGTGTCAATATGATAAACAAATCATTAATGAACATAATTAATTCTGTTGTGAATAAATCTTTTTCAAAATTTAAATCTAAACCTACACAGTAGTAATCCTTCTGGCTACGCCACTGCTTTCTGGACATCATAGTTATATAAGCATGTAGTGTCAATATTATAAATAAATTATTAATGAACATAATTAATTCTGTTGTGAATAATCTTTATCAACATTTACATTTGAATATACACAGTAGTGATCTTTGTAGATACAGTAGAGACTTCCTGTGTACTTCCAATAATGAAGCAACTTGCCTGCTTCTTGCTTGCAAGCAAGCTTGCTTGAAGCGAGAGGAAAGATAATGTTACTGCGTAGGCGTGACAGAGACAGAAATAGAAGAAGCGGTACGGTAGAGTACATTGTGTTTGTAGTGTCCCCACTTATATACTATCTCAATGGTGTGACATGTACAAGCGGCTCAGCTCTGGAAATAGCGAGGCTATTTCTCGAGGGCATTCTTCAGTTCAACGGTGATGATAAAATGGTGTCACAATCCAAATAAGTTCACGAATTGCAGGACAACGCCGAAACATTCTAGTGGACGCCTCATGAAAAATTGATATTTGCTCGTAGATCCTTAGGTGGGCACGGCGGCATTATGGCTCAAAGGAGAAAAGACGTTTAAAACGAATAATGATTTGAAATCACCTGAAGCGAAAAGACGAATCGTATTATACATTATTATTATACATCAATCATATAATTGAAAAAAATCAAGATTAATTTCTGATTTTATTAAATTATTCATGCATTTTTTACAATTTTTTAATATTTTAGTTTTGCATTTTTTTTTTATTATACATCCTGCCACATAGTTGTGGCTACTGCCTGCATGCGAAATTGAACTATTCGGTTTAATTAAAGAATCAATTTCACATGCAAAATCAGGTGGATTTAATGAATCAAATTTCTCTAATAATAATAATTTCATTGATTGTAAATTTTGATAATCATCTTTTTCCCAATTAGCTCTAATCCAGTGGTTCCCAAACTTGTTTTGTCTACTGCCCACTTTGAGAACAAATATTTTTTTGGCGCCCCCATTTTTTCACCTATTTAAAAACTACTATAACTTCAAATTATATTAATTAATTATTGTGACCTAAACGAATCTTTTACTATAACCCGCAACTTGAAACCTGAGCGCAGTAGGTAACATACAACGGCGCTTAGGTCTCAAGTTAACTCTTACGGGCTCCACCTGCCAATAAGAATGATTATTGAAACGCAACTTTATAGTATTAAAACAGAGTATCTTTTATTAAAAATAAAACTAAAATAATCGATCTTTATATAAAAGCTAATGTGAAGGATGAATCTGATGCTGTTTAATAAGTTTGTTGATATCAGGTTCCAATTTACTCAAGAACAGTCGCAAGCCGCCACGTTCGGTAACAAGCAAACGATTTCTCTTTTTAGTAAGCAGTGTTGTCACAGCATTAAATCCACGTTCACACAAATATGACGATGGGAATGCTATCAAGAATCGTTGAACGATTGACCACAATCCAGGGTACAATTGCGGGATCGGTTTTTGTAGCCAAAATTCTTGGTAACCATTTTTGAACTTGATTTTTATTTCCTCGTTTGTTGTCAATTCTATAAGTTCTTCTTCCAGCTGAGGTGACATGGCTGTGTTGACATTTGAAAACGGATCCAACACCCAGTCTGGTATTTCCAAGTTCAAAATGTCCTGGTATCGTTCGGTGAAGTCAATGTGGAGGTTTTCCAAATGTTGGCAGTAGGCAAACAATTCGTCGTTACTGCATGATACTGATAAATTCGGAAAATTGTGAAACTCACGTCTACCCAGATTCTTCTTGTGTAGAAGCAGTTTAGTTGCGAAAGCAGCAACGACGTTTTTTGTTTTAATTAAATTTAGTTTATCGCCTTGCAGTTGGAGATTCATGTCGTTGAACAATTTATACAGGTCTGTCATGTAAGCTATATCATTCTTTGATGGTATGAGCTTGTCGTGCAATTCTATATCTTTAGTTTCCAAGAACTCTATAACAGAGTCAAACAGGTTGTAAAATCGAGTCAGACAATTGCCTCTTGATAGCCAACGAACTTCAGTATGAAACAACAAACGGTTGAAATCCTCGTCATTAGTAACACAAAGCTGATGAAATAATCTATCATTCAAAGAGCTGTTGTGGATTTTATTGACTGCTTTGATGACATATTGTAGTGATTGAAATAGTTTTTCACTTAAGTTTCTAGCAACTAAATGTTGTCTATGAATAACGCAATGTACACCAAGGACATCAGGAATTTTATTTTTTAAGTACGCTATGAAGCCTTTATGGCACCCGTCATAGCCGGAGCGCCATCCGTAGCAACTGAAATAATATTTTTCAAAGGAATCTCTTTCTCATCGCAAAACTTTTCCAATATATTGAATATGGTTTCGCCTTTTGTATCGGTCTCTAAATTTCTAGCAAATAATAGTTCTTCACATATTTTCTCATCTTTAATAAACCTCACGTAAGACATCAACAATGCTTCATTAGTTGGTAAAGTGGACTCATCGAGCTGAATTGAGAATTGACTTGTTCTCAGGTGATCGCACAATGATTCTTCAATGTTTTCAGCCATTTCATCAATTCGTCTTTGCACAGAATTATTACTCAAAGGAATTTTTCGGATAATATCCTGCGGCCGGTTTATGAAGCACAGTAGTTATTACTTCATTTATTGCTGGCAATATTAACTCTTCTCCGATGTTATGTGGTTTGCCTTTTTGAGCAATTAACAAAGAGATATTGTACGAAGCTCGAAGTCCGTCGTCGTCTTGCTTAGCAGCCGCTGAAAATAGTTTTGCTACACTTGGCTGAGTATTATGCTTCTTCTCTAGGTCTTGAAAATATGCTACATTCTTGTCTTTCTTATTTGGATGCATTTTATTCAAATGATCTTGCAGTCTTGAAGGCTTCATTGCTTCATTCGAAAATGTTTTTAGACATAGAAGACACAAAGGCGACGATGGGTTTGTGGGATTTTCAATGAATCCGAATTTAATATATTCCGCACATTATTGCCGTCTCTTCTTTTTTAC
Source organism: Hyles euphorbiae (assembly GCA_023078785.2). NCBI lineage: Eukaryota > Metazoa > Arthropoda > Insecta > Lepidoptera > Sphingidae > Hyles > Hyles euphorbiae. The sequence goes on from CM041042.1 coordinate 7,627,246, forward strand.
TTCCGTCATTGTTTTGCTTTGAGAAATACGTTCAACTTCGCGAGTAGTGTAGAGGAGGCGTAAGTACTAATTTACTGCATCTATTGCGCGCGAAACCACAAATGAAAATAAAATAAATATTACATTGTTTATATAGGAATGCTTAAGCAGCACGCACTGACAGGAATAAAACAAACATGCATAAACTCGTTTATCTCATTCGACGCTCAATCGTACTCAACAAGTATTCAATGATCCAGCCGACTGATACAGGAATGCACAATTCGGGTTATTTAACAGAAACTTGTTAAAACATGCTAGATATCTACGAGTACTAATAACTATTAAAATGCGAAAGTGTGTCTGTTGCCTTTTTATTTGTTTGTTTGTGTCTACTTTCATTACGAGACGGAGCGACCGATTGACATGATTTTCATTTTTTCTATATTCAATAAAATAGGACAGATATATGAACTACGCGGAGAGAAATATAGAACCGAGTTTGAGCAATCTTTTAATTCATATTAGTTGATGTTCACAAGTTGTTGCTGAGAGTCGAGAGCTCGTTCAGTCGTTGTCTAAGAGGCCTCCTAGCTAAATAAAATTACAAATCACCCCCCAGGCCTCTACACAACGCCCCCATTTTCTTTCTGGGTCTCTTACCGCCCCCCTTGAGTCCTGCAGCGCCCACAAGGGGGCGTTATCGCCCACTTTGGGAAAGACTGCTCTAATCGAATGATTGGAATTCAAATTATTAATTATTAAGTTTTATAGGCATTGATAAATTGCATGTAGATGGGATTTACATTTCGAACACCGTTACTCCTGATACACCAAAAAATTGCAAAAATTGATTTTGATTTAAATGTCTTGGCAAAATCCTATTAATTTTAAATTCTTTGTTTATTCCTTTGTTCCACATTTCTTTAAATGTGTTTATATTATGTATCCAGTTCTGGACAGATGGTACTTTAATATATTTTGTTGTGACTGCCATCTTGATTACTGTCATTTTTTTGTATAACCTCATTCCAGAACTGGACGTGGGCCGATTTATTTTTGAGACACCCCTTGAGAGGTTTTGCTGTATTATGGTAAGAGTGTCCATTAAATGAATCAAATAAATTATCAAATAATGATAACAAATCAGCTGTATCTGTACATTCTTGTGGAAGAATTTTGCGATCTGAAACAAGGAAAAAATATGTAACTTGACAGCAAGTATACCCTTATTTCGTCTTCTCCTTTGTCTTCATTGAGTCACAGATTTAAATGGTTCCACTTTGCTATTTTTTTTTATTTTGACAATATTTGATGTTCTTTGTCATAACATTATTTCTCATCCCTTTCAGTAAATGGGGCGTATCATATAGTGGGAAACTTTTAGGTTATTAATTACGAACGCATTTGAATAATATAGCAAAATTCTTTGGAGGTATTTTTCTATTGTTGCCTGCTGGGGAATTTTTATGCAGCTTACCTTTGTTGTAGCTTGGTCACAATTAGTTGCCACAATAATAATACCAGCTTTTGATAGCTGGCTGATTATATTTACTATAATCTTTTTCAGATCATTACTTTTTGTTGTGCCCTTACAAAATGTAAACAATATTGGTTGTTTTTTTGTTATCAATCCTTTAATCATCAATACCAGTGCATGGTCAGCAATTTTGTCTGTAATCGTATCACCGTAATCTTCAAAACCGATCATCCTGGATCGCTTAAAGTCGGAGTCCAGGTGACAACGCTACTTCGTCGAACTATAAAAAATATAACCTCTTTTCAATTGGAAGATTTTTCATTTGGTTTTCTAAATGTTTCATGATATTTTGATTTATGCCCGTTTTTAGAGCAAAACAGCTACAGAGGTGTTGGATGCTTCTTTTAATAATTAACTGACCTTGTCATTTAAGCCGTAATGACCTTGATAGGCAAGGATGAAAGCGCAGGATCCGCTAAAACACGCACGACAACACTGTCACAATGTGGTAGCACAAATCACTTTTTCTTTTTTAAATTTCACACGACACAAGTTGCATCACGAGCTATCAAATTAGGTAATGTTCAAAGTTTCGTCTTTGTACTGCTATGCATTGTCGGGCGCGTCTCTCGATCCCACATTGCACTCCATGTAAGACATTTATGTCATTTTCTCGCAATTTAGTAAAGGCGTCAGTAATTGCCGCATCGCTTTCTCTATTTCCGACTCCATAGCAAACACCTGATCTTCAATGTAATCCCGTAGAAAAAATCTAATGGGCTTAGATCAGGAGATTGTGGAGGCCAGCTATGTGGTCCGTTACCACCTATCCATCTATCGCCAAATTCACGGGTAAAAACGTCTCCTACTGCATGACAGTAATATGCCGGAGCGCCATCTTGGTGAAACCACAATCTACGTCTTGAATCTAATGGCAATCATCTAAGAAGTCTGCAAGGTGATGCAAGTGAAAGTTGCGATAAGCCTCTTCCGATAGCCTGCTGGGCAAAAAAATGAGCTTGCTACGCGCTGTCCTATTATTCAATCCCAGATATTAATGGACCAGCGATTCTGATTACCAGTTGATCTGCAAGCATCTGGGTTTTGTTTTGTCCAGAGATGGGTGTTGCGACGGGTAAACATTCCATTCCTTTTGAAGGTACATTCGTCTGGCCATAAAACATTGTGAATAAAGTTGGCATCGTCGCTTAATTTGCTATTTAACCACTGAGAGTATTCAACACGTTTCTCAAAATCGGTAGGTAACAAGGCTTGTACAGTAGTATGTTTGAAAGGATGCCGCATATCTCTCTTGACGATGTTACGGACCGAGCCGTGAGGTATCGCGAGTAATCTTCCCGCCGATCTTGTACTGTCTTTAGGATGCTCGTCAAATGGTTGATAACGACTGTGCGCATATCTAAATCAACATTGCCGCCGGCATCTGTGTTCCTAATTCTACCAACCTACCCTACCTAGTCTACATCGGCATTTGAAATGCTGAAATTTCTACTCGCTACTTTTCTCTTTACCAAGCTCCGAATCAATTGCATTCAGGCCACAATGGTATGGAGGTAATTAAAGGACCTTATATTATCCATGCTGGTTCAGAAGCTCCTCAGCTTCGTATGGATGTGTGTTTTGTTATCTTTAACCAAATTAAAAGTTTTCTTCATATGCTTTATCATTTTTGGTAAGCTGGAGTTGAATATCAGCCTTTAAATTATTAATTGTAGGTGGTTTTTTCATATGATTGACATGATAACTTGCGTTGTCCATAATTATTACAGATGGTTCAATTAAATTAGATATAATTTTTTTCCTCTAACCATTTCATGAAATTGTTACGATTCGTGTCATCGTGATAATTTGCCATTTTGGATTTAGTGCTAAACAACAACAATGTATTAGGTACAAAACCCTTCTCAGATCCAGCGTGAACTATATCCTTTTTTCCTGTAATTGAAATACAAATATATATAATTAAAAGAGCAAACACGCATACAACAAGTTCAAAAAAATATTAAGTTGAGTTTAAAACTACCTTTAGAAATGTTATCTATTACATCGCTCATCAGGGCCGCGCCGACACCCAGCAGCGCCTGTGTGCGGAACCCATGAAGCGCCTCTTTTTTAACGAATCTTCATAAAAAACGAATTGTTTTTTATTACGAATATTTTTAATTGTTAATTTTGACTGAAATAAATGTTCTAAAACTGGAGAACATTTAGGAATTAGGATACTAAATAGGTAAATGCCTTTCGCTTCTGCTTACCAATTACTGCGGTAAATAAAACTCGAACTAAATTTTTACATACTTCATTAATACAAAGGATCTGACTTTTTTCTAATAATAATACTAATATGACTTACGTACCTATGCTATTTAAAAAAAAAACAACGAGTCTAACATTTGCAAGAATATAAACATACTTAAATTATAATATTTCTACTTTTCTCGCTTTTTTGTTTGCGAAATCCTTAATAGTTTCATGTATGTCTATATGGTCTAGTATGGACCTCCTCTATGGATATTGTTGCCATATTTGTTAATTTTCCTGACTCATTGTGGAGCGCAGGTAATTTTTTATGAGTTTTAATTTAGAAAAGGACCTTCCCGCGCTTGCTACTGTAACTGGCATAGTTAGTATAATTCGTAATGCTATGGTAATGTTAGGGCGTACAGCTGCCAAATTGATTGAATATATAAATTCAAGAATTTTCTCCACATCATTATATATATATTTTTTAAAATGGCTTACATGACATAATTTCTTCACACAAATCATCGGCGTTAAAGTCTAATGAATCATTTGCTGATAATTTCACCTGTAAACGTTGACAGCTACTTCTTAATCGTCTTTGATCTTGGTCATCGATTAAATTAAATAAAAAATTTAACAGGTCGATGTGATGATTCAATAAATTAAAACTTTCATCTACGGAGGATAACGCTTGGTCTAATAAAAAAAATACATTAATTTTAAAAGGGGTTTTCGGATCATTTATAGTGTGGTCATCGTGTTCATAATCAAAACTCTTTGGAGTTTTACGACGTCTTAGGGGTCTGGATCAGAAAGTTTCAAATTCAGTCTCGACGTCTAATTTTTCAGCAATTTTTTTGGCATCACTTACAATTTGTTCATAATTTGTGTCTGTTTTAATTTTTATCAAAAACTTTTTTAATTCTGTTAAAGCATTTAAAGCAACTTGCATATTCATATCAACGGACTGCAGAATTTAACTGTGGTTACTACAGTTAGTTAGTTGTTTTTTAGTACTTTAACTGTAGTTCAAAAGAACTGCCGCCATTTTAACGTTGAGCTCATAATTAATGTAAACCAAAACCCTAAGCGTAAAATGAAACTATAAACGTGAATAACAATAAACATATAAATATTGAGAGACTTGTTCAATAAGCGTAATATATGTTTTGTTTTTTACAAGGCCTATATTGCGCCTTTTGTACCTACTTACTTATCGATGCTCCACTACAAAAAACACAACAATTTAGGTAACAAAAATAATTTAGGTGGCAGTGGCAGCGCGGCGTCTCTATTGTCTTGGCGCCTGTGTGCGCCGCACACTTCGCACACAGGGGCGTCTCGGCCCTGTCGCTCATCACTCATATCATGTACTTCGTAGCATGATTTTTTTGGTTTGTAATTTTGGTAAACATATGTTTCAGCCAGATCAATTATTGGCTTTCCTTCTAGGCTCTTTTGATTTATAGTTCGTAAGTATCTGTGTCTCCAAGCAGATACATACTATGCCTTCCACCTTTTCAGGGTCAACTTTAATTCTCTCGGACGAATTATAAATCCTAAATACTGAACCTCCCTAGTCATAACCTACACCTTTTTTTTCCTTAAGCTTCATGCCATATATAACCTTCTTAAAACGTTATCTAAAGTACTTAAATGTTCATCATGTTCAACAAAGTTAAACTATATTTATCGCAAAATTCCGTCGTAATGCTCTGAGATCAAATTTTACTTTAATATCTATCTATTATGTACAAATATAAAAATTTAAATATTACTTAGTGCGAAAATCCATATAACATAGTCGCCTTTCAACTATACATGCCTTGCGTTACACTTTGGACGAAAAATTTGGTTTGATGTTTGGTACAGTTTCTGCACATGCCTTTTGTTGTAAAAGCAGAAGCATCAGGTTGTAAATAAATTTTGTAAAAAAAATGCAATTGTCTAAATAACGCGGCTCGAAACTTTTTACGTAGCATTTGTTATTGTTTACCACTCTTCTCGAAACGGTAGAGTAACCAGGCATTATTGACGCAAATGTTCAGAATTTATGAAATCAATGCTTAATACCAACGATGGCCTCACAAATCTGTACAGTACGAGGGGCGATCAAAAAGTAATGATAATAAGTATAATAAAACAACGATTGTAGTTTAAATTTAATTTATTTTTCTACATAGTCTCCTAACAAGTCGATACATTTAGTCCAACGTTTCTCCAAACCTAAAATACCCTTTAAAAAAATCTTTATCTTGACTATCCCAAAATGCCTCTACAGCATCCATCACCTCGCTATCATCCTCAAATTTCTTGCCCCTGAGGTGTTCCTTGAGCCTAGGAAACAAATGAAAATCGCTGGGGGCTGAATCTGGAGAATAGGGCGGGTGTTCGACCAGTTCGAAGCCTGCTTCTCGAATGGCAGCGATCGCAACTTCGGCTCTGTGTGCAGGAGCGTTGTCCTGATGAAACAAGACTTTTGCTCGGAGTTTGCCCCGTCTTTTTTCCTTTATGGCGTCTCGCAGTCGTCTTATTTGATCAGCGTAATAGGAGCCCGTAATAGTAGCTCCCTTTTCCAGGTAATCAACCATTATGATTCCCTGAGCATCCCAGAAAACGGACGCCATAACCTTGCCCGCCGAGCTCGAGACTGAACTTCTTAGGAGTCGGTGAGGATGGCATTTTCCAAGTCATCGATTGTTGTTTGGTCTCAGGATCAAAATGATGGATCTATGTTTCGTCCATGGTCACAAATCGTGACAAAAATAATTCTTGGTCAGCCTGGAACTTTGCAAGATTGGCTCTTGAAATGTCAACTCGCTTTTTCTTTTGTTCGTCCGTTAACATTCTCGGGACCCAACGTGCGGAGACCTTCTTCATATTCATTTTGCTGGTCAAAATGCTTTGGATGCTGCCATATGAGATCCCTGTGACCTCAGCTAAATGTCTGATGGTTACTCTTCGGTCTGCTAACACGATATCTTCGATTTTTTTCACGTTTTCCTCAGTGAGGGACGAGGTTGGGCGTCCCTCGCGATGTTCATCTTCTGTGGATGTTCTACCCAGCTTAAACTCTGCACCACCGTGCCACCGTAGAATATGGAGGAGCAGAGTCCCTCAGTGTCTCCACCAAATCCGCGTGTACCTCTTTGGTAGACATTTTTTTCAAACAGAGGTACTTGATGACGCATCTCACTTCGTGTTTCTCCATTTTCGTGTTGTCGCTCCGACTGCTGGTATTCAAATGAATGTAGCTCCTCCAAATGACGTCCTATTTATACAATGTTTTAGCTGGGAAGTGGTGAAGGACTGAAGAAGCGAAATGTTTTTTTTTAATTTTTATCTTTATTAGAATTACCCGTTTATCATTACTTTTTGATCACCCCTCGTATAAAGCGATTAACATATCGGCCAGATCATCGCCGTCCTTATTGCCATTGTAGTGCTTTATTTAGTTTCGGCATGTGACTGGACCTTTTTTCTTTTCCTCTTTTTTATCGCATTATATTCGGTACAGGGCGAGCGTAGACATAAGTACTAGCAGCCACGACAATTTTACAATCGAACCACTTCACAACAGTGATATTATGTTCTTTAGACACGACTTGTGCAAAAGCTCCTCTGCCCTTTTTCTTCATTTCCTTATCACTCGGTAATTTTTTCTCTGCCTCTTGAAGTCTATTTAACCTGACAGTCCTAAGGAGAATATACCGTACTCTTTTTTAAATGATGCATGAATTCAATTGACTGATTTATTGATGATAAAAGCATGTGTTATGCATTCTTTTGACAACAAATTATTTTCACATTGCACGATACATATACAGATACATTTTAAACAATGATTAACTTTTGCCAATATTTTTCTTGTTACTCACCCAGCCGTGTATGCCCTAGAATGTATATTGATTTTTCCTGTCTTGCTTGTTGCTGAATATTTTCTTTATAAATATCAATTTCTTTGCTGACAAATCTACCTATTGCCGCGTCAGCAATTCGTGCAGAATTATTATTATTATTGAAAAGATTTTAGTTTTAAAATGGTTCGGCTAGCGTCTTCTTCACAATTAAAGTTTTCAGAATGAAAGTTAATAAATATTGTCATCAGTAATGATTTAAATTGTAATGCATAGGCATTCGGGTTATTGCTTCTGTAATTGTATGCCCTCACTTGCTCGAAAAAATCTCAATTACATCAGAGTTTAAATATCTAGGCCTCATAATTATTATATTTTTGGAGGCGAATAAGTTTCACAGCCTTTGGGTTAAAAGTCTCTACCTAGATAATGGTAACGTGCCAATAATACCTGGAAAATATTATGATCTAGATTAGGTTGCGGAAAGTTGCTTTATGCATAATAAAAAGTAATTAAAAATCCTTAGAATAAACCTGTGTCCAGCAATGGGCTTCCTGTGGCTGAGGAGAGCGAAAACAAAGAGAAAGAAATGACGCGACACTTCATAGGTATAGTTGCAACGTATATAGGCCAAAAGGAACTGGCTTATCAAGTCGAAGAAACGCAATAATGTGCGAGTATTCCATTGGAAATTCTGGTACGCATTGCCTGTGAGTGTAATCTATCCCCGATATGGCGATAGGTACACCTCTATCACAAATTCGGGGCCAAAATAAAAGTTAGGGGTACTTTGTGTAGAACTAATATCACTTCTACCTACCTCTTAAGCGAAGCCGACGTCCGCGTATGTGTCGCCAAAAATAATCAATAAATAATAATAAGTAAGGAAACAGTGTAAATTCACTATAATTATTCCAGTGGAACTACTGGGAATGAAAAGTCCCAGTAGTTCCACTCATTATTATAGTGGAACTATGAGTGGAACTACTGGGAATAAACCAAATATTCGTGATGGACAGACTTAGCGCATATTGCCTTGCGCCATCTTTTATACATGTTCGCGCCATTCATGCTGTCAAATAAGTCGTAGAAAAATGCGATCGCTTCTGCTGTATTTTTCATTGTATTGCTCACTGGTCTGCTGTTTCATAGAAATAATTTTCACGCGTATTCGTGGTGTGGGAGACACCACATGTAATGTTTGCGAATATAACCAATCACTTTATTTTGAAGACACCTATTCACATTATTATATAGGCTGTCACGCGATTATAATATCCATTTCACTCATTCGTATTCATTTTTCTTTGTACCTTATGGATACCTGAACTTAATTAATTTAATTTAATTTAAAAACATTTTAAAGGGACTTTTTCTACTATTCCTTCGGAGCCAGATGGCTGCATAAGCTAAGTGAATGTTTGGAGCTAGTTATCTCCCGCGATGTTTTCCGCGTAGTTATATAGCATATAGTCGTACAGCTGGCACCGAACTAAAAAAATCTTTGTATAAAAATTGTTTATTTCAGAATTGTCATAAGTTCATTCCGTTGTTGACGCCTTGAGTGTGTCGACCCGCCACACTCCACAGTACAGATCATAGCGGGGGTTGCGGTGCAAGCGGGACGCCGGACCACGACGGGGGCGGCCAGCGGCGCGGGGGAGGTGCCGGCGCGGGCGGCGGCGACAGCGGCCGCCGCGCGGCTCACTTTTCACTTTTGCTCCGGGACGCGCGCCATGAAGACGGAATCGCCCGCATTCACATTAGAAATCATTTGTAATTTGTTTAGTTGATTAAATGTTGGAAACTCAATTCTGGTTTCTGTACGCGTGCACATTTGCTGGTCCTTCACACCGGATAATCAAGAAAGAAAAATCAGAAACGGCGTAGAAATACGACGACATCACAAATCACCACGTGGCGTACGGAAACAGAAAAAGCATGCATGCATGCATGTGCACCCTGCCTCACTGAGCTGCATCATGGAGTCGGTAATCGCAAACGGCAAATCCCGGAGAAACAGTGAGTTCGTTCCAATTTCCCATCCATAACGCAAAACTAGTGAAAAATACCACACGCTACCCCGACGCCATTTTGTCCAACGTCAATGCATTTATTCTCATACAATGGGTTTATGAATTGCCTCGAAAGTGTGACAGTGTTATTGCTAGAATTTAATCGAGTTTGTGTATTTCCAGCGCATGTGGCTTTTCGATGGAGCGGGAACTGCACCCATTGCGTTGCGTTGCTATCCGGATCCGGGCACTGCACGACAAAGTTGCTACTTGCTCACCGCGTGGTTTCACCTGCTTCGTATTTGCACATTCACATTCTCCTGCTGCACCATTATTTCGTTAAAATTTAAGTATCTTTCAATTATTTGCTCATTTACACACACGCTTTCATTACTTAATATAATTTATTTCAGACATCTTTGAGTACTCACAGTGTTGATAAAACACATTACAGGTTCATTGTAGCTTATTATTTACTATAGCATAATGGAATTCAAAAACTTAGTTAAGAAACGGGGCAGTTTCAAGGCCAAATTAACCCAATTTAAAACATATTTAACAATACTTCAGAGTTGTGACAGCCCAAGTGATTTGCAAATTAGTGAATTAACAATACGATTAACTAAAATAGAAGAACTTTATTCAGAATTTGATTCAATACAGAATGATATAGAAATCACATGTGAAATTCCAGAGGAGCAGTACAAAGAGCGCGAGAACTTCGAGAACCTGTACTTCGGCGTCATTGCCGCAGCTCGTGAGTTGCTGAGCGGACGAGAACCCGCGGCGGAGTTTGGATCGGCTGCAGGCTTCACTTGTGAACGTAAGGAAGGGCCCCGGTTAAAACTTCCGGTCATTCACATACCTACCTTTGCGGGTCATCATCATGAATGGTTAGAATTTCGTGACACATTCACCTCACTCATACACACGGACAACTCAATTCCAAAAATAAACAAATTCCATTATTTGCGAGCATCACTTAAGGATAGTGCGTCATTAATAATAGGTTCTCTCGAGTTCACTGCGGATAATTATGACAATGCTTGGGCACTGCTGTGTGATCGTTACAACAACAAACGGTTATTAGTTAACAACCACATTCAATCCATATTAGATATTGAGATATTAAGTAAAGAATCAGCCACAGCATTACGAAACACACTTGACACAGTGAATAGGAACTTGCGAGCCTTAAAAACATTAGGATTACCCACTGACGGTTGGGACATGTTGATTGTTCATATTATCATTCGAAAATTAGATGCAGCAACACTAAAAGAATGGGAAACACATCGCAATACCATAGGGGAATTACCCACTTTAGCACAGTTTACTAGATTTTTGAAAGACCGCGCAGATTTGTTAGAAGCTATTGAGGAGGGTAACAATAATCACCGCATTACGCGTAGACACAGGGACGTTACACACAACAGTCCAAAAATATTCACCATGAACACTCATTCTGCAAACCACACTCATCCTTCCTCGTGTCCAATGTGCAAGGGCACTCATGCCATATTTCAGTGTCCTAGGTTCAAATCTCTTCCAATTGAAATTCGCATTGAAAGGGTAAGAACTTTCAAATTATGTCTCAATTGCCTGCGTCGGGGCCATTCTGTGGCTTCATGTAAATCGGGAACATGTAGGATTTGCAACAAGTCGCACAACACAATGCTACATTTGAATGGACAACGGGTCCACACAACACAAACAAGTGACACATCAGATGCAATATCTACACCCGGGCAGTCCAAGGCTAAGCCAAACGTCGAAACCGTCTGCGCATCATCTGACACTCAATCTCACACAAGTTCACTTACTCACAAAAACATTGTTCTCGCCTCAACACACAATAATCAGTCCATGGTTTTATTATCCACCGCAATTGTTCAAATCACAGGCCCAGATGGCCGCAATCACACAGCACGCGCTCTCTTAGACAGCCAGTTTTGTCACAGAGAACCTATGGGCCAGCCTCAAGTTGCCCAGCACATCAGCCAAAGTAACTGTTGAGGGATTAGGCGGGCATTCATCGACCGTTACAAAACGGTGCAACATCACAGTTAAATCACGAATCAACTCATATAGTGAAAACATACAATGTTTCATTGTCGATCGCATCACACATAGTATACCGGGTACAAGAGTAGACTTTACAACATTAAACATACCACAGAATATCACGCTAGCAGATCCACAGTTTCACACGCCGTCTCAGGTAGACTTGCTACTAGGAGCTGACCTATTCTGGAACATACTATGTTCGAACCACATCTCACTCGGACGAAACATGCCGACATTGAGCGAATCGAGGTTCGGTTGGCTGATATCTGGACAAGTGCAGCCATTATCGCAATCTCATCATACACTTAATACAGTCCATTGCAACCACTCTATCACAAACGAAGACAGTCAGCTCCAAGATCAACTGAGAAGGTTCTTTGAATTGGAAACTGTTACAAATCATAGACCCGTCAGCGAAGACGAAATAGAATGCGAACGCAACTTTGCTGAAACCACAACACGTGACAAGGACGGCCGGTTCGTGGTCACCGTCCCGTTAAAGGAATCACCAAGTAAGTTAGGCGATTCATATGCGCAAGCAGTGACCAGATTCACAAGTCTAGAGCGTAGATTCAAACGCGATTCTGCCTTTAAGGAACAATACACTCAATTCATAAAGGAATACATAGCATTAGGGCACATGACAGAAAACACTGCACCAGAAGAAGACGAGCATACGTACATAATGCCCCACCATGGAGTCCTACGGGAATCAAGTTTGACAACAAAAATTCGTGTGGTGTTTGAAGCTAATGCGACCACCACATCAGGGTTATCATACAACGACATACAGAGGATTGGGCCAATTCTCCAGAGTGACCTAATCAGCATTCTCATAAGATTCAGACAACACCAGTACATTGTGACTGCGGATGTGGAGAAAATGTACAGAATGGTAAATGTAATCGAAGGCCAGCGTAGTTTACAACAGATTTTATGGCGCTTTGAACCACACCATGCACTGAAGCAGTACAAGTTGAACACGGTTTCATATGGAACAGCCTCTGCACCTTACCTTGCTACCAGATGCTTGATACAGTTAGGCAAAGAATGTACTAACAATGAAGTTTCAAGAGCAATCCTAGAAGGTTTTTACATGGATGACTTCTGCTATTCGTCAAATGACATGTCACAATTAGTAGATGTTTGCAGAGGAGTTAGAGATCATCTCCAGGGAGCCCAGTTTTACTTAAGAAAATGGCACTCTAACAATTTACACATCACGCAGCAAATAATTGGTGCAGAAACCAGTAGTAACTTACTGAGCTTAGGCAGTCATCATGAACATTCCAAAACGCTGGGCCTACTGTGGGCATGCAAGGACGACCAGCTAATGTTTTCAGTCAATGCCACACAGCCCGAACATGTCAGTAAACGAACAATACTTTCCACAATGTCTCAAATCTTTGATCCTTTGGGACTAATTAACCCTTGCATTTTACCAGCCAAAATTATTTTGCAGAAGTTGTGGTCACAAGGAGCAACCTGGGATGAAGAGGTGAACCTGGAAATTCGAACAAGTTGGGAAAGATTCATTAATTCAGTACGGCACATCATGCACATCAAAATTCCACGGAATGTAGTTTGTAACACTCCGACACGATGCGAAATACATACCTTTTGTGATGCATCCACTCTAGGCTATGGTGCATGTGTTTATTTGAGATCGACTTCTGTGGAGAATGAGGTCTCTGTGCACTTAGTTTCAGCCAAGAGCAGAGTAGCTCCGCTAAAACCAACAACAATTCCACGACTAGAGCTATGTGGAGCGTTACTAGCTGCTAGACTTGCTGCCAAGGTCATATCATCTCTAAGAATTAAAATTGACAGTCACACATATTGGTGTGACTCGACAATTGTGCTAGGTTGGATCAAATCTAATAAGAAACATTTGCTTAACCAATTTGTATATAACAGAATTCACGAAATAAGCTCGCTTACAAACCACTACACATGGCGGCACGTACCCACACAGTCAAACCCGGCAGATAAATGCTCAAGGGGGACGGACGCCAAAGTACTACAGAATAGTAGTCTGTGGTGGAACGGTCCTACTTTTTTGAAATTATCTCATTCAGAGTGGCCAATACCAGTAACGCATATCGAAGAAAACGAGTTACCAGAATTCAAAATAACGGCACACACCAGCATAACACACACACAGTCGTGCGAACTCATTCACAGATTCTCAGAATTTGGTAGACTACAACGCGTAACAGCATATATATTGCGTTTTATACATAACACCAGAGTCAAACAAACAAAACACACTGGTTACTTAACTATAAGTGAACTCAACACTGCAGTGATCACTTTGTGCAGGGTGGCACAGAGAGAAACCTTCACAAAGGAATACAAATTGTTAAAGGCGAATAGGTGGTTGCCCAGAAAAAATCACTTAAGCATCTTGACACCATTCATAGACGATGTAGGCCTAATTAGAGTCGGCGGTCGACTATCATCTACCCATTATGAATTCGACATTAAACACCCAATATTATTGCATGCTTCACATCATTTCACCCAGTTATTATTTAAACATTATCACATTCTACTCATGCATGGGGGACCTCTACTACTACTAAATAACATCCGCCTCAAATTTTGGATCATACGCGGGCGGAGCCTGGCGAGAAAAACTGTTCACAATTGCCTTAAATGCTGTCGTTTCTCCGGCCGGGTTAAGCAACCAATTATGGGTGACCTTCCGGAGGAAAGACTTAGTGCTGAACATCCTTTCAGCACCACAGCAGTAGATTACGCTGGACCAATCATGATATTGAACCGCAAGGGTAGAGGGAGTAGACTTATTAAAGCATACATATGCATATTTGTGTGTCTGACCGTTAGGGCGGTGCACGTGGAGCTTGTGTCCGATTTAAGCGCCGAAACATTTATATCCGCACTTAACAGATTCATTGCACGTAGGGGAAAACCCAACACGATATTTTCGGACAATGGCACGTCCTTTGTAGGGGCCAACAACGAGTTGTCGAAGTTCTTAAAGGCAAATTTAGATTATTTGGGCTCTCACGCTGCAAACATATCCATAAAATTTAAATTTAGCCCAGCGTATTCTCCACATTTCAATGGATCGGCAGAGAGTGCAGTAAAGCAGGTGAAACACTTGCTTAAAAGAACATTAGGTCTCGCTCATTTAACATATGAGGAAATGAACACAGTCCTCACTCAGATTGAGGCAATTCTAAACTCTAGGCCTCTCACTCCTATGTCTTCCAATCCTTCAGATTTGACAGCTCTCACACCTTCTCATTTCCTAATTGGACGAACTTCAACTGTTCTGCCTTCTCCACCCGCGATAGATACCACAAGATGCAGCACGCTGTCGAGATATGCCAGAGTCCAACAAATTAAGACTCACTTTTGGAATAGATTTTACAAAGAATACATTTCAGAATTACAAAGAAGGCAAAAATGGCGCAAAGGAGGGGATGAATTGCGTGTCGGAGAAATGGTGTTCGTGAAGGATGATAGACTGCCTCCAAACAGATGGCTGCTGGGACGAGTGACCGCAGTTTATCCAGGAACCGACAACGTGGCTAGAGTGGCTGACGTGCTGACCAAGACAGGAACCATACGGCGTGCCTACAATCGTCTCTGTCCGTTACCAAGTATAAACTAATAACAAACTTAACTGTTCTAGACCCCTGTCATGCCGGGGCGGCAATATGTTGACGCCTTGAGTGTGTCGACCCGCCACACTCCACAGTACAGATCATAGCGGGGGTTGCGGTGCAAGCGGGACGCCGGACCACGACGGGGGCGGCCAGCGGCGCGGGGGAGGTGCCGGCGCGGGCGGCGGCGACAGCGGCCGCCGCGCGGCTCACTTTTCACTTTTGCTCCGGGACGCGCGCCATGAAGACGGAATCGCCCGCATTCACATTAGAAATCATTTGTAATTTGTTTAGTTGATTAAATGTTGGAAACTCAATTCTGGTTTCTGTACGCGTGCACACCGTAATACTGGTAACGTATTGTACGTTTTACGGAACGTTTTACACAAAATTATGATGCTCTTAAAGCGTTTTTTTGTAACAAGGCGGAGGTACTACGTTGTGGCTACAATTCCTAGGCGTATGCCTTATCGATACAATCGTATATTTCTGTAGCAAAATTTAAAAAATCAGAAGATGAAATACTCCTAGCGGCTTTAAAATCATCGACCTTTTGTAAAAATATACGAACACAAGTAGAACCGTCGTATGTTTGAAATTGGTCAAACGAGGACACTCGCATAGATACGTTGTGACATCTGTTTTATCAACCGATGTGGGCAAATTAAATGTATTCGGTTCACTAGAGTTAAGTTTTTTAAGCCTATTGATAAATAAATCGTAATCAGTGTGAAATGTATGCAATAACTTTTTATCGACAGATGTTAACGGTTTTAATCTACGTGCTCTGTGATAAATATGATTGTAAAGTGGATGTACGTTTGAACACGTTTATATCAAATAAACATTTTAGGTTTGAAATTTTTGATTTTAAGTCATTAAAAGAAACATTTAAGGAATTTAGATCCACGTCAAATGTTAATCCCGACTCATCAATGTCCTCAGATGGGTATAACAATGACAGTTTATGAATCTGTTTACGAAGTTGTAACACTGTGTCGGTTGGATCTTCGCCGCGAATTAATACTTCGTAACTCAGTTCGTTTTTATTTATTAAAAATACTTGATAGGGTGAGTGTCCATTATAAGTGAAAATTAGTGAATTTAAAAGATAAAGAAGAAGATAAGGCAGAAAAAAATGCAAACAATGTAATTGGAAATTAATTATGAAGGTTAGACTTTACACTTCACTTAGTTAGAGAAAATTGACAAACCTGTTTGCACTTTTAAACCGCTCGCTTGCCCAGTTGCAGACTGCGCAACCGGACTGTGTGTGGAGTACCGGGTATAACCGGTGATGCGAAAACCCACGTATTAGAATGTATTGGACGCCACTGCGGCGGGTTAGGCCGCCCGCAGGTAGGGGTATTTTATTTATTTATTTATTTAAATCCTTTATTGTACACTAAGTTAACTTAATAATAGAACATTATATTACATAGTAGTACAAAAGGCGGTCGTATCGCTCGAGGCAATCTCTTACCGACTACCTTGGGATGGACAATAAGAGATGGAAAAAAAGAAAAGGGAAAAGAAAGGGGTAGGTAGGTAAATGAATACTCAGAGTAAATTACGTGGTTCGGGCTTTAATAAATTCGCATCACTGTCTACACCCGGCTTTCAAAACGTTGATTCTAAAACATTTTTACAACTTTTCAAATCTGTTTCCAAATTCACCAAAACTATTTTTGCTTCATCTAATTTCGCAAAAGCGGTGTCATATTTTTTAAAACTCAGTTGTTTAAAACCTTTGTCCCAATTTTTGAATAAAGGATATCAAATATCAGGCAGGGGCCCCCATGATGCCGGGTTAGAAAGTACCTCTTCTTCGGAGTCTGAATAGTGGCTGTTCTCCTTATCGGACTCTGACATATTTTGTTGGATTTGCATTTTTTTTCCAAAAGCAAGAAGAACATCCCTTCTATGTTTTGTTCTAAGGCGTCCAATCTTCTATTTTTGTATGTCGAAGGTGAGGGAGAGTTAGTTCTGCACCTATGCGAAGCCGGTTCAATCTGGGAAGAAGACAACGTGCATTTTCTCTTTCGGTTTGTAACTTCTGTTTGGAGAAGCACTTTTGTTAGAATTTTGTTAGCTTCATCTTTCGTTTGCAGCCAAGGTGGCTCGACTGCTAGCTTAAAGGGCTCGGTCCGTATCGCAGATCCCCTAAGCGGTTCGATACCGCCGGTGGACCTAGAATGAGGCCTCACGTAAAATCCCAGTCCAACATCTTGTGTTTAATTTCCCGGTACTCTTTTTTGAGAGGTCAATTATTTTTTTCATTCGATGGATTTGGTAAATTCTATGTGTGTCCTTATTATGATAAGGAAACTGTAAAAAAATAGCCTTAAACTTTTCGAGAAAATCTAGTTTCTGTGCATCTTAATGTGGACTCCCGTACTACATAGTAATAAGCATAAGGGATACAAAGTTGTTCTGAAATAAAATAATGAGAAGAATAAAACGTATACTTAATCGACTGTTTTTAATTTTTATATGGAATGACATTCTGGTTTGTTAATTTATATTCCATATATTTACGCTTTCTGGTATTAGACACGTCATAGCTTTTGTCGATTTCATTTAGATGTAGGGATTCATACATTTTCAGTCCTACTAATCGTTTGTTTTCGGGTTTGAATCTAACAGATGATAAAATAGTAACCTTATTTCTATTTGTGTTACCTGATGATGATGATGGTGTATTTTCGAATAATTCATTTGTTGTAATTACACAATTATGATCCTCGCTTAGTACTTCGTTTATTGTATCATCTGGAAAACTCGTATACTGTTCATTAACCATTATATCTTTACAAGTATCGTTTTGCTCAGATTTTTGTGTTATAACATTTGTTTCGTGAATACTATCCATTTACGATAAAAATTCACTTTGTGCATGGATTATATCAGAGTCACTGTGTTAACTCATATCTAGGGTTTCAGAAGTTGTAGCAAGGCTCTGATCCCGCTTACTTTTTTGTTAGTCTCTTTTACAGCTTCCAAATTTTTGACGGCGGTACATATTCTATTTAACTTTCTTATATTTTAATTTGTAGCTAATAGGTTTATTTTTTATTTTGATTTGCTGGACTCATTTTTAAGTTCGAGATCTCTATTTAATTGTACATTCATAGGTGCCTTTGTTTTTATCATGCCTTTATTTTTTATATGGTCAAGTTTTATTCTGGCGTATTTTTTGAAGCTGATTCTCTTTATTTTTTTTGTAACATTTTACGCGTTATCACTTCTGCTCCTTTGGCAACCCGTTTTAATTTCACATCTCGTTGCATTTCATAAGCATCTCGTTGCCTGGCCGAAAAAGACCAAACTCAGAGCTCTAACTTGCCTGAACTGTAAGCTGGTCAACAAACTGTCTTCCTTTTTTTTCATTGTAAAGCTTAGTGTATATAGTATATGAATTTTTCACAGATATACGGAACAAGTCAAAGAATAGTCGTAGATAAGATTTTATTTGGATCTTCGATCTAGCTCATATCACACCTTACGTTGATCCATACGATCAACTCCACCCATGTTTTGGAGTGTAAAATGACACGATCCGATTGTATTTTACATCAATTTTCACATGATGGCAGTGACCGATGACACCGGGCAATATAAAAGACTGGCCTCGTTGGGAGACCTGATAACAACTATCCTGGAAAATTCAAAAAGTATTGATGACTATGTGAACAAAATAATGCCTTACCGCTCATAAGCAGATGAATATTATATTTGACATAGATGATGAATGGCTGGGCACTCTAATGTTGACTGGTTAAACAGGTCCATTATAATAGAAATTGTTACAGAATATTGAGACGACAAGCTTTCATTAGATGCGAGTTGACTTTCCGGTCTTACAGGATTTCTTTCCAACTGGAAATCAAATGGTGAAGTATCCCGTGTAATTCTATGTAGTGTATGTGTATATGTGTACTCGTTAAAAGCATTAAAATAGCCCTGCAATTTTAAATTGAAGTAGTCCTGTAATTTTATAACTTGTATAATTTCGCCTTTGGCGTCTGCTTTCCAATCCTCTGGTATTTTTTTTAAGTCACTCATTGGTGACAACAGAAATGACTTGTCTTCATCAATGAGAGGAGAGGGTGGTCTTTCAGCTTTTTGCAGTTTATCGTTTAATCGCATGGTTAATGTTTCAATCAAAACATCATTGTTGTCACTTTGGTGGTCTTTTTCTGACTCCTATGTCCTTCTGTTGATTGAAGTGTTGGTTGCGAACAAAACTGAGATGGACAGTAGAGATGTCACGAATATTTGGCAACTATTCGGTCGCAAAAAGACACGTTATATTACTCAAAATTATTTATTTATTTCCAAATTAACAATACCACACTTTAGTAATTAAAATTGATCATTGGCAATTTGTGATGGATAAAAACAAACTTCATTATTTTTTGGTAGCAAACGATTACGTTTTTCATTGTAAATGTTACGAGCCTCAGAAAATAACCTCCCATTGTATACGCTACATCCAGGAGAAGAAAGATAAACTTCAGTAAATTTCGAAAGTTTTGGCTATTGTTTTTCGATTGTAAGGATCGGCCTTCCGATCTAGGCGAACTGCTTTCAAATAAAAATCCATCTCGTTATACACAGCATTCTTCTCCACATCCTCCTCGTCGTTAGCATTTCGCATATTATGTGTAGCGGCTTCCTCAAAGCAGTTCCAGAAACGGTCGTGTATTTCAATAGTCCTATCATTTTCATCCAAGTTTCTTTTCTTACGAAGTGAAGAAGATTCGTCATCGGTACAACTAGATTCATCACAACATATTTCCAGAGCTTCTAGAGATGTTTTTGTCTTGTTCTTTCTGCTTGAACCAATCCTAGGAAACTCGTTTTGAAGCGAGGATCCAGAAAAGCAACCAAATATTTGTTTTATTTTTTCATAGAAGCTGAATCGCTTTTCAAGCTCGGCTTGGAGTGAAAATCTCTTTGTGCAATTTGTCTTTAAGCTTATCATCCACTTTCAAATGCCTTATCAATAAATCTTGGGCTTCGGACTGTACATTGATAGCTGTTTTATCAGACTTTTGAGTACATTTTTTCTTATGTTCCCATAAAAAAATCCCAGGCAGTGTGTACATTGCAAATAATTCGTAAATTTTTGTTTACGCATGGGTTTGATGACTTCTACTGAATTTTGAATAAAATTTCCTTTTTTTACGTACTGTCGTGATAAGTTCTTTTCCCTCGTGACATTTTTTTGATTTTGATTTAAAAAATTGAACTTGAGGTTCATAAATGTGATGTCTAGTTAAATGTTAGGCAAAGTTTAAAACAGAACCTTCACGAAAAAACATGTAGTCTTTACACAACGATGTCTTTACACCTATTTTTTCAATATACACGATAATTATTTATTTTCTAATATTCTCTAAATTTTAATGTTCATTCGTGTTACATTTTTTGTATGTTGACTTTAAAGACGCCTCTAACACTTCATTTCAAGCTTTCATTTGTAATAAATTAGTTTCTAACTTATCACTATTTAGGTGATCAATTATTGATTTCACTTTAAACAATTTTGCCTGTCCAGGCGATAGAAAAACGCTACGCATGTCCAGGTTGTTATTAAAATGCAACTAACGGTTAATAAGACTGAAGCGTTTAATAGGCATGCAGATAGAGAAACCAGGAGTAATGAAAAAATCTTGATTTGTAATCCAATAATCTTCTATACGTGATTTAGTTATAGTTAGCACACAATTGCTAGTACAATTGCAAAATACACGTATAATTCGTCAACATTAATGTCTTTCCATCGAGTAATTCGACTTTATGTGCAAAGCCCCCCTGAATCCAGCAACTTACTAGTCTCTTGTTGAACAAACACAAACCTTTCAATTACTCGATTATTAGGTTCGAAGGGCCAAAAACATGTTACGAAATTTTGTAAAGTGGACTGTATGTGTACTAACCTGCACCTCGCGGCACCGCTGGTCTTCGGGGTACCCCTCGTGCAGGTCAGATCCGGAAGGTTGCTGGTCGCCGCAAATAATTTGAAGGGCACTGCTAGTGTTTGTTTCACAGATATTACGATATTGATAGCGTGATTATGTATTAGATAAGAATTTTTGCGCGGCGCACACGCAATATGCGTTGCAACAGTTATGGCGGTCGGACCCGGAAGGAAGTGCGTTCCGCGTTGACGATACTCGCCGCGTCTTAAGATGCGTTCGGAAATCGTACAGATACAGTCATAGATTTATTTAGAAATATATTAAATTTGATTTTGCAGGTTTGTGCTAGAGTACGGAACAGCGAGTAATTGATCAATTCCATATCCTAATACAAAAATTGGCAGCCGAACTACAGTTTCGTGTCCAGTAATATCTTCTATAAGTTTACCGTCTCAATGTATTGTTAAAGACGAACTAGGTTTAAGTTTTAACTCTTGTCTTAGTAACCGGGTACCCGGGTACCTCCCGCGGTGTATCTGTGTGAATAGCTTAAAGCAAGTCCAATATTTCATTTTACGCTCTCAAATCGTCGTTTTTCAACTTAAAAGAAAGCTAGTTGTGAATTGATTAAATTAATTTATTAATTTATTTTTCTAAGCTTAAACTCTAGCCATCGCCCCATTAGCAACCGGGTACCCGGGTACCCACTGTGGAAAGCATAGGAAATAAATTAAATAAAATTTCATTATATGTGCATGCAAGTAAATTTTATTAAAAAATATGACACGTTTTTATAATTAATGAAACACATTTTACACGATTAACTGAGTGCTCGTCACATACTGGTTGGTGACAATTGGCACAAGCCTTGCGTGTCTTTCGCCGTCTTCTTATTGGCAAAGCATTGCAGACACGGCAAGATCCTATAACTATTTTCCTTCCGGTTTTATCTTTTGGAGTTTCTGGACCAGGATTTACCACGACTGTTTCTGTCAGTGCATGGCCTAAATTACTTTGAATGGCAATCTGTGTTGAAAAATGGCGCATTATTTGTGGATTCGCGGTACGATTTTCAATCATCGGCAATGCTAGTTCTTCACTTAGCTTACGCATAAATTGACGACGTTCATGTAGTTTGTGTGTGTTTTGATGTAGTTTTACATTTACGTAAACATTTTTTTGTCTTCAATTAATTTAGAAATGGCTATGTTAAATAACCTTTTTTTTTATGTTTTGTTTATATTTAGTACCTAAACCGATGGAGTATAGGCACTTTATTATTTCAAATGCTTAAATAAATAACCCTATTTTTACTTCTTTAATTATGTTTACTTCTGAGAAAGAAACAGATTTATTTGCCAACGTAATACAACACACATACTCACACTACATATATTAACGCAGAAAAAATGAAAACAATAAGTACATAAGTAACATATCTGGTAATGTAAGCGTCGCATGGCTGTGACACTTAGGAGACCACTCAGCTTAATGTCGCCCTGCGGCGTGAGCCACAGCGCAACGCTGATTTTCAGTGGTCACCTAGAGTGACATGCGAAAGCTTGCCAACATACAATTAATCGTAACAAATATTGAGCTTGAACTTAAATAAAAAAATACGAAATCAACATGAAACACAGAACTAACATTTACAAACACAAAAAAAAACGAAACAAAGCTAAAAATAAAACAAAAGTGAAAAAATAATAATTACAGTAATAAATTAAATGTATATAAAATGTATGTAAACAATAATAAAGATTCAGTGCCTTCGTCTCGCTTCCACACGCCATACAGGCCAGTTTGCGCATGCGCATTTTAAAACATTTTTTTGCGAAACGCTCGCGCGTGCCTATGCGTTAAGCCGGCTCTACACTCGCCCGCGAACCGCGGCCGTGAACCACATTGACACGCCGCGATAAATATAGCCCTCTACACTCGCAACCTTTCGCATTAACGTTCGCGCATTTGACTAAAATGGACGTGGAAGTTTCTGCTGCTCTGACATTGTGCGCTTTAGCGAATTACAATTATGCATTTATAAAGTCCAAAAAACAAATTAAGAAGAAATGGAGGAGAAGAAGGTGGTGGATGACACAAATCCATCGCAACAGAACCAGGCAAGTCTAGTATGACCTTAATAAGTTACTACAAATGGGGTTGGCCGGGCGAAGGTATTTGCAGATGGCGCCAGCATAGGATGAACCTGTCAGTCTTACCAAAACTCAAATTCTTGTATTTTTCGGAATTTTCTTGTTTAAGCCAAATCCCATAGAAAAAGGCTATTGACAGATCTATAATGGCACCATCAGTCAAATATTTGACAGTTGCCAACCCCATTTCCTTTAGCAGATTATATAGCATGGCTTGTTGCTGACTGTAGATAGCACAGCGAAAAAATATTATTAGCCATTTAAAAAAATATGTTTTTTTTTTCAATTATTTATTTCAGTGCGATTATGGAAAAGCAGCTGACCGAATTAGTAGGAGAACCTTCGGGTGAATTCAAAAAGTTTACAAGAATGTCTCTCTTAGATTTCGAGGAGTTATTATGTAAAGTTTCTCCACTAATTGCTAAGGAAGATACGCAATTACGAAAAGTAATCCCTGCTAAAACACGCCTCGCCATTACATTACGATTTTTGGCAACTGGAGATAGCCTAGAAAGTTTACACTTTTTGTTTAAAGTGTCACCTCAACTGATATCGCTGATAATACCCGAAGTGTGCCAAGCTTTGAATCAAGTACTGGAGACGGAAATAAAGGTAATTTAATATAAAACAAATACATAATAATCAAAAACATTTACTACGATAAGTGTCATATTAGCTTTTACAATTTGTAAACTAAACTTAGTAATTCAAGGAACCTGTGTGCCTAAATGTGATTTGGTTTCAATATTAAGAGAACTTGAAAGCAAACTTGAACGTGTCATTAGTATAATCTGTGTAGTCTTCAGTAGTTTTTGGAATCAACTCATTGCTTATTATAATCACTGATGAATCTCCTGCGGTTGCTGCTTCTTCTGGAATATGAATTACTGGTGAATGAAATGGTAGTGACTCTGAGTAGATGCGCTGTTCAATAGGTGCCCTCTGTTGCTGCATTGGCTGCTCTGAATAAGTGCTGCATGAACTAGTTCCCCTCTGTTGTTGCATGGGCGGCTCAGAGTAAGTACTGCGTGAACTAGTTCCCCTCTGTTGTTGCATGGGCGGCTCAGAGTAAGAACTGCGTGAACTAGTTGCCCTGAGTTGTTGCTGTGGTGATGGAGACTGTGATGAAACATACGTTTGAGCAGGCGAAAAATATCCAGGAATTTCTGATCGAGCTAGTGAAAAATAGGCAGGGGATTGTGGTTCTTTGCGTCGGTTATAACGCTGGAACATTTGATACATTTCACATATGAACTGTTCTCTTTCTTCTTCAGATAATAATCTCAACTTTTTGGCAATTATTTTACCGTGTAAGTCACATTCATCATCTTCCTGTGGCTGTCGAGCGCTTAATGTCGTTTTGAGTGTCGAAAGACAATCTTTAACCGTTTCTCCAGCAATCAAAAGCTCAGAGGGGTTGTTACGACGACGAATCGTTTTAGATATCATTTGTTGACTGTTTATATTACGACTCGGTCCAGCCTCCTGAGCCTCCTCATTTGTTTCATTATTTGCTGATTGTTCCTGAAATATAAAAAAATAATAATATTATAACTACTCGAAAATGTGCAACTTGTTTGTTTACCTTTATTTAAATACCTAAAAATACAGACTATAACGCTAAGTTGAATAAATTAAAGAAATTTATTTTCTTTTACAGATACCGACGTGCGCAGAAGAATGGCTTGAAATTGAAAAAGGATTTAAATTTCCTCTAGCTCTTGGTTCAATTGATGGAAAACATGTCGTTATACAATGCCCACGTGAAGCAGGATCGGAATATTTTAATTATAAGAAAACACACAGCATAGTATTGTTAGCTTTAGTTGACAGCAATTATAATTTTATATTTGCAGATATAGGATGCCGGGGCAGAATTAGTGATGGCGGCGTGTTTAGAAATAGTTTACTATGGAAAAAAATATGTCTGAATACATAAAACTTGCCTACACCACACCCCTTGCCTGGTTCATACAAAGATGTGCCCTATGTATTTTTAGGAGATGGTGCTTTTGCGCTGTCGACACATGTAATGAAACCTTATCCGGGTAACCATGATTCAGGATCCCCAAAACGTATATTTAATCAGAATCTATCAAGATCAAGGGTTGTAGTAGAAAATACATTTGGGATACTTGTCACAAAATTTAGAATATTTAAAAAACCGATTCCATTTAACCCGGAAAAAGTCTCACTTATAACAATGACGTGCATTTTACTGCATAATTTCTTACGAAAAAGTACCACTTCTTCACATATATATACACCGCCTGGAAACATAGACATTTATGATGAAAATAGTGTACTAATCGCACCTGGCTCATGGAGAAACGAAATCGAAACTACTTGTGCTGTTCGTAATATTCCAATCACAGCACGCCGAT
This sequence comes from Hyles euphorbiae, assembly GCA_023078785.2. Classification (NCBI taxonomy): domain Eukaryota; kingdom Metazoa; phylum Arthropoda; class Insecta; order Lepidoptera; family Sphingidae; genus Hyles; species Hyles euphorbiae. Next base: position 7,653,008 of record CM041042.1, read on the forward strand.
CAGCTCTGAATGCCCATGAAATAAGAGAAGAATTTACGAAGTACTTTGTAAGTAGGTACCTAGATAGATAAGTATAGATTATAATTAGGTATAAGATCTTTTTTTAAATTATCAAATAAAACATACTTACACTATTTATTGTTTTATTACATGCCACTCCTTCTCCGAGAAATGAATCCATAGTTTCATCATCATCATCATCATCATCATCATCATCAGCCTATTCGCGTCCACTGCTGTACATAGGCCTCTCCTATGGCACGCCACTCGGCTTGATCTTCAGCCCAACGTCTCCAACCGCTGCCAGCCATTCTTCGGATATCATCACTCCACCTCGTCGGAGGGCGTCCTACACTACGCTTACCGAGGCGCGGTCTCCACTCGAGAACACGTCTACCCCAACGGTTGTCGGTTCGCCGACAAATGTGACCAGCCCACTGCCACTTCAACTTGCTGATACGCTGGGCTATGTCGGTCACCTTGGTTCTCTGTCGGTTTCATAGTTTCATAGGCGAACCATATAGGTTTATATACTTCATCTGTGCTGGCACCACTGTGGATAGAATCCTTCACTTTTTTTCTGTACGTTCTGTAGCTGGACATTAGGGAATCCCTTTTCTTCTTCAAATCTGGCACTGGAATTTCCATGATTGCACTAATTCTCGTCTATGCATCGTGTGTCTTATTTTTATTTTTATGTCCTTCATGTTGGGCTTGCCAAAGCACGGGTTCTGCTTGATAGCACTCCAGGAACACTAATTCGCGATCGTTGCTCCACTGGGTGCTCATTTTGACGTCCGCTTGCTACTGCGTCTCGCACACAACTGTGAACACAGCGCGAGTGTGGATGCGTTCGCGTTCGCGCTTTGTTCGCGCTTCGCAAACCCTTTGATGGCGGCTCCATATTAGTGCCGTGAATTCACGCGCGAATTCTCGCCGTGAATTCACGGAACGAATCCATGCCTTCCACATTCACGAGATGCTCACTATAGTTCGAAACCCGCCGTGAAATGGACGTTGAAGCTGCTGCTGCAATAACTTTATTTGCTGTGTCCCTATACCACTATATAGATGTCCAAAACAAGAAAGTTATTAGAAGAAAACGTTCGAAAAGATGACTGAAATACATCGTAACCGATCAAGGTATGTTTGTTGGTGTAGTGAATATGATTAGAACTGTCTTTATTAAATATATAAAATTTATTTCAGACTTATCATGGAGAAGCAGCTATCTGAATTACATTCTGAACCCAGTGGTGAATTTAGGAAATTTACTCGTATGTCAACAGTAGACTTTGAATATTTACTTCAGAAAGTTTCTCTAATTATTTCCAAAAAAGATACCCAATTTAGACCAGCAATACCAGCAAGAATTCGTTTAGCCGTGACACTACGGTTTCTGGCTTCAGGAGAAAGCTATGAGAGCCTGCACTTCTTATTTAAAATTTCACCACAGCTTATATCAGAAATCGTACCTGAAGTATGTAAAGCCCTGGTTCATATACTAAGAAATGAAATCAAGGTAAGTAAAAACGCATTAAATAGTTTTATATGTTTTTATTAAAGTAGGTGCTTGAATCAAACTTTGTTTAATATTAATAACGTTCTTACTAAAAATTATAAAAATCAAGCATTCTCATATGCATCGGCTATTAAATTGCACTCATATTGAGATTGGGAAAAGGATTCAGTTTGAGTAGGGGTGGGGGGAGGAGGAGGCGAAACAATTTGATTAGACAAAATTCTGATTCTAGTTGTATTTGTATTAGAATGCTCAGGTATATTTATTACGGGGGGATATTGCGTGATGTTAGTTGTGTTGTTAATTATTGGTTCAGATTGAGCCATTTTGAAATCGTGGTTTGAATCATAAAAATATGATCTATGTAACGACATAGGTTCAGAATAGGAAGTAAAAGAAGACCCGGGCCTACTCGTATTCTGTTGATGAGATTGCAAGATATTGGGAGATGGTGAAGGAGTCGAAACAGATATCGGTGATGAAAAACGAATCTGATTTCGCCGTTGTATAAACATGCCATCAATTTGATGCATCAAAATTAATCTTTCGTCTTCTGGCAATTGTCTTAGCTTATTTGCAAAAAATTTTGCATAACGATCGCAATCATCTTCTTTTCCTGAGGATTATTGCGGCATAATGCTTGGTTCAGGTTAGCAAGGCTTTCTTTAATGAAGCTTCCAGCTTCTTGTAGCTCGGGCGGATTCTTACGGCGCCGTTTCGTTATTGTAGAATTTTCATCTGGCACAGGGTCTACATTTTCCTGGTTGTTTTCTTGGGAATCTTGAACGTTGCTCTCCTAAAAATTAAATATGTGTTAACGAAAATATATTTTTTGTTTCAGATTCCAGAAAGTGTAGAACAATGGTTGGAATTTGAAAATGGATTCAAGAATAAATTTCCTCGGTGTGTTGGTTCGTTAGATGGAAAACATATCGTTATGCAGTCACCCATGCACTCAGGATCAACCTACTACAACTATAAGAAAAGTTTTAGTATTGTACTTATGGCACTAGTAAACAGCGACTACAATTTCGTTTATGTCAATATAGGCGGTCAGGGTAAAATAAGTGACGGTGGAATATTTCAAAACTGTGAACTATGGCGAAGGATTACATCTAATTCCCTGTTTCTACCACCTCCGCGTCCACTTCCGGGATCTAATAAACCCGTGCCTTATGTATTTTTGGGTGATGGTGCCTTTGCACTCAGCACATCGGTAATGAAACCTTATCCGGGTAATCATGATTTAGGCACTCCAAAACGTGAATTTAATAGAAAATTATCCAGTGCACGAGTGGTGGTAGAAAACACTTTTGGCATATTGGCTTCAAAATTTAGAGTCTTTAGAAAACCATTGATGATATGCCCTGACAAAGCAAGTCTCATTACGATGACTTGTGTCCTACTACACAATTTTTTAAGGAAAAGTAACACATCTCGCCAGATTTACGCACCACCAGGTACGACTGACGTCTATAATAATGAGGGTATTCGTATAGCGGATGGTTCTTGGAGATCAGAAATTCAAGATACATGTGCTATACGCGATTTGCCTCAGATACCGCGTAGACCAAGTTTGACTGCAATTGAAATAAGAGAAGAATTTACTAAATGTTTTACTCCCAATATAGATACATAGGTTGCCAACATCTTTCGACATCTTTCTCCGTAGATTTAGGTTCTACTTAGCCATAAACTAATTACTAAATTAACTCTAGAACTGCGGCCGGTTTCCAGACCCAAATCTTGTGCATCTGCTTGTGCTAATGGTAATGTTTCATTGACCACAGCATCATGCCCATGTATTGGGGAAGGTAATCTCGCACGATTACAAATGTTGTGGAGTACACAACACGCAGTTACTATCCTTGCGACAGTGTCAGGATGGTAATGTAATACCCGATGTGCTAGGAGACATCGAAAACGCCCTTTCAATATTCCTATTGTTCGTTCTATTGAATTTCTGCCTGTTGCGTGTAATTTATTGTAATAGCTTTCCGGGGTTTCACCGGTTGCGCCTGCGACTGGAGTCATTAAATAAGAGCGCTGAGGATAACCGGCGTCTCCTAAAAGCAATAAAAAGTAACTACATAAGTGTCAATCCATGCTGTAGCCATCTTATTTTGCAGTAGGTATTTATTGCGTATTAAGTTAAAGATGTAACTAAATATTTTATTAAAAGCCCCTATGAGACAGGTCCTTTGATTAACTATATTTATTTAGCTATTTATTTTTATAGGGATTATATTAGTTTGGCAAAATGGGAAATGTATAACATATATTTCAGCCGTGGGTCAGTTTAGTCCGTTGTAATGGGCCGCGCCGTCACAAACAAGTTCATATTTATACTTGCCTAATAAATACACCACTTCACCCGAATTGGTCAAATTTTCTAAGTGGTCTCTGATAATTGAGTGGTTAAATACGAAACTATCGTGCGTCGCTCCACCATATGACGCATCTACGTGTATTATATTAAGGTCGGCATCACTAATCTGCAAAATATAAACATAAATACATCCAGCAATCACACAAATTGTATAACCTTGTTGTAAGATACTACCTAAGTCTTGCGTTGTGAGATATCTTTTTGGTCTCACAACTCTAATGGTACTGAAACAAACATAGGGTCCCAAAATTCACATTTATCTCGGTGCGGGGATTGAACCCGCCATGCCACCTCTTTTCGCCGGCCGAACTACACCACTAGGACTCTCAAATAAAATATAATATAAGTAGGTGTCATACATTACAACATCGTTCTTTTTATGTAGATGTATTTCAAATTAATCATAATACTTATATATTGCGATTGGAACATTGAAACTATTTTGTAAAAACCTTACCAATATAACATTCCGAGCGTGGAACCCTTTACGGCAAAAATACCTTTCTTCATTATCACGCGGCCTCACCATAGCGACGAAAGTACCATCAATACACCCGATCACCCTGGGAATACGAAATTTTTCATAAAATCTGTAATTAATCAATTTTTAATTACGTATGGTGTGGCAATTATACAATTTGAAGGGATGTTTAATAGCTACTTACCGCTCGGCTAATAATTGTCTTTCTGAACGATTTTGTGGAAATCTTAGATACTTTTTTACAATAGTAGGGTGAGTAATCGCTTCTACTATCTCTTTAACGGATCGGGATACGCATGTTTGAGATATATGTGTATTTGTATTTTTTCCTAGTATTCTTTGATAGCTCCCACTTGCGAGGAATGACAATGTGCAGAGAATCTAAAAAATAAAAGAGAATAATAAAAAAAAAATAGCGGAATACGCCAATAAATATTTGACAAAAAAAAGTGCTCAAGTACCTTGCATCTTGTTGAAAGCGCTCGACTAGGTCGCTTAGTTGGTACGAGTAAAGGGCGTAATTGAATCTCTAAATCTTGAATTAAGTCCTCCGAAAGTCTATAGATTTTAATAAAATCATCGCTACGGCTGGTAAGGGGCAAATTTCTTATAATTTGAGCTTGACGACGATTGTTTCTTACTTGTAATTCGTGGGCTTCTTTAAGAATACTTAACAATAGAAATGATCGAGCCATCTACAAACAAAGTATACATTAATTAAAGAAAAGTACTATAAAATAATATTGATAAACGTATGTATCGACATTTCGAACTTACCTTGATAATAAATACTTTTATAATCCTTTTTTAACTAATTAAATCACAATTTATTTTCTTTGCACTCACAAACTCGCACACCAAATACTAACTTATGATTTGACATGAAGATTCGAGGTGAGATTCGAAGTGAACATCGAATTCTTTGTTTCAGAATAGCAATCAACGTCAATTAGCTAAGATCTCACCTGAAAATAGTTCACTTCACTTGAGTTCTCACCTTATGGCGCTAGTGTAGATTTCATACAAGTTACAGAATGCCGATTAAGTTTTCACTGCGGATTCAGAAGTGATTTCGATCGTGAGTCGTTACAGAATCGCACGGCTGGATCGAGACGCCGCGTAGGGCATCAGTGACCTCAAGGTAAATCTAAATTTGAAGCTGATTTGTGAACCGTAGGCCATCTTTACCGAACATTTTCCTATAGCAGGTGACCGGAATGGCGCACTAGACCAATCCTTGAGTATGGTTTGTGAGTAATAGTAAATTTGTTGAAAATGTGGGTGAAATTGCAAAGCAATTAAGAAAAAACAAAGGCATCTATTATAAATCGTGTTTATTTGTAATAACTATTAATAAAACAGTATCTGTTAGTCACTAAATTATCAAAAAATCCTTTACAAATAACGATGAGATTTATTGAAGCATTGTAGGCAATATATTTCACCAGGCCAGTTCTTACAATATGTAACGACTTTTTTAGTTTTATTTCGAGCGACTTTTGATCCATATGTTTAAACATTTTCTTTATAGCAACAAACGCCGAAACGTCTCAATTTAGCAACAGGTCACTCTTTTTTCAGCAATTCATGCTTCATTCTTTTAACGTTTTTTTGTTGGTAGGATAGTATCGTTACTAGTTTCTTCCTCGCTATAAACTGTTTTTAAATTATGTATCTCACTATAAATACTAGATTCTAGTGCTTCAATGTGCTGTAAGTCTTCGTGAGAAATATCTAAGTCAAAGTCTAGATCGGATATATCCATTTCAGTGAATAAATACGTCCACAGACACACTAAGTGTTAATTCACACGTACCACAACCACACCACGTCGCAGCGACAAAATGTGGTCAAGCTGTGGTTACGTGTGAATAGTGTCGCAGCGGCTTTTTGCAGTTGCGTTGTGGTACCGACAAAATGTCGATGTGGTTGCGTTATCGTTGTCGTTGCGATGTGGTAACCACTTGGTCATGTGCAGTTATACTCCGGCTTTCGTAGAGGAAACACGGCTTGACTGAACGTAGTCATGGAGGAAAGATTGTTGTTGCTATCCTTGTTATGGCTTTTATTAATAAAAAGAAGACGACGACATCAGCGTATTCGTTGAAATAGAATTTATTGGGTACATCCTTTATTGGAAAACAAAAGTCAAAGTCAATTTCGTACTGATTATCCTAAACTTCGAAGGTTCAAGAAGAAATTTTATAAAAAATTTAGAATGAACAAGAATACATAATTTTGACTACTTGTTAAACGAACTGAATAGTGAGTTGCAAAAAAAAACACACGGCCATGAGAAAAAGCATACCATCTGTTGAACGTCTGGCAATGACATTGAGGTGAGTAATTTTTTTTATAGTTAATTATTTTTAAGTATTTAGAAAATATAAATAGTTCCATCTACCGGGACAGACTCACCGGGCATATGAAACTAATTTATAAAATATAAAATACAGGTGCAAATTAAGAGGCCGTACCTACCTGGTTTTGCTCGCGGCACTAGCGTCACTTTCATTTAAAAAATTATATCTTTTTATTTAAGGCATAGCTAAAAAGTGGCTGAGACAGATTTTTTAGATAGATTATGATTGTGGGCACGTTTCATATAGTTACCTATTATTACTACAGTATGCATGTACAGTGAGCGCCAAATCGACCTATCCTTATCTGTCAAATTTCTGCAACTAAATTTCAACCTAATTTCAAACGCATAGAGATCAACATCAGTTGTGGTTTTTTCACAGATTTTCGTAGGTCGATGTGTCGCTGACTGTACGTTACGCACACGCCACGCATCCGGTCTGCTCAGGCCTTTATTATTGCCAATGAGTTAATTTGCAACTGGTAGGGAGAATAGGAAGGCGAAAACAAAGAGCATACTTATATATTTTTATTTATTTTGTCATTCAAAAATCAACAGAGTAGGTAAATAATCAGTTAATCTCCGAAAATATCCGTTATAATCGGATCATTATAGTTTGAAGCCTGAGAAGAGACGCTGAGTGGAGATTCTGGTACTGAAATATCTCTGGGTGTGGATGCAGTACGCAAATTGCGAAGCTGTGGAGAGCTTGTTTCCATATCCGGCCGATACCTAGACGTTGATGGTCGCTCGTACGGTTGGTACGCTGGTGTCGTATACCCCTGTCCATATTCACTGTAATTATCATTACGTGTAGTTGTAGGTGTGTGATATTTTTGAATTACATTCAATATTTCTATCTGAGCATTCAGTTTCCAATCATCGCGAATGGTCTTAAATCTATCGTATAAAGATAGCAAAAAATGCATATCACTGTCACAGGACTTGTCAGGTTCCTGTGTACGAGTATGTGCAGTTACTTGATTGCTCAAATGACTTGTTATTTTTTTTATTAACCCATATTCTGCACCATCTTTTTGTCTTTGGATATTTTTTGGTCTCTTCCAAACTTCAGAGTCACTCGTTTCAGTAGTATTATCGTCTTCATGATCGATTTGTTCGATGTCATCGTCTTTGTTTTGTACTGGTAGAGACGATGTTGTATTTCGATTTTCAGACAATGGCTTTAATAATTGACTAAAGTAGTAGTATCTCTTTGAACTACCTGCTGAACCGCTTCTCTGTGAATTTTGTTTTTTAAGGTCTCTATTGAAAGAGTCTCTTAAGCTTTTCCATTTTCTTTGTAAGTTGGCAGCTGAAAAATTAATTGTTTAATTGAAATTTGTAGAAAAGTAAGTTGGTAGTTAAATTTGAAAATCCCTTCCCTACTATATATAATATTATAAATGCAAAAGTAACTCTGTCTGTCTGTCCGTATGTGACGCCGATTATTTATTCGTGTATGTTGATGTAGGAGCCTACGGTAAAACTTCCGATTCCACTATTTGGAGGGACTGCAGTTTATATGATGCAATGGAAAGAAATGATTTAGATCTACCTGGACCGCAAGCAATTACCCCTGTAGGTAGGCCCTTGCCTATGGTATTCATTGGCGATGAAGCCTTTGGATTACACAAACATTTGCTGCGACCATACAGCGGCAAGCAATTAACAATGAAAAAACGTGTTTTTAACTATAGATTATCACGAGCACGAAGATATGTGGAATGTTCCTTTGGAATTTTGACTAACAAATGGCGAATATTGCATAGGCCAATTAACGTGTCAGTTGAATTTGCAACAGACATAGTGAAAGCATGTGTCGTATTACATAATATAGTACGCAAGCGAGATGGCTATAAATTTAATGACACTTTATCGAAATCTCCTAAATAAAATACACGTGTTTCAGTATTTTTCATTTATTAAAATAGTTTAGAAGATATTTTTTTAAAAGAGGAGTGATGCTTTAAAGCAACACTGGACCATAAGACTAAAAAAACATAAAACTATGTATTAGAAACCTATTTCTGAAAAAATTATGATAGGTGAAAATTTCTAAAACAATTCTTAGATTTGGTATAACACAGTGCTACCCCACATTTCTCACACATGTTATACGTAAATCCAACGCACTTTGGAAGCTTGCACCTCATTTTTTTTTCAGACCATTGTGGCCAGTGGCCTATCTGGTCTTGGCGTACTGCCATTGGATTGTGCAGGTCCTTTGTGCCTTTTGGCTTGAATCTTGGTCTCCAGCGAACGCCGGCCAGACATACCAGACTTTGTACCCATTTTACATAGGGTCACTGCAACCTCCTGACGAAAATCTGCTGATGATAAAATGCTCGACGCTGAAAGATTTTTGTATTTAGCGACTCTTTTATAAAGTAACCATGCATTAGCCATCGTGAGGTCTAGATAATGATAGAACAACCGCACTTGCCATCGTTTACTACGTAGCCGTATCTTGTAGATCCCCATGATGCTGTCGATGAGGTCGACCCCACCCATGTGACGATTGTACTCTCCAACTACATAGGGTCGCTTTATTGTCACATACTTCGACTTTTGCTTGTCCCATCTGCGAACGTCAGCTTCTGGTTTTTGTCCAACAAAAGTTGAAGCAAGGACGACTATTTTGTTATCCTTCCAAGCAACAGTCGACACATCGATTCCGTTGACGTCAGCTACGTATTCTTCTGAATAACCCCGTTCTTTTTTCATAATTTCCTTTTCTGCTTGTAATTTACAATCTGGGATTCTATTTCTTCTCACTGTACCGAGACTGTGGATACCTTCTTTAGCCAGATACTCTAACAAACGAAGAGAGGTAAAATAATTATCAAAATATAGCTGGAAATTCTGGTGTCTTGGAATTATGCGCGCTAGTCTTGTGACGACATTGGATGATGCTCCCAAATCAGGCTCATCTTGTAGGACAATATTTTCCTTACCAGTTTCAATTTCAGTTTTATAGGCAAATCCAGAAACGCCACTCAACACGAAGATTTTGTAACCCCATTTGTGAGGCTTGTTGGGATTGTATCTCTTCAATGTATTTCGTGCTTTAGTGGAGCACATTTGCTCGTCAACGCAAAAGTGCTCTTCTAAAGGTGCGTCCAAACATTGAGCGGCAATCGAGCGCGGCTGCCGCGCGCGGCACGCCGCGCTATGATTGGACGACAGCCGCATTCGAACGCGCAATACTGCGCGCAAAAATTAGTCGGCTTCGTTCTAACTTGAGCGCGGCAGAAATGTGTCCTGCAAACGCCGCGTGTTGCTGCCGCGCTCTTGCCGCTCAATGTTTGGACACACCTTAATGGAACCTTGCTGAAGACCTCATTTAAAGAGTCCACCACCGGTCTTATTTTGAAAATTCGGTCATGATCTAGGCTGTTTCTTGGAAGGTCCTTGCTGTTATCGTTGAAATGTATAGTCTGACGAATTTTCTCAAATTTGTGCAATGGCATCGTTTCTTGAATTATTGTTGTACCTAGGATTGGGCTCCAATGATTAATAACTCTAGGTAACTGGATAAGAGACATTACATACACCACTCCTATGAATTGCCTGACATCCATTTCTGTCATGTGTGAAGTGCTATTGGGATCCTTTTGAACTCGGTAAAGGTTTGTCTCTTCTGCAATCTTTTGTATGAGTTCTTGAGGAAACAGGTATAAAAAGAACTGTATGGGAGTATCAAGGTCTAGAAGATCAGGACCCAAGGTCTTATTTCCCTTGAACATGAGCTGCTCGGCATTCAACTCAAGATTTTTTTTCTTCCAGCGTAATACCAACTTGGCAGGCTTTTTTTTTACCTTGGGATTGCTCGTTGCTCATTTGTTGGCTGTCTTGAGCTGAAGAAAGTTGAGGAACACTTACGTTTGATGGGTCAATTTCTGCGCTTGTAGATGGGTTTTCTTGTTTATCTTCTAAAGTTTCGATAAGAGAATCCATGTCAATGTCCAACGCCACATTGTCATCTTCAAATGTTTCCAGTTCTGGTATAAAATCAGGGTCCGCAAGGCTGTCATCGTCAAAATCTAGCCCATCCTCACTATCCGCACCATCTTCCAGCGCTGCAGCAATGTACTCGTCCGCAAGGGATTGCTTTCGAGCCCTCCTAGGACATAAAAAAACTCCTATAAACACTATGGCCATCATACACTGGTGGTAGGTCTCTCATATGTGAGAGGCTGCCTGGGTGGGTACCACCGCAATGTCTGTTTCTCCCGTCAAACAGCAGTTTAAATGCACTGTTGTGTTTCGGATTGAAGGACATTGTAGCCAGAGTAACTACTGGACATATTGAGACTTAACATCTTGTGTCTCAGGATGGCGAGCGCAGTGGAATGCCAGGCATTGCTTTGTAAATCAAGGTGTTGTTTGGTTTTGCTACTGTTCATGAGCGGTCGCATCGCTTACCATCAGGCAAACGGCATGCTCGTCTCGCCATTCAATGCAATAAAAAAAAAAAATACAGAACTACTCATAATAAATTCACCTTTTCGATCAATGTAGCCTACGAGCAACAAACAAGAATTTAAAAAAATGAACAAAACAAGACAATATTTTGGCAAAGATAACTTTAGATATTGAAATTCAGATACTTACCTATCCATATTTACCAAAATAACACCAAAAAACATCCAAAAACGAATTATTTACTATTTTTCAAATCGAAGCACGCACGCACTTGTTCAAATTACCCACAACTGACAAATGAAGTTTGATTTGCAACACGTAACGCCATCTAGTAAAATTTATCAGTACTACTTCTTTACTTCGGTTTGTAGACCACGGACTACAGTGCAATTTATCGACAAAGAATGAACCATTTTAATTTTATGGGCGATCAAACGGTATGTTGCTTACAGTCTACAATATGCTACAGAGGGTTAAATAATTATAATTTATGTATTATGTGTAGGTATTAAAATGACTAAAGCATTTAATATGTTTCAAATAAAACAGGTTATAAATATATTTATTTTTAATTCTTTCTTTTATATTAATAAATCTTTTTTTTTTTCATTTACTGTGTTTTAATTACCTTTGGTATTGAAAAACTTAACATCTTACTTAACACATAACCTAAAACATTATTTACAGTAATTTTTATAAAATTCAAAATCATTTAGTGCTATTTGTTAGAATAGCAGAGGCTAGAGATGACAAAGCTGTGGCCATGTTTTCCAGGGCCCCTGCCATTCTGTCAATGTGGGTGGAAAGCTCAGCAAATGCTTGTGCAGTTGTATTTTCAGCTTCCACCCGGCGTGTTTCTATCTCAGCCAGGCGATTCCTCTCTGTCTCCACAGAGTTTGGACGGACTTTGCGAAGCCTTGGGCGTTTTCTTATTAATCGTGGAACTGTAGCATGGTGTGGGCTCCTCTCCCGTTCAATTGCACCTGTTAAGGAAAAAGTAGGAATGTTATGTACTTTCAATTTGGAACTACTTTTATTCAAAACAAACATTATGAAATTTAAAAAACCTAGAATGGGAACATAATATAGTTATAACATCTATATAAAAATGTATTAGTATATAATTAGATTTCGTTTTCAGTAGCAGTCTTGAATCTTGATATACCCTGTATATCAAGATTCAAGACTGTGTATATATATATATATATATATATATATATATATATATATATATATATTATTTAGTTTCTTTTGTTAATGTACTCTTGTTGCACGTCAAGCCCTATTTACTACTCCAACAATTCCTGTTCATCCAAAGGTTGCCAGGAAGAAATCGCTTAATGCGATATGGTCACCCATTGTACTATTGAATTTTTGCCTGTTATATTTATTTATTATGTAACTTAAGATGTACAATAAAGAGTATAAATAAAATTAGACTGCTTAGGCTTTAATTTATAAAAGTGAAGGATTTAATTATTCTGTAGTTAAACATAAAATTACATTGAAAAGAATACCGGTATTATGTACATGTGAAGCTGGGCTGGTAGGCTGGCTGGTTGTGTGGTCCAAATGTACTGGAATTTGGCTATCTGACACACTCGCTTCTATATCCGGCACAATGATAACATCCTGCAACAAGCAAGAGAATTATTACTAAGCAAATTACCTATATGTTTGTCAATAGTAATAATAAAGTATCATTATTTATTAATTAAATGAAATCTTACTGAGTCCGGAAAAGGATTTGGTGCCAGTCCTTCGTCACCAGTGCCAAAATCCTGTCCCCCCATCACAGCAATCATCCTGTGGTCAAGGGAACCCAGTTCAGGTAGATTTGCAGCTGGTCCACCTCCAGTGCGTCTTAATGAGGCGTTATGTAAGGCACAATGCTTCTTCAGAGCGCATTTTTTTTCGGACCAATACTAAAACAATTTTATATTTTTCTTATTAAAGGTAAAAAGTGCATGAAATGCGAAAACCATTAAGTATATTACTGGACGACCACTTACCTTAGTCCAACCAATGCCATCTTTTACTGCGCCGCCTAGGGAATTCAATCATATTGCCAACATAGCCCATTTTCTTTTTGTCTCAGCCCTTGCTGAGCTAGTACGAAGCAAACCTTTCGCAATGCCGGGATTCTGCTCCAGAAACTCGACTAAAGCTTCAGTTTGGGCAAAGCTAGGGCGAGGCGCCATTTTACGACAAATCTCAATTTAATACTGAATAGTTACACTTAATACGAAATAATTTCGTGGACAATAAGTTGTTTGTGTGCGATGTTTATTTTACGCCTTGAGAAGTTTCAAATAAACAAAGCGGTCCCGCTTAAGCTCTTAATGTATATTTTTGGATCATGGAACGAGGCTTTTGATTCGAGTTTTATACTTATGTTATTAAATAGAATATTATATTAAGGAAATACATATTTAATATATTGTTTACACTTACATATATTAACTATCTAGTTATTTAATAAGGCTATATTACTAGGTTTTAGCCAGTATTGTTGTTTAACAATGTCAATGCAAGGCTTAGGATTTGTGTTTCCAGAGTAGCGATGTTGTACAAATCGGTTCCGCAATTGGTCTGATATTGTCTTGGATTGTTATTGATATTAATTTCAAGAGTAGACTAGCTGAAGGTGAATTATCGTGGCAGTACAATAAAGCGTGAATGTTGTTGTTAGGTATACTCGGTTTAATAAACAGTAATTAATAAACTTTTTTTTTCTTTTGTTTCCTTATTATCAAAATCGTCATAAAACTTCATGCAAAGGTTTTCCCATGCTTTGTTTTTTAAAATGCGATTGGAATACTCCTCTGTCCTTTGATCCCAAATGCATGGCAAATTGCGAATCTCCTCAATAAACATATCCGTGTCAAAAGTCTCGGAGTCGGACATTTTAATTTTTCGCACAACCACGCCGCAGCGCAGTACAACGCAGAGTGAAAGGGGGGAGCGCACGCGCAGTCGCTAGCTAGGCGCACGCTGTTGATGACGTCATGTCGTGGCGATGTGGTCGCGGTGCCGCCGCCGGTGGTGGCGTTGCCGTCGCGATGTGGTTGCGACGTGGTCGTATTACACAGGTGGTCGGTAACAACGGCAAAATGTGGTACGTGTAAATTGTAATATTCATTTTCAATACAAAATATACGCCCGACCACATGGCGTCGTTGTGGTGTGGTTGTGGTACGTGTGAATTGACCCTAACTCAACCGCTCGGCGCGAGCGCTTACGGACGACTGAGGTGTGGGGTGACTGGAGGCGTGCCCTACCCGGCGCCTCCATAACGAATATTCGCTTTTAAGTATTACAGCGCCGCGTAGGTCAATTATGACCTCACGAAGTTTTTTTGAAATATCTACGGAACCCAGTTGCTGATCAAAACACTTCCCATATAAAAATGTATACTTTGACCTAACGCTTATATTTCCACGACAAAAGTTTTTTTGTTTTTTTTTTATCTTTTATATTACCAGCAGAGAACGTGTTAATGTAGCCCTGCAAAAAGAAATCCAAGGAGGTTAGGCCCGGAGATCGCGGTGGCCACCGTGCAGGTCTGATTCATTGTTGTCCAACAGTCAATAATACAAAAACACTAACACATCGTGATACGCTCACCTACACCGCATCTACTTCACCCACACATACATCACCGCTACTTGTGTTGATAGGGAAGATGAACAGGGAAATATTCAGCCTGGTTCATGGAGGAGCCAAATACATGCCCTACAGAGTATTGGCAATCAAGGTAGCAATCATTCAGCAGAAATAGCAAGAGAGAAAAGAGAAGTTTTAAAAAATATGTTTAATAACGAAGGAAGAGTTGCTTGGCAATTAAATAGCATACATTAACAATCGACTTCGAAAATCAACATTGAAACGGACACGAGCTTCTTTTGTTGTAGTATGCGTGTGTCTTTAAGTGGCTTTATAATTTTGCTTAAATGTAATTTTCGTTTAAAATAAATAATAATGTGATTTTACTTACTATGGTTTTTCTCCTCATAGAAACCGGCTTTACAAACGAATCATATTCATCAAACCATTTTGCCTTTGGCTTATAAACGCTCCCCCCAGCCCCAGATCTTGTAGATTTTTCGATTTTGTCGAGTTCCAAGTAGTACGTATTTCGAATACTTTTGATTTTTGATTTAACTTCATCGAGAGTCAGTTCTTCTATGTTCATTCCTACACGAAGTTGTTCTAGTGCCGAAGCGCGCATTTCTTTATTTTTGTATGCATCGCAACGCTTATCCCACAAGCATTCGTGCTCTCTATAAAGTTGTACGAATTTCAAAGTATCCTCTTCGTTGAATTTTCTCGGCATTTTGTCGCAGAAATTCCAAATAAAACAACAAAGAACACACACCGTACGGACGTTCGCCAGTGACTGGCGAGACTCGTCTACACGTGTCCGCAACGCTGGCGCGGGGGTCGAAGGGTATGCGGGCGGAGGTCACTGGCTAGAAAAATAGACGGTCGCTCTATTCTCGCCAGCGTCGGCAGCCAGCGCTGGCTTGGCTTGAAAAACTGTTTACACAAGGCCAATACTAAGCCAGCACTGGCTGCCAGTCTTATTGGCAGCCAGTGTTGGCTCCGTGTAAACTATGCTTAAGTGATTAAAAAATGGCAAATTAGTATATTACATTAAAATTGTTATTTCTGGGATTTTGAATGTGTACTTATATGTATGATAAATCTCTTAGTAAGAAAAATCAAAAGCATTTGTTAGACACTTTTTATTAATAAATAACTTACTGAATAATGATGTGTACTTCAGCATTGCACTGGTTTGTGCACTCAAAACTTGGGCAGCTGCACTCACTTTCATCTTCTTTATTTTTGAAGGAATGACATGGTGATCAGTCAATTATCATAATCATAAATATATCAAATATCAATTATTTACTCACGCAGTATAAATATTAAATACTACCAATTATTTAATAAGAAATATAGTCAGGCGTACTTAAAAGTTCATTAATTTTATGTACAAAAGGGTATAGCGGGATAAGCATGGCCAAATGGCCCCTTCTCTAGATCTTGGGACTTATTTACGTTGATTATTTGGTGAGTGGAACTGTGCAATAATATAGCGTTTTTACCCCTTTATCATTAATATTTTTGAAGATAGTCACAAAAGTATTCATAACTGAGGGATCGAAAAAAAAAATTTTTTTTACTGGATCTACTGAATCAAATCGAATTTGGCCAAATGGAATTTGTAGAGGGAAAAAAGTATTATAATATATATTTTTTTGAGATTTTTCAAGCTATAGAAAGTATTGAAAAAATTAGGGGTTTTAAAAAAAAATGATATTTCCCACAGTTCTATTAGAGTGACACCTCTATAAAAAATGTCAATAATTATTTATTAAACCTAGTTACATATTGTTCAATTCACATTTAAATCAAAACACTCGAACACTTCGAAAAAAAAATTAGTATGAACGTTATCATTCAAAATCTACAGCTGGCTATCGTTTGATTTACATACATATAACACTTATGTTGTAATATCTTCCACAGGGCGTGTGAATTTTTCTATTTTACGCAGATCATGTAACCATCATTACTAATCATCATCACTATCTTGGTTAATTACTACTGGAATTTTGTCCGTGGTAAATATACTTGATAATATTTCCGCAGGTCGTATTATGCGTGACAAGTATCTCGCAAATGATAAATAATATATAATTGCAGCTACATGAGAGCAGCAACCCACAGTACGGTTGCCATTGGGACAATCACAACAATAGCGTTGAATACTTTGATGTCCTATACCGTTAGGAACATAGTCTATGTACATATGGTAGACTTTGCGATTTATATGCCGAGATTTAACTTCTGCTTTAATTATATTTGGTGTTTGCTTAACATATTGTACATATAGGTTGCCCTGATCATCCATTATCTCAGCTAAGTATGAAACAGCTTGTGAAAACTGGTAACTCCCTGTAAATAAAATTTTAAGTTCTCGTTCAGATAAATGTGGAAAATCTAAAAGTTTAAGAGTATTTAGATTTTGTAGATTCGACTTCCTTCTATTCCATCGTTGTTCTTTAACTTCTTCAGCTAAACTATTCACTACATTCATTTTACTCTCCATATATTCAATAATTATTTCGGTCAATTCACCGTCAGAACTTAGTCTTTTCCCATATCTATTGTGTAAAAATCCAACTATTTTACACAATACATTTACTTGAGGTAGCATTTTGTTATCTAAACTATGATGCAATAGACGATATTTCTGAGCTATCATACCATGGACTGCCTCGACTACCCAACGTAATTTTGTTATTTTTCTTGATAAGTTTGCTTCTTCCGTTGATAATTGATCTCTTCTACCCTTGAACGCGGGCATAAGTGCAATATATCCTTTATTTGTTATGTGATCGACTGCATCACGAAATCCTCGATCGACTATAAATAAGTCATTAGCTTGTAACAAAGATTTTATACCAATTGGATCTTCTAAGATTTGTTTCATTATCGTTGCATCATTTACATTTCCATAAAAAGGTCCTGCTATATCTACAATGTATCCATTTGTTGAACAAATTGTGAATGGCTTGCATAAATGAACTTTCTTTTGACCAGAGTAGGATTGTTTTTGATAGTAATTATTACTACTCTTTTGATGACGTAAATATGTGCCATCAAAAATTAATATGAGCTGATTTTCTCCAGCACCCAACAATTTTCGTGCAGTATGGGTTGTATTAGAAATTATTTGTTCACGAGAAATACAGTTGTAACCAAAACAATTTGGTAAAATATCTTTCTCAAAGCTTTTCATCACATCATTGAAAAAATCAGATACCTGTTGTTCGTATTTGAGTTCAAAAATATTAGCAATAATTCTATTTGAATTTCCAGTACGCAACTTGAAAAGAAATATAACTAATGCTTGCAATATTGTCCGATTACTTGTATTTCTCATTGAAGTTAATAAACTGAGCAGTTCTTTGATACTCGCCCATGTAAAACCAGTGAGAGCTTTTAACTGAACTTCAGGCATAGAAGATTCTGTTATTCTATCAAACAATGATAATGTACTCTGTCTGGATAGTAGATTCAAGAAAGAAACTATTTCCTTTTCACTCACTTTGCTAGTATTTGAAACTGGACGTAATAAAGAGAGTTCATCCTCGTAAAAGTGGTTACCAATCATATGACAGCTACAACAACGAGCACCAAGTGGTATAAAAATATTTTTCTTAAGAAACACGTCACAACGTGTTGCAAACGGTATTCTATGGAGATTTGTTGTAGATCGACATATTATACAATATCTATGCGTAGAGACAACACGTCGAAAAGGTAATTCTATATAGTTCACATCAGAGGTAGAAACACTAAGATCGCTATCTTGATCTGAACTCAACATTTCATCATCACTACTGGCACTGTCGCTATGATCAGAATTACCAAGTACATCGCTAAGAGAAGCTGTGCTTGTACTTGCTTTTTTCCTATAAATGAGAAGACGACATTTGCCACAAAGTATATCATTGATGGAAATATTAATTTTCAAGTATTGACTGTATGATCTTGCTTCTTTGTTGTCACTTATAACTTTCTTCTTGCCCTTGACTTGATGCACTACCTTATTACAATTTATACACTTTTTACTCATTTTGAACTACAGAAAATGGTTTGTAAATGTAATTGAAATTTTCTACTTATTAACAAAAGCATATGCACTCCGCACGCTGATGGATGAGTAATGAATATTACAATATACTTCGAACGACGCGAAAAAAGACATGTATAAACGTGTTGGCTTATGTGAGTAATATGATATCTTGTTTTGACTTCTTATTTATTGAAATGAAAAGAAATAATTTGATAGGTCCATGATACATCTCTTTTGTTGTATGTTAGCAATAGTCTATAAAAGGCCACTTTCATACTAATTTTTTTTTTCGAAGTGTTCGAGTGTTTTGATTTAAATGTGAATTGAACAATATGTAACTAGGTTTAATAAATAATTATTGACATTTTTTATAGAGGTGTCACTCTAATAGAACTGTGGGAAATATCATTTTTTTTTAAAATCCCTAATTTTTTCAATACTTTCTATAGCTTGAAAAATCTCAAAAAAATATATATTATAATACTTTTTTCCCTCTACAAATTCCATTTGGCCAAATTCGATTTGATTCAGTAGATCCCGTAAAATAAATTTTTTTTTCGAACCCTCAGTTATAAATACTTTTGTGACTATCTTCAAAAATATTAATGATAAAGGGGTAAAAATGCTATATTATTGCACAGTTCCACTCACCAAATAATCAACGTAAATAAGTCCCAAGATCTAGAGAAGGGGCCATTTGGCCATGCTTATCCCGCTATACCCTTTATTTACAAGATATTTACAATGTTTTATTTAATAAATAACTACTTAAAGGATGGCACAGAAAAAAAATTGTTAGCATGGCATATACTTACTAGGTATTTAAGATTTATTAAAAGAAGTCGGTTGATTTTTTTAAATATTATTTATTATTAAATTTCGACCAATATTAAAAGTTTTTGTTCCCATGCATGTGAGCCTCGTGCGTTGGTCATTAATGATGTGCTCCGCCTTCGAGAAAGCCCGTTCACAGGGCACAGAGGTAACAATAATATTAAAATATTTAACAAATATTAAAAATAGCGACGGGTAAATACTTCTGTGACCACGCCACCATTCAAGAGGGCAGCTTTCCCTGCTTATCACTGCCTGTTTTAAATACATTTCAACTTTACCATAGGTGAAGCGGGGCTGTAGCGACGCTGAAATTTTTTGTTCGATAGCATTCTATAACGAAAACGATGGTAAAGAACTTTCTGAATATACATTGTGTTGTTCCTCGCCGAGTATACTACAAATTTGTTCAATTACGAACGTTTTCGTTCTCGTTAACGTCGCTTCGTCAAAAGCGGATTGCTTGAAAAGGGAATCTAAAAGTGCCGACACCGCGATGTGTATATTCCGATTTATATTGTGGAATCTTTGTTTTAAGCCCGAATTTATATTCTTAGCTAATGCTAAAACGGGAGCGTAATAATTTAGACTCGACGACATTTGTTCATATACGTTAGTTATATAGTCCTTGAGTAATCACTATTGCCTTGCTTGCTGTTAAATAATTTTCGGCGCTGATTATAACAGTAGCCTGATAAAGAGGCTTTAAAACTTCGCAAAGCTGCTCCAAATATTTCCACTCTTGGAGTGGTATTATTGGTAAATCCACATTTAAATTTGGTACTGATGCCCTGATGGCCTCTTGCAATTGTACGAACCGCTGCAACATAAGACATGTTGAGTTCCAACGTGTTGGAACTGACATAATCAAGATTAGTGCATTTCCTTCTGACACGCCCTGCGAATTTATTTGATATTTAATTAATTTTTTCTTCGCATTGGAACTTAAAATGTTTTACTGATTTTTTAATCTTTGATATAGTACTTTCTATTTCAGGTAGTGCCAATGCATGTTGGGCTATCAAATTCAGCGTATGTGCATAGCAACCATGATGTTGATATCCTAATAAAGTGGCTGCACATTGCATGTATAATCTCATCTCTCAGAGTCTATATCTCAGAGTAGTCAAACACTGTTTTATGTTCCAGAGCATATCATTTCAACTTCCAATTATCTATACAAGTATCCATATATCCGGTATTCAATAGCCATTAACCAATTTATCCAATTCATCCAATGTATCCGATTTATCCAATATATCAAACAAATCTAATATCATATCCAATCCTTGAAAGTAACTGTTAACCATCACGCCACACTCCCGCGCGCCCGTCTCTCCAAGATGGCCTCCCTCCTCCCTCCACCTGCCATCGCGTCTCACTAGGGTTGCCAGAGTGTCATTATTTATTTATATATACATCACTTATATTAAACTAATTTATGTTCTTGTTAAATCTATAAGTCGATAAACGACATAAATAAGAACCTTACACATGTTAGATGCATTGTCGGTGACAAAAAAAATACTTTGCCCACCAAGTTCCACTCATGTATCGCCGAAGTAGGGGAGAACAGAGTAATGAGAGCCGCCTATTACGAGAAATTTTTAATAAAAATCACGTTGGTCGAGATATTTCTAATTTTTTTTATTATAAAGTCTTACCTTCATTATTAGAAAATATTTGAATCACAGTTATAATAGAAAAGTTTTACTAAAAAAGTCAGTCGCTCCTATTGCCCCATTACCCGACAAATGCGGCTAATGAGAGCCCATTTAATGCTCATACGGAAAATGGGAGCCATTATTATCACTTAAAAAAAATTAACAAAATGTACTATACATTATTACATCTAGTTATTACAATTATCAATATAGTAAAAAGCTTGGTAACACAAGTTAAAATGAAAACAAATTCAAACTAAACGGAGATAAAATATGAAAATGTTAACTGAAAGCAAAAGATCCCGACTTTAAGGATCCAAACAAAATGCACAAATATAAAAATCTGGACTATCACTTCCAGAACACTCCTTATGGGCCCAGTTTCCGCAACTTGTGCATCGGTACCACATCTCTACTTTTTCCAGTATTTAAACAAATTGCACATAAATTATCCACTTCAGAATATTTTGACTCATCGTCGCAGATAGCATTTTCGTCTACTTGATCAATTGATGAGTCTTTATCATCACTTTGAAACAAAAACTTTGTTGCCTTTCTTATCCTTGTGTTTCTGGTTGTAGTCTTCTTATTAAGTCATTCTTTTTCCGTTCCTTAATCTCTATTTTAGCAGCATAAACTTGCTTTGGATCAGGAACTATAATTTTCTTATTTCGAGAAAGTAAATTAATTTCTGACCATTCAATGTCAGTGTACGACGTTTTGTACTTTAAAATATTTGGTGTGTCTTTGGTAATCTTCATCATTTTAACTTGAATCTTTAGCTTATTTAAAGTAGTAATACCTCGATCACTAACTAATCTTTTTAAATTAATATAATCGGTGTGTGATAGTTCATTTACTCTTAGTGGTTCCCCAGTTTTCTTAGGCTCTTTAATTATTTGTACGTACTGGCTTGGTAGGTAAATTGGACCAGTTTTCAAGGAACGTTTTATTTACTTTTCGATTACCGAATGTATGGCGTCACCTTCGTTTTGCATATGTCCGGCTACCAAAAAATTATGACCAATGGAATTTAAATTACTAAACTTCAATATTGCATACATGTACAATCCAACAATAAACTTATTTTTGTTTTACACAGTTATCCGAATAAAAAACTAGATCAACGGGTTGGTCACCCTTATAATCATGCAATTCTTTTTCTATATATTTAAGCAAACAGCTACCAATTTCATCTGAACCCCGATTACCCTGACCCTCGTGCCAAAAATAACAATCGGTAATACTGTTATTTACAATAGTGTCTCCATTGTAACTATCATCTTCCATCTGTTGCCTTTTATTCTTTTTTCCCGATTCTTCTGCTTTCAATTTGCTTAACGTAAAGTTCATATTATTTAATTTGCTCTTATAATAAAAAACAGAAACATCACCACGAGGTACCTGTAAAACTGCTTGTAAATCGTATACAGATACAATCAGGTTTTTGTTTTCTTTTAGGGCTTTTTTATCTTGCTTTTTTTCTTCCCTGGATAAAATTTTGTCAACTAAATGTTCATCATATTTTTTCTTGACCAGTAGTTTACGTTCAGAAACTGCATTTTCATAAGCTACACATAATTCACATCTGTCTTTTTGGCACAAAAAATCCTAAATTAAATTCACCGTTAAAAATACGACTGTACATTACATAGTTTCCAAAGTTACGTCCATCTTGTTTACACTCATTCACATAATCTCTATGTAAGTCAGATATAGTCTTTCCTCCATCAATGAATTCCCGTGTTGTTGGTGCTCTTAAATAATGACTTTCAATTTTCGGTATACGTTTTATATGATCTCTTATATCAATTTTTATAGTGCCACCTACAGTATAATGTTGACCGTGTTTCCCTCTTTCATCTTCTTTCAAAAATACTCCATCATGAGAAAACTAGTTAAATTATCATTACAATTTAAATCTATTAATACTCCAATAATATAAATTGCTTCGCTTACAGTTAATGCAGCGGCCACATACTCGGATTCTGCTGTTGATAACGCCACCGTTTGCTGCTTTCTTGAACATCAAGTCACCAAGTTTCCTTTATGAAAAATTGCAGCACCTGACACACTTTTGCGGTCTATCTTCTCACTTCCCCAGTCTGAGTCTGAAAAAGCCTGTAAGTAATTTTTATTAGTATTACCCTTTTTGTAAACTAAGCCTTTATCTTTTGTTTGTTTCAGGTATCTCAATACTCTCTTTGCAGCTTGCCACAAGATAGGTGTTAGGCTGTCCATGTATCTGCTCAAGAATCCAGTTGAATATGCAATGTCTGGTCTGCTAATAGTTGCAATATACATTAATGCTCCAACAAGTTCTCTATATGGGATATTATTAAATATATTGTCTTTTTCACTTTCTATGTTTAATCCAATCTCCATAGGCGTACTTATTCCTTTACAATCTTGCATATTATATTTTAATAAAATTTTCTCTATCATTTGAGTTTGTTTTAGAAAGAAAGAAAGAAAGAAAGAAAAACTATTTATTGATACACAGACGCAACGTACATAAAGCACATAGTATTATAAAACTTAATAATAAAAAATGGCTGATCGCGTCTGTGACCGGTAGGTGGCCACTCAGCTTTATGTTGTGAAGTGGTGCAAACCACAACACAACGCTGATTTTCAGTGGCCACCTTAAGTGACGTACCGACGTCAAACCAATTACTCAAGTTTATATACAAAATAAAAAAAGAAACGAAAATAACAGTAATAAAAAAAATAAAATAAAATAACTAATAATATGCACAATATTATAAAATTACAATAACATCTGTTTCGCAATCGACGTTTTGCACGTGCACACAACTGCGTCGTTATAATTTATTTAGTTGCGATGTACAAGCCGTCGCAGGCGCAAGTTGCAGTGACCGCGGCGTGTGCAAATAAATAACATAACCAACAATTGGAAACAAATAAAATGTCACCTAAAGTGGGTATAATGTTATAGCTACACGCCATAAAATATACCGTTCTTACGGGAAACCACACCAAGAGGGATATAATTGTATCACATAGAATAGTGATTTTATTGTCATTTCTCCATTTGAGTTTGTTATTTCCATCCCAAGAAATTTATTTATATTTCCAAGATCTTTAGCTTTAAATTCTTCTTTCAATTTGTTTATTACTGTTTGTCCATTTCCCATTATTAATATATCATCAACAAATATTAAAACATATATATTGTTTCCTATATATAGACAGAAATCATTTTGTGATTGCTTTAATCGAGTTTTTAATAGGGTTTGGGGTTTGGTTTACTCTGGTGTCACTTGCGAAATAAGCTGTTTTCTCGGAGTGATTGCTGCATTAACATTACTTTTTCCACATACACCAACAGTCTTAACAAGAGAAGACATTTCTAGTTGATTAACAGACTTGCTTGCAGTAGGTTCAGGTTCTATGTCTAATTTTTTTTAAGAGTACCAGTTAAAGATCCAGCAATATGGATATCTTCATCTACACTGTTATTAGGATTCTGTATCTACTGGTAATCAATAAGATTTTTGTCTTGATTGCACCTTAAATTGATTGCTGCCTCTTCAGTGACAGACTGACTTTGAGTTGAATTTTCAGAAATTGTGGTCAATGGCTTCAGTCAATCAGTAACAAATGAGCATAGAAAATCTTCTTCACTGAATATATCTCTATTAAATGGGCATATACCTGTTACTTTAAAACTTTTTATTATGTTTTTGGGCGTGAACGCAAGGGGATATGCATCGCCGACGATTTCTGAAATATCATAAATAGTTATTGGCTTCCCAGGGTGATTTAGAATCCAGTTATCAGCCGCTTTGTTGTACTGTGCCTTAAATGGTCCAAACACACAACGATCCAAGGGTTGTAAATTATTTGATGTATGCGGAGGCAATGTGAGCAGAATTATACCACTTTTGGCGGCTTTTTCAATAATTTCAATTGAGATATGCGTTTCATGGTTATCCATCGTTAAGAGAACTGGATTTTCTTTCGTAGGTTTACAATTTGTATGAAATGATCCAGATATTTTCTGAAAATTAATTCTGTTGACCATCCAGATTGGTTGGCTGCACCAATCGTACCGGGAGGAGCATCTTTTAACATATCGACGCAGGAAAGCGATTTTGTCGTATCTCGAAACAAGCAATTTTACACCAGCACCAAAAAGAATATAAAAAAATTTAATAACCTCCAAACTAGAAAACTAAGGAATACCATTTCTTTAATAATAACATTTCAAAATAAAACCTTACATTTTTACGAGGAAATTCAATGCGGTATTTTTTTTTATGAATTATTATATATGAAATAATATACAAAACGCATATACGCATTTTTGAGATACGACAAAATCGCTTTCCTGCGTCGATATTGTCTTTAAAGAAAACTCTAGGAAAGACCATCAATGGTGGGATTGAATTTCCAATTGCATTTATACAAGCAATCATGGTACGATTTACTCCACTTTCTGCTGATGTAGATTTACCTAGCTGTTTTATATTTTTTGGGGCTAGAACTTTTCTGGGGTTATGAACTGTGGATATTCCAGTCTCATCTAGATTGTAAATATTTTCCGGAGTGAAGTGGTGTTTTTCGATTACTTTTTCGAGATTATCAAAAAATGTAGAAATATTAGCTCTGATAAAACTACTTGCTCGCGACAGACTGGTTGCTTCAGGCTTTCGTAGGGATAAATGAAGATGACGTTGACGATAATATCTAAGCCATCCCAACCCAGCCATATTGTTTTCGTGCCAGCCCCTTGGGATGTTTTGTTTTTGCTTCATCACTGCAAACTGGTATGCCAGCTCTCTGACTTGCTTAGCATTTAAGCCCATATTGTAGGTAAGCTGCTTTTTCTAAATATTCTTCAATCTGTTTCTCTTCTTCCTCATCAAATACTTTTTTCACGTCATTTCTCAAAATATCTCATTGGTCTCGCTCAGATTCTTGTCCTTGTTCATAAGAAGATATTTAAATATGGTAGACTTTGGTATATTATATTTTTCTCCAACTTTTCGCTAAGAACATCCGCTTCTAACCTCTTTGATTGCCTCAGATAATGTCTCTGGACACAACTTTTTTCGCGTTTTCCCATCCTTACTACGAGGCTCTGAAAAAAGTAATAAAAATACATCTAAAACGTAATATGTACCTGTGGACAGTCCATAGGTACATACATTTCGATGTCCACAGGTACAAATCTGACATTATAACCTTAAAATATGTTACCGTCATGATAGCCACGAGTTGAGATTATTATACCGCTTAAAATGGATGTTTAACGATGTAGACGACAATCTAACCAAAAATAGCTATCTATATTCTGCATATATTGACAAAATATAGGAGGACAGAGATAAATACTTACTTTTTTGAGCGAAAACCTTTAACAGTCTCTCACCGATTACTCAACAAAAAACACTAGATGACAGCAAGTCAGTGTTGCCACATGTCAAAAATTCTTTACGGATGCGTTCAATTCGTTCAATTTATGTGTTTATTTCATAAGATATCAGTGGTGTCCACAGGTAAAACCGTGCATAGGTACAACACTTTCCCCTACGTAGACAATTGGCAACACTATGCTTTAAGTACTAAATTTATGCTTACATATTTGTAGGGGCCTATAAATCAACTTCTTTTGAGTGAAATAAAGCAAACAGTTTCGAGATAGAATTTTTCATGTACCATCATTTTGTTTAATTCTGATTTGGCTTCATAGATGGACTCCAATTTGGACATGATTTCTTTTGCCGACTCGCAATTTTTTATCAAAGAGATTTGGCTTAGGTGCATCGAAGATGTAATCATGAACATCGCTATTCCATCATTTTCCTCCCATTGAGAAATGTCACCCGTGTTGGATTACTTTACATTAATGTTCAATCCTTTTTCTTTTAGTGCGCAATTTATTTGAAACTACCACTGTCTGAAGTCTTCTCCTGCGAATTTGTCGATTCGCATAGAATTTGTTACTTCCATCTTTAATATGTGAAACAAAATTTCTTGTGAGACAGCGTAACGTGTTTTTCTTTGCTCTTTACTCAATATTTATATTCTTGCGTGCTGGGCCCATAACCTGTTGACTTCAGGCTATGGGAATAATAAATTTTAATACTTGAGTAAGAATTCTTTAATCAGATTTGCACAAACGTTACAATTCAACAGTAAAGAAAAATGAATAGTCATTGCACCGTCATATTACTAATGTTTTTCTTTTTACATGCACAAGGTAACAAATCAAACTGCCTAAAGTAAAATTTACATTCTAACAATTCACACTACACAACAACGTTCCGTTATGATTAGAAAAATTATCATGATGTACTACAGCCAATGCATTTTAGGGACAGGATGGACAAACAAGTTATTGTTAGTTTAAGGAGAACAACATGAATATGATTTTACCATACCTGGACATAAATTGATGGATATCCTTTGCGGTTGATGTACATTTGGCCACCATCATAGCACCAATAACCATTAGGAAATTCGCAATTCTGTGGAATTGTTGCATTTTTTCTTCTTGTTCTACCAATGTAGCAGGCATCTTTATGAACCTATATGATAATTGGGCTATGGCTTCTGCTATTTTTTTACATATTTTGCTAATAAAGGGCTGCGAGACTCCATGCAAATCAGCTGTATCATCTTGGATCTATAAAAATAATGAGTAATTAACTATTGGTTTGGAACTTTGGCATTACTATAAAAGCTTTGTTTCTACTTACTTCATGTCGAGCCCAGCTTCGTTATGCGCAAAGCACTTGAATCTCGGGAGAAACAAATTTTTCCCTTAATAGGTCTACTAATTTCATTGCGAAACTTTTAGAAAATCTGTACTTTTGCCTGAAATCTTCATCGGACAAATCCTGAAAGGGATCGACTCGAACATGTATTTTTTTGGGCCGACGTGGTGTTTCTTATATCTCGGCGGCTTCCATATCCTCAATAGAGAGGGACGGGGTGTGAGATTGGCGGGTGTGGGTTGGCTGATGGCACGGGTGTTGTTGTTATTCACGGTTAAATGTGCGGTGGCGGAAGTTACTGCGGCATAGGTTGTTTTTACTTGTTCCTTCTGTATGGCAATAATTTCTTCTTTAATGGTGGTCACCGCAGTGAGGTGGTTTTCAAGTTCCAATTTAACACATTTTAAAATGTCGTCTCTGAGGTTCTCATTATCGGGGTTGTGATTGTTGGTGGTTTGTGTGGCTGGTTGGGGTCTTCGGTGAGTGATTAAATCGCAATCTTCGTCCTCGATTAGTTCTGTGAGGCGCTTAAGCTCATGGGCCACGCAACGCACAAGGTTTTTGTTTTTGCCTGTGAAGCTTTTGGTGCTAGTGGCTGTAAATAGTATATAGACGTACTCCAGTACTATTTCAGCGAGTTCAGATCTGCGAAATTGGTTACTCTTTGCTTCGAAAGTTTGGTCAATGTAGGGGAAATCTTCGGGGTACGCGCATTGGAGAATTTTGTGATCCAAGTCCCGGTAATCTCTTTTTCTTACAAATTCTTTGAGTTCTTCGGTGTTCTGAGCAGGGGCTTCAGCCATTTTGGCATAGGCGAGGGGGATTAGAGGGGAGGAAATATGGGATTCCACCGAGGGCAATCGATGGGCCCTCCCGAGCCGGTTCTAACGAGCCCAAACTCGGGGGGTCCAGGATCGGTAACGACGGAGATAGGATTAGGGGGGGGGGGGGGGGGTGAGGAAGGGAATATGGGGGGAGGGGGGGGGTCTCGTGGGAAGAGGATTGGGCTATATAATGTAGAGGAAGCTAAAATAGCTAAGTCCAGGGAAAAGTGGGAGGAGCCAAATAGGTGGAAGGAAGGACCAATGAGGGTTACAATAAATATTCAATGGCCGGAGGTCCGACCAATGAAAAACTCAATCTTATGAATAGCGTGAATGATGTGAATATTGTGAATAAAATGGAAATGAATTTGTGAATGTGATGAATGGTAAAATGGGAATTGGAAACCTCGCTCAATTCGTTGTTTCTGCTCCGATTTAGGCGTGTGAGGTGTCGTTGGATTCGTCTTGATTTCTTCTATCCAATTATTCTGTCACACAGACTTCGTAACAGTATACTGCTGATATATGGCCTCTAAATGAAAATTCCGAAAATGACTTTTTGGTCTTTGGACCAATCTGGCTGAATTTTGGTGTGGGGCGAGGGAGCCCCAAAGAATGACTTCCAAGGTGGTTCACGGTTTCCAGGTGTCAAGGTCACGGAGAAAACTCTGGTAGAATTTGTGCACAAAACTTACGTTGAGTCCAGACGATTTTCGACGGGTTCTTGAGGTCGTATGGTGATGATCGAGGTGTCCAAAGATTCCTGAAGAGTTGGGACTTCTGCTGATGCAAAAACTGGCTCAGGATTTCAACTCCTGAGAGCAGGGGAGCCCTCTGAAGTCGAAGTATGCGTTTTGAAGGTGAAAGCACCGCTCATTTGAAGGATATGATGTATAGAATGATACACTTTGGTGGACAATATAGTCCTGGCACAGGGCTACCACTGTGGGGTCCGGGATGGAAAATAGGAGGAAGGTGGTGGAAGATATAGGGGAAAAACTGTCAATTTCGATAAAAACCGGATATTTCGCAGTTCACTGTTCGTTTTCTTAAAAAGTATTCGCAGGAAAATTCTTAAATTTTGCACAGGGGAGGGGTCGAACTGCAGTCCAAAAACTATAGGTGAAAGATCGTTCTGAAGAGTTATTGTCATTTATATCACTGAAGGGAAATTTCACAAAAAGTTTTTCTTAGATAACTTTATCAAATATGGTCCGATTTTAAAAATTCACACGCGGGGTCGCAGCGCGCACATTTTGATATATCACACTTGTTACTTTTGCACATATAACCTATTTTTCGGATTTTTTGATCGTGGAGCGGCTCAAAAGTGATGCGCGCGGTACGGCGTTCGCGCTGCCACCTCCTGTTGTACTATTAGCAGTAGTAGATTCTGACTACCGTTTTATAGCTGTAGATGTTGGTGCTTATGGCAGAGACAGTGATAGTAATATTTTTAACAACTGGGATTTTGGAAAAAAGCTAACTCAAAATCGCCTTAATATGCCTGAAGCAAAACCTCTGCCGAATACCAATGACACACCTGTACCTTTTGTGTTTCTTGGCGATGAAGCGTTTCCACTCAATAATAATTTTACGAAACCATATCCGAGAAGTAATCTCAATACTCAACGCAGAATCTTCAACTATCGCCTCAGCAGATCACGACGTGTAGTGGAGTGTGCCTTCGGAATTCTCTCGAATAAATGGAGAATTTTTCACACTAGCATGACGATTCCGCCAGACTTTGCAGTATTAGTAACAAAGGCAGCGTGTGTGTTACATAATTTTGTTCGCAGACGAGACGGTCATCGATTTGAAGATACTCTGACACATTACTTTGCAGATATACCTTTTCGTAGTCCACAACACAGATCCACCAACCGAGGTCGAAATATAAGAGACAATTTTGCTGAGTATTTTATGACACCGGCAGGGGAAATATCGTACCAATATAACGAGATAATTAGTAATTTACAGGAATAAATATGATTTGTAATAAAAAGTATACTTAAAGAAAATATCTTACCTTTGTTTTCTTTGTCCACTTTAGTGCATGTGTCCCAATCCTTTATAACCTCTTTGAATACATTCTCCCAGGCCAAATCTTTGACATCTCTATTGTGATAGTCGTTGTCATGAATATTCCACAGGCAGGGGTATTTTTCAACCGCTAATATTAATGTTTCTGCCTCACACATTATCGTGTTGCGAATTTATGCATAACCAATACAGGGAATACGTCCGATGCGCGCGGCGCGGGCGCGAAACTGAATAGAAATTTCCGAACGTGTGCGCCGGCACAAACAAAATGTATGTAAGCGCTGCGTTCCGAATGACGTATTTAGGTTTTTTCGAGTAGGTTTCTCCGAACGCGCTGGCTTCCACACGAAACGTACGCGCGGAATTAATTCCGTTCGAAAATAAACCGAACGTGTGCGTTAGTTAATGTATTTTCTACTGATTCCATGCATTCAGATGTCCGAATACGGAAAACGAATTCGGAAATCGAATGCGTAAAACGTATGTATGCGGCCAGCCTAAGGCCGGTCACATACATATACAATTCCGTTTCGGAATTTCGATTGGAAATATAACTGTTTCGGGATTCCGTTATTATATAACACACATACGTTTATTTCCGTTCGGAATAACAAGGCTCGGTTGAGCTACGCCAGAACTTGAGTTCAGACGTTTGGCATTAGTTATGGACGACGATTTTCTTATTGCGATAGCACTGTTGCTATACCTATCGAGGAAGGATTATTCGTTGGAGGGTAGGATTCAAAAACTCAAGGAAGGATGCATATGCATATGCCTTTTTCACAGCCTTTGCTCCAGATCCTGATGGTGTGTTATTTATTTTCTGCTTGTCTTTTCTATAATAATCGCGTATATAAGTCCATTTTTTCTTGAGATCGTTACCTAAAATGATATAGTTAATGATATAGTTGAATGTGCCTTCGGGATCCTATCAAACAAATGGAGAATTTTCCATACATCTATGACTATACCCCCCGATTTCGCTATCCTGGTTACGAAAACAGCCTGCGTTTTACATAATTTTGTGAGAAGGAGAGACGGTTACAACTTTGAAGATACATTGTCGCATTACTTTTATGACATGACAATAAATTCACAATTCAGGTCCAATCGAACTGGACGTGATATTAGAGACTATTTTGCCGAATATTTCGTATCCCCAGCTGGAGAAGTATCATTCCAATATTGTGAAAGAATTATAGGTAACCACAATGTTTAAAAAATGTATTTCACAAAATAAATAAACAATAATTATACTTGTAGGATGACGGTAATATAAAATCCATTGTGTTAATTATTTAATTATAATTATCACCACACGTTATAATTAACGGATTAACGATTTATCCGAATATCTGCGATAGCTTGTTACTTTACACACACACTTTAGTAAACACGTGTTTGTCACTGTTTCACTGCCGACTGCTGGATCTCGAATCTGCCTTGTCTACGATCCGGACGCGCTTTATATTGCAAACTGTCATGCTCCCACCCTTACTCTGACTGTGGGTAGTGAAATAGAACCACAATCGGGTTTCCTTTAATAAAATTACTTCTACAACTACCCGTAGATTCCTAAGGGCATATTTACAATTATTTAACATGTGGGCTCTATATCAGAACACCCCGACACGGCCATACTGACGAGCACACGTCCTCGTGTGCGTGTCTATATATCATCTGAAGACAAAGAAATCATTCGTTCGTTCATCCTGACTCAGTTCACATAATATAACAATTCGCAAAATGGTAATAATTATTATACAGTCTAGTCCGGAAAGCATTCCCTTCAGACAACCATTCAAGTGCGCAGATTGTTCCTTCAGTTTTAAAACTGGACCGAACTGTGCTAGACCGGGATAATTCCCCTTTAGCTTACACAAATTTCCTTTTTCTTTACATAACTGGGCAGATCAGACTGTATTTTCTCTTCTTTTTTTTTTCACATGTCTCAAAGAAACCCCTCAATAATTATAGTAATAATTAATTATTAAATTACTTCATGTGAACTGTGTCTATGAAAATGTTAACCTTACGAATCTTTCTTACTAAATGCTATTGCCATTTAATGAACTCTTGGAACCAATTATAACTTAAATCTTTGAGTGTATTATTCTCATCGAGCCTAGCTTGAGTCTATGCTTCGGGAGTAATAGGAGTGCACGGGCACCTTGATGTTTGAACCATAAAGATGTACGAAACGTGACGTAGGTATAAACGTTTTAAAATTACCACCGGATCCAACGCGGCCCTGTCCTGAGAAGACCCGGCGAAACAAACTCAGCGGGCTTACTTTACCACTGGAAATAACGCGACACGACCCAGCTGTGAGTAGATCCAGCGAATCAAACTCAGTGGGCTTGTTTTTGGTCCAAATACTAAGTAGGTCTTTACATTAAGAATTGATTTTGCTGCGCCGATACAGCAGTTCGGACCGGCGCGGCGCGGTGGGGTGTGCTCTGCACCAGCCGTTTCATCGTAGAGTTCACGAAGTTTGTCTGGAACAATGCAATATCCCTTTTTGAGATTGGTATCCGTGTACCTTTGCTTTAAGGTCGTGTTTTCTTTAAGTAATCTCTATTGTTGCGCACTTCATCACATTTTCTTAAATTTCTCTACGAATTAACGAAAGTAAAATGGTAAAACCAAATTCAAACAAAAATGGAAAGATCTCACCAATTTGAAACACTCCTGTGAAGATGCCAGTGTCTTGGAACGTCCAGGGCACACAGTCACAGCTCCATGTCACTGCTCCTGATAACAATTAATGGCCTAGGCAGGCAGATGAGTTGGTGTGTCACCTGATGGTAAGCAGTCACCGCAGCACATTTCAATACCAAGGGTGAAGCTGAACAGATGCCCATCAATCTTTCTTGATTGATTCTAGTAGTAGGTTTATTTTTTTCGTATAACTCCTTCATGTAGGTAGTACAATTTGATAGTCATCGATATCAATGTTACACTAGATAAGACGTTCTTTGTGAGAAATGTGTCCCACCTAGGTGCAGTGCATGTACCGCACACGAATCTTTCAAAAATGCGTAAGCTACCTTTTGGTTGCGAGAAAACTACATCCTGAAAGCGACCTAGCGCTGCATGGTTATACTGTTTGGTTAGACGACAAATTATTTGTTCTACTTGACTTAGTTTCAGTGTTCTACCAAAATCGAACGAGACATGTTTATGGGTTAGCTTCTCTATACGAAGTAATTTTATCTAAATGTTGATAGTCATGAGATAGCCATAAATGGCAGTCACACATGAAAGACACACGACAGCTACACACGTGAGTCACACATGTGAGTCACATACGTGAACCACACATGACAGCCACATACGTGGGCCAAATATGACAATCACACACGAGAGTCACACACGACAGCTACAGCTAGCTAACTACATTACAGTCACCAGTCGTTATAATTTACCTCAAGTTATTAGTTGTGGTACTCACGTCAGAATCTGCGCCAGCTGATGTCGATAACCAAGCGGTTGCAGCTCGTAGGACGATCCCACTTCTGATGTAGGATGACGGTAATATAAAATCCATTGTGTTAATTATTTAATTATAATTATCACCACACGTTATAATTAACGGATTAACGATTTATCCGAATATCTGCGATAGCTTGTTACTTTACACACACACTTTAGTAAACACGCGTTTGTCACTGTTTCACTGCCGACTGCTGGATCTCGAATCTGCCTTGTCTACGATCCGGACGCGCTTTATATTGCAAACTGTCATGCTCCCACCCTTACTCTGACTGTGGGTAGTGAAATAGAACCACAATCGGGTTTCCTTTAATAAAATTACTTCTACAACTACCCGTAGATTCCTAAGGGCATATTTACAATTATTTAACATGTGGGCTCTATATCAGAACACCCCGACATACTTACACGTAGTCTTTTGTTTGATTCCTTCGAAACTGTCGTAGTCGCTGAATATTTCTTTTGCAATGTTTTGCCATGCCAGGTCCTTAATGTCTCTGTTATGGTAATCCTCGTGGCGTGTGTCCCATAAGCAGGGGTATCGTTCCACGGCTATAATTAAATGTTCGGTATCGGACATCGCATCGAAATATACGTGCGTAGGAGCTGACAAACACCTGTACGCTTCGGCCGTGCGACGCACACTGACTGGCGTTCCGTTCGGAATTTCCGAATGTGTGATGCGACTCGTTCAAAATGTATGCAAAAGTTGCGTTCGGAACGGTTTTTTTTCGTGCGTAATTCCGAATGCATAGGCCATCATACGGAATTCCGAATCATATTAAATTTCGAACGGAAAAAAACTGTAAATATGTGGCTGATTCATAGATGTTGTATGGATTTAATGCGTTCGATATTACGAATCGATATTTCGAATCTAAATTCCCAAACGGAATTCCGAATGTATGTGACCGGCCTAAGACTGAATGTTGCATGTTTGTGTTATAATTGTCACTTTGTTGTGACAGATGTTGTTGAGACGGTTGTTGCTGTGACAGATGTTGTTGAGACGGTTGTTGCTGTGACAGAAGTTGTTGAGACGGTTGTTGCTGTGACAGATGTTGTTGAGATGGTTGTTGCTGTGGTAGATGTTGTTGAGATGGTTGTTGCTGTGGTAGATGTTGAGACTGTTGTTGTTATTGTGGCAGTGACATATAATATGATAATGCTGGGGTAGATAATGGTCTGTCTTCAAATAAATAACGCTCAGTAGGTTCTGAATACGAAATCGGACTGGAGTGTAGTCGGTTCATTTTAGTGGAGAAAATAGGTTCAGAGTAAGAACTTTGAGCAGAGAGTGGTGAAGGTGTTGTAACATGTCTATGTAAAGTGTTGCGTGAAAGTAGACGAATGATCGTCCCATCGAGTTCATACATGACATTCACTCTTTCATGTTCTGGAAATTTTCTTACTTTCTTCGCTAACATTCTGCCATAAAGATCGCACTCATCTTCTTGATGGGCAAAATTCTTCTCACTTTTTTGGTTTAATACTGCATTAAGAGTATTAAGCGCTTTGTTCATAGTTTTATCAGCTTCTATTAATTCTGGAGGGTTTTTACGTCGGCGATTTGTTTGCAAAGTATCAGATGGTCCTGGTGTAGGTTCATTAATTGTGATATTTCTGTCTTCATTCACTGATTCCTGATCCCTTCTACGTCATCTTGACTACAATCAGTTTTTTGGATCTGTGAAATAAACCAAAGTACCTGTTAAATAGTTTGTTTGTATGGATTCTAATCAATTTTAATTATTTACAGATACCATCATCAAAAGAAGAATGGCTTGAAATAGAAAAAGGCTACAGAAATAAATTTCCCCGATGCATTGGATCATTACACGGAAAGCATGTTGTTATAGAATGCCCTGCCAATTCAGGATCGGAATATTACAATTACAAAAAAGATTTTAGTATTGTTCTCCTCGCCTTAGTAGATAGTAATTACAATTTCATTTTTGCTGACATAGGAAGCAATGGTCGAATGAGTGATGGAGGTATTTTTCGGGACACTGAATTATGGAACAAAATTGCAATAGAAGCACTCAATTTACCTGAACCCCATCCATTACCAGGTTCTGACATAAATATACCCTACGTATTACTAGCAGACAGTACATTTGCACTTCACAAAAATGTCATGAAACCGTACCCTGGAATACATAATATTGGAAATCCGAAGCGTATATTTAAAAAAATTATCAAGATCAAGAGTGATTGTTGAAAATACGTTCGGAGTACTTTGTACAAAATTAATACTGCAGTATACTTAAAGACTAGGACACCACGAGCCGCCAGTTTAGGCATGATGACCCCATTTGAGAGGTGGACAGGTGAGAAACCAGACCTAAGCAATGTTAGAATTTTTGGCAGTCAGGTAATGACACATGTCCCCAAAGCACAAAGACAAAAATGGGATAAAAAGACTGATAAATTGATATCCAGATAATGTTAAAGAATACAGATTGTATAACCTAAAAACTAGAAAGATCACTACGAGCAGAGATATCATAGTCATGGAGAAGACAGAATCAGACACAGCTCAGGTAGTAGTGAATAATAGTGAAGAAAAGTTAGAGAACAATGAAAACTTAGAAGAAGATGAATGTTCATCAGATAGCATAGTCTCAGATCCTAATGACTCAACTTATATTAATGATACATCCACATCCCAAGATAATTCTTTTCAATCAGTGGCCGAAGAAGACTCTGTCATAGATGAAGAAGTTCAGGTACAGCGAGTTAGTAAACGTGATAGAAAGCCAGTAGAAAGATATGGTATGACCAATCTATGTATTCTGGAAAACCTGGAAACTTGCGAAGAACTGAGTTATGAATCTGCGATGAATGGACCAGATCAGGAGGAAAGGAGGAATTGGAGACAGGCGATGATGGATGAACTGAAAGCTTTCAATGACAATGAAGCATGGACATTTGTAGACAGGAGTGAAGCTGATAGAATAGTGCAGTGTAAGTGGGTGTTCAAAAGAAAGTACGAAAGTGATAATAGTGTGCGCTATAGAGCAAGACTAGTCGCGAAAGGTTTCACCCAAAGAGAGGGTGTGGACTATTATGAAACATACTCACCAGTGCTTCGTTACTCTACATTAAGACTCTTATTCGCTTTAAGTGTTAAACTTAACTTTCAAATTACTCACTTAGACGTAACAACAGCATTCCTAAATGGTTATCTACATGAAAATGTATACATGCAAGCTCCACCCAATTTGGATTATAAAGAAAATTGTGTTCTCAAACTCAATCGAGCAATTTATGGTCTTAAACAATCAGCCACGGCATGGAATGAAAGGATAAATGATTGTTTATTAAAGTTAAATTTTGTTAAATCTAAGTTAGAACCATGTTTGTATACGAAAAAATGCAAGAAGGAGCAGATTATAGTAGCAACTTTTGTAGATGACTTTTTTTCATTTTTCAAACAGTAGTAATATGGTTAAGGAATTAAAAAGTAAGCTAATGTCACAATTTAAAATTAAGGACCTGGGGCAAGTAAAACAGTGTTTGGGTATGAGGGTAAAGATGTATGAAAATGACTGTATTTCCTTGGATCAAGAAAAATTTGTAGATCATATTTTAAGTAAGTTTAATATGACAAATTGTAAAGTTGTTGATACTCCCATTGAAAGTAACCTAAAATTAGAAAAAAAGTGTAGAATTTCTAAACAATATCCATATCAACAACTAATAGGCAGCCTGATGTACTTAAGTGTTTTAACTCATCCAGACATTTCCTACAGTGTGAGCTATTTGAGCCAATTCAATAATTGTTATTCCTATACACATTGGAAGCATGCAAAACGTATCCTAAGGTATTTATGTAAAACTAAATCATATGGGCTTATGTTTAGCAAAGATAATTGTAGATTGGAAGGTTTTTTGATGCAGATTGGGCCTCAAACACTCTAGATAGGAACCCTATACAGGTTTCTACTTCTCTCTGGAACTGTTATCTCATATGAATGTAAAAAACAATGCACTGTAGCCTTGTCAAGTACAGAGGCAGAATATATGGCGATAGTAGAAGCCTGTAAAGAGGCGATTTATTTAAGAAACTTGTTTTCTGAAATTGTAATTGGTTTTGACTATGTCATCACATTACATAATGATAACCAAGGTGCTCAGAAGTTGACTGAGATCCCATTGTTTCACAAAAGAACCAAGCACATAGATGTGCGGCATCATTTTGTTAGAGAAACTGTTGCTGGTAATCTCACTAAGATAGTTTACATTCCAACAAATAAAATGCCAACAGACCTTCTAACAAAGGGATTAAATAGAGTAAAACATAACTATTTTATAAAGAAACTAGGTATTCAAAGCATTGTTTAATAGCAGACTATGTAATAAATAAAAGATGTTTTGGTTTTTATTATAGTTTAATAAGTTTTGTGCAGAATGTTTAGATTATTTTGATAAGTGGAGATGTTAGAATTACTATCAAAATAATACATTTATAATCTTCAGTGATACCAGTGTCGACATCTATGATGACTTATGTGAACTTATCTGTAATCTGTCACTCGTTTAATATTAATAAAATTTTAGTCTGAACTGCCATTCGTGTGTTTCATTAGATACCGCAATAATCTCAAGAAGATGTAATTAATGCTATTCAAAATGTTCACAATGATGGGATATCAATATACGCTGCAGCAAAAAAATACAGAATACCGTCGACAACACTCTACGAATTTTGTTGGCAGACCGCTGGTTTTTCCGAGGGAAATGGAAAATCAATTGGCCGATGTAATAAAAACAATGGAAAGATGGGGATTTGGTCTTTCAAGAGAAGAAGTTTTAAATCTAGTCTCAGAGTTTGTGAAAAGAAATAACTTAGTCACACCGTTTAGGAATAACAAACCGGGCAAAGACTGGTTCATAAATTTTCGAAAGAGGCATAGACCTTCCATTAAGAAACCGCAGCCAGTAGAATTTGTACGAAAAAAATGACCGATCCGTTTGTCATCTCTGAATACTTCAACCTATTAAAGGATACACTGACAAATTTAAATTTATTTGAAAGACCCAATTTGATTTGGAATATGGATGATACGTCCTTGTGTCTTGATCCAACCAAGACGAATGGTTGTTGGGGCAATTAATAAACCATGTCCCAGAACAACGTGTGTGTATTTATGCTTTTTATTATGTATGTATGTATGTTATTTTGGTGTATTTTTATGTTTAGATAGTATGAGTATTATCTAGTTTCCTCACTTTTAATTAATTATTTTACACTACCCTCTCTTTTTCCTTCTTTTAAATCCATCCCATGGTTGTCTATAAGATATTGTTTTAAGCGATAAGACCGCCATTTGTACTTTTTATATTTTTTGTTTCTGTATGTTGTATTTTTTTTTATGTGTACAATAAAGATTTAAAATAAATCAATAAACGTGTGGCTAAGGCAAAGAGAATATTACTGTTTTGACAACAGTAAGTGCTAGTGGTGATAAGTTATCACCTTTAATAGTATTTAAAGGCAAGAATATTTGGGATCAATGGATGGTCTCGACAGAAAATTATAATTTTGAGCTTTCGTACGCAGCTAGCGCAAAGGGCTGGATGGAGAGCGAATTTTTTTATAATTACATGGAAAAAAAATTAATTCCAGCTCTTGGCGAAAAACGGCCTGTTCTTATAATTTATGATGGACATTCCACCCATGTAGATGTTCAAGTTATAGAGTTGGCAATTAAAAATTATATCACTGTTCTTAAGCTTCCTCCTCACACTTCACATCTATTACAGCCTCTTGATGTTGCAGTTTTTAAATCATCCAAAACCAAATGGGATCATAAGTTAGTAGACTGGCAGCGCCACAATATAGGTGTAAAAATGCCTAAAAAAGTGTTTGCTCAAATTTTTGCGCAAACATGGCATGCAACGAACCCGAATGTAATCAAGAGTGGATTTAAGAAAGCCGGGATATACCCGTTTAAGTGCCAGGTAATACAACAAGACAAATACGATCCAGCTGCCTACAGAAGATTTATACAACCCCGCACTCGCATTCCCAAGAGACTTAAAACCATATGTCTTAAATCAATAAACTAATCTTTTAAAATGAAACGGGGCATTGTTGACCAAGAAAACGTGGCTTTATTCACTACGCATAAAAAGACATGTAATGAAAATCAGCCTTTTGTGGCAGATTCACCATCCAATTTACCGATATGCCTACAACGGAACCATATAGAAACAACATTCAAAGAATGTTAAATACCGACAAAGTGAAATAAAAAGTGCACAGACCATAGGTTCTTTTAAAAAACTGCTAAAATGTTATTATCTGTCGTTAATTAATTAGATTATCTATTGTTGTTTATATGTTATGTATGTATATATATATATATATATATATATATATATATATATATATATATATATATATGTATGTTTCTATGTATATATGAATATGTATGTATTTATTTATATATAATGCCACTATATGTGTATAATATGCGTACTGTGTGTACATATACATATATTATATTTGTGGTATGTTCATACAATATAATATTATATTGCGTTTATTTATCGTACAATTATATTCTATTATATCGTTTTTATGCTTTAACTGCACACCGAAAGTTATTCTTGTAATTCCTGTCCATCCAAAGGTTGCCTGGTAGAAATCGCTATTAGTGATAAGGCCGCCCATTGTACATAATTATGTAAGATTATCCTGTAAATTGTGTGTTATCTTGGTGTACAATAAAGCATATTTTAATTTAATTTTAAAGTGCTTACAAGTGATAACGAGATTTAAAATAATTATAAAACTAAAAATAGTAATACCGAAGACAACATAACTAATGCCAAAACAAAAGTAAAAAATATAACATATAACAAAAATGAAAATAACGTTAAGACTGAAGGAGAAAAGACAATAAATGATTAGGTTGAAGAAATAACGAAGGACGAAGCAGACGATAACGAATATAAAGTAAACGATACAGGGGCCCTACTATACCGGGTATCGCAAGACTGTTATCGAAAACTAAGCCGGTTGGTAGTTTTAGTGACTACAAACACAATGCAATTTAAAATTTCGCAAAGAAACGCGACAATTATTTTTATGATTTTTTAAATATCGTCATTTTTGGGTGGTAAATCCATAGTTTTTGCTAAAATAATAATTTAAACTCTTTTATACCTTAGAGTATTTATAAATAAAAGGGTATACACTATTATTTTAGGAAAAAATGTATTTACCACCCTAATAGGGCCATAGGAAAAAAAATACAAAAAATGTCGCTTTTTTTGCAACTTTGTCTGTTGCATTGTGTCTCAAGTCGCTTAAACTACCACCCGGCTTCGTTTTCGGTAGCAGTCTTGATATAGGGTAGGTATATCAAGACTGCTGCTGCTACTGTACTGTAATACTACTGCATAAATCTGAAACGAAGTTCGCAACTTCGTGACGTTTTTCGTTTCAAAACCTACTTTGTAACACGAAATTCGAATACCTATTCGAATCGAAGAATGAATTATTCCAATATTTCGGCAATACGAACATTTACAGAGTAGGAACATTCGTATCGTCACACTTTGTTCGTCCGAAGTTTCGAACTTCGTTTCGTTTTGTTAAGAACTTGAAAAAAAATATGCAAAAAATAGGTACAATATTTCAATTTATTTTTTTAATGACTGTTTATTTAGTATTGTAATGAATGTCCTTAACAATACATATATACTTTGTTATTATAGAAATCCTCCTATTAGTGGAAACAATAACATCCTCAAATTATATTAGCAATAAACATAGTCATTGGACACAAAATTGAGTTATGGGACAGCAATTAACTAGTGATTGGACAAGGCTTAATCTTAAGATTACCTTGTACCTATGTAGGCAATGAATAATTAAACACAAATAAACTTTAGTAAAATAATATCAGATATCATTAAAACTTTTATTTAAGTACGAAACATACAGAAAATACTCTTTTACCAACAATAAACTAGGTTTTGTTCAACAGAAATCTTATAAACTAATTAAAGCACATAATACTAAATCAATATTTCTTACTTTAATCAGTCTGAATATCACATTCAGTTACATAGAAATTATAACAAATCAAATGTTTCAAGTTGGGAAAATCTATCAAATCCGAATCAGCTAATGTTTAAAATATGTAAAATATTTTTTATAAATAATCATAAAATCTTTCTAATTACGAAACACAGGTGACGAAAAACACCCAAAAGAACTTTCAGTAATTTTTATCTTTTCTGTATAAATCATATATTAGATTAGCTTCCAAATCGTCGTCCTGTTCAAGGTTTTCATCATCCAATATTTCTTCGCCCAAAGTATCATCACCATTGTCTTCTACATAACACTTATGACAAATAAAAAGATCAATAGCTATATCCTCAGGTACATGTTCTTGGTGTCGTTTAGGCACACATTTAACATGAAATAATAGGGAACACATATCACAAGTCAGACGATTGTTTGACTTTGTTGCCTTTGCACAAATTAAACATGCATTAGTAGCAGAAATATTTTTCTCAGTCATATTTCTCTTAGTAATTTTATCATTAACCTTTTTCAATTTAATGTGTTTTATTACCAAGCTGGCAATGTACATCACAATGTACGTATACAAATAAAACGAAGTGAGTTTCTCCGCGTACTTGGCATTGTACATTGTGGTGTACATAGGTTTTCTCGAAACCTAGGATACCTAGATTTTTTTTTATTTTTTTCTTTCTCTATGCATAAAGGATACCAAATATATCAATTTATTTTATATTTTTTGTTTTTTTCCTTCTTGCCAAGTTAAGGGTTAAACATGCACGCCGCGATCCTACGGAAATAAAGAGTAATTCAGTTATTTTTTTCTGCCAAGATTATTTCCATGTAAGTTAATGCATTTTAAATATTGAATATAATATATAACGACGCAGATAGTACGAGAGATGACAACCAAAATTTTTGTCTCATAGCAATACGGCCACAACCGCATCAAATTGATAGATTTGATTATTACGAACTCGAAAATACCAATTTCAGACATTTTTCGCGTTGCGTTTGACCGCACTGAATTTTCAAAAATGTCAACAAATTTTACCGGACTGTATCATAGCAATCTGTCTGATTTTCTGACTGTAGTTATATAATAGCTATAAGATACCGAAAACATATTTTTCAGAAGTTAATAATG
The DNA here is from genome assembly GCA_023078785.2 of Hyles euphorbiae. Classification (NCBI taxonomy): domain Eukaryota; kingdom Metazoa; phylum Arthropoda; class Insecta; order Lepidoptera; family Sphingidae; genus Hyles; species Hyles euphorbiae. The sequence goes on from CM041042.1 coordinate 7,696,644, forward strand.
TAGCGCGAACCCAATAACTAATTTAGAAAAATTAAAAATGAGACAAAAAAATATGATGATAGCAATCCGTCTGAAAATGTTCGTTACGGGTAAATTAGGATTAGTTAATACGAAAAAAATTATTTTCAGAAGAAAATTCGGATGCAACAAATTTTGAGACCATTCTAAATATGTTAAGGAATTTTACCGATCGGTATCATAGCAATCTGTCTGAAAATTGTTGAAATTGATGAAATGAATTATCCAGATGTAAAAAAAAATTATATCAGAAGAATTCAGTGTAGCACCTCCCTTATCAGACAACTTTTCGATATCGACCGTATTGAAGCGTGACTGATTGCAAGTTGGGCAATCACCTTGCTTTTGTCTTGCCAAAATAGAGCGCGGACAATGTATCTATGCAATAAAAACGTCTATTATAATTGAAAATTTTGAATTCTTAAAATACTACTCTTCCATCCCCGAAAACTTCGTCAATGGGAGATGAGCAAACTATACCTTATCATTGGGAATAGAAGAAAAAAAACGTCCGCGAGCCCTCGGACAACCAGCGCCACACCCACGTCCGCCTGAGCTACTTATAGTTTGTTGTCACTTTAAGTGAGCGTTATTTCAACGGTTAGGACAGCTGGTGAGTGACTATGTATAGTAAGAGAGTGGCAGGAGTATAATATGCGAAAAAAACATTCCCACCGCAGCAGAAACGTAAGAAGCGCTCAGGCATCGGTCAAGCGACTCCAAAACGTTCTTTTCTCTTTTGGGAGTACATGCGACATCTAAAATGTCTGAAAACATTTTTTATTGCAATCTTGCCTTATTTACGAACGGTAGAAAAATATTTCATTCGGATTGCTATGATACAGGTCGGCTAAATTTGTTGACATTTTCAAAAATTCGCTTCAGCTATATACTACGCGCAAAATGTCTGAAAACCAACTTATTCGTCATAAAATTATAAAATCTATGTACATTTCCAATATCAGACGTATTGCTATGATACCGACTGCCTTTTTTTTTGGACACAGCAGAAATAACCTCACATGCAATTGCTACACTTTTGACCGTTACTACCTACCTAGTCGGGTTTAGAATTACATAATCTAACGATTTTATATAGTTTCGACCGTATTGCTATGATACATGGTTTTGGTCGTCATCTCTGGGACTAAGAAGTCCCATTTGGATTTTTAGAATGAGTGACGTCAGCAATACTGACTTCACTCATTTCATTATTTGCAGACATTGAAGGATAATGAAACAATTAACACTTACAATACGCTTATAATTTTATCACAAATATTAGAAACACAATATTATGCTTTAATTTTGTTATAACGCAATCACTCACTTATAATTATAATTAAATCCCTTTTATAGTATCCCTTATGTAGTTATAATAAATCAGTGTACAATAAAGATTAAATAAATAAATAAATAAATAAATAAATCTACAACACAGTAAATAAAGGTAATTAAGGTTTTCTAAATACACTCACAAGATTTTGAGATGTCTCTCTACTTCAGCTTCCAACATGAAAAAGTGTCCGCGATTAAAAACTCACCAAACAAAGTGAATAATAAATATGGCGGATTTGTCACCGGAACTAGCTTAAGTATATTATTTTAAATTTAAAACAAAACAATGTGTGATAACTGTAAACGTTATACATTAAATATAATAGTTAAAAAAAAAACTAAAATACACGCTTTAATAAGATATACAACTAAAAAAGTAAAAATAATTGATACTGAAAAGAAGCGTGAAGCGTGGGGTGTTTACAACAATTACTTATCCTCCTGCACCCCACGCTTTGTAACAATAAAATATATGTATTTTACTCCATTTTCTTATCTTAAATTCAGTATCAATTATTTTTACTTTTTTAGTTGTATATCTTATTAAAGCGTGTATTTTAGTTTTTTTTAACTATTATATAATTGTTTTGACTAAAAACATCCATCTACGGCTGTATTTCCTATCAATAACGCCATCTGTTGGTCAGTAGTAACATTTGACACTTGAAGAATACAATGTTAACGCCATCTAGCGATGAATAGTGCAAACATGCATTATTGACGTGATCACGCCATCTATTAGTCAGTAGCAAATTGTTGTGCAAAATGTTCATCTATTATACGCCACCTAGTGGTCAGTAGCAATGGTCATCAATTAAGAATAATTAATCCTGGCGAATCTAATCAGGATAATTATATATTTTAATCGAATTATTGTATTGTCATCGGTCTTTGACAGGTGTGCAAAATTGGAATGAAATCTGTTCGTTTAAAGTGGGTCAAAATCGCGTCTTAAGGAGTCGGTTACAAACATACAAACATACAAGTGAAGCTAATATAAAGCGTGTAAAAATCTAATTAAACTAGTTAGTAATTTTACAATTTTTACATTAATTTTAGCTATTCTTATTTCAAATCGGATGTGTTTTTATCAAACCTGAATGTGGACGCCAATTTAGCTTGAAATAGATATTGTTACTGATTGATAAAAACCCATCGATTGATGCTTATAAATCATTATATTAATTTACAATATGGTTCAGATAATTAATCTTTGCACATAAAACAAATAATAATTTATGTTTGTGTTTGACATTAACAACAATGAAATTGAAGTTTCCGTTTGAAGTTACAAAGTCAAGTTTATTAACATTTAGAAAAGGCACCAAGTGCTTGTTTTAATTTTTAGTGCGATTTGGTTACTATTAATTATTTAATTAACCTGATTAAATAATAATCGACACGATGCGTCGACATTTACAATAAATAAATAAAGTAAAAACATACTTGTTCAAATTCATACAACCCGTTATGAGGTTGGATCAAAAGATGTTTACGGTTGATAGACTTAAATTCTATGGGGAGTTAATAGGTAACACAAGAAATATTATAATAATACAGATTGAGAAAGATATCGCAAATAATTATCAATACAGTATGGGATTGAGCCAAAAAATGATTTTGGAGGTGGAGTTGTCCAAACAAAGTTTGATTGCCAGAAAGATCATAGGAAAAGGATAATTGATACTAGTGCTCCTACACCTGCATTCGTCAAAAGACAGAAAACCTTACTGATACAAGAATATCAAGACTCACATTTGCAAAAAGCCTCAAGTGAAGCAGACCCATCTAAAACTAAACCAAATGCACCGGTTGTGCAAGATGTTGTTATAGTTGCAGCAGGTATGCGCTATTTAAGTAACTACTCGTTAAATATGTATTGAAAAGTTAACTTTGCGCTTTGTTAGTATTGATTCGTGACTATTTTCTCAGAGTCACAGGTTACCAAGGATAAATCTACACCAACAGATACTATTAGAAGTGACAATTCAACAAAAATAAATTTACAAAAAATATTCATTTTAGAAGTAACACAATGCAAAAAATAAAGCGTTAACTAAGGAGCTAAGTAGCTGTTTCTCCTTTTAAACATTCCGTCACATTCAGACATACATCACAGTACATCACCGTTCAAGATTTATCCATGTCAACACGATGTCCATCTAGATTTGGCAAAACTAATTTCCAGAAGAGAATTGGTTTTATAGTTTTATCTAACAGTGATGCATCATTTTATATAGTGCTTAGAAATTCTTCTTTTGTAGAGACTTCTTCTTCAAAGATTTCTGAATCGAGTAAAAATATTACTGATACAAAATAATGATGCTCACAAAATGCAATGCTTAAACCATATAATGCGCCTCATTATAAGGAAGCCTATGTTGTATATTGGAGTTTCTTTTGAAACTTACTTCAAAGTTCACCTGATACAGTATTAGCGTACATACCATATGAGCATATATTGTTAAGTTTTAAAAAATAAAACTGAAGAATACATTTTCGGAGCTAGAAGATAATTTTGGATTATATTTATCATATTCCAGCAAGTAATTTAAAAAAAATATACCAATTATAGCTAGTTTGCTTCGAAAATGTATTGTTAAATTAAATAAGAATTCTATAAAGATGACATCGCCTATTCCATTTAGACATAATTATCAACTTACTTGTATTATAGATTGCTTAGAAATAGGCATACAAAAACCAACTAATCCGGTTTTCCAACCAATGACCTACTGTATTTTTTTAATATCATGTACATCTAATGGTTTAATAAATTATATTTCGCATGGGTTTGGGAGTAGAACAAGTGACATCACTATTATATAAAACTGTATTTTTTTTAGGTACCTTAGAAGCAGGTGATATCGTTTTAACCGATAGAGGTATTAAAAATATAGAATCTGTACTGAATGCAAAAAGTGTAAAACTTTTAAGACCATCAAGTCTATCAGCAGGAACGAAACTAACCAAATCAGAAGTACAGCAAATAAAATAAATCCAGTTTAAGAATTCATATAGAACGAGTTATAAGGCGCATTCGAGAATTTCATATGTTAAAATAACACTCGGTTACTAACAAAAATCTGAGAAATTTTTATCAAACCCATGAATTTCCTGTACGGCAGTAGTTCATACTGATGCGTGACCTCATAGCCATCAAAATGGTTTACGATTACTTGGTGCGATTACTCAAAATAAGTTAAATTTTCATTGTGGGTTTTAGCCACAATATTTTTAATATATGATATTAAATTTGTTTTAAAATTAAAAAATCTACACGGATGGAAACAAATAAGTCAATATTTTTGTACAGTCAAATAGCCTAATAACAATATTGACGAAATACCGATATCGAAATCAAAAAAAGTCAATATATCGAAACGAAATATTAAAAGTAGAATTACTGCGGCCGCATCAGCTTCATCAACTGAAGTAAAAGAAAAATTTAACTTTCGAAAGCACCATCCTTGGAACACAAGCAAATTAAAAGGACAAAAACTGATGGTGACGAAGAGTTCACCCTATATCATTGGTGTTCGGGATTGGGTTTTTTTTAACTAACACTGGAGTCTTCAATTTAGCAGGTTTTATTCATCAGCCATCATGCTTAAGACTAGTGATGTCCATACACCATCATTACAATCTTAATCTAATAGGGATGTCCCAATATGCAACATCTCCCTTCTTTGAACAATAAAATTACAACCTATAGTTTGCCGTTTAAATGTGTTTACATGGGAGAATAGAGGAGTTTTAAAAACCCTCTTGGCAACACCATCAAAAGTGTGTAGTGCCACTGAAAAATCTTAATACTTGATTTAAAATTACTTATTTCTAATATTGGGAAACCATGCCACAACCTAAGATGATGAGAACTCGATGACGAAGTTTTTGTAGTTATAAGTTTTTACACTGATTATAGGATAAATCAGTGTAAAAAAAATCAACATCAAAGACTGCCATATTTATTAGGAATCATAATCAAAATCACTATCTAAATATTCAACACCTGACATGGATGATGTGCTAATATTAGATACTGCCGCTACTGCTGTTTTATTATAAATCGAGGCAAGTCTTCTGTGATACGATCTTTTTCTATATATTGGTTTTCAATATTAACGATATGATCACATTATTTTTTCCAATCATCAGCCGTAATGGATAGGAACTCCTCTTCGATTAATCGTGGAAGGTGCTTCTTTTCAATATTTACATTTTTCATTGCAATCTTTCTTTTGGCTAAACTCCATATCAGCTCTATCGGGTTAAGATCGCAATGATATATCTTAATACTTCATGGCCTTTCTCTTTGCCATCACGTCAATTTCATATTCCGGTTGAGGTTTGTTTTGTTTTACTAAAAATAATAATTTCGATTTCGTGAAATGGGTAGGAAAACCCACCACTTTATTAGACGAAAGCCACTCCTGTATTTCATGTTTCCTGTTACTTTGATTAGGGACTTTATTAATTTGAAACAGGCATTATCTATGATACTAACAGATGGCCCAGACAAATTCGGTAACAATTTTTCAGGAAACTATATTTTTAAATTTTCCTTGTTCATGTCATTATGGTAATCTGCTTGTAAACTAGCAAAAAAATCGGTACAAAAACATTTTTGGAACCAGTATGTACCAAAATATATCTTTCACCCAGTGATATGTCTTTTAACACTCCTGGTTGGCTGTCACTTTATCAAAACTTATTTACACTATGAGAAGTGTGTACGTACGGTTCGTCAACGAAAACTAAATATTTTTTATCTTCACTTTCATTTCGTAAAGCTTTTATTGTTCTGAGATATTTAGCTCTTCTTGCAACGATATCTAATCTCTCACACAATGTTTTCCTTTTACTGCCACATTTCCCATACCTAAATCCCAGATCTTTCAAAATAGCTGTCTATCTTTCATGGAAATTGTATATCCTGTTTCAGTTCTCTAAGTAATTTACGCAATGTTGGTACCTGTTTACGAACAGCGTAATACTCAATAATTTTATGACGTATTGCACATTTGTCAAAATCATCAATCATCGCTTTTTTAGGACGACCAGGTCTACCTACCCTTTTCCTTTGCCTGGAGTCCGCCATACGCCTTTATTCACCTGTCCTTCTTTTTTAATCTTGTTTATGACTACACGAGATAGACCTAAAAATATATTTTTGTTAAATTTACAGTAATTAAAAAGATATAAAAAACCGTAAGTATCAAAATTTATTTAGTTGAACAACAAACCAGTCATGCCGGCGACACATTCTTGCACTTTGTTTATGTCGATAGTTAATTGCCCTGGGGCCTTCTTCTGCTCACAATATTGCAATCTATGAACGAGTTTACGTTCTCCTCTTTTAATAGCCTTTGGCATTGTTAAATCAATTCGGGACATCATGTAAGTATCGCGAATGAGTGTGTTGCCAGCATCCGTTCTTTAAAAAATACTACAAAATGTCATGTAAACACATTTATTCTACAATCTATAGTTAGTTATTATTATGTTTTTTTTCCACACCTAACTATAATATTAATTTGTAATATAATTTGCCAACTATGCTGGTTTTCTAATAGTTCTTTTTGGTCTAAAATTTCTAGTTTCAGTTCTGACATCCTCATTGTTTTCACAACAACTTTCAAAATTTAAATTATTCTCAATATCTGATCTATTTGTTACATATTTTCCATTTGGAATTAAACTTTTTCTATTTCTTACTATTACTCCTCCTTCTTCTGTCTTTACATATTTATCTGTGGGTTCTTCTTGATATTGATATCTTTTAAAAAATATGTGAGTACTAATGCTTTCATTGTCACTTGGCCTAAAATATTCGACGAAGCATGCTATCACTTTATTGTAATTATTTTGCTCTTCCGTTGATAAATCAAATATATTGTAAATATCAATGCAAGTTTCGCCGATGCAATTTTACCTGCCCCGTATAAGTGTTTGCGCCCGAAGCTATTCTGTACAACTCGAACTTTTGCTTTCATTTCTTATATGTCTCCGCCGTTAGGTTTTGCAAAGGGCTTGAGGATTTTAATCCGTGAACACCTTGTGCCTGTTGCATCTTGGAAGAAACACGTGTACCTTATTTTTCTTATTTCTCTCGAATATATTATTTCATTGTCGTATTTTCTTTATCCTGTTCGCCATGTTATATGTATCTTTATATTTGGTGTTAGGGCTTGGGTTTTATAACAAAGACAGGAGTCTTCAATTTAGCCGGTTTTATTCATCAACCATCTTGCTTAGTGTTGTCCATACATTATCATTACAATCTTAATCTAATAGGGATGACTCAATATGCAACAGTAACTTTTATTTAGTTTAGTTTTTAGTTATCTTTACAATACTAAGCAAACACATGGTTAGTGAATGCATTATCAGTTATAACTCGCGATGGATTACCAAAAGTCTGTTGGTGGATTTCTAGTTTGTTCAGTCTCCGCGCTTCATGTACTTTGTTAGAAATAGCTAGACAAACTTTGTAAATGAATCAACTATGGTTTGTATGGAGTTGTACTGTTTACTAGTTTGTTTCGGTCCCACGTGATCTAGGTATATTGTATCCAATGGAATGTTATTTTTTTTAAATTCGTGAAGATACCCATCTTGTTTTCCTTCTTTCTTAGTGGCTAATAAACATGGAATGCATGTTTATATAAATTATTTTATCTTTTTATCTAATGCTCTTATATAATACTCCTTTTCAATTAACTCTTTCATTTTTCTTTAGAGAAATGTCTGTTGCCGTGCACCTGTTTTTATATTTCTCTCCATAGTTTTAGGTATCACTAGCAGCTTCTTATCATTTTTATAAAGTAAAGAAGTACATTTTTGTGAGCCAGCCACTGGAATATTTCGGCGTTGTCTTCCAAGCCCTGAGCCTATTTGGATAATGGCATCGTTTTATCTTACCGCTGAACTTAGGGATGCCCTCGAGAAATAGCACCGCTATAACCTGATTGTCCAAACTCTTTGTTAGTTACTGATTTTATATTTTACCAGTTAGACTATGCACAAACTTGCATCTTTAGCATAACTCTCCAAAAAATCTACATGAATGAGACCTTCAGATAAATCAACTTACATCGATCAACTTGAACGGATGAATTAAATTAGTAGATTTCATTTGAAAATACTAAATCCGTAGCAGTATTTTATAATGCTATCAAACTGCGCACTATAAAAAATAAGAGTAAAGACGGTAATTATTGTCGTGCTTATATTGTACTGACATCTCATTGTTCTAGTTTTTCGTTGTTTCTTTATTATTTAACCAGCTCTTCGTTGTTTGTCGGCATGTGGATCTCAGTAATGCGGTTTGGTTGGTTAGAAATATCCCTAACTCCCATTTTGTCTTTGAACCACGAGAATATTTGTTTAGACTTAGTATCAATGGCTTCATTAAGATGGGAATTTCGTCATCTTCCCTATTCGAAACGGAATTCTCGGTGGCAACTTATACTTCTTATCTATTACTATCTTCAACTTATAGATTTTCTCATATGTCCGTCAAGTGTTCTTCGTCTGTATCTGAGATTTCTACACTACGCAACAATAGTATTACCCACCCCTCTATTTTTTTTCTATTTACTTTAAAACAAAATATAAATAAATATATGACTAACGCGCCAGCATTGTCCACTCTATTCTAATACTATGGTATATAAATATATACTTGCGTTCCAATGCTGCTTTGTTACGCAGCGCCGAGATTGTTGGTTTGATAGCGCGACAAAAGTATAACCCATTAGTCCCACTAACCCAAACAGCTCAGTGCACTGAACATGTCAATTCATGTTTATACTTGTTTTGTGTAACTCGTAAGTTCTTACGCATAAATTACATTGTTTTAGTTAATATTTGTCTATTTTTCATTTAAAATGCCACGGGGAAAACACTTGAACGAAACTGAAATTGATATAATAAAAAAATTGCATTCTGTAAATTATTCTAATGCCAAGATTGCATAAAATCAACAACAGAAGTCATCGTATTGTGCGAATTTTTTTAAAAGATCCTGAAAACTATGGTAAAAAAACAACGGACAGGTCGACCGTGGGCAAGTACACCACGAGAAAGAAGGTCAATTTTAAGAGTTGCGTCCAATTCTACGCTTACCGCAAGTCAAATCGCAACGGAGGCTAGTGTTAGTACTAATTTAAGAATTGTTAATGTTCAAACGAATCATACGAGAGTGTAAATATTAAAAACGTAAGAAATTACCGAAAAAATCGCCGTTGTCCGATAAACATAAATTACTTAGATTACAATTTGCAAAAGATCATGTTCAGTGACGGAAAAAGTGGCGAAAAGTTATTTTTTCTGATGAAAAAAAAATTATTTAGATAGACCTGATGGTATTAATTATTATTTTCATGATTTAAGAAAAGATAATTTTATAATGAGCCGTCGGCAAGCCGCAGGTGGTAGTGTGTAACGATATGGTCTGGTATTGGATACTCATGTAAAAAACGATATATAAAAGTAATAGACGAACAAATTAACTCTCATGCAAGGCGGATTGCTGGTCCTAATTTTTTTTTTTGAACAAGATAATGCCAGTATTCATCGAGCAAAAGTAGTTAAAAACTACTGAAAAAATATTCAAGTTCTTGAATGTATTACACTGATTTGAACATAATTGAAAAATGTTGGGGAAATTCGTTTACATTGGAGAAATCTTACAGTTAAGTTAGTTTTGCCCTATCTTCAGCTCCCACACCTTCGCAGTGGTTTCAAACTGGATTGCGGAAATCCTACGAAATCGCGGCATTCTAGTTGTTTACCTGGACGATTACCTTATAGCTTCTCAGGACAAGTCAAAACTGGCTGCGCAAATAGTGGAGACAATTGCAACCTTGGAATTCCTGGGATGGTATATAAATTGCCAGAAATCGGTACTTACAGCCCATTCAGGAGGTCGAATATTTGGGCCTCGTATGGAACACCCAAGATCAGACCATAGCATTACCCAGACAAAAGATTGTCAAGATAAAGAGTACTTTGACGGATGTTTTGCAACAAAACAATTGCACATTAGAGCAGTTGCAGGCTCTTTTGGGGATGCTAAATTTTGCAAACCACACTATAACTCAGGGTAGACTACATTGCCGTAGGTTACAAATGTTTTTAAAAAATTCGTACAGATGAGGCAAAGAGAAATGTTACCTCACGGAGTCCAACGCGAATTGACTTGGTGGTTGGATGCAGTAGACAGCAATCCAACCCCCATACGCAAGAAGGAAGTCTCACACTTCTTAATCACAGACGCAGCGGATGCGGGCTGGGGTACACAACTGAACAACCTTTACTTAGCGGGAAAGTGGACTCCAAATCAAAAAAGGTGGCATTCGAACGCTGAAAGTGACAATTTTGACAATTCCTATTATGATTCGGTATGCGTACTATGTCTGAACGTAGTAGTTTATTCTTAGCCAAATTTAATCTATAAAACGAATTTACTTGTTAAAAATAAGTTTCTTTATTTGTTAAAAATAAGCAACATGTCATGTCTTATGGCTGTGGAGAAACCGGTCTTTATCGCAGTCAGTGCAAAAATTTAATGAAAAAGAATTTGGAAGAAAGTGAAGTAGAAGTGCAGTGTTTTTAATGGATCATTTCATAAAAATGACTGGTACGTTGACTTTGGTGCAAATTCATATTTGAAAACAAATCAACATTGTGTGGACCGACGTGAATTGTTCTGGATTAACCAAAGAAATAAGTAACAATTTTATTTTGCGGATGTGATAATCACGACATCAATTGCAAAGTGTGACTTTGAGGTTATAGTTGAAAATGTGTTGTGTGTCCCCAGTCTGTCTACGAATCTTTTATCTATCAGCCAACTAACAAAACAAGGAAATAAGGTTATGTTTACGAGCAATAGGTGTGAAATTTATAACAAGAAGAACACTATGGTAACTATTGCTTCTCTTACAAATGGAGTATACAAGCTAAATACACCTACTTGTTTATTGACTGCAGTGATGGAGTCTCCAGAGCTTTGACATCGCAAGTTGGTATACATTAACAGTCAGTACATAAATTACATGCCGGAAGCTGTAGAGGGAGTGATGTTAAACGAGAGCCGATATCAACGAAACAAATTGTACAGTGTGCTGTGAGGGCAAGCAAAGTCGATTGTCTTATCCATCTGAAGGCATCAGAAGTACCGAGCTGTTGAATATAGTACCTAGTGATATCATCAGGCCTATCGAAAATGTTTCCCTTGAAGGATCTTGATCTTTATAATAACTTGGTATTTTCCTGTTTGTAGACTATTATAGCCGCATGAATTGTGCTTATTTTTTAAAGAAAAGTGAAACTCTCCATTGTTTTAAGGATTATATATAAATCAAAAGTTGAGAACCAAAGATCAAAGAAAGTTCGCAGTGATCATGGCAGAGAGTTTTGTAATAATGATTTTGACAATTATTTAAACAAAATTGGAATTATTTACCAAAAGTCTAACTGATATACGCCCGAACAAATTGGGCTGTGTGTACGTATGAACAGGACTGTCATAGAAAACGCCAGATGTCTTTGGTTTGAAGTTAAGCTGGATAATACATTTTGGGCGGAAGCCGTTAACATTGCTGTTTTTTTACAGGATCGCATTGTGAAAACTGGGTTATTTACTAGGGATGCCGAAAAACTCGAATGGAATGACCTAATGGCCGCTAGTACAGTCGAGGAAATGGTGCAAATTTCTTGCACTTTTTGACATCCATGCTCCGGTTAGGAAAATCAGACTGAAGCGTCCACCGGCACCCTGGATGAATTGCAGTATTCGGAAGGCTATGAGACAAAGGGACCGGGCTTTTTGTAAATTTAAAAAAGACCGCAGTGAGGACAGCGGGAGTCGCTATAAGGCTGTAAGAAATCAGTGTAACCAGATGGTGCGTAACGCTAAACGCCGACATATTCTAGATAATATCTAATCTTCAGTAATTTTGACTCAAACTTACTAATAATAATTGTGCCCCGGAGTGTAACATTTTTAAATGTTCCGATTTAACTTTAACGTTTACTGGAGCACCCAGTGGATCACGTATTATTTTTCGATAACTAATTTTCAAGTTTTTACTTGATATCAATTTTGGCACTGTTGACATATTGTACATTTCTAATGGTAACACTGTTAATAATGCTGTGAATAAACTGTGAATTAAGTCGGCATGTTATAAGTTTGAGTAGAAAAGCATTTATTTCAAATTAAATGTCTGAAAAGAAAATTGTGCCGTTTGATTTACTATATTAACGTGGAAGACGACCGTGGTTAAAGAGAAAGAAGAAGAGGATTGAATTAAAAAAAAAAAAACTAATTGCAAATCAATTAAAGGAAAAGGTAACGTGGCATGGTGGTGAAAACAATGATATACATCTATATATACATATCTTCAACGAAGCCGAGTATAACAATTGGAAAATACGAGTTTTAAAATTTTTACAATTTATAAATGCAAAGAAGTTGTTATGCGGCCTAAAACCTGTAGCGATGATGAGAAATGGGATGAACGCAATATTTACGCAACAAACTACATTAAAAAATCTTCGATATGTATTTGAAGAAATTGACAGCATTGCAAATTGTATGCAAACACAAACTAGAAAATGTGAGACTCAAAAATTACTCTGATGTGTCGTATATTTCGACGACTCTGAGAGGGCAGTAAATGAGTTGAAATAAGCAGGTGCATAACAGAACAGGAAAAGTTGAATTACATGTTGAAATCATTGCCACAAAACTACAGTCATATAAGTGATTTATTAAACGTTTGCTAGAAAGAGAGAGGACAGTGGACTCCTTGAAAAGTAAAATAAAACTAAAAAGTGTGGAGGAAAATTCCAATAAAATAAAAGAGTTTGGCTCCCGAGTTGTGTCACAAGCATTTATAGAGCCACAAAGATACCTGGCCCGGTGGCCAAAAGTGGAAACAAATACGTCATTTGGAATGTCAGTCTATCTGCCAGTCGCTGACATATCGGCCATTAGTTGTTTACTGAATGTATTTATTTTTCCTGCATTATTTAAAACTAGTGAAAATTGCCGAAAACTTTAAAAAGTGATGCTAAGAATGTTAAACTTCAGGTATTAAATTTTACGTAGGAAGAAAAGCGGCTTCAGATACCAATAATACCCTTCGAAAAATTGTATCATCGTGTAGCTACCGCCACAAGTTTGTGTTGTCAGCTTTTCAAAATAAATTCCACGAAAACAGAACTTTGTACGTACTAGTACAATAAATGTAAGTTCATATCATAAACTAAAATTTATCGTTACGTGTCTGGTGGCCTACTGGTAATAAACCATAAGCTGATGCCTACATGGGTAGAGGGGTTGTTGGTTCAAATCCCAGAGCACACTCTGACTTTTCGGAGTCATGCGTGTATTGATAGTCAATAAACACACACTAAAACGGTGAAGGAAAACATCGGGAGGAAACCTGCATACCAAAGTGATTTATAAGAATTTCTATGGTACCTGTGTAAGTCCACCAACCCGCATTAGGCAAGCGCGGCGGACTATATGGCCTATGATATGGCCTAACTACCCTCAATCGTACTCTCGATTGCTGAGGAGGCCCGTACCCTCCAGTGGGACGTGTATGGGCTGATACAGATAACTTTTTTAAGGGTTTTGAATCCTTTAAGGGGGAGCGATTGCTTAGAAATCTTGTAAAGGAAAAAAACATGCATATGAAACTGGGCCACTCATTTTCCCGACACTATTGATCCGATTGAAAAATCTTACTTTACCCACTTTATTGCTATATCTATTTTTAATGGCAACACCAAATTCGATTACAGCGACTCTCTCACCGGGTCAGATAACTTTGTGGCTCTTTTCTATGATAACACTACATAAATGTCAAAATAAACGTCACTTTCGATGTCAAACTGCGTTGCGATATTTTCATTGGAGTTATTTTCGGAATATTTCTGTCAAATAATGGCTGTACCAATGAAAAGTGGCGTGAGAAGTACTTTGTTTAACAACTAAAAACAAATAAAAAGTCATAGGGATACTACGATTCAAGAAAAACAACAATTTTTGACAGACATCATATCAGTATCATAACATACTTGCGAGCAGTAGTACAATGGTGTAGGAGAATGTTTACCAACATAGGTTTACTTTGATTTTCACCCTGAAAGGAGACTTGAGTGGCCACATTCAAATTTCATCTCAACAATTTTAATTTTAAGACAATGTTTCAATCAAGTAAGAAAACTTATGCTATTAAAATAATGATAGTAACTGTTATACAATACAATAACGCTAAGGATTGAATTTGACTGCATACAATTGGGACCGCTGTGATCTGAGGATGATGATTACTATAATTGTCATTAAGTATGTGCTACGCCTCATTACTCACATATGAAAATTCAAAAAATTCTTCAACAACAGAGGTTTTGCTTTCCTTTGATTGGGAGAGTCAAGTCTGGATCTGGATCAGCCCATATACGTCCCACTGCAGGGCACGGGCCTACTCTACAATCGAGAGTACGATTGAGAGTGGTTAGGCCATATAGTCCACCACGCTGGCCTAGTGCGGGTTGGCGGACTTACATACCATATAAATTCTTATGAATCGCTATGGTATGCAGGTTTCCTCACGATGTTTTCCTTCACCGTTTTAGTGCGTGGTGATTGACTATCAATACACACATGACTCCGAAAAGTCAGAGGTGTGCCCTGGGATTTGAACCCGCGACCACCGTTTACATGTTGAGAGTCAAGTCGGATTGATAATATTTATTACATATATATTCCAGAATTAAATATGTTCAGAATCAAAGGACATAGCATGTGTCAACTGATTACCGATCCGGCCAAATCCAATTAAACTATCAAGCAAATCATTTATAAACAAAAATATTTCTGCTGTGAAAAAACTATTATCAAAATTCACATTTTAATCCTTGAATAATCATGGTCTTGGAGTTGTAGAATATCAGCCGTCCGTATAAACTTGTATAGTGATATAGCCACTTGCCGGCTAAAAACTTGGGCTGCAAGTAGGA
Source organism: Hyles euphorbiae (assembly GCA_023078785.2). Classification (NCBI taxonomy): domain Eukaryota; kingdom Metazoa; phylum Arthropoda; class Insecta; order Lepidoptera; family Sphingidae; genus Hyles; species Hyles euphorbiae. The sequence continues at coordinate 7,712,046 of CM041042.1, forward strand.
CCTGGAATGTACATACATTCTAATTATTATTATGTAACAATAAACAATATCAAATCTAATATTTCTCATCCCTCTAGTTGATATTCAGGAATTGAAAACAAAAACAAAGATTATATTTTATCAAAAATAGTGCTTTTAGTTTTCACCACTTAGCTGAACTTCGGTTCGATTGGGAAACTTATCTGAGTGGTAGAGTCTCATACATGTAGGGGTTGTTCAAATTTTTTTTCAAATTTGGCAAAATGTTACCCTGGTGTGGTTAGGAACACATGGTATAAATTAAATAGCATATTAAATAAATATCACTCCGTTCCAACATGTTGAACAACTACTGATATCTTTAAAACAGACTTCCCTTAGAAATAATGTACATTAATTATGACATTACCTTCATTTTGTAATAAGATGTTGGATTTATGTGTTTCTCAAGAAGTTTAGTGCTTCAAGCTCCAACAACGCCATCCTTTTTGTATACGTTTTCAATACATTCCCACTTTGCCCTTCAATAGCCAGCGAAAAGAATCTTTTTCTGAAAAATTATTACCCTATCATTTTAATAAATGAGGTACATTATTAATTTGATACATGTAATTGCTTGAACACAATATTGAAACAGATATCATTAGTGCAATATTTAATATGTTCAGTTAGGAAATGGATATTAATGACTGAACAGCAATTAGCAACATTAGCAGAGCCTTTATCACTAATTGTAGCTCTAACTATGAAACAAGATCAAAAAACTTCCAAAATTATATCTTAATATTCTTTAATATTCTGTAAAACCTAAGTTTTTACTTTAGTTTAGTCTATAGTTGGTTGATCTACTCTATCACACAAGGTAACAGCTTTAAAATATAAGATTCTGTGAAGCTAGTGGTCTATTCTTTGCTGTGAAGCTATTAGTGCGCGTATATCTAAACGTTTCTTAAAAATCCTATATAAGTTTACGCACTGAATTGCACAAAGGTTAATTCTAAGTTTTTCGTATTTATATCTTTCGAAAGAAATCATTTATGACAAAAACGAATATCGTCGCGTTTAATAAACGCAATCTTTTGTAAATAAGTAATTAAACTCCTTACCAGTGTCCACATTTCCTACCTTGCTTAGTTTCTGAAGGTAACAGAAAAATATGTATGTTTCAGTCCTGTATGAATGCTGCACCCAAGTATAATACACATATTTACCATTAGTATCACACTATTATCACAAAAATATAAAGTATTTTAACACAAATTAGTTAAACTCTTACTCGTTCGAGCCGGTTAGCACTAAGGTTTCCAAAGGCTATTTTATCTTTTACGTAAACAGTAGCAAAGGAAATTAACAAATAAAGGAAAATCTACCTTCAAAACAAACTGTTGCACCAAAATCTACGGTGGGAATAATAATGATTATAATAATATTTTAATCGCCGTATTATGGTTTAATCACGGAACAATACAAAATGGCAGCTATACGCTATGACGCAACAACAGTTTGACAAGTAGCAATTTCAAATTTACTACGACACACACACAAATATATGTAAACGGAGAAACGACCATGCCATCCATTTAAAAAAGTGGGATAGCATATCATCCTTAACGTGTAACGTTTTTTGTACTGAGTTGAACGGGCCTGATTAAAATTTGATGATTTGTTTCAACCGAAAGAAAGAGCCTTTAAATAAAATTTGTACTATTTTTGTTCACGCCAATAATCAGCAATATGTTAACTAACATGCTTCAACTGACTTAGGCGTCACTTTACCAAACGACTAAACATAACAACAGTAGACAGGTTTCATTTAATTGAACCTATGACGTAATCATTACCTTACATTTTAATTGTTTATGTTGACGTACTTGAAGTGAATTTTCGTATAAAAATCAATTCAAATATTCAATAGTATCAATATTTTCCATCAATTTCTAAGAATGCCAGCCGATAGTTTTTTAAATTTGCCGCTTTTTTATTGTGCCACAAGGCGTGAGCCAGAATCTATCTAAAATGTTTTCCGAGCCGATGCTACATCATTAGGCAAAGTCGACGGTAAACGTCCAAGAGGTAGATGTCCCATCAGATGGTCGGACCAAGTCAGCTCGACTCTTAACATCAAGTTTCACGTTGCGCTCCACTATGCCAAGGATAGGAAATAGTGGCGCAACATAATCCGATCAAAGATTACTCCATGTTCAGGGGACGTGATCCCCCTCAACAATGAGGAAAATGATGCGAGGAGGAGGAGGAGGCTATAGATGTCGAGGTCACTCTTGTGGATTTAGAGGTTAAGGACAATATAATAATAGAATTTTTCACGAAGGACTAGGCGTGGAAATTACCAGTATAATGGAAATGCAGGTAATCATTTCCATACTACTATTGTCTATAATAGTATAAATAATGAACTTGTAAAACCCAAAAACGGAGAAACAAATTTGTTACTTAACAGTGGTTGTACTGATATCATTAACACGGATAAATATTACGATGAATATGAAACACTAAATATACCTGTAAAAGCAAAAGATGGAAGATTATTGTATGCTACAAAAATTGGTAACATTAAAACATATGTCTTGGGATATGGAAAAATAGCTTTTGGACAGAATACATCTTACCTCGATCAATCTTTTTGAGTTCGTTTGAGATAAACAACTTCACGCGGCTGGTGAGCAATAGTAAGAACGGATACATCTTTTGTATCATGCGACTTTATGGTATTTATGGGCCCCGAAGTGATAGATGCAAATTTGTGCTTTATTTGTCTTATTTGCTTGAGTTGTTTTTCAATATGCTTGGGACATCTTTTCAGTCACACCGGACTGTACCAACCGCATAGATACGCTTTTGGTATAAATCGTCCATTAGATTACAGCTGGTAAAAAAAGTTAACAAAAGCTACCAGGGTACCTTTTGGTAGCTCACTGCAGAGTGACATGACGACATTATAGCCCAAGTCTTCAATGCTCCACGCTATCACCCTTTCCAAGCGGCTCATCGGTTGACATTATGAAGTCCAATATGGCTTTGGACTTATTCTCGATAAACGAGAAGTGGAGACGAGATCTAGAGCAACTGATTCGCTAATACTCTTGTTAGCCATTTCTAGACCATTAACGGTCTTAAGGTTCTCACCTAAATCCTCCCACATCCATTGGGATGGACTCATGGTGAGCAACCAGGTCACTGACCCGTAGTGCTAATTCATACAGTTGACATAATTCCCTAGCTTTTTCCAGAACTATTCTATATTTCGTAATCGACTAAATATCGCTGTTAAGTCATCTTCTAACTCATCTTTATTAAGCATCCTAAAATACTGTTCAGCTGTTTCTTTTATTAACACCATTCATTGTATAGAATATGCCAGAATTTATTTTTTTTTTTTTTTTTTTTTTATGCTATGGCCTGGCATAGTGGCGGCATTGCACCTGATGGAAAGTGCCAATGCCGCCCAGGCAGAGTTTCCATTGGCATCGGACGGCAGTCCCATGCCAATGGAAACAATTATGCCGGCCTGCTTAGGTGCCTCTATTTGACGTATGTTAGCATCGGACAAGTCGCAAAGCAAAAAATATTGTTGACTTAGGCGGAATTGAAAGTGTTTTGACATTAATCTGGCTTTAATATCTGGGGGCACGGCAGTGCCCCCTCCAAGTCGAGCTAAAAAGCGGCACAGCCGTACTATCCTTTTCTCGAAGCAATTCAGACCATTTTCAACCCCCCATAACTTCGTTATGGTTAAAGCAAGAAGCCTGAATTTTCAGTTACTAATTAGGCATTGTGTAAACACGGTATATTTAAAATTTCATTCAATTTGAACCAGTAGTTTAAGAATTATAACTTGTCAAACTTTCGCAATTTTGTCACTCACTGACTGACTGACCGATCATCAAAAGTCTAAGGCACTTCTAGCAGACATAGAACCTTCAAATTTAGAATATAATTAGTGTTTAGTGTCTAAAGTAAGGAAAAATTCAAACATTTCATAATTTCTGTCTAGTTTTCTAGATACAACAACTGCGTGAATAACTTTGTAATCTCATATAAATGTATAGGATTACAAAGATACATTTGCAGTTAATGATTCGTTGTACCCGTATATAATGGAATAATAGTTGTAGATTGGTATCTATATATATTATATATGAGGCATAACAGGAGCGGGGTATAAAGAGGGAAAGGGTGTATTCAGCCCATTAAACTGTACAACATTCCTCTAGAAAAACATGACAAAGATAACCTTGCAAATAAATAGACTAAATAGCTCGAAAACAATCACCATGAAAGAAAGAACACTAATAATCAAATCCGCTATATTTGTGATAAATTGATACCTACAAAAATAAGAAAAAACCATAAGACAGAGGCTTTAAGAAAAATCATTATATATATTCTAGAAATAAAAAGTACCGAAAAGGAATAAAGTAGGACTCTACAAAAAGATGTGAGATCCCATCAAAAACATCCTGTAAAAAAATTCCAAGTCTCGCAACTCAGTTTTTCTACCGCAAAAAGTTGTGAGATCCATGAACTACCAAGTCGATTAATTTATTTAGTCCTTGATTAAGGGACGTTCTGTATAAAGTTATTACGTAAGTTACTATCATATCAATATTAAAAATTCTTTACGTTTTAAATAAATAGATCGACTTGGCCAGTAGCAGTATGCATAAATTGTACGATACATTATGTTTTCATGCGATGGCCAAGTCGATCTATTTATTTACAACGTAAAGAATTTTTATTATTGATATGATAGTAACTTACGTAATAACTTTATACAGAACGTCCCTTAATCAAGGACTAAATAAATTAATCGACTTGGTAGTTCATGGATCTCACAACTTTTTGCGGTAGAAAAACTGAGTTGCGAGACTTGGAATTTTTTTACAGGATGTTTTTGATGGGATACTCACTTAATATTAGCTTTTGCTTTCGATCATAAAACTGACCATATTTTCCTTCAACATAAAAATGAGGAAAGCACTTTACATCTAAATCTTTATCTCTAGAATCAATTGAAGCAGTGTTGACTTTCAGCATTTTGTCATTTTACCTGACCAGCATTTTGACCTCTGTCATTTTATTTGCATTATCACATTTATTGCGATTTAACGCTTCGAAAACATCTGCACGATCTGTCAAGAACCTATGAAACTAAGATAAGGTTGGGACATCATTGTTCCCATTTTATCAACGTATGATAGTCTAGTTTTGATGACATCATGAATACAATGAATACATTCCATTTTTCAATGGAATATCCCAAACTAGCTAAAGCACGCAAGTTTATGTTTATGTGATCAGTTAGATCTCTTAATGAACGCTCTGATTCATTACTTATTTGCTTCATATTCAATAATTGAGATATATGGTAATATATGAGTAATATCTTGTTGTCATACCTTTCACAGAGTAATGCCTATGCCGTTTAAATTAGATGAAGAAACTTCAAGATTCGAAATAATGCGTGCTGCATCTCCTTCGAAATATGAAAGCAAATTATGAAATTTATGAATATCAAAGATGTGTACATATTTATGGACTAGTGCTTGAAAGGTGTTTCGAAACTCAAGCCAGCGTCTTCTTTGCACGCGAACCTTCTTTGGGAAACGGCAGCCTACACTGTTTTCCCTCTTGACAATATTCACAAACCATATTCAGCTTACTTTTACTCAGCTTAATACCTTCTGTGCATCCGGAGAGTTTGCTCAAATCAGACAAATTCAGTGAGCCATTCTTTGATGCCATAAGTAGCTATCAGTTTCTACAGTTGCTAACATTGCCTGTGATTGATTCATAACATTCAGTTTGTAGGTATTATTTGTAAGATTGTATTGTATTCTCAGCGTCCACTTGTATATTGACATTACCACAACTCTCTACACACAGTACTTTATTATTTGCAATCTTTATACTCTTGATCGGTGGATCAATTTCATTTTGCAACCATTGTCGATGCATGGTCATGTGAGCTGATGCGCCGGAGTCAATATACCAGTTGTATTTATCATTCAACTGCATCGCTGAAAATGCTGCAATAAAACCATTATTATTTTTATTTTTATTTTCAGGTTTGTCTTTTCTGAACCAACAATATTTGCTAATATGTCCATATTTGTTGCATTTAAAACAACGTGGTCCTTTGCTTAACTTGGCTGTGCTGTCATTATATGCCTTATGTTTGTATTTGCCAAATTTATTTGCATACAATGCCACTGACTCGGAGCCCTTTATTTCTTGTAAGAGCTTAGTTTTGACAGAATCTGCTGTTATCGGCACACCGGAACTTTCAAGGGCCATAATCATGGGTTTATATACTTCAGGTAGTCCGGCAAGAAGTAATGTCCCAAGCCATTCTTCATTAACATCAAACGATATGTTTCGAAGTTTATGTGCCGTGGTCATAATTTTATTTATATATTCTTCAATATTTTGACAGTTTTCTAGCGTAGTTGTGATCAAATCTTTCAGCAATCCAACGCGACGTGTCAGTCCTTTATCGTCAAATGCCTTTTGCAAATTAGTCCAGACTTCTTTCGCCGATTTTGCTTCTTGGATATGAATGTAATTCACGGAATCGACTAATAATATAATTTTGGTTTTCGCCTTTAGGTCAAGTTTTGGATCTACAACTTCGTTACCTTCAATACAAGACCAAAGATCATCGTGTTGCAAATATGTCTGAACGGCGAACCTCCATGTATTATAATTATCTCGGCCAACAAGCTTTTCTATCATTGACAGAGTTGACAATGAAGACATTTTAAAGGAAAATTCTTCTTACGCCACGTTCCGGAGTCGTGTCACTTTTATGACCGGCGACAGAAAATTTTATATTTTGAAATATAACGGAAATATAATAATTTTCTTTTTACTGATCACTTTTACTACAATTTAGAAAACCAGGTTATGGACTGGGCCCATAACCTGATGAAATTAAAACGGATTTCAAATAATTAACTTTTAATAGACCACACATTATACAGAGCAGATGATAGACCGAATTTGAACAAAGAATAACATAGACAACAATCAAAAAGAATAAACTAATGTTTCAACAATAAAGAAAACTTTGACCCAAGAAGGAACTTACAATTTTAATATAATTATAAATTATAATCTTCAACATATTATGTATTGACAATTTTCAGAGAAATCGGCCCTCTCAATTCGAAAAGATTTCAAATGAAAAATAATTTCACCGCAGACTTGACATCTTTTACACTTTTAATCGCATAAATCTATATATTAATACGTGATGCAAAAACTTTGGATCCCTTTTTACGAAAATTGCGCGGACGCAGGAGCATAAAATTTGGCACACTTATAGTTTATGTGTAGGAGAAGTGGAGAATGCTAATATTTTTCAATAATAATGCTTATAAAGTACATTAAATCAAAAAATAAAACATTACACACACTGCCATGCATTTCACACACACATCCATACACAAGTATACATACTCTGGTGTCAAATTGTTTCTTTTCTTTTTCATTTTGTTCTTCTGACATAGACATATCAAAAAAAAGGTTTTATTTGCCTAATGAGGTAATAATATTAATATTAAAAGAGAATATTAATTTTAAATGAGGCAATAATATTAATATTAAGCCTAATATTAAATGTAATATAAAACAAGATTTTAATAATAATGCATAAAAAGTACATTAAATCAATAAATAAACCAGCATGCATTTGACACACGCATACACAAGTATTTGTACACGTATACATACTCTTTGGTCAAATTGTTTCTTTGCTTTATTATAGACATATGTAGTTGAATGTCAATCAGAAAAAAATGTTTACTGTGGTTTTGTTGAATATCAAACAGAAAAGATTTATTTGACGAATACTACGTGAAATACTGAGCGCTATCATTAATTATATGTATAAAGAAAGTTCTGTAGCAGCAATCTGCAATAACAACATTCAGGTACAGAAAAATATATATTTTGCTATTGCTGGTTTAAAGCAATTAATGTAGTTTACGATTTTAGTAATTGCATATACTTCAGGATATATAACTAATTTTGAGAGATACGTACATTTAAATGTGCACGAATTATCAGAATAACAACATCATCATACAGGTAAAAACATTTTCTCTTCTTGATTTGGTCGAATTTCGACCGCTAGGCGACCACTAGTATAAAATAAATATGTTATAAATGTTTACCATTTGAAGTGTCTCCGAGCTGGTATGTTCACTATGTGCAAATGGCAGCCTTGTTTGTTTGCCTTCGCAACATATTACACAGTTCTCCTTCTTTGTGTCACTTGAAGAAGAAAAGTACACTCCTTCTACGATGCCATTTCTCATTTTATTCAAATCGCTACTATTGATATGTGCCAAGCGCTTGTGCCACAATTCTGCACTTGCCAATGCTGGTGCGGCTAACATACAATCTGTTGTTTTTATATTTAACTTGTAAACACCATTGGTCACATGTGCCGTGGCTACCAATTCATTCTTCATATTACGAATGTAGCAATTGTTACTCTCAAAAACAACTTTGTTTCCGTTTTTGATGAGCTCACTCACTGATAACAGGTTTGCTGACAATTTTGGAATACACAAGACATTCTCCACTATAATGTCGTAGTTTCGATCTGTAGTTATTTTCACGTCCCTGGAGTACATTACGGGTACCTTGGTACTGTCGGCTACTGTAATTTCTGTTAAATGTGGCGTAAAGTTTGCGTTTTCTATCCAATTTTCATTCGATGTCATGTGCGCACTTGCCCCGGAGTCAACGTACCACTCGCTTTTATTATACTGTCTATTCAGGAATACTATACGCATTCGTTTCTTTATTTTTCTGCAGTAACGGACATTGGTTTCTAAAATGTCCGATTTGTTTACATTTGTAACACGAAACCACTTTTTTTGACTGCTGTTTTCAAGCCATTTTTGTTGATTGTCGTTGACAGCCATTTTTTTTTAATAGTGTTGTTCTGTGTCTTCTAATACGTTTTGTTTGCAGCGAATGCAGCGCCACCGGTATCCAAGTTAAAAGATCCTTCCAAATCGATTAGTTTCAATTTTATCGAGTCTGTAGTAATCTGTATCCTGAATGTTTTATCGCCATGATTATTGGCGAATACATGTGGGACATTGGCAAGAAATGATTACGAAATAGTAAAAACAAACTTTTTATTTTAATTGATATTTCACACGTATTCCCGCACACACGCCATCTTCCTTACCTTTTTTGACATCTCTCATATTTTGACATTTCCTTTCATTCCTTCTCGCTCGCACATATATCTCTCCTGTTCATCCTATGTTCCATTCCCACATACATATTTAGCAAACCCTGCTAATAATAGTGAACCAATCCATTCATCTGTAATGGCGAACCCGGTTCCTTTTAATCTTTGTGCTCTCTCGACAACTTGCGTGACATAATGAGTCATAGAATCACAGCTTTCTTGCCTGATTGAAATTAGATGTCGCAGCAAAGAGATTTTTCTTGAAAAGCCGGAGTCGGCGAACATGTTTTTCAGTTTTGTCCACAGTTCCAATGCGGTTTTGATTTCCTTGATATGAACATACAGTCCTGAATCGATGGTTAAAATTAGCTTTGCCTTAGTCCTTTCGTCGTCTGCAGTCTTGATATATTGAAAATCGTTTGAATTCTACGTATATGTTATTTAAATATTCAAACAAACATTGTTCACACAACTGGTATGCAATAACGTATTTAAAAATTGGATAATGATTATTAGGATAGTTGGTGAGTAAGCAATTTGGAAGTCAAGGAGGGCAATCTTGTGTAGATTTTATTGCTCGTGGTGATGCCTTGGCTGCACACTGCTCAGAGAGATGTCGGCTGCAAGATTTGGATGATGCAAGGCTGATCTTCTTCCGTCCTTTAATCTTCAAATTGCTGAGCGTCGGTTATTCGACAGAATTTTCAATCGCCGATGTATGTCGAAATCTTCTATATTTTGCTGGTTCTTAAGTTCTTCTCATGGGCCACCATTATGTATACTTTGGTAATTGGTATACAATGGGGCAAAATTAAACACCCAAAAAAGTAATACAAAAATATATTTCAACTGAAGGTGTTAACAATCCGCTAGTTTAAAAGGTTGTGAATTTGACAGCTAAATTAACGTTACAAAATCTGACAGATAAAAAATAGCATCACAGATGTATACTAAAATTGCTATTAGAATAAAATATAGGCGTTATACGCCGCAACAATAGAAAACAGTACCCATGACACTTAAGAGGATACTTAGATTTTAGATAGTGGTGCATCTGCACACATGACATTTAGAAAAAAAATCTTTATTGAATTATTTGATTGTAATGAAAAATCCTTGATATTGCGAAATAAACAATCTGTAGAGGTGTCTGGCATTGGCTAAATATTAATAAAAAGATATGTCATTTCACAGTGGGAGAATAGTGAATTGCATGATGTATTGTATGTTCCAAGTTTGCAAAGAAACTTATTTTCAGAAGGAGTTATAATGGGAATATGCTATAAAATCATAAAAAAGGACCAAGTGCTTTAATTTGTAAAGACAATAAAGTGGTAATGAGTGCAAAAATTAAATTAAAGATAAAGTCAGTGATTCCAGAGACATGTAACATAGTGCAAAATGAGAAAAGTGATTTAAAAATCTGGCCTGAACGGTTGGGACATTAAAATCCATCAAAAACATGTGTGAAAATGGTATAGTAAAAGGTTTGAAAATTAAAGACAATAATGAAAAGAACTTTATTTGTGAGACAAGTGCTTATGGAAAGCAGTGTAGATTTCCAAGTGACAAATCTGTGCGAGGAGAACTACAACCAGGTGACTTAGTTTATAGTGATGTCTGTGGATTAATGAGTCACACATCAATCCAAGGTATGAAATACTTTGTAATACAAAGATGCAGCTACAAGTTACAAGCATGTATATTTTATGAAAAATAAAAGCGATGTCATGGATTTTTTCAAAAATACAATAATACACACGCCGGCAAAATTAGAGGAACACGCGTTAAAAATTGAATTTCTTAGAAAATATTATTATAACTGAATGTTTTTAATTTTTAAATATTTAAAGTGAGGCAAAATTTATAACAAATTACTATAATTGAGTTAAAAATACTTTAATTAATGACGCAAATGCAATTAAACGGAAATACAGTAAAATGAAATTTCTGTATTGTCAAATGTAATCATGTATTTTAAAAAGTTACCGAAATAAGGTAAGAAAATTAATAATGCGTATTGCTACCACGGGCTCTGATAAGAGTCTGGATATGATCCTTCATGCTTTTAATGACGTCATCAATCATTTTTTGCAACAAATTTTCCCACTCTTGCACTAACATGAATTTTCATTCTTGGACGATCTTAGGGGCTTGGTTTCTTACATTTATCTTTCTTCCGATGACGTCCCATACATTCTCTATCGGATTCATGTCTGGTGATCTTGCTGGGCAATCCATTTGCGCGATTTGGGCCTGATTTAAGTAGTCGCGAACCATTTGCGCTGCGTGGGGCTGCGCATTATCAAGCATAAATAAAAAATATTCGCCTATGGATGGTGCAAAAAACAATACATGGGATTCTAAGACCTCTGAGACGTATCTTTGTGCAGTTAAAGAGCCATTTTCTAAAAGTATTAACTCCGTGCATGCTTCCAAACATGTACCACCCCATACCAAAATTGACCCTCCGCCATAAGACACCTCTTTCAGTAAAGTTTGCTCGATTAGCGTTCTCCTCGATACCTCCAGATACTCTCCCTTTTTTCTATGCAATTCACACCAAAACTGCTTTCATCACTAAACAAAACTCGGCTCCACTCATCTGTCCAGTCTATGTACCACCTCAAGTTTTGGAGCTTTGGGCAGAACGAAAGACTTCAGTCCAACTTAATTTAAGCGTGTTCTCACTGTACGCTCACTGATATTAACATTACGGACTTCATGTAACATGTTTCGGGTCTGAATAGCTGTTTGACGACGATTTCTCAAAGTTTGCAGTCGTATAAAACGATCACGGTTCACCATTTTCTGCTATTGGTTCACCATTTTCTGCGTTATTCTGGCCTCCGCACATAAGAGCCTATGTGCCTCTAACGTTTAACGTTGCGAAAGACGACAGATACCGACACAGCCAATGCGCGACTTACTGAACGCTACCGTTGACCATTTTCAATCATTGTTACCGCTCTGGCAACTTCAGTGGACGGTAAGCCACTCATTTTATATCCTACAAAAAAGGTACTCTAAAAATAATAACAATAAAAATATCTTAAGTCACACAAAATGAAATTAAACAAAATTTTGTGAAACCACTTGAAAGTGAAAAAATCTTAAAAACACTTAAGAGCGTATAATTAACGATAAAACTCTAAATATCCAAAAATCTTTTTGCATCATTTTGTTTTTCAAACGTGTTGAAATATTAAAACTAGGACTATTCAAACAAACAGCAAACAAAATTAAAAAAAAAATAATTTTTGTGCGTGTTCCTCTAATTGTGCCGGCGTGTGTATAATCAAAAATACATACATGCACAATATTAAAGTACTACATACAGATAATGGAAAAGAATATGTTAACAAAATGCTTAAACAATATCTACATAAAGAGGGGATTGTCCATGAGCTCACTGCTCCATATACTCCAGAACAGAATGGTCGTGCAGAGAGAGAGAGAGAGAACCGGATCATAATAGAGACTGCTCGCTTAATGCTGTATGCACGAGATCTGTCTTTAGATGTATGGGCAGAAGCTGTTAATTGCGCTGTTTATATCTTAAACAGAAGTTGTTCTTGGTTTGTTTAGAATAATAGTATTACATTTTAGTGGGAGTATTATAAAAACTAAACATTTGAAACTGGCAACTATTTCTTGTGCGTTGCCACTAGATGTCCCCTCTATTGCATTTTTACTATTTCCGTTGTATTCTTGCTGTGAGTAATGTTTCTATTTGTAATGTGCATTATTAAAATTGAATAACAAGAAAACATACAATTATTAACATCCATACCGAATATATACGACAAAGAATAAATCAACTAAAGCAGTTTTGGACAAACTCATTGTGTTCGGATCTCCAAATCGGATAATTTCTAACCGAAATGCTTCCTTTACATCTAACGATTTTTAAGATTATTGCGAATTAGAGAACATCGTCAATCACACGATAACTGCTGGACAACCAAGAGTGAATGGTCAGGTGGAAATAATTCATCAGATAATTATCAATGTTTTATCAAAATTAAGCGCTGATGATACTCCGAAATGGTACAACCGAGTAAATGCTACTCGTCGAGTTATTAACAACACATATCACCAACGAAGCATTGGAAACACCTTTTGAATTGATTGTGGGGAGACCCCACAATACATTAAATACACTTATCCATTCATAACATTAGACATACACATTCATACATCACACTTTCACTATATTAAAATAATATTAATCAACAAACATACATACAGTCCTCACACCGATTTATTATAGCGAAACAAGCGATAACGGTCGGCCAGCTGATCGTTCGAACAATAGGGCAACTCAGGTACTCGTGACGTCACCGGACCCGCGCCGGCGCAGCCAGTCGGCTCGCCGCCGCCGGCAGTCGTCTCTCGATCGTCCGTGCGACACACCGTTGTCTTTTCCGCTTTTGCTATCGCTTTGCGCCACGTACCGCTAACCGCTTCATACCGTACGCCTGTTAGATATTAGAGTATTGGTGTTGCAATTAAGACTGTCGCTTTTTCTATCCTTCTTTAGTTTGTAGTTTTAGGTATAGTGTGTAGATTAAGTAGTGTAGTGCTAAGACGCTTTATATGTTGACATTTATTGTGACTGTTCTTCTTCTGTGTTGTGCTGTGCAATAAACGCTAGAACATTGTGAAGGTTTGATTTCTCCTTGCGCTGCACCCGAAGTCACTGGCTCGTTACACGAGACCGTGTCAACCGACACCACACGTCATCACCACCTACCGCACATAGGTGCCTACACCACACCACTGCCCGCTACATGATGATATGAAGTAAAATGAAAAATAATGATGATGAAATTTTCAAACTAATTGAAGAGGAGAATTTTCAAAGCTAAAATGCACAAAGAGAAGAATCCCGAAAGAAAGCAAAGGAAAATCTTCAGAAAATTCAAGAACAAAATAGAAAGAACTACAATAAGAAAAAAAAAAAAGAAGGCTACATAGTATGGACTTCATCATCATCATCATCATCAGCCTATTCGCGTCCACTGCTGGACATAGGCCTCTCCTATGGCACGCCATTGGGCTCGATCTTCAGCCCAACGTCTCCAACCGCTGCCAGCCATGGACTTAGTGGCCATTAAAATAACACAATTTGTTCAGGGCTACAAACTATATCCTAAATACCCTAGACAAGTATAAATAAGTTCAATTAACTGCAAAGACACTATAATAAATTATGCCTACTTGATTTGGTATAAAGCACTCTGCAATATAAATATGTAATTCTCATTGTGTAGTTCTTGCTAGACAGTGTTTTAATACGACAGATTAAATCCCACTTTCTCATTGTAAACACCTAATTCTTGAACAATATATAAGTGGTATGGAAAAGTAGTTTTCTTAAAAGGATTTAACAGGAACATTTTTCTCTATTTGCAACAACAATTTCTTTGATCGGAGGCTCATATGACACATTTCTAATCCAATGCTCGTTCACCATCAACTGTGCACTTGCTCCCGAATCAACATACCAATCCTTTTTGAGAAATTACCATTTAAGAACACCGCATTGAATGCGTTAATTTGTTTATGTTCAGTTGACTTAATATTTGATACATCTTTGTCAAGAACCGCTCATTTACTACGATAGTGTCTGGTTTGTTTACACCAATAGCATTTAATTATTTTTTTGCCTTGACTTTATATCTCTGGCACAATTACCGCCAGTTTTGTTTTTTCTAAAACTAGCAAATTCACCGGTGACGTCACTTACATCGCCTTCCAAATCCATCTTTTTTTATTATTGGCGTCTACTGTTATCTCTATGTCCGCATGTTTAATGGTCATAATCATCAGCGAATATTTTTTTTTTTTGTCATAAATAAATTTAATTTTAAAAAAATAGCCAACTAGATGGCGCTGGGAATAATTGCCCGTCTATGTTGTTGAATTATGCGCCAGCCAGATGACGCTTAAAAAAAATTATAAATGTAAACGCGAACATGGCCTCGGCCTTGGAGCCACTGGCTTCAAAATGGATTCGGTGTGAGGTCTTCGTGTGAATATCCGTTTCTCTCTGATGACACAGATAGCGGGCATAGAAATCTTTGAAAAGGCACAGTGGGTCGAAATGACAATTTTTGTGACATAGGTTTTTTTTTTCGGATTTTCCATTATATTTTGACGCCAACGGTTCGATGTTATCATTCCTTACAATATTCATTCTTTGTACATTTTTGATTAACCCTATAATTTTGGCAAAAAAAAAATATATTTTTTGTATAAATTGATCTAATAAATTAACAAATACCAAGGAAAACTTGAATATATGCCGTGCCAGATTAAAAAAAAAACACAAATGACGGAAATAACCCCAATTAAAAAAAAATATCTAAGTCTTCTGGTTTTTATGGCAAATGCAGAAGTTCTTTAGTTTTTGCTGAGAGAACCATAACATGTTTATTTGCCATGCGTGATCTAAGACTTGTGATCTTTGGATCAGATGACAAAAGGAGATTATGTAAGATGTCCTCATTCGAAGATATCCTACAAATTTTTCAGGTCTATGAAATTTATTTACACAGGATGGTTGCGTTATTTGTCACAATATTTGTCACGTATACTCGGTAAGCAACATGTTAAGCATGTAGCCACTTTACCTCGCCAATTGTCGTGTCACATGCTATATCCAAAATTTGTGCTGAGATTCATACGGAACATCGGCGTAGAGGACAACGTTCTCCAGATAAAAAGCCTGACCAAACAGCATCAGAACAAGCTAGTGTAGTAGTCTCTATCTGGTCCAGATATGAGAAATTATTAAATCTGTGGCCCGAGCACGAATTACTATCGAAAAAGTATTCGTATCGAAATCGAGTAATTTTGTATGAGATTTGTACAGCGCCTCTATCGTGCGTAAAAGGAACTAATTTTGCGAGCACGAAGCATTGTAATTTACTTTCGTATCGAAATCGAGACGTAATGTAAACAAAACTCGAGTTAAATAAACAATTTTGCGAGCACGAACATTGATTTGACGTACGGTATCGTAAGTTTCGAAGGCTGGCTATCGAGAATTGTCGAAAGTTTTCTCACTTAAATTTTTTCGGTGAGAAAGGTTTCGAAACTTATTATAATAATGTTTTAATCGTGATTATAGTTATGTTTAAGTTGATTTTTGTATAGAAATTTGTCCTAATACTATTCTTAAGTTATTAAAACAATCAAGTGCTTAAAATCAACTATGTATAATGCAAAGATTGTCCCTAAATGAACGTAGTACTTTATAATGCATTTCTTGCTGGAAGTTCAATTCAAAATGAATATAAATCGAGAGAAACTGAGTTTGAGAAATTAAATCATGTTTTATTAGTTATTTACTAAGTTCAGAAATGAATTAAAAAAAATATATACTTTATATTAATATTTTTTTATTGCAGTGAAAAAGAAATACAAAAAACTATGGATATAAATGACAACAACTTTCGAAACATAAAAAAATAATTTCATGCTTTTATAGTAAATACCTTCCATTTTGCTAGAATGTAATTGCGACCTCTCGGGGCGCTAGAAGATTTAGAGTTTAGACAAATCTCCATTTCTGGAATAGAAATTGCTAAATTGAAATACCTACTTTATTAAAAATTATTTATTATTTATATTTTACTCACATTAATTAATTATCTTGCACACTCATGTAAACGTTCAAACTAATTAGAACTTTTCACTCACACGTTCATTAATTCCACCAACATTTAGTATTGCAAAATATTTGATACATAAATGCATATTAAATATTTTAATTATTTAATGAAAAGAACAAACAAGAACATTTTCGCTGTTAACTTATAGAAACATAAACAAGCTCAACCTTGGTTTGGCGTCTCGTCAATGTCAAGTGGAGTCGTTCGGAACACGTATCATATTTTTTTGGTATCTAAAAATCTTAGTTATTTCTTCAACGATAATGTCACTTTTTAATTTCCAATAGCTCGCTTTTAATGATTTATTCACTGTAAATGCATATTCTAAATTAAATGTCCTATAAGTAAACGGTGGCGTCAAGTTTTTCAGATTATTTTAAATTTGATATGGTATTCGAACGCACCATTCATTCAACAAGTCGCTCATTATGCTCTTAAAGCAACATCACTGCTTACATTAGGATGACGTCACTAACGTATTCGTATCGAGCTCTCGATAGTCGACAGAAAGTGCTTCGTGCTACGTACTATCGACATACTCTGGTAAACGTATCGAGAACTCGATACGTTTACGTTACGAATTCGATAGTTTTTCGTGCTCGGCCTACTGAGCATAGGTTCGTCAGAGGTTCCAAGCAGTAGCTGTGTCCCCAATGAACTGAAGCAGTATTTGGACCAACCACTTTTAGAAAGAAAATCTGATCCAATCAAGATCTGGGTAAATTGTCAAGATTTAACGCCGGTTCTCTCGGATATCGCTCTAAAATATTTGATTTGTCAAGCATGACACTAAAGTGTCATCTTAAAGAGTAGCTTCAGTGATAAATTTGGCTGTGCCAAATGATAGGAGCAGATTAACAGGGGAACACATCAAACAAAGAGTGATCCTGGTGTCAATATCAGACAAATACTGGTTTGAATAATGTTTTTTTTTTATTTTGTTTCTTTTTTTATGTCGAGCTATTCGATTTTTTTTTAAATAATGAATCTTATGTTCAAACAGCCAGATGTGTATTTGCTTTAAAATTTCGATAATTTTGGCATGTTTTATAAATAATTGCAAATTGGTCAAAAAATATCGATATTTCTTGGGTGATAGATATCGATATATTTGTAAAATATCGATGCGATAAATATCGATATTTTTTCCATTTGCCCATCCCTAACATGTTTCATAGACAGTAAATAAGTCTTAAAGTGCGTGGTGGCCTGTTGGTAAAGTGCGCGGTGGCCTGTTGGTAAAGTGCGTGGTGGCCTGTTGGTAAAGTGCGCGGTGGCCTGTTGGTAAACGGACTAGACGCGGCTGCCCACATGTTCAGGGTGGTCGCGGGTTCGAATCCCAGGGCACACCTCTGACTTTTCGGAGTCATGTGTGTATTGATAATTAATCACCACGAACTAAAACGGTGAAGGAAAACATCGTGAGGAAACCTGCATACCATAGCGATTCATAAGAATTTCTATGGTATGTAAGTCCGCCAACCCGCACTAGGCCAGCGTGGTGGACTATATGGCCTAACCACTCTCAATCGTATTCTCGATTGTAGAGTAGGCCCGTGCCCTGCAATGGGACGTATATGGGCTGATACATATACAAATAAGTCTTAAGAGCGGGGACATATAAAACATTACATATGGTCGTATCTAACCATTCCCTTCCATTGCTCACTTGCACCGCTATCTGTCCGTAGCCCTTAGGCTAATATAGCCCTTAGGCTATATTTCACCGGGACACCATGGCAGCGCAACCAGTCGCCGCTACCAACAAAATGTATACAGCTCTATAGAGGATTACACACCTGGTGTCCGTTTGGTTGTGCAACCAATTTGGCGGCGCGACCAGCTCGGACGCATGCACAGAATGTTACTGGTCGCGCCGTCACCCTGGTCGCGCCACCACTAATTACTATAGCGCTGTATGGTGTCTCACTCACTCGGCCGCCGGCCGTTCTTAATATTGTGTTTTGTTTCAATAAATCATTTCCAAACAAAGTCAGTAACTCATCAAAGGATCTCACGGACATTCTCACATAGCTAAAAAACTTATCCGGATATTTTCTTAGATCGTCGTATATGTCAACGAATTGTCCTTTCTTACAGCGATCGGCTACATAAGGATAAACCCACCACTGTCTCTTTTTTCTTTTGAACTCTCCTTTCTTCCGTACATACAGCAGTAAAGTCTCAGTATTGCGTGGCAACTCTGGTGTCTGTGTGGTGTCCTAGTTTGGAAGCTTATGGCCACTACGGTGACGCGACTGGTTGCGCTTGTTCCTGTGAAATATAGCCCTAAGACGTTAATTACCATTATTGACGATTGCAGATTTTTGCAAATATTTGTAAATGAAGAAAATTATAATATGTATGTCCAAACTTGCCACAATTAAAGCATTTATTGCCGTTCATTCTTTTCTCATCGTCTTTGTTACTTCTACAACCAGATTGGTAATGTCCGGTTTTACCACATTTAACATTTCACGTTTCTTTTAGCTATGAACTCCGGTAAAGATTATCAGATTCAGATTATCATGTATTTTTTCTACAGCTTCTTTATATTGCTTGTGTAGTTGGTAAATATTAAAAAAACATGTTTAAAATTTTGTGACTTCTTCTTGAAATTTATTGATAAGTATATCGTATTTCCCTGTCTTTTCCTCTTAAACAGTTTTCTTAGTCGGTTTGAGAGAGTTTTTGTACTCATAATTTGTCGTTGTCCATTCAGACCAAGTAATCTTTTTTTTTATTTATTTATTTTATTCTTTTTGTACACCAAATAATACTTAAACTAAATCTTATATTTAACATAAGAGTACAAATGGCAGTCGTATCGCTCAAGGCAATCTCTTACCGACTACCATGGGATAATCTTCTGTGATAATAAATCTTCTTTAGTGGTAAAAATTGTTTTTTTACCAGCATAGACTCACACTCAACATAGGCACTCTGAATACATGCAACTTTTTGATTTCACATCCCAAACTAATTCAGAAAGACATTTTTCAGCGTTAGTAGATGAGATTAAATCAGCTCTTTTTAGAGTCTGTGCTTTGAAACTTATGGTAGCATGTTTAATGCAAGTACACGTGTTTCGGTTCGATACTTTCGGAGGAAAAACATAAAATGGACGGCAGCGTTTAAAAGGAGCAAAAGACAGAGCTCCACCTTCATTTGGATATATTTTATACAAATTAGATAAAGTATTAACAAAATCTTTTTTTGTTTTTGTAGGATTATACGTTGTTGTGGTATATAAATGAAATATTTTATTAAATCAACTTATCGATTTATTGTGTGATCAATTTCTTACAAAGGTATAGACAAGAGAGAGCAGCGCCACACATGTCAAAGTTAGGAACTAAAATGGTTGCGTTCCATTAAAACAATTCTAACACCCTCTCTTGGAACGCAACCCCATTTTTGTTGCACAATACAAATGTTTATCACTAATAGTACCCTTAGTTAAGTTATCTGCTATCATTTCTTCACCCTTAACATACAAAAACTTAAGTCTTAAATTATTAACATGACTCTTTAGAAAATGGTAACGAATATCTATATGTTTAGATCGAGGCAAATAACAATCATTGGTAGTTAGCTTGATTGCACTCTGGTTATCACTGAAGATGATAAGCGGATTCTTTAGCTGCTGCCTGAGCTCGCCGTGAAGCTGCTGCAGCCACAGCGCTTCCTGCGCAGCGGAACACATAGCCATGTACTCCGCTTCAGCGGTCGACAGGGCGACGGTCTGCTGCTTGTGTGACCGCCACGAAATAGCTCCACCCTGTAACAGAAATAAATAACCGGTGCACGACTTTCTGTCGCGGACATCACTGGCCCAGTCGGCGTCACAATATCCAATTATCTCTTCATTACCATCTTTGGTGTATACCAACTTCATATCTTTTGTACCCTGCAGATATCTGAAAACTCTTTTCACTGCGGACCAGTGTTCAGTGCTTGGGTTTTTGTTAAATCTGCTTAGCGTATTGACAGCAAAACATATATCTGGACGTGTGACTTGAGCCACATAGAGCAGACATCCTATTGCTTGTTGATAGGGACCATCAAAATTTTCTTCTTTCTCATTTTTATGAAACTTCATACCAGCTTCAAATGGTGTTTTCACAGGTTTACAGTCAGACATTCTGAACCGTGCTAAGATTTCTTTGATATATTTTTCCTGATCAATAATTATTTTCTGCCCATCTTTTGTAATATGCAAACCCACACATTCACTTGCCGGGCCAATATCTTTCATATCAAAGTACTGTTTTAGTTGTTTTTTTTTTTTATTGCAGTGAATGGCGGGACGATCAAGCCGTTCGCCTGATGGTAAGCGATACGACCGCTCATAAACAGTAGCAACATTCCACTGCGCTCACCATCCTGAGACAAGATGTTAAGTCTCAGTATGTCCAGTATTTGCTCTGGCTACAATGTCCTTCAATCCGAAACACAACAGTGCATTCAAGCAGTGTTGTTTCACGGGAGAAATAGACATTGCGGTCGTACCTACCCAGATGGCCTCTCACATATGAGAGACCTACCACCAGTAAATTTCCTTCAATAAGATTTTAATTGACTCTTTAGCAGTAAATAATATTAAATCATCAACCCAGACAGCTATAAATGTATTTTTCTCAGCATTATAGTAGACACAGGGATCTGTTTTTGATTGTAGCATTCCTAGCTCATGTAAAACATTCTTTAGTTTCGTGTTTCATAATCTGCTGGCTTGTTTGAGGCCATATATGGATTTATGTAGTTTGCACACCTGACATCCTTGTCTAAACTGTTCTGGTTGCTGCATGTAAATTTCTATATCAATTTCTCCCTGCAAAAAGGCAGATACTGTGTCCATCTGGTCTATTTGTAAGTCATATTTGGCTGCCAAAGCAAATAAATAACGGATAGTTGTATATCTGACAACTGGCGAGTAAGTTTCTTCATAGTCAGCACCCCTCCTTTGAGCATAGCCCTTTATTACCAGCCTTGCTTTGTAGCGGACAATATTTCCTTGCTGATTAGTCTTTGTTTTAAATACCCATTTACAAGGTAAAGCCTTTTTGCCCAGTGGAAGGTCTGTTAAACTCCATGTTTTGTTTTTAATTAATGAACTATACTCCTCATGCATGGCAGTTTTCCATTCAGTAGCTTGTGCTGATGACAATGCTTCTTTGACAGTCTCTGGATCAGTCAGTTCAGTAAAGAAACACATAAAACTTTCCTTATTTTCATTATTCTTATCACGACGTGGCCGGAGGGACCTCACTGTTACATTGGTGTCATAGTTTTGCTTCACATAACTAGGTGGATGGAAAGTTTCATCTAGGTCACCATAATCTGTGTCATATTCACTTGAGTCTTCATCTTTACTTGTTTCCATGTTCAATTCTCTTTTCCAAGACTCTTGAGTGTGTATTTCCTGATTTTTAGTAGCAGATGCACTTCCAGGTGTCTCACTGTTAGCAGGTGTAGCAGCGCTGTCACTGACTGACTGATTCCCCTTATCTGTAACATCACCGCTTGGAATGGGCAAACTGACATTGTGATTGTACTTTTCAAAGAAAGCGACATCTCTACTCTTTATTATTTTATGTTTTACAGGGTCCATTAGACGATATCCTTTGGTATTTACACAATAACCTACCATTATCATTTTAATTGAATTTTTATCCCATTTCTGACGTTTTTGATTTGGTACATGTACCATAACAACAGAGCCAAATATTTTCATATGAGATAGATTAGGTTTTTTACCTGTCCATAACTCGTACGGTGTTTTACCTTCTAATGTCTTGGTGGGCGATCTATTAATAATATATGCAGCAGTTGCAATAGCCTCAGCCCATAATCTCTTCTCCAAATTGGCATAAAACAGCATGCATCTGACGCGCTTCACTAGCGTCCTGTTCATCCGCTCTGCCATGCCGTTGTGCTCCGGAGTATATGGAGTGGACGTCTGGTGAACAATACCATGTTTAGATAAAAGGTATTCAAAATTGTAATTGCAGTATTCTTTACCATTATCAGTGCGTAGTATTTTAATCTTATTATTCAACTCATTCTCTACTCTGGATTTAAAATCAAGGTCTCTAGAACATTCATTTTATCTTTGAGAAAATACACATGTATCATTCGAGTGAAATCATCGGTGAAAGTTATAAAGTATTTCATACCTCCATATGATAGATTCTCCATAGGGTCGCATAAGTCTGAATGTATCAGCTCAAGTGGTCTTACTGCTCTTGAGCCTACATTTTTAAACGGCATCCTGCTATGCTTTCCTTCAAAACAATGAATACATGAAATTTCATTATTACCTTTTTCCAGAGTCAAAGTCACACCATCTACACAGCTTGGCAACTTTCTTATATCTGATACATTCAAGGGTCCCATTCGCAGATGCCACAAATAAGTGTCATTCGAATTCACTGGACTTGATGTCAGATGAACCATTTCTTGACCAGGGTTCATGATATATAAGTTGTTGTTCAATACTGCAGTACATATTACTTGTCCTATATCATTCTGAATATCACATCCTTTGTTGTTAAATAAAACTTTATATCCACTCTTCACAATAGTGCTGACAGAAAGGAGATTTGCAGCTAACCCGGGGACAAACAAAACATTCTTCACTTGTATTTTATCCTTCTGGTTAATGGGTATATCAACATAACCAACTCCCTTGACAGCTAGTGGCGCCCTATTTGCAACTGTAACACTCTTTACAGATGGCTCTGTGACATTGTACAGCCAGTCATCTCTGCTTGTCATGTGCATGGATGCACCGGAGTCTATTAGCCATTTATCACACACACTTTGTTCAACAATCGCTGAAAATGCAGCTACATAACTGGAGCTTTCTTCTTTACTTGATGTCCCCTTTGATTGTTTACAGAACTTGGCAAAATGACCATACTTGTTACATTTGAAACATCTTGGCCCCTTCGGTTTACTTGATGGAATAAAATTTTTGTTGTTTGAAGTTTTCTTTGATTTAGTGAAGAAAGCAGCAGACTTTGAGGTGTTAACTTCTTGAATAAGCTTGCTCTTAACTGAGTCTGCATTAATTTTGATACCCGAGCTCTCGAGCCCCATAATCATGGGCTTGCATTCGTCTGGTAATCCGGCCAGCATTAATGTCCCGAGCCACTCATCATCGACATTGAATCTGGGGGCGCGGCCGAGCCCCCTCCAAGTCGAGCTAAAAAGTGGCATGGCCGTAACATCCTTTTCTCGAAGCAATTCAGACGATTTTCAACCCCCTATAACTTCGTTGTGGCTAAAGCATGAAGCCTGAATTTTTAGTTACTAAGCAGGCATTGTGTAAACACGGTATATTTAAAATTTCATTCAATTTGAACCAGTAGTTTAAGAATTGTAACTAGTCAAACTTTCTTAATTTTGTCACTCACTGACTGACTGACCGATCATCAAAAGTCTAAGGCACTTCTAGCAGACATAGAACCTTCAAATTTAGAATATAATTAGTATTTAGTGTCTAAAGTAAGAGAAAATTCAAACATTTCATAATTTGTGTCTAGTTTTCTAGATAGACCAATTGCGTGAATAACTTTGTAATCCCATATAAATGTATAGGATTACAAAGTTACATTTGCAGTTAATGAATCATTGTACCCGTATATAATAGAATAATAGTTGTAGATAGATATCTATATATATGAGGCATAACAGGAGGGGATATAGAGAGGGAAATAGTGTATTCAGCCCATGAAACTGTACAACATTCCTCTAGAAAAACATAACGAAGAAAAACTTGCAAATAAATAGACTAAATAGCTAGAAAATATCAATTACAATGAAAGAAAGAACATTAATAATCAAATCCGCTATATTTGTGATAAATTGATACCTACAAAAATAAGAAAAATCAATAAGACAGAGGCTTTAAGAAAATTCGTTAGTGATATTCTAGAAGTAAGAAGTACCGAAAAGGAAAAAAGTAGGACTCTACAAAAAGACGTGAGATCCCATCAAAAATATCCTGTAAAAAAATTCCAAGTCTCGCAGCTCAGGTTTTCTACCGCAAAAAGTTGTGAGATGCATGTAACACCAAGTTGATTAATTTATTTAGTCCTTAAGGTGTGTTTAATAATTACTAAATAAATAAAAACGCCAATGTTATTTATTAAATGATTTATTTTTTAATTTTTTCTTATATTTATCCAATGCTTTTTTTCTGAAATTTTGTTAGACATGGTCTTTTTATAAGTCTCATGATGTCAGTCCCTTTCAAAATTTTATTAATTGTGTTGCACCAGTTGATTAATGCAAATTTCACAACTATGTTAATGAAATTATTGAGAACATATATTTTTTGTGTTCTTCACATTGAAAGAAATCAAATGAACATTTGGAGAGTATATGTTTTTTAATATTGTTTGACAATTCATTTGTATGGGCATATTTCTCCAAATATTCATTTGTTTCTTTCACAATATTATCAAATAATGTTACTACTCTCTCGGATGGGTAGTGAAGCTTCTTTTTCTGTACTAAATTATACTCACGGTGGCTAATTCAGTCGTGAATGCCAAGACTCGTATCACTAGTCAAAGAGTCTTGGCATTCACGACAGTCTATTTGGTTCATTAATTTACTAACTACCCATCCAGCAGTATAGGCCCGTGCATGAGTGTTCATTCGTTCTCTACGGGCCTGCTCTAGTATGTTCTCAATATTACAATTCATTTTTGGGATGACTCGGCGCACCAGCATTGTCGTTATCAAATAATTTATTAAAATTTAAAGCTTGGTCCGCCGAATCATCCTCACAATTGAAACTATTATTGTAAAACTTTATTAATCTTGTAATTAATAATGACTTAAAGGTGCAACTGAAGCTGTGGCAGTTGGGATCATTAGATCTATAATTGTAGGCCCTAACCTGTCCAAAGAAATTTTCTAATGAATCAGTATTAAAATATCTGGGCCTCATGATTTTTATATTCTTTGATTTGAAAAACTGCCACCTCATAAAGCTTTTTAATGGGATAATATTTTTTTTTTACAGAGGGTACTTTTCTTTTCCTCGGTTGTCTATAAATTTCATTTTTTCAAGGGTTTTAATTGCTTCGGGCCAAAATTCATGGTGTTTTGTGCTATCTTTTACAGCTTTGCGCAGTTGTTTACCCCTGCTCTTTTGGCTGCTAGTGGTGGCCCCATTGACACTGTCAAATAATTTGTCCAGAAATTCCACGGTTGCAGCTGTGTTTTTTATTGTGCTGCTCACTGGTCTGCCAGCTACATATGTCGCTGAAAATGAAAATAACTATTGCAACTATATATTATTAAGCTTGGCCTTATATATTATGTAAAAATAGATGAGATCTTAGAAACATTCCAACAGAGAATAAAAGTAAATGTGTAAATAAAGAAAATACTCACAAAAGTTTGCAGTGTAGAGTAGAGCTGTAGAAACGGTTCTACTCAATACTCTAACACAGTTTCTTACCTAAAAAATAAAGTGGGAAGTTAATAATTGAGGTTGACATTCTATTTCTGCTATATTTAGTAGGAATTATCATAGATAATTAATAAAAATAACAGTGTTTTATATTAATACCTTCATTTTCTTTATTTTCTCAGGCATGACACATTGGTCATTAAGTTTATGTAATAGACGTGTCTCCATGTGGAGACAATCATACACGTCAACAATATCTTGCCACTTTGATAATTTGCCATCCATTATTATATTTTTATTGAGGAAATTGTTTCTCAAACCTTTGATGACATGTGGCGGATCAAACACAATGTATAAATTTTTACCACCTATTGTTATGGTTTCATCCGTGAAAATAAAGTAAGATTACTAACCGGGATTTTCATTGTGCAAAATCTGATTTCTCCTTGTCTCTTCTTTAAAGAGCCTTAAGGTAGACTGGAAGGTTGTTCCTTGATCGCATATTATTGCGATTGGATTAATTCCCAATTTCAATATAGAAACTTACTATCTGCCCCAAAATTGTTTTCAGCCCACGGGCAGGTGTAGCTCCTTGGCAAAAATAAAAACATATTGGCTGTTGCCATTTGCATACTGCTCCCTTTAATAGGAAAACTAGCGCATGATCTGCAAAGTCGCACTTTTTTTCACTTAACTCCACAAATCCATGGATACAGTCTTTGTATTTTTCAAAGTGTAAACTTGTATCCAAAGACATTTCATCAAATGTGATGGAACACATCTTTTTTTGTTCACTCCAGCTGTCAACCTGATAAAGCAAAGATTGTATATTAATTCTCTACACTGATGATATTGGTAGTTGTTAAAATATATAACTGCTTATATTAAACGAAAATGCTTAAGATTGTAATGACATAAGCATATTTTTAAGATTGATGACCAGACAAACCATGTTAATTTTACTAATTAAATGACATTACTCATAGTTAGACTTGATCTTATAGAAAATAATTAACATCCACAAAGCTGAGAACATCTACTATTGATAAAGGCGAAAAAAATAAAAACAATAGAAGAGGTTTGATTGTGCCAATGTAAGTCCCAGAAGGATATTCTCTCACAAAACTGTTACTTTGAGTCACTATTCTGTCAAACAATGCTAGCACCATAGTCAAGCCAAATATTAATATAAAAGATGGTCAAGACTAACATAATATGGATTTACCACTCAATCTTTACATTCAATGCTAGATATTATGTAAAGATTAACTTAAGGAAGGAACTTAAGGTAGCACTCACCTCTTTTCTTAATAAATTAAAAACTTGAAGATTAATTCCGGACGCCAAAATAAGTTTGGCGATCATTGCATTTAATGTCGATTTTGATGGCAAAATAAATATTTTTTTGCAAAAATCTATAGCACTTTGGGCTTTGTTTCATTATTGACAGTGCAATAACTTTTTCTTCGGTAGTAAAGCGTCTCGCATTCTTGTGCTTGGTAAATAGGGCAATTTGCATATTAACAATTTTTCTTGCATATGGGTTCATTTTTTGTGTCAGTTTTTCAAATGATGATTTTTCACATAGTTTTAATGCTCTATGTGCACGCTTTTTGAAGCTCAAATGAGCTTTTGCTTTCCTATATTCTTTGTAAATTCTTTTACAAAGTCGTGGTAATTCTACAATTTTATTTACTAGCCTTGGTCTAGAACTTTGTTTTATAGGCTTGATTTGTCCTGTAAAGTTAAAAAGACATTATTACATTACAGTCTATAAATATTTTTTTAATCCACAATATCCAGGATTTTCAAAAGATTTACTACTCTGCAACAATTTTTCCTTCTTTTTGTATGATTATTAAAAACTATAATCCATTGAATGATAAAGCTTTTAATTTTAACTATTTTAATTAAAATATATAAAAACTAATGCTTATACAATAATAGCTTATACAGTAATAAGGTAAGGACATTAGTTCCTAGGTTATTTCTAAACATTTGTAACATGCTCCCCCACTAGGCATGCCTGGATCGAGGGTACCAAACATATTAAAAATTACAGCCTACTGTTGGACTACACAGCACTTGGACTTAAAGTTTTGATAAATTATCTATCAAGATACTTCGGAATTAAATATTTAACAACTTACCAGATTGCTTAGCTGTGTGTGTAATAATTTCAGAACAACTTGGTAATACCAAAACATCAGTCTCTGGCTGTAGGTTTTTAGTTGTTCCACAAACTAAAACAAAACATGATTTACATTTATATGTTTAGTAATATTGAGGTTAATGAATATTTTTTTAATATTTATGTATAGGTTTATCAAAGCATGGATGAGATTGTCACAAGTTCCAAAGAGTGGTAGAATAAAAAAGAGAATAATGATTTCATATCCTCATCACATATTTATGCTTTGCATTATGATAATGTACAGGGTAATATTAATAACTAATCTGTGTTGGTTGATAACTTGCTATATGTGTGGTCATAATGCCTTTTGCATGCATAGCTGTGGTCCATGAGAATATGCTTTTTTGAAACTAAAAGTAAAAAAAAACAGGTTAATAATAGTTTTATTTCACAAAATTAACATATGTTCCAAAATGAATAGAAATTAGAAATCAAGTATTTATACATTTCCTTTCATTCATTTTCTGTTACTGAGTACATACAAATAAAATACATAAATCGACTCAACATTTAGAGCCATGAATGAACACATTATGTTTTCATTTTTTGGAAGCTATCTTAGAGCTTACGAAAAGTGTGTTCAATAACATAAGAACTGAACATGATTAATAGCCATGAGAATACTTTTATTTCAGTAATATATACCACGTGCGTGCCAAACCGTCTGAAAATTATATTTAAAATGTTAGATACTTATTATTACTATAAAACTTACCGGAATTCCTTATATGTGATGTTCACCTTTAGGGTCTCTTTGGGTAGTGGAATAAAACAACAAAGTATACAGTAAATACAGCACAACACACCGGAGACGTCCGTCCCGCGCCGCTAACGACTTGGGAGTATTGCGTGACCGTTGGGCTATGCTGATCTTTAGATGGTCTTCCACTTGAAATGTCATCATCATTAAATAAAGTTGGATATGCATCGTGACGTGATTTTGGAGTAATAAATCTCGCCTCGAAGTGTTTATAACAAATTACACTGACACCAGGGAGCAAGTTTGTAGTTTCACAAACACTAATGGTGTTTGTGAAATTAACCGAATTAAACCACACATAGAACCACATAAACCGAATTAAACCACACATAGAACCACATAAACCGAATTAAACCACACATAGAATCTTTTCCCATTTATGGGAAACCTATATAAAATGGCGTCCTTTCGCGAATTTTGGTAATTGCCAACACAACACCTCACTTTTCTTGGCATTTTACTTAACGCAAAATCACAAAGAAAATGGCAGCGCATTACAAAATAATGTGGAGAGGAAGACTTCACTCGATCGACACAAAACTTGTAATGGCGGACAAAACAGTGCATGAAACAGTGTTTTGAAAACACATACCGGCGCGGCGTGCGCGCCGATCGTCAGGCGACGGCGGGGACACCGCGTCTGCGTAGGGGAGCGGGGAAAGATGTCAAAGTCAAACGACACCGTCCCCTATGAAAACGTTCGGTTCCATGCAGTTACCCTGGCGTGGTAAGTACTCTGTGGTAAGCACTATGCGGCCCTACTCGCCGACCTCCAGAATTATAAACTATTGTATAACGAAGCGGTCAATCAGTTCGCGCTCCGAATTGAATCATGCCTTGCTACACTGTTAACAGAAATAAATACAGTCGACTCTCGTTAATTCGAAACTCGAGGGACTCTTAAAATATTACGAATTATCGAGTGTTTCAAATATCAAATGATTCGACTTTCGTATCGTATCGTATCAGCCCATATACGTCCCACTGCAGGGCACGGGCCTACTCATTCTATTTTGATAGTAGATAATAAAAAAAGGTTTACCAGAACGAAGACGAGATTTTTTTTAAATCTTTAATACCAATCGTCAAGTAATTTTACACATTTTTTTTCGGACCAAAGTCTTCGAAGCTTTGATTCACATCGAAAAAGAAACAGTTATTACTCTGGATGATTTACCATCAAGCGTCAAGTAATTTTACACATTTTTTTTCGGACCAAAGTCTTCGAAGCTTTGATTCACACCGAAAAAGAAACAGTTATTACTCTGGATGATTTACCATCAATATGCATTCATACCAACCTTTCTTATCTATAGAATGTATCTCCACTCCATTAATTATTAATTATTCAGATACAGTGAGGTTTTCAGTTGGCTGATTACCCTCTCTAAGATTCTGCCTACAAAACTTTGCAAAATGTCCGCGCTTGTTACACTTTAAACAATCTATATTAAAAACAGGACAATGTTTGTTATCATGTAGGGGAAGTACGTACAAAATGACATATACGGACAAAATGACACAGGCATCATATTTCTAATTCTCCCGCTTCTAGCCCGCCATAGATTACTACATCACGTGACCCTATTCGGTAATACTAACCTGTCAAAACGTGAACTCGCGCCAGTCTTTCGTTTGGGTGTTATGGCTGACGACAAATATTGGTAAGTTACAAATATTTTTTTAACTGCAAGGAGTTTTGTGTATTAATATTATGTTTTTCATAATATTATCTTGTGTTTACATCCCTTAAGTACTTATTGTTGCCTTCAAACAGTTATTTCTGTAAATAATAATCATTTTGCATTTACATATTGTTGAATTTTGATTTTTTATAACGCTTTACGGACAAAATGACATACATATGTTACGGACAAAATGACATAGGTATGTCGTTTTGTCCATAAGAACTCAATGAGTTAATTGTAGGTATCCAGTACCTGTTTCTCGTTAAACAGCTGTTAATTTCTTTACAGATATTAACAGCTGATACCAACATGCCACGTAATTATAAGCGTACGACTGATCCTCAATCCTGGAGTGAGGAATCAATGCGTAAAGCCATAGAAGCAGTTCGCAGTAATAAAATGGGCTGGTTTTCGGCGTCGAAGACATTTGGAGTCCCACAAGCAACACTAAGAAGACATGTTTCGAATAGTAACAAAACTTTGGAGTCGTCTGCAAAGGGCCTAGGATGTTGGAAAGCTACTTTTACACCTGATGTGGGAAAAAAATTAGTTGAGCATTTGAAATTACTTGAATCTCGTTTGTTTAGACTAACGTGAACGTCTGTTCAAGAATTAGCTTTTGAGTTGGCTGAAAAAAACGGGTTTGCTCACAAATTTAACCCGCAAAAACAAAAAGCTGCACAAGAATGGTTAGAAGGGTTTTTGAGACGAAATAAAGATATTTCTTTACGAAAACCAGAAGCTACTTCAGCTGCTCGTGCTCAGGCTTTTAATCGACCTCAAGTCAAAAAGTTTTTTGAGATTTACGGACATCTGCTGGAATCTGAGAAAATTGGGCCACACAGAATTTATAATACTGACGAATCAAGCTTGTCTACTGTACAAAAACCCCAAAAGATATTGTCTACTATTGGTAGGAAGCAAGTTGGCGTAATAACTAGCGCAGAAAGTGGAACTAACACCACTATTGTTTGTTGTGTTAATGCTATGGGTACCACCGATAATACACCGATGATAATATTTTCTAGGAAAAATATGAAAATGGAATTGGTCGATGAAGCACCTCCTGGCACTTTCGGTGTAGCTCAACCATCAGGATGGATGACAACGGATTTATTTCTGAAATGGCTCAAACACGTTCAAAGTTTTGTTAACCCTTAAGTGCATAACAACGTATTTTCGCTCGGAAAAAATATATGTGTTAGGAAAAATGGTCTAAATAATGGGAAAAATAATAAAAAAAAATCCAAAAAAAACTTAAAACCTTTTTTTTTTCAAAAAAACTACAAGTATCGTTTTCGATACAGTATGCATTATTGTGTGTATTGATAATCAATCACCACGCACTAAAACGGTGAAGGAAAACATCGTGAGGAAACCTGCATACCATAGCGATTCATAAGAATTTCTATGGTATGTAAGTCCGCCAACCCGCACTAGGCCAGCATGGTGGACTATATGGCCTAACCACTCTCAATCGTATTCTCGATTGTAGAGTAGGCCCGTGCCCTGCAGTGGGACGTATATGGGCTGATACAGATACATACAGATGCATTATTGTACTATATCTAACTAAATATTGGCAGAGTTGTGAAATACGGTGAAGCAGTCTTTGGACTTTTTAGAGCACAGATGTACGTTACATTTAGCACATTTTATGAATTAATGTATTATGAATATTAATGCTGAGTAAATGGCAAGAGGGCAACATACATCTGCTTCGAGTTTCTGTTCTTATCTGGCCATGATCTGTTTTGTCCAGTCTGACTTCATGTGGAGGCAATGTTTGACATTGTTTACCCTTCCGAATTTTAGGTGGTGGTCCTTGTGATGTGCTGGATGGGCTGCTAGTGCTTGGGCGGCCTCTGGTGATAGTTGGAGCATACTTGCATAGCGTATCAGCCAGTTCAGACCTAAAGTTGGCGAGGTTCAGGATGTTTTTCGTTGGAACACCATTTTTAGCAGAAACTTTTTTGTATAAGATCCAGGAGTTGATTACAGACAGATCAAGCAGATGATAAAAGATTCGCATATACCATTTTCTGCTTTTCATTCGTATTTTATATCGCCCTAAAAAGGAGTCCATCAAATCTACGCCACCCATGTGAGCATTATACTCCTTGATCAATTTGGGACATGCTATGGCTATTCTCCTCTTCTCTTTTTTATCAAACCTTTCTATATTTTCCACAGGCTGTGCGCCGACATATGTAGACGCTAAGACTACTTGTTTATTATCCTTCCAGCTGACGGTGGTCATATCCACACCTTCAAAATTTGTGACATATTCTTGCCCAAACGGTTTCTTTGAATAGTTCCCAAGGTATGCAATCCTTCCTTTGCTAATACATACATCAAAGGCAAGGATGTGTAGTAGTTATCAAAATACACTATATGGTTTTGTTGTCTTGGAACCACTCTCAGGAGCCTCAGTACAGCTTGTCCCACGACTCCAACATCAGGTTCGTTTGGTAATCTATCGTCAGGCTCTTTTCCAGCATAAATAATAAATCTGTAAGCGAATCCCATCAAATTGCAGAGCACAAATAGCTTGAACCCCCATTTGTGGGGTTTGTTGGGTAGGTACTGTTTGAGAAAGTGGCCTATTCTAGTTGAGCACATTTGTTCGTCTATCGACAGTCGCAGATCTATTGTTACACTGGAAAATTTTTGGTTGAGGTGGTCTATTACTGGTCTCAATTTGTGCAACTTGTCATGCTGGGGGTGACTAACTGGTAAGTGATTATCATTGTTGTTAAAATGAAGTATTCTTCGGATCTTTTCAAATTTGTTGACCGGCATTGCGTCTTTGATAGAGCTGAAGCCAAACTTGGTGGACCAGTAGGATCGTGTGCTGGGGTAGTGGTATACAGACATAAATATTAGAATTCCTATATATTGACGTAGATCTGTTATTGTTAGCGATTCAGGTCTATCGGGTTTTGTCTGTACAGCATATCGAGCAGTTTCATCTACAATTTTTTCCATCAGATCATTTGTGAAGAAGTAGCTAAAAAATTGATAAGGACTTTGCAGTTCCATTACAGCTGCAGAAAGGTCATTTTGTACGTTCTTCCCCTACATAGTTACAGTTTATACAACGTTGAGGACGCCGCATGCGCCCCCGCGAAAACTGCGCAAGCACCAACATGGTGCGGTTTCGCACTCGGGTTCCACTGGCGGCTAGTTGTTCTATGTCACGCGCGAACGCTTCTTCGTGTTTTACCGCCATCGCCTACTCGCCAACTACTTCAGCCGCCCGACACCATCATGCCGCCTCTTGAACACGTAAATCAGGCTAAGTCTTTCTCATAATTGGATGTCCTTTATTCCTTTAATCATTCGAGTTAATATGATACTTTCTTTTACATCGTCGAAATTACATGACTTACTCTTTACTTTTAATATGGCTAAATATTTATCGAATCCCTCTTTTGTTTGATAGAACTGAAAAAACAAATGGCGTTCGAAATTAGTATCTTTCTGCGGGTCGCATCGCTCAGCAATTTTTTGCATAGTATATCATAATAGTTCACTTCATCTGTATTAAAATCTGAATGAATTATTCGTGGAGCAATTTCGCAATGAATAGACCACAACGTTGAATTAAATAAGTATATTGCAAAAGGAATATTTAACAAACGTGTCGTTACCAAAAGGGCGGGCAGAGAGAGAACAGCGCCCCCAGCGGTAAAAAAGTCACCATTTTAATTGGGTTGCGTTCATAAATTAACACCCACCCCTGAACGCAAGCCCCATTTTTGCTAAACAATACAAATGCTTCTCACAAGTAGTACCTTTAGTTAGAATATCTGCTATCATCTCGCAGCCATTACAATAATAAAATTTTACATTACAATCAATGACATGCTGTTTAATGAAATTATAATCAATGTCAATATGTCTAGTTCTAGATAAATAACAATCATTAGTAGAAAGTTTTATAGCATTTTGACTATTACTAAACATAACCAAAGGTTCATCCAGCTGACAGCCAAGCTCCCCACTAAGCTGGCGTAACCACAGCGCCTCCTGCGTGGTAGACACCATGGCCATGTACTCGGCCTCTGCCGTTGATAGCGCCACTGCTTGCGTGATGACCATGAAATAGCGCCTCCCTGTAACAAAAATATATAGCCCGTGCACGACTTTCGGTCATGAACATCACTACCCCAGTCGGCATTACAGTATCCCATGATTTCTGAATTACCATCTTTGGTATATATGAGTTTGAGATCCTTGGTTCCTTGTAGGTATCTTAACAATCTTTTAACAGCAGCTATATGTTCAGTCTTTGGTTCATTATTGTATCTGCTTAGTGTGTTGACTTCAAATGCAATATCTGGCCTTGTGCCTTGTGATATGTAGAGTAAACATCCAATGACTTGACGATAAGGATAATCAATTATAGTTTCAGTTGTCTCATGAAGGTTGAATTTCAATGCGACTTCAATGGGTGTTTTCACTGCATTGCATTCTACATGCCAAATCTATCCAATACTTCATTTATATATTTTCTTTGCTCCAACAGAATAGAGTCTCCATCTTTTGTTATATTGAATCCCCAACATTGACTAGCTTTTCCTAAGTCTTTCATTTCAAAATGATGCATTAGTTTATCCTTCAACATTCTTTTTACACTTGGATTAGAAGTAAATATGAGTAGGACATCAACCCACACAGCAATGTAGGTGTTCTTCTCCATATTATAGTATACACATGGGTCAGTCTTGCATTGTTGCATTCCAATTGTTTGCAAATCATTATTTAGTTTTATATTCCATAATCGACTAACTTGTTTCAAACCATATATAGATTTGTGTAAATGATCCTTCAGCATATAATTCTGGTTGTTCCATGTAAATATCCGTGTCAATGTCTCCTTGCAAGAATGCAGAGATAGCACCCATTTGCTCAATATCTAAATTGTGTTTTGCTGCTAGACTAAATAAGAGGCGGATAGTTGCATACCTCACCACTGGTGAATAAATTTCTTCATAGTCTATACCTTTCCGCTGTGCAAATCCTTTTATAACTAGTCTTGCTTTATAACGTGCTATGTGTCTGATTTTGTTCTAAATACCCACTTCGAAGGTAGGGCCCTTTTATTGGAAGGAAGATTAGTCAATGTCCATGTATTATTCCGCAATAAGGACTCGAATTCTTCATCCATGGCTCTCTTCCATTGGACAGCATTAGTGGATGACAAGGCTTCTTGCACTGACTGTGGGTCAGATCTAGTGCACAAGCAATACAAACTATTTTCATTCTTTTGTTTGTTAATTTTATGACGTGGCCTCAGAGTAACATTGGTGCCACAAATCTGTGATTTATAAGTCTGTCTGGGAGGTTGGTAAGTTTCATCTGAATCATCTGTGACAGATTGATTACTCACTGGAATCTTCATTTTGTGCATCAATGTTATAATTGTTGTCTGCAGGTGTTTCACTCTCTAATTTAATTGAATTTGTTGTTTGAGTCCACAAGCCATTTTTCATTTAATCTGTCCAATGCAGCTGGAAAGGCGGCAACAAAATGTGTTGTGTTTCTATCACTATTTTGTGTGTTTGTATTTTTCTTTATATTCTTGCAGAACTTGGCATAATGGCCATACTTGTTGCAATTGTAGCATCTTGGTGCTTTTGGCTTGTTTGGATATCTATATTTATTGTTATTTGTCTTCTTATAGTTTGTGTATAAAGCGGTACCAGAGTTTGTGGATTTAATTTCTTGTAATATCTTAGTCTTCACTAAGTCAGCTGTGATCTGCACACTTGAACTTTCCATCCCCATTATCATGGGTGCATAGATGTCGGGAAGCCCCGCAAGCATTGACGTGCCAAGCCACTCTTTGTTAATTTCAAAATCAATATTTCGGAGTTTGTGAGCAATTGACATAATTTTGTTCACATAGTCCTCGACGCTATTACTCGATTCGAGGGTGATATTAACAAGGTCCTTTAATAGACCTACCTTTCTTGTTAGTCCGTTATCATCGAATGCCCGCCGTAGATTGTTCCAAACATCTCGCGCGGTCTTGTAGTCTTGAATGTGGACATAGTTTTGAGTGTCAATCAGCAGGATTAATTTGGCTTTAGCCTTAATATCCTTCTTAGGATCCACTTCGTCGCCGGCTTCTGGGTCCAAGCACTCCCAGAGGTCCTCGTGCTCGAGGTATGTTCGGACACTGAACTTCCATGTTGCAAAGTTTTCACGACCTGTGAGTTTTTCGATGTGAAACATATGCGAAGCCATTATAAAAATTGATTCTGAACAGATCCTGACTAATTGTAGTGACTATCGCCAATTTGCGTATCGGCTTTGGCACGTGGCCAAAGAAACATAACCTTACACAGTTTTGCCAGTATACTTTTATTGACTGATTTCTTCGCGGTTCCTAAAACTGATTGCCAACTACGCTCTGCTACCATGAAGGAATTATTCGTGGAGCAATTTCGCAATGAATAGACCACAACTTTGAATTAAATAAGTATATTGCAAAAGGAATGTTTAACAAACGTGTCGTTACCAAAAGGGCGGGCAGAGAGAGAGCAGCGCCCCCAGCGGCAAAAAAAGTTACCATTTTAATTGGGTTGCGTTCATAAATTAACAAAATCCAATTCTTCTTATATTTGCCGATGGTGTGCAGAAATAAAGCACACTTCTTACTCCCCGAAGAATTTGAATGCGTTCTTGCATCGTTCACTATGATCAAGTAATCTTTTACTGGTGGTAGGTCTCTCATATGTGAGAGGCTGCCTGGGTGGGTACCACCGCAATGTCTATTTCTCCCGTCAAACAGCAGTTTAAATGCACTGTTGTGTTTCGCATTGAAGGACATTGTAGCCAGAGTAACTACTGGACATATTGAGACTTAACATCTTATGTGTCAGGATGGCGAGCGCAGTGGAATGCCAAGCATTGCTTTGTAAATCAAGGTAATGTTTGGTTTTGCTACTGTTCATGATCGGTCGCATCGCTTACCATCAGGCGAACGGCATGTTCGTCTCGCCATTTATTGCAATAAAAAAAAAAGTAACGAACCTCTGGCTCAGCTGATTAACAGCCGAAGAACCTTTGCAGCTTCCACAACTGAAGCAAGCTCACAGCGACGGTCTACAAGAGTTGCTTTGTATGAATGAAAAGATAAAACAAAGTGGCTAGTACATCCTTCTTCAAGGCCTAATATACGAACTAGGCAAGAAAATAGTGTCATAAATCGCCCCGGAGTGAAAGGGCAAAAAATTCTAAAACTCCGTTGGAATAATTTGATTTATTGATTACTTAATAAATACAAGAAGAAATGGTGCTATTCACAAATATGCACATACGTATACATAAGGAGAGATTTTCTAGGGAGCGAGATAACAAGGAAACCGACTTGTAGAATGACTCGTAGATGGCCAATGAGATTATTTTTCTCAATTTCGAACATTGCTGGTATAAGTAGGCAAATAATATACAACGATAATACTGCCCAATTATTATTACGGTAAATATTTCTGAAGGAAATTGCCCTGGCTATGACTAGACCACATATCGTAGAAGATCCGGCGTGAACACTTTACAGAAACACCTGAGGTACCAAATCTCTCGACTTGTGCCACCGGAACATCAAAATATACCGTTATTTCGACAAGGTATATGCGCAGTTTGTCCATCGAAGAAACATAGAAGGACAAAAGATTAATTTTTAAAAATTTTATAGAAAAGTTCCATAAATCCAAAAATATTACCTAAGATTATCAAAATCCTTGTTTTTTAATTTCTAATTACAAAACTTTAATTAACACATTAATTGCTAACTACACGGCGCCGTGGAGATGTGTATGGCCGAGTACACGGCGCCGTGGTTAAGTGGGGAACCGGCCACACGGCGCCATGATTTACGCCTGTGTTTTGTTATGCATCAGTACCGCTTCGGCCGTTGCGATAATTGTACGTGACGAACGTGGCCATACGCGTAATGAAACGATATTTTATAAACAAGTGTTGGATTCGGATTTGCACGATTATTTTTTATAATACCCTCTTTTGTAAATTACACTTTCTACAGTACAATGAGTGACAAGCCAAGACCTTATAAACGCTCTAGTAGTGTATTAATTACGGGTTCCCGGGCTAAACGAGGCCGTATTTATAGTGCTGACAGTAGTTTGGATGACTTTGAGTGCTCAAGTGTGGAAGCTGAATTCTCTCAATGTGGTGATGAAGATGAAGAGGACTATGAAGAGGAGGATAACTGATAGAGTGTTAGATGATGATATTCTGACCGATCACAGCGCAGATTCTTGAACAAAGGGAAAATTACTCGGAAATAATAAAATAGAAAGTTGTGATTCAAATATAATCAAAGTAAAGAAAAGCCCTACGGTTCATGTAAGTGATGATGTCAAGAAAAATGAGAAGAAAACGGAATAACCAACGGAAGAACAAATTTTTCTTCTTTGACGACGAGAACACAGGTGGAGAAATTGTTATTGATAATTTTAAAGACAAAGATGTTGTTTCAAATGAAGATGCTACTAAGTACTAACAATAAAGAAAATAAGATCGAGAAAAGAATAACTATAATTAAGAAAGAAAATATAACATATGCAAATGAAAAAGTAGCAGTAAAGGATCTCAAACCTATATTTTTAAGCAATTATATTAATCCACCAAAGAAAGTAAATCCAAAGCCTGTTTTAAAAGAAAGTATAATTAAAAGAAAATATAACCCTTTCAGAACGCACTATACCAAGCGTGCGTTCCGACAAAAAAAAATATTTTGGCGCGGAATTTTATTTTACTGGGTCGAAACGGCCTCGATTGTTCGTGTGATGATCTAGGTACATAATTAAAGAAAATTGCGGCGAATCGGGATGTTAGTGACAAATCCAGATGTGTTCAAAGATGGACGTTATGTTTGTGGACGATCATGGTCGGCGTAAATATTTGACAAATGGTCTAAACTTGATTAATTTGTTTTGTTCTAGTTAAAATAGCTAGTTTAGACACTAAACTATAGCATAACGATAATTTGTTTGTAAAATTATTAATATTAGACATCATAACGTGTTCACGAAATTTGAACGCATGATCGTGCGCTTTCGTTTTATTTTTTCCGTTGAAGCTAAATATTCATTCAACTAATACCAACTTTATTTTATACAGGACGGCCTCTAGACGAAAATTTATTACAAAATTTACTTAATAGTGGGTGTCACTCAGACCTGGATGTTTGTGATGAGGTGACAGAACCAATAGCTGAGGTTCTTCGTCTTCTCGATGGAGATATAAATCTGCGGGATTGCTCCAACCACAATAATATCGTGACTAGATAGAGTCTAATGCTTTAAATATTTAATTACTTTCTGGGAATCCGGAAAACGTAGCGCCTAACAAAAGCGCCGTTTTTCCAAGGAAAATATCGAGACTTTGAAGAGACAATAATTTTATCAATAAGAATTTTTATTATACCCCGTACTCGAGTGCTGGAGAAGTAATGAACCCTTTATTTACATTTTATCGAAAAATATTGTAACTAGTATATTTTCCAAAACCTTGCTACCTGCATAAACCTTTACTGTAATCGTAAAGCCGCAACAATTTTAAGTACATCAAGCCAAGAAATTCATAAATTATTTGGCATAATTTTGTAATGGGTAGAAACTCACTTTGGAAAGTCCAACCTATGTATGACGCTGTAAAAAACGCTTGCAGATGAATGGAAAGGGTTCCTAGCAATTACTTCATAGAAGTATTCACTGGGAAGTGCAAACTACGTAAACTAATTAAAAACAAACCACGTCCTCTTGGCCTCAAAAACTATGTCATCATAACTAGCAATAGGTTAATGCTTGATTTTGAAATATATTAGCTTAAAAATCCCGCTTTTCCTGACAAATCGAATCGAGCGGAAGGGCCTGCTCGTAGGCCTGCTGTTTTTTT
This sequence comes from Hyles euphorbiae, assembly GCA_023078785.2. NCBI lineage: Eukaryota > Metazoa > Arthropoda > Insecta > Lepidoptera > Sphingidae > Hyles > Hyles euphorbiae. The sequence goes on from CM041042.1 coordinate 7,752,947, forward strand.
TTATGTTTGGTTAAGAAAGTTCCCGCAAAGAGGTGCTCACAGACTATGTTGACTGACATGTTAATACAATTCTGCTTTTGGACTATCTGAACAACATGCCGTTGCAAGGCACAGGAACAATTATGATTAATCGTGATACAAGAGGACAAGGGAAGGAACCGTGGTGATTTATTGCAGTTTACGGCTGACGGTGTACTGTATCAGCCCATATACGTCCCACTGCAGGGCACGGGCCTCCTCCACAATCTAGAGTGCGATTGAGAGTGGTTAGACCATATAGTCTACCACGCTGGCCTAGTGAGGGCTACCGGACTCCCATACCATAGAAATTCATACAAGTCGTTATGATATACGGTTTCCTCACGATGTTGTCCTTCCCCATTATAGACCGTGCTGATTCACTATCAATACACAGATGACTTAGAGAGATTCGAACCCGCGGCAACCGTGAACATGTTGGCAGCTGCGTTTGGTTTGTTTACCAACAGCTATGCCCAAATAATATACAATAATTATTAAAAATCATTTTTAATTACTGCTTTTCCATAGTAATGCATGATCGTGCGTTAGTAGTGATAAAACCGGGAAGGCACGCACGTGCGTGGTCATTTCTGGGGGAACGGTAGGGGGAGGATTTTTTAAATTATTTTTTTTGGATACTTTAGACCCAATACACTTTATACAGACCAATTTTTTTTTCTAAATTGCAAATAATTTTCATCGTTCTGAAAGGGATAATTACTATAACAATAGCCAAGAAATATTAAAGGCGCTTATTGATAGCGACTAAAGCAGTTTAATTTAGATTTTTTATATTTTCGCATTTTATGTATTTTTTATAAACACCAAAGCTGAAGATTTATAAGTAGGTAGATAGTTTTGAATTAAATGTTTCAAGTTAAAGACAAATAGTGTGGTTGTAAGACTGTTACTTATAAGTTCTTAAATAATTATAAGTTTTGTAATAAATAACATTGAAAAACAGTTGTGATTAAATACAATTATTATAAGTACCTACAAATAGTTTCTTTTTGGAATAAATAAAATTAAACTTGAAAAATGAATAGGTATGGCCATAACGAAACTTGTTACACAACTCTTTAATTTGTATTTTTGGATGATAAAAATGTAATGTAATAGGTACCTTCTGTTGCTTTGTACCACCCACCTCATTTTATTTTATGTAAAGAACTAGGCCTTAAATATTCCAAATATTGCTTCATTTCTATTATGAACACATTTAATATGTTACCCTTATATCCTAAATAGTCCCAAAAAAATCAATACTTGTCACTATGAATGAATTTCGATTGCAATTTTTCACCTTTTTAATGACGAAAAGGAGTGAAATTTAAATTAATTCTTGATAGTTTTTTACCCTCTAACTATTCCAATTATCGCTCAGCGGTTTCTATTAGGCACAGTTTAATAATAATAAAAAACCAAAGCAATAAAGTTAAATACTATATAACCCCATTGTTGCGATATTTGGAACGGCAATCTTAAAAAAAAAAATATCTGTAGATCTAATAACAGGAGACACAAGTTATAGTAGTTACTTAAAAAAAAATTGAAGAACCGACTTAAAAAAAAATGTACTGATTTAGTAGCTGTATTTTTTGTAAATACACATTTAAGAAAATAAACTGTTCCAATTAGCCCCACTTTACGGTATATACTCTTCACTAAGGACTAAGAAGTACCTTCCAACAGTATATTAATATTAATTCCTTCCACTTGATACCATACGATCTTACCACATCCATGATCCATGACAACACTTCCAACTGTATTTAAATAAATTTTGTATTGGTCTCTGTTGCGTTTAGCTTTCATACTCATTTGAGCGATGAAACGTCTTTGGAGAATAATAATGAAACATAATTTTCAAACCCCCTCGCATGTTGCATTGTATCTGTTTTAACTGCGCTCCTTGTGAGGCTAGAAACAGAATAAAAGTTACTGTATTTACACAAATAATTGTATAAAGTGCAAATAGGACGACGTAGCAGATAGTGTTATGGATTTTTATATTAACCCTAGAAGCCTAATCGTACTGTACCGTCCCACTTGCGCCCAGAAATAGTACTAATGTTCCAAATCACAAATATAATTTTATAATGTATTCTGACAATGTAGGAAAAGGTATTGGAATAATAATAAATAAAAGTAGTAGTCATCCACTAGTAACCTACTGTATACCAGGGATGCCTTATAAACATATTATGTGTTCCGTTTGACGTCCGAAGTCCTTTATGGTCCAAGATCCCAGGGCCCCCAGACGTTACTTATTTTCTCATAAAAGATATAAATGGGATAAAGTAGTGTTAGTACCTACTTTGAATGTGTGCATACCTGCTAGCTTGTGTCGACGGCCAATTCATAGGTACCAGGTGCTAAAGGTAGATAAATACAGTACTGATTTTTCTTAAATTCTCAGTGCTGATTTTTACATATGTTTTAGATAATTTTGTTAAAAATTAATAATAATTATTGCCAGACACTTTCCATCGGCGCTTATCCTTAACAGACGCTTTAAAGCTTCAAAAAAATAACATATTTTTACTTATAATCTCACTCTTGATTTTTATATATGATACTTAGGGAACTATTTGAACACCCCTCGTCAGCAGGCAGACCAATTGGAGGGGTCAAACATCCCCCCAGACACACATAAAGTGTCGCTATATGTATGAGCGAATGAAGAGTTCAATCGCAAAAATGTGAAAAACTTTGATGCAAGTAACTTACCACCATGCAAAAGTGAGCTTTAACAGCAGTTTGGACGAGCTAATTACATCACTAGTCTCTGGAAGAATGCCCATTTTTTTTTTATTGCTTTGAATGGCGAGACGAGAATGCCGTTCGCCTGATGGTAAGCGATACGACCGCTCATGAACAGTAGTAGAACCAAACAACACCTTGAATTACAAAGCATTGCTTGGCATTCCACTGCGCTCGCCATCCTGAGACATAAGATGTAAAGTCTCAATATGTCCAGTAGTTCCTCTGGCTACAATATCCTTCAATCCGAAACACAACAGTGCATTTAAACTGCTGTTTGACGAGAGAAATAAACATTGCGGTGGTACCCACCCAGGCAGCCTCTCACATATGAGAGACCTACCACCAGTAATATATGAAGAAAATTAGTATTTTTAGTTCTGACAATAATGGGACGTTGGAAGACAATAAATATCATTTTAACTGGTTCGATGGGGAGCAATTGCCGAGCTTTGTCAGTGAATCGCTTCAAGAAGCATCAGGTATTATACTTTAACTTTGAATAATTGATATAACCGTGTAACTCTTTGATTCTTAATTATGTTATTTTTGTAACAGAAAATGAAAGTAATAAGGATGATAATGAAGATAGTCAATGCCAACATTGGGTTGATGATGACTTATCAAACTTAGACGATGATGACAGTAAAGATCACGCTAAATTGCAAAATGTTCAAACTACAAATAATCCGAAAGAAGAAAGACATGTATAGCTTTGTGTAATTTTAAGATATATATTTATTGTCTTCCAACGTCCACCCATTATTGTCAGGACTAAAAATACTAATTTTCTTCCAGAGACTAGTGATGTAATTAGCTCGTCCAAACTGCTGTAAAAGCTCACTTTTGCATGGTGGTAAGTTACTTGCATCAAAGTTTTTCACATTTTTGCGATTGAACTCTTCATTTACGTCACAAACCATATAAGTGTTGATGAAGAGTTGGAGTCGGGCAGCATCTACGTCAATTATTCCGGCCACGTTGTACAGTTCACAAACAAATTTTTGTATAGTGTTAAACACATTTTGCTCTAGTTCTAAGTCACTGAATATCGCCGAGTTTCATAAATGCTACCTGGTACTCTGCATTTTTAAGTAAGAAAGATATCGATAAATAGATATCTCTCTCACACTCAAGCGTACAAATAATGACCTCACGCTCATACACATAGCGACACTTTATGTGTGTCTGGGGGGATGTTTGACCCCTCCAATTGGTCTGGCTGCTGACCAGGGGTGTTCAAATAGTTCCCTAAGTATCATATATAAAAATCAAGAGTGAGATTATAAGTAAAAATATGTTATTTTTTTTGAAGCTTTAAAGCGTCTGTTAAGGATAAGCGCCGATGGAAAGTGTCTGGCAATAATTATTATTAATTTTTAACAAAATTATCTAAAACATATGTAAAAATCAGCACTGAGAATTTAAGAAAAATCAGTACTGTATTTATCTACCTTTAGCACCTGGTACCTATGAATTGGCCGTCGACACAAGCTAGCAGGTATGCACACATTCAAAGTACGTACTAACACTACTTTATCCCATTTATATTTTTTATGAGAAAATAAGTAACGTCTGGGGGGCCTGGGATCTTACTCTTATGAGAGAGTACATCGTATTTCCGCACGCATCCGTCAGATGTCGCTAACAAAATCCGGTCAATCTGTCGCTTTTAATAATTTTATCTGAAAACAACTTGTATAAATCTGAGCAAGCCACCCGTTTTTAGTTATTGTTGCGTCGTTTTTCAAACCGTTCGCTAAGTCGCTAAGTTTTTGTTTAAATTTAAAGTTCATAAGTGTTTTATTTACTAGTAAATTTAAATTATAACGTTTTTAAAAAATCCGGCGTAGTCAAAATGGACAGTGATAAAATTGTCGCGCCTTCGGAATCGAATCGCGTTCAAGAAGCTGCCACGCGGTCGGTGTCGTCAGGGTGTTCGTCGAGTTCGGGTTCCAGTGTTTGCGACGATGATGAACCACCGCGGAAAAGGAGTCGGCAGCGGAGCCCTCGCAGCTGTTCACGCGACTCAACGCGGGATTTAGATCGCAGGTTTGACTTACTTGCCCAACAACTGGTGAGTCATGTCAATAATATTATATCTGCAAATTATGCTGTTGGCTATCAGAATACTTCTGCCATACCTGTATCAAATTTTTCAATTAGATCAGGCGATCCATTTTCTCAAGTACCGTCATCTGTGAACGATATTACCGATTTAAATGTAACTGTAAAAGAACCCTCTGTACCCCAAGCTTGTCCTGATCGTGTATCTAAATTAGCTTCCATGCAAAGATTCAATTCTCCCGAGTGGAACTCTGTGAGATACACAGACGTACAGAAAAAGTATAGAGCATTTCCAGCATTTACCGAGCTAAAAGTAAACGAGGAATTAAGACATTTTGACGATCGTTATGGTTCCTTACGTTGGTTTCAAATGGAACGTAGCTTTGCTGCATTATCTAATGCATTTTTGGCACAAAATGAATTTGTCAATATAGCCTTACGCAGCATTATAGAATGGTCAGCACAACCTGGTACGATTTTATCGCAATCGTCGATATATGGAAAATTAAAAGAATTATTTGGTGACGATTCCAGTTACAAATCCGTTTCTCATGATATTTTACAAATGATTTGCGGAAAACGTGCGGAGGTACTAGAGTTAAGACGTAAAGCGCTTCTCAAAGGATTAAAAAGTAAATTTATACGCGAAGATATTGGTAAAATACCCCCAAGCACAGAGTACATGTTCAATCCACAAGACTTATCAGATTATTTACGCAAAATTGGGGGTATCGATAAATTGGAAAAGATTTCTAAACCACAAACATCTACGGTTAAATCGAGATCACCTGTGCGAAACAAGTCTCCGGAGGCTTCTACTTCCCGTGATAATTTATTTCGTTTTCAACAAAAGCAGAAGCAAGAAAATAGTAAAAAACGAAATTTCATTGAACAAAATAGAAAGAAAAAGGGGGGGCGGAAAGATCAGATACAACGAAATAGACAAAAGTGACTCTAAAAGGATTTTAGGCGGTTGTCTAATGCATTATCGAGAAGTGTGGATGCAATACAAGCCACCGCAAGCAATTCTCAAACTAATTTCATCAGCTCGCATTCCTTTCCATCGAACACCGCCTCTAGTCCTTCCCACAATGGACTTAATGTTGAAATTTCAAACACCAAGTTCAACGATAATGTCATCAGAGATAAAATTGATGAAAAAAAAAAAAATCAAATTCTAGAGCCCGCACCCTTAACACCTTCTTTCATAAGCCCGCTTTTCATTATCACAAAAAACGACAAACATCGGGTTATTTTCAATCTGAAAGCATTAAACGGGTTCATGAAGCCAAAACATTTTCACCTGTTTCACCACCACCAAATACCCAATTTTTTACAAGCCGGCGATTGGATGGTAAAAATGGATCTGAGTCAAGCATATTACCACCTGCCGATAGCGAAAGAGCATCGTTGTTTTTTACGGATCAGTTACGAAGGCCGTTTACTGCAAATGACATGTCTACCATTCGGGCTAGCAGCAGCACCGAGAATGTTTGGGTCCGTCACAAACTGGTTGGCCGAGGTATTACGCAGCAAAGGCCTACGGTTGGTAGTATACTTGGACGATTTTTTGATTGCCCACCAATGCAGAAAGACATTAGAGGTTCATCTTTACAAAGCATTGAATTTTTTTCAAGCCTCGGTTGGAATATCAACATGGAGAAATCTGTACTTACCCCGACAAAGCTAATAGATTTCCTTGGAATTATTTGGGACACAAAACTAAATTCCAAATACCTTCCGCCAGACAAAATTTCCAAAATCCGTCAGTGCGTATCCTCTCGCTTGACAGCCGGCAGTTGGACCCTCAAGCAAGCCCAGCGCCTCTTAGGGTATCTCAACTTTGCAACCTTCGTCACCCACCGGGGAAGGTTGCATTGCCATACGCTGCAGCGCCACAGTCGTCGATTACGAAATTTTCTCAAACCTATTCCGTTTGCGACCGAAGTGACGAGGGATTTAAAATGGTGGCTCAACAACATATGCCAAGAGACTCCAATTCACCCCAAGAAGTTACCTGTAAATTATGTTATCACAGATGCATCGGACGTCCAATGGGGTGCCTTAGTAAACAACCAACGTCTGAAAGGCTATTGGAGTCATCATCAACAAGATTGGCATTGCAACATGAAGGAAATGTTTGCAGTAATTGCAGTCATTTCATTGGAAGCAAGACGTCTAAAAAACTCAAAAGTAGTACTGCAAAGCGACAACAGGACTGTAGTGTCATACATAAAGAACGAAGGCGGCACAAAGTCGCTACAACTTCTAAATATGGCGAACCAACTCCTAGCACTGACGGACAGCCTAAACATTGTATTGATCCCTCACTACCTTCCGGGACTTTACAACACGGACGCCGACCAACTCTCTCGCAATCGCGCGGGTTCCGAATGGCTTTTACTGAACACAGTAACGACAGAAATCTTCCAACAGTGGGGAACTCCAGAAGTCGACTTGTTCGTTTCAAAAAATGCTCATGTCGTGTCGGCGTATGCTACGCTAGACTTATCTGACTTGAAGGCTGGCTTTCACGACGCATTCAGCGCATATTGGACTTACAATCTCGCATGGGTGTTCCCTCCACCGGCTCTACTGCCACGTGTATTGCACCATCTGAATACAGCGAAAGGAAAATACATCATAGTGGCACCCAAGTGGAAGAAACCTTTTTGGCGCCCAGATCTGAAGAGCCGCGCCCTAGCACCTCCAATAGAATTACGGAACCTAGAGACATCTTTGATAGATACAACGACGGGCCGTCCACCACCGCAAGTTCACAGCCTAAAGTTGGAAGCTTGGCTTATTTCGGCTGGGACACACTAACGGAAGGTTGGTCAAACGAAGAGAAACAGTTATTGGCCACATGTTGGAGAGCATCTACAATTAAAACATACGCACCTATTTGGAACAAATGGTCGCAGTGGTGTCGTGAAAACAAATTAGATTTTAGATATCCTGATCCTAGCTTTGTAGCTAGATACTTAGCCAAACTATCTATTACTGATCGATTATCTTACCGTACCATTCTAGTCCATAAATCTGTTATAGCATCAGTATGCGAAACACTTTCTGATATAAAAGTTTCTTCAAATAATTTAGTTAGGCACGTGCTTAAAGCTATATCCTTGGCAAAACCCATTTTACCAAAATTGCCAGTATGGGATGTAAGATTAGTAATTCAGTTTATGAAAAATACGAATCCAAATTTGCATAGCTTATATGAAATTTCTAGGCGAACAGCCACAATTCTATTACTAGCCTCAGGTCGTAGAGTACATGATTTGACATTATTACATTGCGATCCCAAACATTTAGTGGATAAAGGGGAGTCAATCACTTTTTATCCTGCTTTGGTTCCAAAACTGATTCGGCATCATTCCAACAATCAAACTGGATATTACTGGCTTCACCAGATAGGAATACAGATCCTATTTTTTGGATTAGAACTCTCATAGAAGCGTCGAAAGGTATTAGGGGTTCTCTGACAAATTTATTTATAACTACAAGAGAACCGGTACGACCGGCCACTACTACAATTATAAGTAGTTGGATTAAGTGAACTCTTTCTGAGGCGGGAATTGAGGCTTCTCCTGGTAGTAGTAGATCAGCTGTGTCTTCGTTAATTTTTTTAGAAAAATATCCAATTAATGATATTCTGTCTAAAGCAAATTGGCGTCATGAGAATACATTCAGGAAATATTATCATAGACCTATAGATGAAAAAAATCACAATAATGAATTATTGTTGCAGAAATCTCTTTCTCAATACTTTGTGGCATCAAATGATTAGACGATTTTGCATTATTATAGAAATTATATTATCCAAATATATATCAGAAAGCATTTCTTCAGTTGAGTACCTTTTGTAAAATAGTTTATCGTACATTTCAAATAAATTTAAAATTATACGTTGATATGTGTATATGTATTTTGGAGTTTTCTTTATTTCATATTTCCAACAAATTACACTTCGTATTACCATTATTATTTCACATTGTTGCGTATAATTGCAAGCCACCAGGAGATAACAAACAGATCTCTCATAAAGGACTTCGGACGTCAAACGGAACACATAATATAAAAATTTTACCTTCCATTAAAATTTGTATTATGTTTCCTAAGACGTCCGAAGTCCAAATAATTTCTTCCTGGTGCATAAAATCATTATATTATGAGCAGAACAATGACTAAAAACGGGTGGCTTGCTCAGATTTATACAAGTTGTTTTCAGATAAAATTATTAAAAGCGACAGATTGACCGGATTTTGTTAGCGACATCTGACGGATGCGTGCGGAAATACGATGTACTCTCTCATAAAGGACTTCGGACGTCTTAGGAAACATAATACAAATTTTAATGGAAGGTAAAATTTTTATATTGTTAATACTCTGTCGCAAAAAGTTTATAATGACAACACTTGTATAACAGTCTGCATTGGAGATTGTCAAGGTCTAAAAGAGCGGGACATTACTGAGAGTTTTGAATTATTATTGAAACTCAAATGTCCCAAAATCATATTGTGTGCCTTCCTATATAGACCCAGAGATGACGACCAAAACCATGTATCATAGCAATACGGTCGAAACTGTATAAAATCGTTAGATTATGTAATTCTAAACCCGACTAGGTAGGTAGTAACGGTCAAAAGTGTAGCAATTGCATGTGAGGCTATTTCTGCTGTGTCAAAAAAAAAAGGCAGTCGGTATCATAGCAATATGTCTGATATTGGAAATGTACATAGATTTTATAATTTTATGACGAATAAGTTGGTTTTCAGACATTTTGCGCGTAGTATATAGCTGAAGCGAATTTTTGAAAATGTCAAAAAATTTAGCCGACCTGTATCATAGCAATCCGAATGAAATTTTTTTCTACCGTTCGTAAATAAGGCAAGATTGCAAAAAAAATGTTTTCAGACATTTTAGGTGTCGCATGTACTCCCAAAAGAGAAAAGAACGTTTTGGAGTCGCTTGGCCGATGCCTGAGCGCTTCTTACGTTTCTGCTGCGGTGAGAATGGTTTTTTCGCATATTATACTCCTGCCATTCTCTTACTATACATAGTCACTCACCAGCTGTCCTAACCGTTGAAATAACGCTCACTTAAAGTGACAACAAACTATAAGTAGCTCAGGCGGACGTGGGTGTGTCGCTGGTTGTCCGAGGGCTCGCGGACGTTTTTTTTTCTTCTATTCCCAATGATAAGGCATAGTTTGCTCATCTCCCATTGACGAAGTTTTCGGGGATGGAAGAGTAGTATTTTAAGAATTCAAAATTATCAATTATAATAAACGTTTTTATAGCATAGATACGTTGTCCGCGCTCTATTTTGGCAAAACAAAAGCAAGGTGATTGCCCAACTTGCAATCAGTCACGCTTCAATACGGTCGATATCGAAAAGTTGTCTGATAAGGGAGGTGCTACACTGAATTCTTCTGATATATTTTTTTTTTACATCTGGTTAATTCATTTCATCAATTTCTACAATTTTCAGACAGATTGCTATGATACCGATCGGTAAAATTCCTTAACATATTTAGAATGGTCTCAAAATTTGTTGCATCCGAATTTTTTTCTGAAAATATTTTTTTTCGTATTAACTAATCCTAATTTACCCGTAAAGAACATTTTCAGACGGATTGCTATCATCATATTTTTTTGTCTCATTTTTAATTTTTCTAAATTATTTTTTGGGTTCGCGCTACACTATTAACTTCTGAAAAATATGTTTTCGGTATCTTATGGCTATTATATAACTACAGTCAGAAAATCAGACAGATTGCTATGATACAGTCCGGTAAAATTTGTTGACATTTTTGAAAATTCAGTGCGGTCAAACGCTACGCGAAAAATGTCTGAAATTGGTATTTTCAAGTTCGAAATAATCAAATCTATCAATTTGATGCGGTTGTGGCCGTATTGCTATGAGACAAAAATTTTGGTTGCCATCTCTCGTACTAATATTTAAATAATGCGTCAGATAATGTAAATAACCACACTCATGTGTTAAATAGGCACATGCAATTTTTAAATAAGTCACTATAGTAACATTTTTTTTATTTTTTGACTCCAATTTATTTATTGGTAAATATTTTAAACAGACTAGGGATACATTGTATCTACCAAATAAATATTTACATTTACTTGCTACACCTGTAGCTATTTTTTTAAACACAGTCATAAGTAATATGACGAAGACCACAGGCACTACCACTTTTAGTAATGTTACTAAAATGAATATGGTTTGTCTCTTTCTAACGGTTGAAGCTAGCGCGAAGTACTCTTTCGCCAACTCAGTGGCCCACAGGAACTATCGGATGGTGCCCGTGTCTTTTAGGTAAGTCCTGCCATTTTTGATGTATCGAAGTATAGCACGTTCGCGAGACGTTTGTTTATGTTTTGTGTAACTTTTGAGTAGGATTGTGTGGTTTTACGTGTGTTTGCCTTTCCTGTACTTTATATGTCTTTTCGTCGATTTTCAGGTATAGATATGTAAAGGAAAATTATATGTACTTTCCTTTAATTTTAATCATCCCGCGCATTAATATTAAAATTTACTCTGTGGTTGAATAAATGAACATGTGTGGTTACGCCATATTTATACATTTCGATACAAGGTCATTGTCTATTCGACGATGTCTCAAACCGCCATTTTATATGTATTTCACGCGCAGTTGGCAGTATTGTAGAATCCTTACTATCCAACATTCCTGCTCTTTCCTTCTCCCTCTAACGCACGCTTTACCGTATATTCTGTACTTTTCGCGCGTGACGTCACGTGAGGATCACAGGGACGCGCTAGCGCACCTCGCAGTTCCGCAACTTCGCTTCGCATCGCCGCACGCGCCGCACACGTATTCGTATTAAGTAAGTGTTCCCGCCGCCGCTACCCTGCATGAGCATATGGCGCCACCGCTAATCCGCGAATAAATAATTAATCGCACGCCGCTTAAATCATAACACTAATTAATTAAGGACTGAGGACCGTATAGTTGATACCGGCATAGCTATTTTGCACGGGACAAGCCCCTGTTTGTGTGTGTCGTGTCACGAATTGCTGCGTCGACGCCATCACGCCGGGACTGCGCGCCACCTCGCCGAGGATGCAGACATAAGGTAGGCGAGCGTTCCTTTCCTTGATCCCGACCCAACCGCATCCGCACCGCGAACCAGCCCCTTCTGAAGGGACATCAAAAATACAGTCCACTTATACATATAATATATTGCCAACTCCGCTTTATTACTGCTAGCATCAACCTCCAATTGTTTCACCGCTTATACATTTCGGGCCCTCAGCCAACCCCCGCAACCGCCCCGCACCGCATGGCACGTCGGTCTTTCCGCATCACCAATGTGAATGAATGCGGACAGGAATGACTGAATAGAGGAATGAGAGAGACAAAGAGTAGAAAAACATTTTCGGTTTATATTCGTTTCTTACAAAAAAATATTACAATAAAACCAAGTGAAAAGTGTGATTTCAGATTCAATGAACAATTAACACTAATTGTCGTTTCTTTATTTACAAGTATGTTTGTTATGTTGTGATTAGTAAACTTTATTTACAGAAACAAATGGTGTTTGTTAAAAAGAACCAAGGATACATTATCTTATAGATATATTACGGCTTGAAAGATTAAACGAAGACGATACTTTAGCAATCCTAAACGAGGAAGATAATCTTTCTTTCGAAGATTCAGATTCCGAAGTAGAGGATAATTTGATTATCGACGACGTCCAAAGCGAAGATGAAAATAATTATGTGACTGAATAATTTCGTCTAGAATAATCTGACTCCTTTGAAGGATCCGACCCAACCATTGTTGGAGGAACTGCTCCGTCATCAGACGCTGATAAAGTTTCAACACCTGCCAACTCGGGGCGACTTTATCGTTTTTGTGGAAATACTTTTCGAAGTAAGAATGGACAACTTTGGTAACCTGTTAAAGCTCAAACATCTCACAGAACTCCAGCTACAAACATAGTCCGCGTCTCTCGGGGTCCAGCTTCCATGTGCAAACATGATTTTGATCCTGTGCAATTTTTTATATTTTTCATAACTGATGAAATTTTATCTCAAATAGTGAAATGGACCAATTTAGTGTAGAGACAAACAACGCCATGACATAGGTATGCAACCGTTGTATTTATGCAACGTGGTAGTCGCGGGCTTGTTGGGTCGCGTTTGTTATTAGTTTTAAATCGAGTCAATATAGTAATGGTGTGAAATGTACCATCTTTTATTTAACCCACATCATGAAACAGTTTAGTCAGGAGAAGGTGCAAAGTATTGTGTCCAGTAAAATAGTGAAACAACAATCCAAGTTGTCTACTGTTTTGTTGGTTATTTTTTGGAAAAAAAATGTCTAAAAGAACGAAAAAGACTGTTTTGAATAAAGAAAGTCGCGAGTTTGTGGTTCGCTTGCAAGAATATTTTGAACGTGAGTGTCAAAATGGCGGACCATTGTTACCTTTAACTCAAGTTGGTAACAGAGTTGCGGATGCACTTGGCATTGGCCGACCGACTGTGTTTTGAATAATGCAGGAAAAGTATGGCGAGCATCATCATCATCAACGCAAGGTACAAACACGAAGAAGAGTCACACACACAGCCACAACGAAGAGTCGGAAAAAAAATTGTCGACACCCAATAAGAAAAGAAGGAGAGTTTCAAGCGTAACCGACATTGACCACTTTGACACCGCTGCGATACGTAACCATGTATATGCGTACTATAGACGTGGTGAATTTCCAACATTGAGAAAGTTAAGTGTGTTCCTTAAAGACTCCGATTTATTTAAAGGTAGCTTGCCGTCATTGGTCACTATATTACATATAATAATTGGCTTTGCTTATAAGAAAAGCGATAAAAGAAAAATAATAATGGAGCGCACCGATATTCCTTTGGCACGGATTGATTTTTTGAGGAAAGAGAAATATTGTGATTTGGGATAAAGTCGTATTTCTGGACGAAACGTGGCTTAATGCTAACCACACTGTACCAAAGGCGTGGACGGATAATACCGCACAATCTGTTACCAAAGTGCCCGAAGGAAAAGGACAACGTCTCATAATTACGCACGCAGGGTCGGCAAATAGTTTCGTACCCAATTGTTCGTTGGCTTTCAAATCTATGAAAACTACGGAATATCACGAGGAAATGAATTTTGAAAAATTCAAAGAGTGCTTATTAACTTTAATGCAAAATCCTCCATGAACCACATATAATAATTATGAATAACGCACCGTACCACGCCTTACAGAAGAATAAAGCTCCTACAGCCAGCTGCAAAAAACTCGAGCTTATAACATGGCTACAGGGCAAAGGCATTGAAGCTAATGAGAATATGCTAAAAACCGAATTGGTACGTCTAGTAAAGATAACAATCCCAGAAAGCCAACTTACATTTTGGACGAAATCGCGGAAGAACATGGCCATACGGTCCTTACATTGCCACCATTGCCATTACAATGTTATCGAACGGATTTGGGCATAAATCAAAGGTTTGTTTTTTATCAATAAGTTTATTATACTAAGTACCTACGTTTATTACATAAACAAGTTCATAATTTGTATTTTTATTTTCTTAGGTCATGCAGCAAAACACAACACGACACCACCATTTACGGCTAACAAAATGCTAACATTATTGCATAATGCCTGTCACCAAGCTACCGCAGATGATTGGAAAAAGGTTGTTGAACACACAAAAAAAATAATTATAGAAGACTGGGAGCGAGATGTCCACTTCGACAGCGTTTGTGATCAATAATTTATTATTAACGTAGGGGATCACTAGTTTCACTTATTATTATCAACATCATTATCATCATCATAGTAATGATAATAAGAATAAACACGATTTAGGTTGTACACCATTATATTGAAATACATAATTTAAAATTCCTTGTTTGATTTCACACTAAGGGCCGTACGTTCATACGGCCGTTTCACCGAATAAAAGTGGGCACGAGCCGAAATCGCCACTGTGGGACGGCTGTTATTGTAGTATTAGTAATAACTTATTTTTAAAGTAATAATAATAAATAAAAAATATAAAAAACTGTTTTATAAAATCCATACATTAATCACGCAATTATCGATAACAAGATAGAAAAAATAATAATCGAATAGATTCATTAACGTTTATACACTACCCTCATCCCTACTGCAATCTGTCACAATTATCATCCTATATTTTACAGGGCGTAGTGACTTCAAACACAATATTTTTTTTGGCGCATAGTGTCACTAATCTATTATACCACCTGGCTTCGTTGTTTTTAAATCTATGTTGTATTCTATAATAAAACTATTATAAACAAGTACATAGTTTGCTACGGGGTGAAATTAAAACTAAGAGCAACTTACTGTCAAGCTGAAACAGTATAACACACATATCAATTTTATATAATTTATTAATTATTAATGCTTTGGTGTAAGAAATCAAATCTGCTGTAATTTTTTTTTATATTTTCAAATTTATATTCATAGATTAGTGTGTCATAACTGAAAACTTTTATGTGTGGCCAATTGAGATTCAGTTGGATTTTTATTTGTCAAATCAGGAAAATGCCTTCAAGCTCTTGCAGTGGAAAGGATTGGGCATCAACATCAACGGCGAGTATATCACTCACCTTCGGTTTGCCGACGATATTGTAGTCTTCGCAGAATCGCTGGAAGACCTTAGCACTATGCTCGAAGACCTCAATCGAGTCTCCCAACAGGTGGGTCTTAAAATGGACATGGACAAAACGAAGATCATGTCGAAAGTTCATGTTGTGCCCACCCCCATCGGTGTTGGGGGCTCGACTCTTGAAGTTGTTGACGAATATGTCTATTTAGGACAAGTGATCCGGTTAGGCAGGTCCAACTTCGAGAGAGAAGTCAATCGGCGAATCCAACTAGGTTGGGCAGCGTTCGGGAAACTACGCGACGTCTTCTCGTCCAAAATACCTCCGTGCCTTAAATCGAAAGTCTTCGATAGTTGTGTGTTGCCAGTGATGACTTACGGCACCGAGACGTGGCTTCTCACTATGGGCCTTATTAGGAAGCTCAACGTCACTCAACGAGCTATGGAGAGGGCTATGCTCGGGGTTTCCCTACGAGATCGAATCAGAAATGAGGAGATCCGTAGGAGAACTAAAATAACCGACATAGCCCACCGGATTAGCAAGTTGAAGTGGCAATAGGCAGGGCACATAGCGCGGAGATCTGATGATCGATGGGGTCGGAAAGTGCTCGAATGGAGGCCACGTAGCGGAAAGCGCAATGTAGGACGTCCACCCACAAGATGGTCAGACGACCTGGTAAAGGTCGCAGGACGTCGCTGGATGCAGGCTGCCTCCAACAGGTCTCTGTGGAAATCATTGGGGGAGGCCTATGTTCAGCAGTGGACTTCCTTTGGCTGATGGATGGATTTTTATTTAATAAAGGGTCCATTATATAGGTAAAAACTATACTATCCTATACTACAAGTTAAACCAAATCATAATATATTTGAAGTTTAATCTTTTGTACTGAATTCTATTTCAGGTATTTTGCATAGTTTGCCTCTACAAGATATTACTAATATAACAAGACAAATCAACTATACCAGATAGACTTCTGAACAATCAATTCCACTTGCTCCTATGCTCCTGAATGGACTAGCTCCATCAACATTTGTTCAACCTGCTCCATCAACATTTGTTCAACCTGCTCCATCAATATCGACAGGTACTATTTATTTGTGTAATATTTGATTATTTATAATTATGATATACCTGTGAATAATATTCAATTTTAATTGAGTGCTCAAATTGTTTTTAGTTATCTCAATGTAGATGAAAATTAAAAGAGCTATGGTTATTTAATTTGTGATATGTTTTTTTTTAATTAAAAAAAAATATTGCCCAATATTGGATATAGTACATTTTATAAAATCTTTTCTACCGGTTTGTTTAAATATTTGAGACAAAATAGAATTATGTATAAGTGTATGTATAGTGTATGAATCTGAAAAAGTAAACACAAACATAATTTTTATTCCAGGTAAAAAATGTGTCAAAAACACTTATAAGAAGTTTTGATTCGGATGCAAAGATGTTTAAGAACAAAATCAAAAAACTACAAGGACAAAAAAATTCAAAAAGCAATAAGCTAATTTTCGACAGCAGCGAATATATTTACTATGCTACAGTTCCGTGAGTCCAGTAAACACAAATTAGGATGCAGATTTACCAAGGACGAAAAAAATATGTCCTTAGCCCTGTACAAGCAAGGACCGAGGGCATACAGGTGGCTCAGAATTTTTTATAGTTTACCTTCTCCGTTAACTTTAATCAGGATGATATCAAGAGCATCCTTGCATTCTGGGATAAATGAACATTTATTCCAGCAATTGGAAAAAAATGTAAAAAAAAATGAAAGGCAATGAAAAATTGTGCTTATTATTATTTGACGAAATCGCTCTAACCTCACACTTCGACTACAATCGAAGAACTGATTGTGTAAGTGGATTTGTAAACAACGGTACAGAGATAATTGAAAAAATTGCTGACCACGCCCTGGTGTTTATGGTAAGAGGGGTGCAAAAAATTATGAGCAGCCTGTTTCGAACACATTTTGTGCAAGCACAACACCAGCTATGGAATCAGCTTCGCAAATAAAGGTAATAATAAGAAAAGTTAACTCAATTGGCTTTAAAATCATAGCGACTGTATGCGACCAGGGCGTGACAAATGTATGAGCTGTAAATTGGCTAATAACAAGTTCAAAAGAAAAATATTTGAGAGAAGGAAAATGTTTACGAAATAATATATTTGAAAGTGGTGGAGAAGCAATAATTCCATTATACGATCCTCCACACCTCATTAAGGGGATACGAAACAACTTGATCCAAAAGGATTTGAAATTTGAAGTGGATGGCCAACGTAAAATAGCCAAATGTTCACATATTATGGCACTGTATAATGAAAATCCGGCAAACAGAGGTATAAGGTTAATGCCAAAATTAACAGATCGACATGTTGTCCCTCACAAAATACCGAAAATGAAGGTTAAATGTGGTTTAGGTTATCCATTCCTCAAGGAATATTTGCAGTGTACTTCCTGCAAGGACAGTTTTCGTCCTCCCCTGGAATATTGAAAGAAGAGCTTAACAGTGCTCATTAAAACTTGGTGAAATAATGTCATATTTGGTTATGTAATATAATATATTATTTATTAATGTAATTAAATATTCTATAATTAGATACTTTATAAAACATGTGATTAATTTGTTTTTGTTTTATAGGTATGGTAATTTTACCGCCAAGATGTCAAGACACTGCAGATTTGCTGTTATTTTTTGACAATTTATTTGACTGTCAATGGTAGTTACTTTAATTTGACAAAAAAAAGAGTCGGAAAGCCTGTTCTTGGACCTGTCACACCAAATTCATCCCACAAAACACTGTGGTATGAATCTAAACCCGTTTTGAGGTCGATAATGTTTTGCAGTGGCCGCAATTCAGGTGTTGTACCATCCATTATAAACTGGATACAAACTATTGAAAATATGAAATATATTGTCAATGTTTTAACATAAAAATATAACTTGACGTCTCTTTGGATGAGGCATTTTAATCAGGACCCCTTAGAAAACTTTTTTGGCTCCATTCGAAGCCATGGATATCGTAATACTTCTCCTACATGTGTTGGCTTCGAAGCAGCCTACGCTTCGTCTTTGATAAATAATTTTAGCAATATGCATTCACCGGAGTCCAACTGCGAAAATGATGATTGCACTAATTTTAAGTCCCTCAAAGACCTTTTTTTAAGGAAACTGAGACGTGAAGTTATATAACGGAAATTGATTATGAAGATGTAAGCAGTGACAACATCTTTATGGATATTGAAATTAAATAGCAAAATTAAAAAATAAAAGCACAACTAGAATATGTGGCGAGATACGTACGAAAATTAAAGTTACATAAATACAAAAATTGCAGAAATGGTTTCTGGAATAGCAATAAAGAAAATAGTACCCCCTTCATTATAGAGAATATAATAAGAATAAAGCGAGCTTAACGTATCCCTCCATGCCACTAAAAATTTGCTTCTCAAATATTCAAGATGTACTGGAATTATTAAAAAAGACTGTAAAAAGCGAAACATAGGACAATATATCAAAACCATATTTTCAGTGGTAATAGATTACAGTTTTATCAAGTGCAGCATTCATAAAACAGAAGCAATTACAAAAATAGAAAACACATCTATTAGTTTATTCATTTATAATTGGTGCAAAGACACAAATAAGTTAGTAAGTAGTTTAAGAACCGACTTTGATAGAGGTGACAAAATCCAAGAACTGGCATTTTATTATTGAAAAAAAAAAGGTTTAAATAAAATGTATTATGTATGAGTAGTGTTTAATTTTGCCAATAATTATCATAATTTATAGAATATTGGCTTTGAATTACTTCTAACAGCATTGATTAGCGATGTTAAACCTTTTATTTTTTATCATGTGCATAAGCATACCGAAATGAGAATAGTTCGCATTTCCATATAGAATAATATGTTTTTAGGTATTTCAAATAGACAACATCCAAATCGATGCTGTTAGATGTAATTCAAATCCAAACCTTCCTTAATTATTTCTTAGATATACGTAAGTTTTTCTTACTTAACACCAGAGGGCGCCTTGAATTGATTGAGTGACGTCTCTATCTCAGTAATAAAAATATACTCTATGGTTCCATGTGTATTGACTTGACATAAGAGCTCTTAAATTGCCTACATGAACAATAAATACATTTCACTTCATTTCATTTCATATGTATCTAAACAATTTGTAGTAAAAGTAAAATAAAGCATTTAAACATTATTATTGGTTGTATTTTATTTCTAATATTATAATTGTTAGTATTATAGTATTATATAACAATTATTTTTTGATATCAAAATACTAGTAATGTCATCTATTGTGTTATTTAAGAACCATTGTATGATTGATTGATGTGTTCTAGAATAAATTTCCATTCTTTCGCTCACTGCTCTCTGAAAACGTGGTTTTAATATTAGGTTATGGGCCCAGTCCCATATTATTCAGTTAATAGCTGTATAATCTCGATTAAAAATAGGGAAAAATAGTTTGCTGCAGTGTTATTCAGTATTTGCAATAAAAGCTTGCAAGAATGACGAAGAACTATTTAGTAAATGTTCCTAAGTTAAAAGGACGGGAGAACTACAACGAGTGGATCTGCGCGGCGGAGAATTTTCTAATCCTGGAGGATAAGTTGCACTGCATCAAGCCAGCAACCGGGAAAGTAATAGAAGCCGCAGATGACGCTGTTATAACATCCCTTTGTTAGCAATTTCAAAATAAAACATAAATGAAAGGCGAGAAAGCCATCCGGCGTTTCTCGAAAGAATCACAATTAAGATAAGCTTTTCTTGGATATGTTTACCAAGCCACAGTTCCCATGGCTTGGGAGAGTCAGAGCCGAGTCAGACACTTCCCTACCGTCGTCGCGAGCACTAGTTACTAGTTCAGTTATCCTTTGTGAATCTTAGTTTTTAAAGTCAAATTGTAAAAGTCTTGAATATATTTTTGTATCTCAGATGTTCTTTTTAAAAAAATGTCGCAAGTCCGACATCATAACATTGGTGGCAGCGTCAAAGGGATTTCAAAGAAAATCCGGGAATCGCCTCTGCAGAACGAGAAGAAAATATATATACAAGTGTCTCATACCAGCAAAAGACTTTTACAAAAACTAGTGCGTCGCATAAATCTCCGTATCCGTCGCGCAATAATCTCCGTATCCGTCGCGCAAAAATCTCCGTATCCGTCGTCCAAGAAAATGTTCCGAGCTGTTCCTGTCGTTCCTGTTGTTCCAGTCGTTCCAGCAATCCTGTAAGTTCCAGAACACACACACACACAATTTCAAGTTTCAAGTCCAGTGAAAGTGCCAGTGATTCCAAAAGTTCAAGTTCAGTTCAGTTAACTTTGTCATTTTGCAATGTTTGAAACTTTTACATAATTACAATAATTAAAATAATTGTAATTAAATTCTATTTCTAACCCCTTTCAAAACACATTACTAACATGAGCAAAAGCGATCTTAGCGCAACCACCCTTGTCGATCTAAATGTATTGATCAAATTCATTAACAAATATGACGGGTGTCGAGAATCCTTAACCGCATTCCTTAACAATTGCAGGAATGCAATAGCCTTAGCCACAGGAAATCAAAAGGACATTTTATTAAAACATATCCTAAGCCAATTACAGGGTAGGGTAAGGTAGCGCTTGCTCGATTAAGGAGTTCGACGATTGGGACCAACTAGAAAGTTTTCTAAAATCACAGTTTGGTGAACGTAAACATTATGCGACCCTACTCGCCGACCTCCAGAATTGTAAACAACTGCATAATGAAATGGTCAATCAGTTCGCGCTCCGAATCGAATCTTGCCTTGCAAAATTGCTAACAGAAATTAATATTTCCATTCCTACTAAGAAAAGAGGCGAACTAGCCGGCCGGGTCGCCACGATGGAGGACTTAGCATTGTATGCTTTTATTAGTGGTCTGAATTCACACCTCTCCATGATAGTACGTTGTCGCGACCCTGAAACCTTAAATGAGGCCATAAATTTCGCGGTTTCAGAAAAAAAACAGATGCAGGCGCGTAAAATCTTTAGTAATCAATATTCCAGACCCGTTAAAAATACTCAGTACTGGCCCTACATTCCTGACGCCCCAAATACGTTTGGGTCTACCTGTAGATATTGCCAAGGAGTAGGACACACAATTGAGAATTGTAAGAAACGGGAATTCAACAACAAACGTTTCGAGAATCCTTTTCGCGCCCAATTCCAAACGCAATCTCAAGATCGTTTCAGGAAGTACCAACAACAAATTAATAATCGTCCCCCATTTATGGCCAGAAGGCAAAATATTAATAATTTCATTGCCGAGGAACAGGACGACGAAAATTTAAACGAATAGGCAAGGCCACCCAGTATCGTGCCGGCCTTTTGCCTTCAAAAATCGATACACAAAAAAAAAAAAGCCGTGACACCCACTGTATCCGCGTCACGCAAAACCAAGGCTAAGCTGATAATGACGATAGACAGTGCGTTATATGTACAAATCAAAGAGGTGAAGACTTCGTTGGAACTACGCAACAAATTAAAGACATTATTTGACGATTCAGGATTTACTAGAAGAATATCTCTTTTATGTACTCTGATATCGATTCGGCTGGAAAATTGTGTTTCTATGCAGTCGTACGTAACGCAAATAGTCGAAACTGGGCAAAAGTTAAGTGGAACAGGTTTTTCCATCAGTGATGAGTGGATTGGTTGCTTATTATTAGCGGGGCTTCCTGAAAAATTCATGCCCATGATAATGGCAATTGAACATTCAGGCATTCAAATTAGAACAGACGCCATTACAACAAAACTCATGGACATGATGGAAACGGAAGTGAGCAGTCAATCCAGTGAAGCTAGTGGTGCATTCGCAAGCAGTACGCAGAAATGGCAACATAACAAAAATAATAAATTGTCTATGACCAACGCGCACAGATACCAATCGAACGAAGGGAACGCCGCGAAAACAAATGTCAATGGTGGCGCCAAAAGTCATGTCAAGTGCTACCGGTGCAAGCAGCCAGCTCATTAACGGCCGGGTGCAATACTCTGTCTGTCTTTTACTACCCGTTAAAATCGCTAACTCTAGTATGAGTTCTGTCATTTTTCGGTTTCAATAATCGTAAACAGATGAATAAACATATCTATGATTTGTATCTATCAATGGGAGGGCTCTCGCTAACCATAGTTAGGAAATTCCATACAAATTAAAATATACGCGTTTCGATAACGATTCGAACTACTGTAGTTATTCGTGTTTAACTAGCTGTCAACGTTTTCTAATATCGCTGCAATATGGTGGATAATACGTCGATTAACCCAGATATGTGGTATTTTTATGGAAAAAATCAGCAAAATAAAGTGACATTAATATATTCAGTGATGAAAGTGATAACGAAATGTTTAAAGCTGGTGTATTTGACGCCGATTATAATTTATGAGATCAAAAAAACTATGTGAATATTCTAGTTCAGAATTTATTTACAGATTTACTTTTTAGATGAAATAATACATCAGCTATTATGTTTATTTCTACATTTAAACCCAGCCCGCAAGGAACCTTCCTCCTGGTAAGCATACATATCAAATATTTCATTAAGTTTTATAAGTGTATTGAATTATTCCAAAATCATATATTCTATAATAAATGTAACAGCTCGGGAACAATAATGTGTCACTGTTCCATTAATTGCTGCTATCATTGTGGTTTTACGTACTGGGGAGAATGCATGTTCAGTAGGTAACTATTTTTGGGTATCAAAAGCTACAGTCAGCCGAATCATTACTGATGTGCCTCGGGCTATAACTGAACTATATTAGCAGTATGTAAAAATATTAGACAGCATGGGTTTCATAAAATTGCAGTTTTCCCAAGAACCTTTGGTGCAATTCATTGCACATATATATATATATATATTCCCATAGAGCCACCTGGTTAGTAATGACTACCTTTAGATATATTAGGATTAATCAATAATTATGTATTAATATTGTCTATGATATTAACATAAATCTTGGTATTATGTATCAGTTATCTGATCACAATGTATTAATCTTAATATTTTTATTTTTAGATTCAAATATAGGAGAAGAATTTAGGAAAATAAAGGCATTATTGTTCAAGAAATGTGTATTGCACAGTTACTTTTCATGAATGTATTGGAATGCTAGCCTGGGGCTCATTACACTACTATATTTAACAACTCTGCTAAAAGGTATTTATCTCATACTTTATATTTTGAAAGAATTCAAATTCAAATATTGTGGTACATAGGTGAAAATGGTGTTACATTCAATTGTTTTGTGCAGCTTTGACCCGCCATATTGGCATACAATAATTTAAGATACAACAAATATGACAATTAAGTTGGAAGAATGGTTAAGAGAATATATTAAGATTAATACACATTTTTGTAAGTAGTTTCCTAATAATTCCCTAGTTTCAAAAGGGTACAGCCTGATGGAAATCATCTAAACATATTTTCACTTTAAATCTTTTATTTTTTGTAAATAACATATTTATTTTCAGTACAATGTGAAGAAGTAATATAATAAAATAGTAATAGATATCTAATTGGAGATAGTGCATATCCACATACTACTTTATTAACAACACTGCTCAATGTCTGCCATAGAGTATTGCAACAATGCGGCTCATATAAACTTATTATAATTAATATTTTGCTCTTCCATCTTTCTTTCATCTTTATTTCAGGTCTTATGATGTTTGGAAAAGAAGATTTCCACACCATTCACTGAAAAAAAGTATTTTGGGATTGCACACAACTTTAAACATAATGAGTGCCACAGCGGTGTCAGATAATATTTGAAGAATGAAAAGCATTGCTGATGTGGAACATGAAATTGACATACCAAACACTGCTAGACTAGACATAAATATTAATTACTTATTTGAAATTAAAATAAAGTTTCAGAACTTTGTCAATAATAAAGATTAAAGATTTTTCACAAATTATCTTTGATATTTTATTTACCCATAATACAATCTGCGGAAAAGGGGGTTATTATTATTATTATTATTATTATTTAAATCTTTATTGTACACATAAAAAATAATACAACATACAGAAATTAAAAAAAAAAAGTACAAATGGCGGTCTTATCGCTTAAAGCAATGTCTTACAGACAACCATGGGATGGATTTAAAAGAAGGAGAAAGAGAGGGCAGTGTAAAATAAATAAATAAAAGTGAGGAAACTAGATAATACTCAAAATATATAAACATAAAAATACACCAATATAACATACATAATAAAAGGCATAAATACATACATATTTAATACTACATACATATATATACATATATAATAAATACAAATTTTAAATGATTTAGAAGTAGGAAATAGCATTATCCACTAAAATCTGTTTATTTAAAGTGAGAGGTAATGCTCCTTAACTTGCCTCTTGAACGAAGACAGCGATTGCGCCTGTCTCACCACAACAGGAAGCGCGTTCCACAATCGAACTGCTTTGACAGTAAAAGACTTCTTTGACAGTAAAAGAGGGGGTTCTTACATTTTATTTGTAAATACCATTGACTTATATTCTACCATTCTAACATTGATATCGATGGTAAATACATTTTTATGTGATATGTAAAATGTGTAACAGTTGTTTTCTCTATAACTAGTCATTACAATTTCGAAAACTTCTAGCATAGTAAGATCACCTGAATAAATTATTATTCTTAATTAGATTTATATTGTTTTAATTATTATAATATTCCTCAGTATTTATTTGTAGATAAGCACTGAAATAATTTCAGGTCTTTAAAGTCATATTGATTACAAAACTAAAGTAATGCAACCACGCAATGTTTTATTTTCACACTTTTCTTCGTATTTATAAATATTATGGTCTCTGATTCAATTTAAATTTGTAACTCTATCGCAGAAATAGGGCCGTAAAATTCATTTTTGAAATCATTCTTGTTGGTAAACATTGATAATTGTAAACTTCTTTTTTACATTTGACATATTACAAATCAGTCATACGATGCGTTTTGTTGTTCTATGTAAGCTTTGTATGAATTTTTAATTTGCCTTTATTTGTCACAATACTTACATTATTAATATATTTTAACGTTTTATTCTTCTAATTATACATTAAAGATGATTTATGATAATTCTAAAATAAAGTTAATAATTAACCTAATAAATATTGAACTCAATTAAAAGTGCAAATATTAAACGTTTGAGAGGAACGGTTCTTACCAGAGATATATGCAATATCTACGTTCATCGTTGATAACCTAGTTTAGTTTTTGTTATTGAAACATCGGTTAAACCACAGTTAAACAAAGATAGAAGACACGTATTATCGGGGATAATTTTTACCGCTTAACTGTCAATATATTATTGCACCCGGCCGTAAAAGAATCAGTGTCCAACTAGCGATAATAACAAAGTTAATACAAAAGAAATACATTGTAAACAAAGTAATGCATTTAGTGCCATATTTCTAACAACAGGTGGAACAACATTTAACTATTCTAATATCATTTGTATATGACTAAAAATATGTAGCACTAGCTACATTTCTGAGCTACCCTTCAATACTAGATGTTGGTAAAGTGTTTGTAAAAAGGTTTCAGTTATATGTTAATACATTATTACGAATTTCGTCAAACACACACTAAAAGAATTACAACATGACTGTGATACATAAACAAAAAAAAACACTATTAGAAACAAAATGTAACCATACTAGACTAAAATAATCATAAATCTGAATCATAATCAACAAACAAAATAAAATTAACAATACAAAAAACATAACAATATTAGAAACAAAATGTAACCATACTAGACTAAAATAATTATAAATTTGAATCATAATCAACAACAAAATAAAATTAACGATACAAAAAACAAATTGTAACTTAAATTAACTAAAATTATTGTAACAATCAAGAAAAATTAAAATATAATTATACTATTTTTTTTTTACTTTAATTGAGCAAACAAAATCTCACGTAAGTCTGCTAAACCTATTTCAGTGCTCTGAACTATTTGTGTTTGTCTTTCTAGTTCATTTCTTATTCCAGCTAGATTTTCATTTATGCTTCTAAAAATTTTGATCTTTTCCTCCTCCATTTCAATTAATTTATCAGTGGCATTTTTTGACGTGACAACGTCTTAAATTAGGTTGCGGCTGGGAGTCACTTATGAAAAAGTGTAACGCCCGGTAACGTTACGATGAGTCACCGAACGAGAGAGAGGCCCGCCGAATGCCTTGCGTCTCTCTCCCACTCAACTATGATCGGTCTGCCGCGCGCGCAGCACTAGAGAATTAGGCGCATTGAATCGGCGCATGCTTGTGTCTCTGTCTTTGTCTTTCTCGAACGTTCTTGGCGTTGGAAAAACAAGAAAGCGTCACAATACAAGTTCACACGTGTGGTTAAAGTATCGTCAGCTGTGTCTGTAGTGAAAATATGGAGTGCTTAGATTTGTCATTACATGTACAATGTTTTAGTAAACAAAATATATTTCTATAGTTAAAATTTGTGCAATTCTTATTTTCATTCAATTCCTTGTTCCTATTGTGCAATTTAATTATATTCATATCAATAAATATTCTACCGAGAAAAAGACGTTGTCACGTAAAATCTTCGCCCGTAAAACCGACTTTACAGGCAACCATTTTTTTTTTTATTTAGTCTACTTTTCGACGGTGTGACCAGCGGAGCTCCTAAAAAATAAACTGTTTGAAGTAAAAAAAAAAGAACAATAATTACCAATAGAATATGGAACAAACATTAAGAGCGTTTATACCCTGCACGCGCTTTTTGGCTTAAAAACAGGACTTTTCAAATGAGTTAATAGCCACCAATAAACAATTTAAAGGAAAAATAATTATTACTAATTTTAGAAAAGGTCGTCATCTAGGGATTTTGGTGAAAAACATTATGGATTGATGGATAATTTGTGAGTACTATACAGATTACTGAACACAAGTTTCGTTATTTAGGCTTTAAATGGCAATTTAGAAGCTTAAGATATCCGAAACCACTAAATATAAGATGAAAATAAAAATATTATCAGACTAATAAGACCCTTATGGAGGGATTTTGCTAAGAAAAATAATCTTTTTGTGTTTAGTTCCTGAAAAATAAAAATTTAAACAATGCGAAATTATTCAGAAACTCTCGTCAAGAACATATTTTTTTTCACCAACTTATCGTACATAATTTTTTATAGCAATTGCATATTACAATAGAAGAACATCTTATCAATAAACTACCATTTTTATATTTCAACAAAATTAGTTTTCATGTTTTCTACAAATATTTTAAAAACCACTATAAAACACGCTGTCCGACGTGGATCAAATCAGACCGCCGCAAGGCCTTCTAGAGGGAGGACGTATCGCTCGTCGCTCCGGCCTGGCTGCAGTCGATTATGCCGCGCGTAGTAAAAATAGCCACGCGCGGAATGCGATTACCACATCTTAGTACTTTGGTAGTAAAATATTTAATTATTTTTATTACCTACAATGATTTTGTAGTGAGTATAAATTATGTTTCAGGTAATATAATGGGTTGTAATTCCGAGGCTAAACTATGTTTTGTATTGTAATATAAAATTAAATATATTTCGTAATTGTAAGGGGTTGTAAGGCCCCTAACACTATTTAAGTGTTCGAACACGAAATGATTAATAAAACGTCCGTAGTGTCTACTGATTGAACACTGATTTGAATGCAACTTAACAATGTAATACTAACGAAAATATGATTAGTATCCAAAATTTGTATTATTCTTTGCTTGCACAGTAATATTTGTCTACTTATAATGCAAATAAAATATTTTTATGATATTATATTACAGTTACATTTCAATTGAATATTTGAAGCGCACGGATCAAAGTTGTTTGAGCCGATTGTATAGCGAGCCGACGCGGCAGCTCTACGCACACAGCTTTGGTCGCTTATGTGTGCGTGAAATTAACGAAGAAATACCTATAGTTGACTTTGCGCGCAAGGTGTATACGCTCTTAAGATTTTCTGGTGGTAGGTATCTCATATGTGAGAGGCCGCCTGGGGAGGTACCATGGCATTGTCTATTTCTCCCACCAAACAGCAGTGTAAATACACTGTTGTGTTTTGGTTAGAAAGACATTGTAGTCAGAGTAACTACTTGACATCACATAGAGAGTTAACAGTCTCAGGATGGTGAGTTTTTTTTTATTTCAATGAATGGCGAGACGAGCAAGCCTTTCGCCTGATAGTAAGCGATACAACAGCTCATAAACAGTAGCAAAATTCCACTGCGCTCACCATCCTGAAACATAAGATGTTAACTCTCAATATTTCCAGTAGTTACTCTGGCTACAATGGCCTCCAATAAGAAACACAACAGTGCATTTACACTGCTGTTTCACGGGAGAAATAGACATTGCGGGGGTACCTACCCAGATGATCTCTCACATATGAGAGACCTACCACCAGCGCAGCGAGCAGAGTGCAGTGTAATGCCAAGTATTGCTTTGTAATCCATGATGTTGTTTGGTATTAATACTGTCCAAGAGTGGTCATATTGCTTACCATCTGGCGAATAGCATACTGGTCTCGTTGAAATAAAAAAAAAGATGACTATCCTCAAACTCATAAACACTAGGGAAAATAGATATTTGTGTAAAACAAGAGAAAAAAATAAGTTCTCACGATTCCTGCGATGGTCCATCGAGGGCCTTATCTGAAGTATTGGAGGCATGGGATGGGCCTGGGGTTGGTGCTTCAGAGTTTGACGAAACATCATCTGTTAAGGGCTGTCAAATAGAATTACAATCCATTACATACTGGATACACGAATTTTATATTTTAACTACGCACAAGGTACTACTAAGCTGTAGCTGGCAGCTTGTAAATTGAAACTAAATGGACACTATTGTAAATGATACAGTAGCTAAACATATTAACATTACAAAATACAAAATGAAGAATGCCAAAGCAAGGCTAAAGAAATGAATTTTTATTATTATTATAGTTTAACTAAAATATATTCCTTATATGTGATAGGGATTGAGCCTATCACCAAATCAGGCACAAATTCCTGACTCCGGGCTGATAATGAAAAGAAAAATTCGATATCACTTTGTTTGACCTGGGATTTAAATCCAAGACCTCAGCTTTGTAATCATACCCTAGTACAACTGCGCTACAAACATAAATTTTGCTTTCATATGTATGTATATATATTTAAACATACCAGATAATATTCATAAAAGTATGTTGAAAGAGCAAGTACATTATGTTAAAATGTCACAGACACCTACAGGGCAGTCTTGCTAAGTGTGGGACTATTGGAAATACTATTGTTTGTTTATTGTTAATGTGAAAAAATAATTTATTATTATTATACACTCATTTGCAAAAAAAATGGGCACAGTCTGTGTTGAGATTGGTGTCTTCAATATAGGGTACCCACAGAAATGTAACTACTGACAATTGGTTCACTTCAGTGGAGCTGATGGATATGCTAAAACAAAAGCAGCTGACACTAAAGGGCACCCTGAAGAAAAACAAACGCGAAATCCCGCCGCAATTTCTCCCCAGCCGTCATCGAGAAGTCGGATCGTCAATTTTTGGGTTCACATCAGATGCAACCTTGGTGTCTTATGTACCGAAACCTAAACGATATGCTACACCAGAAATGTGCTATCTACTCAACTGCTCGATGAACCCAACGATGGCCTATGGCGATATTTTATAGAATGCTGGACATTTCTGGTGCAAATTCATACATCGTAAATAACATGAACCAAGCTCAGACAAAGGTGCGAAGGTTCAATTTCATTAAGCAACTGGCTGAAGATCTTGTTAAACCTCATTTGGAACGACGTATGAACAAGCCTGTTTTACATCGAGAACTTCAAGGCACTATTCACCGCATACTGAAGATGCACCAAGAGCCTAGCACGTCCTTAAGTGCCAACATCGAAAAGTTTGAAATCAGAAAGACTTGCTCAACCAGTGATGCTAAAAAAAATGCAAAACATATCACATGTGTTTTCAATGTAATAAACCCAATTTTTAAATGCGGTGCTTAAAATGAGCAAAAAATTAAATTTAAACGTAACTCATTTAGATCGCAAGATCACTCGCCTGTGCACAAGTTTGGCTCTATTACCGCCTATTTTAATCCCAGAAGAATATCTTGGAATACATGAAATCGCACCAGAAACGGAAGCCTCACAAAAAATTATGGACTATTTTAATAAACAATGGATACAAGCGATCACTTATGATATATTTAGCTGTTATGGTGAAAAAAACCGAACAACGAACGCAGTTGAAGGATGGCACAGGAGAATTAACTCCCGAATTTCTTCTAAACCAACCATCTTCCAGTTTTTAGAGGCACTAAAAGCAGAAGCCCAAATTCAAAATAAAAAGTTGATTAAACATGCTTATCACTGCCCTGATAAAAAAAGGTCTTTGAAGTATATCGAAAAAAATTAACAGCATAATAACTGACTGTTTATGAAACGAAATTACTGTCATAGAATGCTTAAATATGTTGGTTTCCTTCGTAATCATTCAAATCCTAATTCTGGTGGACTGCCTCGGTGGCGTAGTTGTACTACGGTACGGTTACAAAGCTGAGGTCTCGGGTTCGAATCCCGGGTTGGGCAAAGTAATATTGGATTTTTCTATTCAGTATCAGCCCAGAGTCAGGAATTTGTGCCCGATATGGCGATAGGCTCGCCACCTATCACATTGTGGGACGGAACATGCAAGGCGAAATGTGGGTGCCCTGGCACCTCTGCCTACCCCTTCTGGGAACAAGGCGTGAGTTTATGTATGTATGTATGTATGTCATTCAAATCATCATTCGTATTTTTTTATTTAATGAGTTAAATAATTGTAGAATGCCTAGAGTAGGCAACAGGTCAACGTATCAGTCGGGGTATTATTTTAATTTTTTTTTTATTTATTTAATGGTTTTCTTATAAATTTATTTTCCATGTGCATACATCGATTAGTTACAAATTGCAGATAATTATTTGTAAATATACATAAACTCACGTCCTTTTCCCAGAAGGGGTAGGTAGACTTGCCAGGACACCCACATTTCGCCTTGTATATTCAGTCCCACGATGTGATAGGTGACGAGCCTATCGCCATATTTGGCACAAATTCTTCACTCTGGGCTGATAATTAATAGAAAAATCCAATATCATTTTGCCCAACCCGGGATTCGAACTCCACACCTCAGCTTTGTAACCGTATACTAGTAGAACTAAGCCACCGAGGCAGTCTAATAAACTTGACTTAATTACTCTTATTTCATTGCGTTGCAAAAAATATTGATGCGTACTGTTATGACTCTTCGCAGTAATACAGCATCTGAAGCAAGTGATTGCCTTCTCCATTACATATCGCTGTTCGGAATCCCAAAACACATACTCACTGATCAAGGAACGAACTTTACAGCGGAACTCTTCAAGAAAACTTGCGAATTCCTCAAGATCAAACAACTGTGGTCATCACCTTACCATCCGCTGACCCAGGGAGCACTAGAAAGATCACATTCCACCTTGAAGGAATACTTGAAGTCATATGTAAATGAAAACCAAGATAATTGGCCTCAGTATGTATACACATCTATGTTGGCATATAATACTGCCGTGCACTCAACCACGCACTACTCCTCATACGAACTACTATTTGGGCATAAGCCTCACATTCCATACTCAGTATATAATGATAACTCTAATACCACATACCCCGAATATGTGAAACTCCTGCAACACCGCTTAAAACATGCACGTGATAAAGCCTTAGAATACATGCATAAATCTAAAGAGACCTCTAAAGGATACTATGACACAAGGAATCGTCCTATAGAATATAAAGTAGGTGACTATGTTCTATTAAAGAACCATCTTAGGATGCGTAAGGCCTTATCACCCTTGTGGAAGGGTCCGTACAAAGTTGTCAAAATACATGGCAATCACACTTTATCCCTGCTTATTAATAGACGTCACGTAAAACACCACTACGACGAGGTCAAACATGTGGAAATAGAAGACGCATCCCCATCATAAAATATATATCCAATCCTATTAATAAATAATATTATATAAATATCAGATAAGAAGTATATTATTCATTACTTATTTCTCTACTTTGAGTTTTATCTTAAAAACTAGCAGTAAGTTGAATCAATAGTAAATCGTCCGTCTCTTTCCCTTGCAGCGTGCTGGTCCAAGGTCATCAAGAGTATGTCCGACCAATCAACTCGAACGCCGGTATATATTTTGACGCAATTGGTGAACTCAAAATAAATACGGGCCATCTAGACGTCGTCGCCCCATTCGACATTTCACACCTAGAGCCTCACATAAAAAATATTAACTCAATTCTAAGCACTACACGTTACCTATGCAACCAAATAGAAATTGAAAGTATTAGCCAACTAGAATATCATAATGCACTAGAACCGCTTACAACTAGATACCACGAAATTACTTCCGCGTACTCATCCATTGCTCATCTTATGAGTGTCAGTAAATCCAAGCGGAGTGCCTGGTTTGGGTGGTGTAGGTACTCTGTCCAAAACTATTTTCGGAACCCTAAATGAAGACGATGCTGTTAAATATGATACTGCCATACGAACCTTACAAAATAACGAGAAAAGCCTGGGTTCACTAATTAAAGAAAACATTTTAGTTACAACTTCTGTTTTATCGAAATTTAACGATACACTTCACGCAATAAAAAATAATGAAGCCCGACTTGACGACAGAATCGAAATTTTATCATTAAATTTAAAAAATGTATCACAAAGTTATAATAAGTTAGAAATAAAAGCAAATATTAATTCCAGCCTCCACAGTTTGGAAACCTCTGCAGCCTTACCATGAGCTCTTATTGCGACTCAATTTAGGACCTACTTTGAACCGCGTCGCGTTATCGTACCATGACATTGTTTAGCCGATCAAATAACGTTACTGCCTAAACTGAATAGCAAATCGTTCGCAAGTTGCGTTGTCATTCATTCAATTCGTACCATGACTAAACTTCAAGACCTCAACTGAGTCGCATATCTGTCAAAACTTGCGACTCAATAAAAGTTCCTTTATTGACTACCGAAACTGAATAGTTTCTGAATAAATGTGTTATTTCATGCTTATTTCAGTAAGATTAATTCATGACGAAGGTAGGTAACGTTCAATAGAGGTTTTTAAATTATATTCCTGAGTGAAGTGCATTGTATTAGCAGAATTTATATTTAATACGTTAGACGTCGCGTAATGAACTCATGAACAGCAATTACAAAGCAATGCTTGGCATTCCATTGCGCTTGTCAACTTGAGACACACGATGCTACTCAGGCTACAATTTCGTTTAGTTCGAAACACAACAGTGCATTTACACTTCTGTTTGGCGGGAGAAAAGACATTGCGGTGATACCTACTTAGGTGGCCACATATTAGAGACCACTAGACCAGTAATAAGAGACTTTCAAAGTAATATTTAAGTAAATTAATAAAATAAAAACTATTCAATATCATTTCAGCTTAATAATCAAAACACCCGCGTTCTGAGAATGTTTACAATCTTGTTACATGCGACGCGTATATCAAAATTGCTGACGCCCTCAACGCAATGGAAATTTTCCACAATCAATAAGTGTAGAAACATCCGGCACGAGGCAGCGTAAAAACGCTGGCTCCGCGACCTACATTCGTAGTTATAAGTTTAAATTGTAAAATAAAATCATTCTTGTATCAAGCATCGAACAAGTAACTAGTAATAAAAAAAATAGTATTAAAAACTTTTGGTTTCTTTTAAGTCCTTCGGCTGTGACTAACGTAATTGGCGCAGTCGGTAGGATTCTAGAGTCAGTGCGTGGCGGTCAAAGGCTCCATAAAATCGTTGCCTAGCTTGACTCCGTAAAGTCGCTGGCGGGCTCCTAAGCCATCAACTGGAATCCGAACCTACGAGGGCACGGCCGGGGACGTACTCAAACTTCAGTACTAAGAAAAACCAACTTATGTAAGTACCTTAAATTTTTTTCCTAAGTGTTGCCTCCTGTTCCCAAACTTTTCCACCCAAGAAATAAAGGGGAGGAATCTTTCTCTTCAAGACAGGTTCATAGGAATTACGCTTTAGATAGTAGTAGGAATTAAGAAAAAATGTCAATTGATCCAGATAACATTTATAAGGCCCTGCAGCCGGTCCCTGAGTTCGATGGGAACCCAAATGTTCTAACTCGGTTCATTCAAATCTGTGACCAAATAGTTACATAGTACATGAAAAACGAACCAGCTTACCAATTAAGTAATTTGTGTCTAATAAATGGTATCTTAAATAAAATCACGGGTCCTGCCGCTAGAACAATAAATGCTAACGGCATCCCCGAGAATTGGCTAGGTATAAAGAACGCCTTGATAAATAACTTTGCCGATCAGAGGGACGAAACCGCCCTTTATAACGATCTTTCTCTCGCGACTCAAGGCAATGATTCTCCTCAAGAATTTTATGACAGATGCCAGACTTTATTCAGTACAATTATGACGTATGTATCCTTACACGAAACAGTGAAAACCACGATAGAGGCTAAACGCGACCTTTACCGTAAATTAGCTAAACAAGCATTTATTAGAGGGTTAAAAGAACCCCTCGGGTCACGTATTCGCTGTATGAGACCCGAGACAATTGAAAAGGCTCTGGAATTTGTCCAAGAAGAAATAAATGTTATGTACCTACAGCAGCGAAATGATTCAGTACCTGAGCGGCGTAACACGTCGGCACATGCGAGCACACCACATAAGGTACCGTCCTTAGGTTTCAATTTGAACACACCTAAAATGTTTAGTGTACCTACTCCTCGATACGAATACGTTAGTGACGTCATCCTAATGTAAGCAGTGATGTTGCTTTAAGAGCATAATGAGCCACTTGTTGAATGAATGATGCGTTCGAATACCATATCAAATTTAAAATAATCTTAAAAACTTGACATGACTTGACATTGACATTTTATTTAGAATATGCATTTACAGTGAATAAATCATTAAAAGCGAGCTATTGAAAATTAATAAATTAATAAATATTATTGGAACGGGAATTGCAAGCATCCCGAGTAGTTGTTATGCATATTGTAAAAGTACCAAGTTAATACCAAAATTTTTATAATATCAAAATTAATGTTACTACCTATCACTCTGATTTCAATATAATTTATGATTCTTGCTGTACTTTAGATAAGTTTAGGATAGAGATGAGTCATGAACCTCGTATGAAGCTACAAAATATTGACTTAGATATTTTTACTCCAGAAACAAAATCCAAACTGAAATCAATGTCGACTGAAGCTGATAAGATTTTAAACCAACACCAAATAATTAAATACGAGACTCATTGTTGTGTATTTAAACTGTTTTTATGTATTAAAGCGCACAACCGTCTATCCTACAACCTTCCCATGTTATTCCGAGCAGCTCCGGCGGAGCCCCCTGTTGAGCAGGCACCTATTCCCGATCGATTGAAGAAAGAGAACAACTTAAACGGACGAAGAAATCTTCACATCCAAAAACAGTGTTGAAAAAAGGTTCAAAGAAACAAAAGACCCAAAAAGATCACTCTGACGTTGAAAATATAGAGAAGGACGCTTTATGCATTTATTGTATGGACCTTAATCATACTTATTTAAAGTCCTCAGAAGGTTGGGTGGCCTGTCAACTTTGTGGATGTTGGGCACATACAGCCTGTGCAGGTGTTGATGACGAGAATGAAGAAGAAATTCACATCTGCACATTCTGTGAGATAAAATAACCATGTACCCCGTACTGCCCCGAGTTGGTACCCCATACTGCCCCTACCCAGGGGCATGATGGGGTTTTTACTAGGGTTTCGTAAAATTAAAATTAAAAATATTCTTGATTGTTTTTATCACCAAATTCTATGCCAAACGATACTCTAATGTCTAACTAAATGGTTGTGATTAGTTTTTATTAATAAATATATTTGATTATTTCATAATCGTTTATTTCCCTTAACGCCCCCGTAATGCCCCCCCCCCCCCTTCCCCTATAGGTATATGCATATAAAATAGATAATATTATATATTTACTTTTTATAGAGTCATGTGCAAATAGCTGTAGAAGCCACCACACCTGCTGCAGTGCTGCTCCAAACAGAACAGTCCACCCCTACATTACCAGTAAGTTCAATAAAATAGATATTGTAATTGTTAATCAAAGATACTTAGAGATTTTTTAAATGTAATTGTTTATTATTAATATAAATTTTAATAAAAAGTGTTTATATTTGAATTATTATAGGATGTACAGCCAGGCCCATATTGGTATAGCCATAATATATCTGTGGATAACCCACCTCATGCAGTCTCACAACCAGCAGATGGAGCTCAAAGAAATAATGCCCCAATTGCCACTTCATGTAAGGAATTATTTATTTTCTTGCACATCTTTTACCCAACTTTATTTGAAGTTATGTACTCTTGGATACCTATAGTTTTATATTGTATGCAGATCATTTAATTGGTGGCTACTAAATGGCAATATATTTGTCCCCTATGAAATTAGATTAAATAGTTAATAATCATCTGTCCAACTCTGTAAAATAATTTTTGCATTCCATTTATGTTTATAGCACCTCGAAGGCGTCGTTTGGTGACGGCACAACGTCGTTTGATGAACCGTTCGCCACCTTCACAAAGGCGCTCACATTTGGCGAGTCTAACGGAACGTTTTGTGGCCATCGGGGAAAAACGCCTTGACAATGAAAGATTGCTTATTGACAACCAGCAGAAGATGATGGAAGTTTTTAAAGATATAAGCGAATCATGGTCAAGGCAAACTCAAGCTATTCACGACTTGTGTGCATCCATCAGTGGACGCAATGAAATGCCTGAAACATGACAGTTGTATAGTTTTATAACAATATTTTATTTCATAAGTTATCATTTTGTAAGAAAATGACATATTTTTTTGTTATTTTATTGCAACTATATATACTAAATTTATCCATCGGAGGCACTGTGCGGACTTGTAGACGATGTTTGCATGATCATTCAAATAATATTAAATGATAAACCACAACAAAAATATCTGAGAGGTTCTTTAAAACAACTAATAAATATATTTTGTGATTTCTCTCATTTTTTCTTGTAAAACGCACCTAACAACTTTACAAGATTTTTTAATGGACAGTATAATTAATATTGTAATAAATAGTTGGTGTACAAACGTCAACAGAATACTTAAAGGAAAAACAAATATTTGTCAATCAAATGTTACCAAAATACAAGCTTTAAATTACTATAAGAAACGTAATAAAAGGAAAACTTAATGAAACTTATTTTTTATTCATAATTTAATTCGTGGAATAAGTTAATTCATATGTGTATGTACAATGCTGTTAGAAATTTTATCACCAATGTCTTGTGATGTAGTAAATATAATTCCTAAGTTTGACATACATGCATATATGAAATAATTCATTCCATTCAAATATAATAACCTTTGTCTTTTCGGCTTTTGTACTAAAAAGAAACAAATCTTATTAGCGCCATCTAACGGGTTACGGGCTACTAAATAATCATATTGAACAGAAGCGCCATCTCTAAATTTGGGTGCCCTTAATTTACAAAACCTTATCTTGAGTGGCGCACCTATATATATAATATTATCTATGACAGTGCTGTTGTGTGTTAATCATGGCTACAAGGGGTTGTGTTATTTCTCCAAACAGTTTTTGTTACATCTGTGGTGAAATCACTATTAAAAGTCAACAGAGAAATATAAGTGATTTTGTAAGGAAAGTTTATTTTTCCTACTTTAAATTAAAACTTGGTGATCAAGATAAATCATGGGCCCCGCATAAGGTGTGTAGAAGATGCGAAGAAGATCTTCGTTTGTGGTTTAAGGGAAAGAAAAATGCATTTCGATTTGGAATTCCTATGATATGGCGTGAGCAGAAAAATCACACTACTGACTGCTACTTCTGCTCAGTTGACGTAAAGGGATTCAATTAAAAACAACCCAACACAACAACACGTGCTTGCAGATTTCAAGGAAAATATAGCAAATAATAATAAACATAATATCTATACAAAGAGATTCCTATAGTTTTGTACTCGTTATATTTATGTATTGTCACACATTTGTATGTTAGTATTTTCTATTAGTAGAATAATTATAAGAAATGTTATAAGTAGTATTATATTTGTTAAAATTACTTTAGTCTAAGGAGGGAGATGTGAGATATGGAACGTAAATGATATTTTGTGGTGGCGGGTAACAAAATAATAAATCAGTTGTGTCGCAGACTCGGTCTTATTATTTGCGCTCATTACTAAATTCTTCTAATATCTTACTCTGTTGACGTAAGTATGTCATCTGGTAGATGGAATATATCTGAATATCTCGAACAGACTTCAAAAAGGGCTTCGCATTCCTCGGAATTCAAGTGAGATACGCGTAGGAGTTTAAGGACTTCATTAGTTCTAGTTAGACAAGATTGATTCGCTTTATAGGATTGGTAAGATTCATAGTCAATTGGGTGTAAGGTAAGTTGTAGGTCTGACTTCAATGTAACCGGTTTTTCGGAAGTATTTAGAATTGTAAGATTTACTCGGTTATTGTTTTTTACTTTTACTAGACAATTAGCAACGAAAAGTGTTTCAGTTATTCGTTGGTCGAGTATAAGACCTTCTTTTAATTCGGGATTAGAAACGGAACATTCTACGGTAACCTCTGATCGGGAAGGAATATGGTAAGTTGGGTCAGAGAAATTAAGTTTAATTTTATTTTTTCCTAGGCTGAGGATTTTCCTGTTATAGTCAACAGAGCATTGGAAAAAGGTAAGTAAATCGTTTCCAATTATACCATCATATAACAAGTCTATTTGTTCTACTAGATGGAATTTAAAAGGTATCGACTCCTTGCCAAATAAAATATGCATATCAAAATTACCAAGGGTAGGTACAGCGTCTTCACGACTGTCTATACCTTTCAGGTTAATTATATTATTTTTTAGTTTCAGGTTGGCAAATGATTCAACAGCTGATTTTCGCAGAAGACATACAGCGGATCCGGTATCAACGAGTAAGGTAAGTGGTTTATTTGATACGGAAGATTGGACGAGGATATGAGGTAAGGATATTTTGTTAGGATTGCATGATATTTCATATATTTGAGTTTCTTTTATATCATCATTTTTATTTTCAGGGTCATGGAAGGAATTTTTGATTTCAGGAACTTGATTTGATTTTGACGAAATTTGGACGCTTACTTGGGGCTGGTTACCCGTGTGGTCCTTGGATACAGCGGAAATTTGGAAAGGATTTTTAGCCTTTAGAATTTGATTGGATTTGGAATGATAATGGACACTTGCTTGGGGCTGATTACCCGTGTGGTCCTTGGGTATAGAAGAAGTTTGGAAAGGATTTTTGGCCTTTGGAATTTGATTGGATTTTGACGAAATTTGGACGCTTACTTGGGGCTGGTTACCCGTGTGGTCCTTGGATACAGCGGAAATTTGGAAAGGATTTTTAGCCTTTAGAATTTAATTGGATTTGGAATGATAATGGACACTTGCTTGGGGCTGATTACCCGTGTGGTCCTTGGATATAGAAGAAGTTTGGAAAGGATTTTTGGCCTTTGGAATTTGATTGGATTTTGAATAATTAAGGGCTTTTGTTTGGGGCTGATTACCCTGTTTGTGACCCTTGATATAGGAATTAGAATGAGCGAGAGTTCGGGGCTGGTTACCCTGTTCGTGGCCCTTGATATAAGATTTGGTGCCTGTTTTAGTATTTTGTCTCGAGTGGCACCGGGACGAGACCTTTATTCGTTTAAATGGGTGTTTGTACTCGTCGAGGGTTGGTCTTCGGGGTAAGCGTCATCAACATCATCGTTAACTACACAGGTGACACGTGCAGGTTTAAAAAAGGATTGGGAGGTTTGAGGAGGTTTGTATCTATTATTATTGTACTCTCTTTTCCTACAAACTTCTATAGTATGCCCTTCGATTTTGCAATAACGACAGACTGGGGTGTATTTATTTTGATCCCCTTGCTTGAAGGCTGGTTTAGGGCGCATGTTATTATGAACAGGGAACTTGAACAGATGTTGAGGTTTTGCTAAATGGCGTTGCGATGTTTGGCCATGGTGATTACGTTTGTTGACCAAGGTAAGAATTTTCTCTTCGGACACCGCTATGTTAATAGCTTCATTAAGGTTGGATGGGTTTTTACCCCGGACTAGATTGGAAATCTCAGGTTTTAGGTTTAGTAAAAATGTATGCAGTGCAAGATCTTCCATAGCTGCTATGCGGCCGGTCAACTCGGATTTCTTTTTGTTAGAAAGAGTCACCTCCGTTAAAAGTTTCGATAAGCAGGTTTCTACCCGCAGAGCAAATTGATTTACGGATTCCTGGTTTATTTGTATACATTCCTGCAAGTCTGTCAATAGGTGGGTGTAGTGTTTCTTTTCACCGAATTGAGTTTGTAGAAAACTGCGAAGTTGTTCCCAATTATCAAACTCCTTAATAGAGCAAGCCGTGTCAGCTTTGTCTTCCAATTGCGAAAGGATATATTTAAATAAAATGTTTCTTTGGGCCTCTGTGGCCAAGTCCATGGCATTTTCGCAATTGGATATAAAAGAGTTTAATAATTCGCGTGTCCCATTAAATGGTTTCACGAATTTGAAAAGTGTTCCGATGTCGATTGTGTCTGACCTTTCAGATTTGACCGACATTGTGAATTATAATAGGCAGAACTTTACTCACGGAAAAGGATTATAAATATTCAAAATAATAGGCACTTAATAACTTATGACTTGTATAAATTCTGATACGGTGTAACAGGCTGCCCAAGTTATTGTTTACAATTTGTCTAGCGGAACGACCGCCTGACGCGAACAATTCTAAGAATTGGTCCGTGAGAACACTGATAACGAGAAATAAGATCTAACACACAGGTGTTTGTGTCTATAAAATTTAGTTATTTGTAAATGAACTATATTTTGATTTTATTTCACTTTCACTATCACTTGTTGCGAAGTATATGGACAGGGACTTACAGCATCAGCAGAGAGCAGGAAACCACCAGGAACATGATGAGTTCTTATGCAGGAACAACAGGA
Source organism: Hyles euphorbiae (assembly GCA_023078785.2). Lineage (NCBI taxonomy): Eukaryota > Metazoa > Arthropoda > Insecta > Lepidoptera > Sphingidae > Hyles > Hyles euphorbiae. The sequence continues at coordinate 7,794,566 of CM041042.1, forward strand.
TGTACAGCAATTTCTGGTCACCTCAGAAGCAGTTTATAAAATCAACCCTTCTTTTGGGGTGTTGAATGTAGTATGTTGATATATTTTCTCGGATGGTCAGGATAATAGGACCTTGATTCTTCGCGAAATTTGCACTGATATGAGATATAGGGTATTGATGAGTTCGTAATAATAATGTTTTGGCTTTCACTTCTTAAAGTTCAGTTTTAGAAATTAGGCGCTCACTGACACACACACACTTTGGTCACTATTTACAAGCCTGGACGGAGACGTACCAGGGATACCTTCACCATCGGTATCCCACCGCTGCCACCAAATTGTTATAAGGATTCGGCCGGAGGCCTTTTTAAAAAAAAGGTACAATTAAAATAAACAAAAATTAGGCTTTTGGAAATATATGGGAGCGTGTGTCGCGCGTCACGGATGATTACGAACTGACTGTCTACTCTAGAAAATGCTGTTAGGGCAAAGTAGGAAAAATAAGGGTAAGCGTTATCATATACAGGATAAGGGTATAACAGCACGGATCAAAGTTGGTTGCGCTGACTGTATAGCGAGCCGACGCGGCAGCTCTACGCACACAGTTTTGGTCGCTTATGCGTGCGTGAAATTAACGAAGAAATACCTATAGTTGACTTTGCGCGCAAGGTGTAAAGGGTCTTAAAGAAACTTATATTTATTATTTATAAAATTTTCTCAACTCAGATCACTTTAAAATACCTTGTAATCTTCAGGTTCAATTCTATTTTGTATGTCACGAATCTTTAATCTCTCTTGATTATATCGAACAGAGCAGAATTTTAGAAGGTATCGTTGTTCCATTGTGTTTACAATATTGATTCTGATAAATGTACATTACACACCACTGATAATTTTCTTCTTAAATCTCAATCATTTTTATTACTTCTCTAACGGCACATAGATATCTCTCTCACACTCAAGCGTACAAATAATAACCTCGCGCTTATACGCATAGCGACACTTTATGTGTGTCTTGGGGGATCTTTGACACCTCCAATTGGTCTGGCTGCTGACCAGGGGTGTTCAAATAGGGGTGTTCAAATCGTACATTTTTCTCCCGATGACTCCACCACCGATCCAGACTACGTGCCGTTATCTGATATTACTAACATAGAACCTATGGAATCTAATGATCCTGAATGGTTTCCAGAAAGAAATTTGGAACCAGAAGCTGGAAGAGACTCAAGGAAAAGAAAACGTAAAGCTGACTCTGAAACCTGGAAAAGACAACTAAACAAGAAGGATAGAATGTTAGGAAAAGCTTATCTTGGATTTAAGAAAGTAGGTAATAAGTACCATCACAAAGAGCCGAAACCTGAAAGATCTATGGGCCCTAAGTGTAAGTCAGCATTTTGTATTCGCAGCAAAATTTTTTTTTGCCCAAACCTATCTGAAGACATTAGAAAGGACGTTTTCAATCGTTTTTGGAGCATGACATGGTTTGAGAAAAAAATTTATGTAAGATCAATGATTGACACGGAACACGTTAAAAGGAAGACTATTGAAGGCAATTCTAGACGATCAGATACTAAATTATATTATTTACAAATAGATGGCAAAAAGGAAAGAGTTTGTTTAAAGACATTTCTGGCGACCTTAGGCATAAAAGAGTGGACTGTTCGCTACTGGCTTGGTGATAAGACCCTTGTGAATTCGGTTAATTCGAACCCGGCTCCGATTTCGCATAATTCTAAACGAGATTCTGTCAAATGCTATTTATCTTTATTACCCAAATTACCCTCACATTATTGTCGCCAATCAACCACGAAACAGTATGTAGAACCGATAATACAATCGAAAGCACAATTGTACAAGCTATACGTTGAATATTCGTCGTCAGAAGCCAAGCCAGTAGCTTCGAGAAAACTCTTTTTTGACATATTAAGTGAGGAAAATATAGCTCTTTTTCAGCCAAAAAAAGATGCCTGCCATTATTGTAGTTCGTATGCAGTGGGTAATGTTTCCGAAGAAGATTATCAGCGTCACGTCGAATTGAAAAATTTAGCTCGAGCTGAAAAGACTAAAGATAAAGAAATTGCAAAACAAGGGATTGCTCATACTATTACTGCAGATTTGCAAGCCGTGAAATTATGTCCTACTTTGTCGGCTAGTGCGCTATATTTTAAAACCAAATTGGCAGCGCATAATTTCACAGTTTTTAACATTGGTACTAACGATGTTACCTGTTATTGGTTCGACGAGACCGCCTGTGATCTGAAAGCTACCACATATGCGTCGTTCTTTGTAGATTATATAACGAAATTGTTACAAGATAATCTTAAGGATGTAATTATATGGACGGATGGTTGTACTGCGCAGAATAGGAACAGTATTGTTTCTAACGCTCTCCTGAGATTAGCGATGGATAAGAAAGTTACCATGACACAGAAGTATCTGGAGAAGGGCCACACCCAAATGGAGGTGGATTCGGTGCATTCACTTATTGAGAGAAAACTCAAAAATGTCGAGATTTTCCTGCCATCGCAATATGCAACTATTACCAAAGTTGCTCGAAAGAATCCTTTTCCTTACAAAGTCGAACAACCCGATCATACCTTCTTCAAAGACTACAGTGTTAAAGAGTACCAAGTTTACGACTCTATACGCCCTGGGCGTGTTTCTGGCGATGATTGTGTTGTGGACTTGCGAGTTTTTAAATATAATCCTAATGGGACTATCGAGTTTAAAAAGCACTTCGAAAGTGAATTTACTCCACTACCTCGAAGACCAAAGAATATTTCTACATTGATAAGCAACGTACCAAGGCTTTATGAGTCCAGATTGCCTATACTGGAAAGTAAATATGAGCATTTGCAACAATTAAAGACTGTTATTCCTCGTGATTGCCATAAATTTTACGATGATTTACCCTCTAAAAAAAATAAGTTCCTATATCAAGATTTAAGATCTCATTAGTTTAAGTATCTACTTAATTATTACCAAAACTTCGTTAGATGTTTTTTAAATAAGAGTATTTCCAAATGTAAGATCTCATTACTTACTACTACTACGTAGTATGTAGAACTTATATTTTTCTAAACTTTGTTAGAATTATGTTTTTGTTGTCTTCTATGTATCTACTTATTAAGTTACTTATTTAGTAGGTACACTTTTTGTTTCTAAATGTTTATTTTATGTTTTTGATGTTTCTATAGTTATTGTAGGCAGTTTAAAACTGCTTACATCTAAAGTTAATAATATTTTTACTTATTTTGAAATATATGAGACTGATATCGTGTTCAAAGACGCATAAAAATAATATTTTTGAATACCCAATCTTTTATTTTATCCCTCTTACAAATAAGCGTAAATAGTGAAAATGCTCAACAACAATTCATTTACGATGATTCAATACCGCGAAAGTGAATTTATTAATCGTCTATGAGGTTTTCTTACTAATGGATCATATTGATAGCTAAAGTACATCAATTTACAATTAGTTTCTAGTTCAATCAGCCGAAGATGTAATAACGATAAATATATATTCAGTTTTTTCGCTCTCCTGTAAAATTTGTCACCCATCAGTTACGCGCTATTAGCACCTGTGGCTTACGCGGTATTGCAGTATCACCGACGATATTACTCTGTGTATTTCTTTTCGACTTTGATTGTTTGTATTCATGATTGATCTACGCTATCACACTGGGCATTGATTTGCTGCCTACACGACTGACAGTTGCACGTACTAACCCGGACTTCGATTTATTGCCTACTCGTTCGACTAACGCTACCATGCAGGAGGAACCTCAACCATCGACCAGCCGTTCTACAGAAGGTGACCCCATCCAAGCGCCACCGGAATTTACAGGAAGTGCGTGCGCAGTGGAATTTGGCGAAAGTTATACGCCAACTGGGCACGCCTGAGCAGGCAGTTGCTTTTTCCGAAGAAAGGGGAATGTTGCCGCGACAAAAGTTTTGCCACTACCATAAGCAGCCAATGAAAATAGATTACTCAACGTATAAAGTGGTGTGCTGCTTTATCTGCACCAAAGGGTCATGCAAAAACAAACCAAAGATAAGCCGAGCTAAAGGAACTTGGCTGGAAAACGTAAAAAACCGAAAAACTCAAGTATTTTACATAATGTATGCTTACTCAGCAAATTTTTCATATGAATTTGCCGTAAAAGATTTCTCCGAAAGTGAATACTGCCTCTCTAGTGCCACAATCTGCGATTGGTACAATTATTGTAGAGAGGCAGTGGCAGCTTACCAAAAAAATAAAGAAAGTAATACTGGGAAGATTGGAGGTCCTGGAAAAATAGTCCAAATGTATGAGAACAAGTTCGGGAAACGCAAGTATAACAAAGGACGTCAAATTGAGCGTCACTGGGTCCTCGGGATGATCGAGGACGGAAGTGAGGATCTGCGTTTAGAAGTTTGTCCAGAAAATGTCCGCTCCGCCGTACTGTACTGGTGCCCTTAATAGAAAAAAACATGTGGCAGAGGGCACCACTGTACATACTGACTACTGGCGGGCCTATGATTGTCTCGGGGACCATGGTTTTATCTATAAAAAAGTTAACCACAGTGACCCAGATAACCCATTTGTGGCAGAGGATGGCACGCACACATAAAGAATTGAGTCACAGTGGCGTGCCATTAAACAATATTTTTGTAAAAATAATTACAACAATAGAATTAATATTGAGGATTTAATATATGAATATTTATGGAGACGAGAAGTGGAAAAAAATAATAAAGATCTCTTCGAAGAACTAATTCATGTGATAAATTTTAGTTTCAATAAATGAACTTTATATCATGTTTGTTGTTTTATTTGCTTTTTAACAACTTGGAAATCATGTTCCGATGGTAGTTAGTGTACCCACTTTGTCGGAAAAATAGGTCGACTTTGTCCCAAAACCGACTTAGGGCACCCCGACTTCACGTAGACTTTTGGTTACCACCCCTAGAGTGTTTTTAAAAAGCCAGAGGCGCGGAGGGAGAGCAGCCCCCGGCCGCTGTAACGAACTGTGTGCGAAGAGGTGAGCATGGGTGCCTATCCTTTGCTACGCAAGGGCGAAGGGGCTGCACTTCCCGCAGCGCCGGAGACGTTGCAGAAGTAAATTTGTTTTGACAAGTGTTTTGAGGTTAGGTTACATTAATTGGTTTTTCTCGGGAATGGTGCGTCACCTTTTCATGGGAGTGGTACCAGGGGACATGGGACACCCCTCCCCCTCCCCCCTCACTCCCTACCAACCCCCATATCGTGGCCTAATAAACTAAAGTTTTACCCCTCATTAAAAGGCTCAAGGTCACTCAACGAGCAATGGAGCGGGCTATGCTCGGTGTTTCCCTACGAGATCGAATCAGAAATGAGGAGATCCGTAGGAGAACCAAGGTTACCGACATAGCCCATAGGATTGGCAAGTTGAAGTGGCAGTGGGCCGGGCACATAGCTCGTAGAACCGATGGCCGTTGGAGCCGAAAGGTTCTCGAGTGGAGGCCAAGCGAAGTGTCGGACGCCCGCCTACAAGGTGGACGGACGATCTGACTAAGGTCGCAGGAAGTCGCTGGATGCAGGCCGCTTCCAACAGGTCATTGTGGAGATCATTGGGGGAGGCCTATGTTCAACAGTGGACTTCCTGTGGCTGATATGATGATGATGAACGTACCGAAGCTCAAAGGTAGAGAAAACTATCATGAGTGGGCCTATACAGTAGAACATTTACTAATTTTGGAAGGCGTGGCGAATACTATCAAAATTGAACCTACAACGGAAACAAACGAAAGAGATGCAAAAGCTAATGCAAAATTGATCCTAACGATGGATCTCTCGCGCCCTATATGAACATACACACATCAAAGAAGCTCATTCATCAAAAAGCTTACGGACAAAACTAAAGATTATGTACACTATAAGATATAAGATTCCTAACAGAGCCTTTGTGAATCGCTGTTAAGGTGAAAAGTATAATGCATGATCAACAGTTATGAATAACAAATTATACTGAGTAAAAAAATCCTTACTTTAACAAGTGGCATTTGGTCAGATTGAAAAACGAGAAGTTACTTTTTTAAAACAAAGTTGTGTGGCAAGTGATGAGTTGCGCAAAATACCGCCATTGTTGTTTGCCGTCCCCAGGCAACGAAGTGCACGCCGCCCTCGTCGCCGACTATCATCCAGCTTGTCTTATGATCTGCAATTGCCTAGTCTAGAGAAGATACATCAGCAACTTTCTGAACCTGCTGCTACTTATACAAAAATGAACGTATCGAACTAATCTATCAAACCAAGAGTAAGACGTTTTAGGACGAAAGAAAAAATAAGTGCGTCTTACAATCAGTGGCTTATCAGTCCATAATGTAATGAACACTCACAGTGAAAGGTGACCATACATTTTCCTGTTTCATGATTGTACATAAATACGCAGGTGTGTGAGGCAGCTAACGAAAAAAGTGCTTATTGGTAATGGCTGGCGATAATTGTAGGTATCCGTAAGCGACCAACATACACACAATTTTTATTAATCAACAAGGTATCTAGATAAGGTAAACGGAAAATACATAGTGAAATATGTGTGTCCTGGTTGAGACTCTGTCTACGCCTTCTGGGAAAATATTGTGTTTTTATTTATGTACGCAATTCAAAATAGATTGTCATTGTCACAGATGCCTGGCTTTATTAGTTTACATTGATAAAGCTCCCTTTTTTAACATAAATGATAAAGTATAATCAACATTCATATTATTAGCTATTATGAATTTGATATAAATATGTTCCTTTTATTATACTAATTTTAGAATTGCATGTCTTCAGTTAAAATTGCTCTCAATTTTTTTCTATCTTACATTACATTTCTCATGCAACAAAACATTTGCAAGAAACATTGTTTAACATAATCTGCTAAATTTAACATTCTTGGAAACGCACTGCGCTCGCCATCTTGAGACATGATGTTAAGTCTCAATATGTCCAGTCTCACTCTGGCTACAATGTCCTTCAATCCGAAACACAACAGTGTATTTACGCAGTGTTGTTTCACGGGGGAAACAAAAATTTAATTTGCCATATAAATGGAACAACCGAAACAGCAAAATGGGAGCATATTTTAAAATTACATGAAGAGGAACCTGCGTATAAAGGAATACACTTCATTAAAAAGTGAATAGATCAACACAAAAAACTTGATGATAGGTTACAGAAGATGAAGGTGGAGGATGCTACACAAGTGCTAAGCAAAAAAGTGGCTGTAACAATGGCATTTTTAGCAGGTATACTAGCATTTTACACTAATTTACGTTGTTAGAGGTGATGAGTTAGATTACTAAATCAGATAACATGTTATGGATCATTTTATTAAAATAAATGGATAACTTGTTAAGAATTTATTTGCTAAGATAAACTTAATTTTGACTTGAAATAAGTTTATTTTTATTTCCAGAGCAGAAGATATTGCCGGCTGAATGGACGCGAACTGCTGATGTCATATTATTCTTCGATAAATTTAAATGGCACCTATGATAACTCAAAGAAGAGGAGTGAAAAAGATGTACTACTTCCAGTAACACACACTAGTAAGCATCATAATGTATTGTCAAATGTAAAGGCAGTTTTAAAACGATGAAGTTTATAAATATCGACAAAATAAATGATCGCCAGGTCACACCGGCGTCCGTTAAAAATTGGTTGCACACCATTAATAATGTGGAGTATCTAATAAAAAATATATTTGAAGAACATAACATAAAATATTTGTGGAACAGGCAATTCAATCAGGATCCATTGGAAAATTTCTTCGGGGCGATTTGAAGCCATGGATGTCGAAACACTAATCCAACTGTAAATGGCTTTGAATCGTCCTTTTCAGCAATTTTGATAAATAATTTAAGTGAGCAGTACTCACCTGGCTCCAATTATGAGGAAGATAGCTGCAAATCTATTTTTAAGGCAATGAGATCCTTATTTAAAACGTGTGAAAGTGAGCCCATCCACACAGATGGCATTGAGATACCTGAGACTGTGTTTACTAATTTTGTTCAAAAAAAGGATAATTCTAGAATTTTAGCTACGTTACAGTACGTACTGGTTATATATTAAGAAAAGCAAAAATGAAAATATTTAAAAATTGTAAAACATGTAACCAAAAACTTTATGATAAAAATAATTCTAACAGATAGTTATACAACGTTGATGCGACCGATGGGCATTAAATTATACTATGTATGCTATAGGTCCTTGGTATTAATTCGGCACGGCACAAAAATTAATAATACCAAAAATGAGATTTTGTTTGTTTCAAACAAACTAAATAGCTTCTAAATAAGAGTAAAACGCAACCATCCTGTGTAAATAAATATCATTGACCTGTAGATACGAATAGATAACAGATTGGCAACGTCGCGCGCGGCGCGTGTTATTGTCGTGTACTTATTATTGTGTGACTTGTGTAAAAGCGGCAACAACGCGCAGATTTTAATACGATCTATCGTTTTAAGGTGAATGACCTTGCGTTAGGCGTAATCAGCTGTTAGAAAAGCTACATCGTGTTCAAATGGGGCAAAAACTTAAAAAATCATTTATGACTAAACTACTGCTCCTATTTAATTGATTTTTAGTACAGAGCTTCAAAATGGTACCTAGTATATGCAGTTTAAAGAAACGCCCATCGGTCGCATCAACGTTGTACATATTTAAGAGAATATATAAGGAACACAAATATCTAACATATCCTAGCAATCATTTGATAAATCTTTTTTCAAAAATACAAGATATGGTTACATATTTATTACAAAAACAGCCAATCAGTTCAAATATAAAAATATATTTTAAAACCCATTTATACACAGAATTAGAGTTTGAATTCATCTACGCTTCGTATACGCTAATTATTTGGGAGGCAAATTTAGGGGTTATTCCAAGCAAACCTACATGACTGTGGGACATCAAATAAACAATATCCTATATAACGCTGATTGTGATCGGCATTTACGTATCCCATGGCTGACACTACAACTCCATAAATGTCTGTAAATTCTTCTTATTCAAACAGAGCACGAAGTTTAACCCTGTACATGACTGTTAATCAAGCATATTCTTCAGTGACTCAAGTAGATGATTCGTCGATGGATTCCGAAGATTCTTTTCGTGATTTGATCTATGACATCAATTATTAGTAATAAACAATAATTGTTTATAAACTTATAAATAATTGATGACATGGATTAATAATTACACTGGTCTGCAACGAAATCCTCCTTTAAATAAAAATATGATAAATATAAAGAGCTTAACATACTGAATCTAGATCTGCTTCCTATTGTTTGCTATCACGTATACCGTGCTTAATTATTTTTTTTTTCTTAAATTTCTCGAAATTCTGTATTTTTTGTGAGTCATCTTTGCACTAACACTAATTTATTCAGTCTGTATCATATTTTTCCACACAAAAACGACTTAGGTTGATAGTAAGAGAGAGAACGATATCGACTGATGGTATTTTGACACTAATGCATATGCTTGCGCAGTTCTCGCTGTGACTCCGTGGCGCTCAGTTCGATTTAAAGTTGTAAAGTGATTGTTACTGATTTTAACCTAGTATTTCCGTAAGTTTTATATTATATTAATACATGTAACGATAATTTATGTGTAATTTCAACTACAGAGCAAAATAGAATCACGTGAGTAGAATATTATCTTAATATTATAGCAAATTTAATTTAATTGTAGGTACAAAATGCCAAGGATTTGCAAAAGCTCTCCTGACGTAGTTTGCTGCATTTGTGGTGAATTTACCATAAAATCTCAACGGAACACATTGAATAGTCTGGCTAAAATCGCTTATGAGCGTTATTTTGGGATTCTGGTCGATGATAGAGACGAAAATTCACACCCGCAAATATGCTGCAATAGTTGTTCAAGGACGTTAAGAGGTTGGCTCAAAGGAAGTCATAAAACCATGTTATTTTCAACGCCCATGATTTGGATGGAATCTCAAAACCATCAAAACGATTGTTATTTTTGTATGACTTCAACAAAGAGATTTACGAAAAAAAAATAATTAAAATTACATACCCGAACATTCCATCTGCATATCAAGCTCATAAAAGACTCAAATTTTGAAATTAAGCTGACTAAAGCTGAAAAAAGGGCATGGATCGCTTTCGTAGAAGTCTGTCATAATTTTCTTGGAAACAAGAAAAGTGAAAACTACAAGGAAATCATCCAAGAACTTCTGCTTTCTTACAAAGCTTTAAAATGCAACATGTCACTTAACAGAAAGGGCAATTCAAAGAGTACAAAATGCATGTGCGCGGTTTTGCTTTAATATTCCACCTCGAGAACATATTACGCCATTTCTGAACAGAAAAGGTATCCTAAATATGACCTCAAGAAGACAGCTGTTATACGCATGTACACTACATAGGGTGATTTGGAACAAGAGACTAGAATATTTGTACGAAAAATTATTTTGGGTGAAGGACAAAACTAAAAGGCTTCGGTCAGCCTCTCAAAATCGGCTTGTGATTCGATCACATAGATCTACACGATACAGGGGGGGATTTAAGTTTTCTGCAGCAAGTATTTGGAATGATCTGCCTCCTCCTATGAGCGAAAAAATGAGTCTAGGTTGTTTCAAAAAAATATATAAAACAGGTCTTTTAGAAAGACAGCGTGCTGCAGAGAACTTAAGACACTCTCGCTGGGGAATTCTAAATCTAGGAAAATTATTTACGAATACTTAACCCTACCACTTGGACATTATGCTGTTGTTGATACACCCATACACACTCACACACACACACACACACACACACACATACACATCCACACTCACACACACTCGCACGCACACACTCATTACTAATACATTCAATTAAATTTAATTTAAATATTCCTTACTTATTGATTGTTATTCTATGTGTAAAATTTAATATTTTTTGTTTTATAAATAATAGTAATTTTTGTTTTGTCGCTTCGCTTTTTGTTCTGTATTTACGATGTTCCTATTATATTTTGGTTTTCTGGATTTAAGTTTTCCGTTGTAATTACGCCATTAATTAACTACATTAACTCCCGCACAAGACCACAGGGAGATAGGGGTGACTGAAAACCAGCGCTGATCTAAACTCTAGTTTCGGTTAGCATATGCTGTGTCATTTCCTTTTGTCTTACGAAAATATTGTTTGCTTAAATTTGTTGTATTATTTGTTCATTTTAAGGCAATAAACATTTTTTTATATTTTTTAAAATTCATTTTTTAGATTCTCACTTAGATTTCTTTCCCGAAAATCTTGGAGCGGTATCTGATGAACACGGTGAAAGATTTAATCCAGGACATATTGCACATTGAGAGGCGCTACAACGGAAAATGGTCGGAAGCAATGCTGGCCGATTTTTGTTGGTCGATTTGCCGCGACACTCCATTAGACAAAATAAAAAGAAAAAAAAACTACTAAGTAAAATGATAGAAACAATATGTAATTACATTGTCTTATGACTTTTAATGTTCTTAGTGTGATTACATTTATAGAATATTTTGTCCTAATTATCAAAACGTTTATTGATTTTTCGAACAAAAAATTAATTTATAAAAATTCCCTCACAAAAAATATATACGTGATACAATTTTACAAAACAGATAAAATGCTAGATCCATAATACAAATGCGCAGAATAAACAAAATACGAATGTTGACTGCAACAGATGCGCAACAAGCCACAAATTCAGCGATTGTCCAGCTTTTAATAAACCTTGTACTAAGAGTTACAAAAATACCAATGCATTGGGAGAGGGCTCAAATTGAAATGAAGATGAGGTATACATATCTGCCAAAAGCACCAGAAGAAAGAAAAATTGGACGGAAGATATTCAAGTTGACAATATGAAGTTCACTGTCAAATTAGATACAGGAGCTGAATGCAATGTGCTATAGCGAGACACTTGATGGACAAAACGAAGACAAGTCTAAAACCAAGCCGAACGAGGAAAATAATAAGCTATACAAATGATAAAATGATGGTTCTAGGTCATGTTTTGAGTATAAATATATATCATAAACATTACAATGACTTCAAAATTATACTTTTAAATTAATAGCCAATTAAAATTGGTAAATAAGATTTTTTTCAAATCCAAATTATAAAATACATACGTGCCTTACGACGATTTATAATATAGAGGGAGCATGTTAATGAGCTGTTTATCACAGAAGTCAGGAAAATCAAAAATGAAAATTTAAAAAGTGGCCTCCAATCATCACAGACATCAGAAAGAAAAAAAATAGTCTACATGTTTCAGGATTCACACTCCTCTGCAACCAGTGAGGGTGGTAGTGCCAATACTACTATAGACCTAGAAACCCTACAATATTTGAAGGATGAGGACACAAGTCTGGAAATGTATTTTTTTATATTCAAATTGATGTTTCATCGATATCTGTCTGTCTGTATCAGCCCATATACGTCCCACTGCAGGGCACGGGCCTACTCTACAATCGAGAATACGATTGAGAGTGGTTAGGCCATATAATCCACCACGCTGGCCTAGTGCGGGTTGGCGGACTTACATACCATAGAAATTCTTATGAATCGCTATGGTATGCAGGTTTCCTCACGATGTTTTCCTTCACAGTTTTAGTGCGTGGTGATTGACTTATCAATACACACATGACTCCGAAAAGTCAGAGGTGTGCCCTGGGATTCGAACCCGCGACCACCGAGAACATGTTGGCAGCCGCGTCTAGTTCGTTTACCAACAGGCCACCACGCACTTCATCGATATACATTACCCCAAACCCCAGGTTACAGACCTCCTCCACAATCGAGAGAACAATTGATTATTTTGAGTGAATGAAAATGGAACGAGATGTATTTTGGCGACTTTTGGCATTTAGTCTGAACAAAAAATATCCCGAATATTACCTGACTTTTCTATTACCACCATTGCCACCTGCTCTTTTTTCATGTAGTGGGGAGATGTTAAAAACTCCAAAATCAACGTTAGCAAGGATTATGAAATCCAAAACTGAAATGGTTGAGCCAACACATATCAACGATGAATTATAGATGGTTTTTACTACTTGCACCTAATCGGTTCTTTTATGCCTCAAACTTTTGATAAAATTGCCGAGTCAATACTTATAAAAATACATTTCGTTTTTGTGATCGCTACTTGTCAACATCAATCAAAGATTCTGAACGTAAAAGCCGAAATTAATTCGATATTCCGTACATTTCGAGACCACAACAAACTATATTTTTTTTTCAGGATCTTAATATCATTTTTTTAAAGAGGCTTAGGTGCTGTTTCTGGCAGATTCCTGGAAGAACAACCAATTGGTAACAATAGTCCAACCAAAAAAAGTTTTCTTAACCGTTGATCATCAGTGCTATTCTTATCAAGTTCAGGAAAATTCTGTAAAGAAACTGAAGAAATTAATTATGAATGTCACCATGAAGAGGTAGATACACGGATTATTTTTCATGATTATAAAGCGGAACCAGGTTCAAGAATTTTAATTAAAGCTCTGATACTGACGTTTTAATGATTTTGTTAGGAAATATGCACAAAATTATTGAGTGAGAATTTTTTATGAAAAAATACTCAGCCAAAAAAGACAGGACTTACAATTTAACCACTCAAACGTCCCGACCTCCAATTTTGACATAAGCTGTCATTTTTATAGGAAATACAATACACTAGTAATGAAAAAGCATTCTAAACTCAAAATATATTATAAAAAGCGTTATGAAAAATATATATATAATGCTTGAATAAAGTACCTTTAATGTAACATTGGCCAAAAAGACATTAGCAATAGGCATATTTAAAAAAAAAACAGGCAAACTAGTGCGTTGTTTAAGAACAACGACGAGTGGTGCGCAGGAGTTTTTAAAAATTTAAATATTGATTTTTAACTCTCTTATTGTTCTTATATAGTTTATTAAAAGATACCTTTACATTAATAATTATCAATTATCTAAAAATAAGCCATATTCGACGCGTGATTCGAAATTTTTTAGACACGAAAGTAAATCACGATCGTTGTTTGTCGGTTTTCATTAAATATTTCTGTTTTAATTCTATGAAAAATTATAAATAAAGTGTTAGAGACAGAAAACATATCATAAAGAATAATAAGGTGCCATTTGATAATTGAGAATATATCAAAACAATTCAATATTTTAATTGATTTCCAGTACCTATTCCGTAGAAAATCGCGCGCCATATTTTGTAAGATCAGGGTTTGCGTTCCAAAGTTTTTGTTCAAACTAGAATGTGTGGTATGTTTGATGTTGGATGTGATTGTTATAAATTGTGATAGAGCCAATGATACGGTGATTTAAATTTTCAATATCAAAGAATAAATTTATTAATTCAGTTTAAATATTTCAATATTTCTTCTCCAAATATGCATCCAAACCGTTGAAAGACGAGTTGGATACATACGAGCCAAAATCACAAGAGATCGCCGAGGACAGGGTCAAATGGAATGACAAAGGGGAAGCCTTGGCCCAGCAGTGGGACACAATCTAGGCTATCAAAAAAACATATATATACGGAATGGAAGCCGCCATCAGGGACCGCAAACCGTTACGTACATTACGATAAAGTATAGATGCGCGAACATTGAAATGATCTACTATTAAGCCAAAAACAAATTATAAGATACGGCTGCCGAACGCGGCTGAAGAGTGGTACAATATTCAGGTTCACTCGGACGTGGCGCGGCAGGATCTTCAATTTTCTAAATATCTTCAGCTGCGTCCATCAGCCGCATCTTATAAATTGTACCCGGCTTTACTAACATAGTTATTCTGATGCAAAACTAGTATTCTGTATCAGCCCATATACGTCCCACTGCAGGGCACGGGCCTCCTCTACAATCGAGATTACGATTGAGAGTGGTTAGGCCATATAGTCCACCACGCTGGCCTAGTGCGGGTTGGCGGACTTACATACCATAGAAATTTTTATAAACCGCTATGGAATGCAGGTTTCCTCACGATGTTTTCCTTCACCGTTTTAGTGCGTGGTGATTGACTATCAATATGCACATGACTCCGAAAAGTCAGAGGTGTGCACTGGGATTCGAACCCGCGACCACCGTGAACATGTTGGCAGTCGCGTCTAGTCCGTTTACTAACAGGCCACCACGCACTTTTCTAACTAAACTAGTATTACAATTGGATAAATTTAATGAAATAAAAAAGAATAATAATAATATACCTTTTCAATTTTAGGTCATCAACGGAAAAGCAAGAATGCTCGTGAGTGTTTTATTTTTTTGATTTCAGTGATAGAGTGCATGCATAGTTTGTGTCAATTAAGCAAATAAAAACCATCACTAGTGCTAAGAGTTAACTTGAACTTTAGATTGAGCGGGCAGTGCGGAAAAGGGGGAGACCGAGGCCCGGGCAGAGGCAGAGGCAGATGCCGTGCCAGGAGCCCACGTGGCGGCAGTGGTGGACTAGCATATGTGCCTTTTTTTCTTTCCGAAACAAAATTCACTGTACTCTATAAACGTACTATATACTATATAAATAAAACGAATTTTAATGTTGGTTAAATTATATAAGCTTTTTCAGTGTAACAGCACGGGGCCCGGTGTCGGACGCGCTCCAGCGCTATAGGCATGGGACTGCCGTTTGATGCCAATGGATACTCAGCCTGGGCATTTACGCTCACCTTCAGGTACAATGTGGCTGCTATGCCGGGCCAGAATAAAAAAAATCTCAACGTGAAATTTAAAGTACTACTTAGAGTGCATAAGTTTGTTCTAAAGAGTAACTTTTTACATGCATTATTAGCAAATTTATTATTCTTAAATATTTATCTATAGATCCCCCGTTGAAGACTGGATTATGTGCTACGTGTGTAAGTAATGGGCTCACGAGAATTGTACTGACAGACAGTCAACATCGTTGGGTTATGTGATCAGTGTCGTTATTAATGTTAGTACGTAATTACCCCACTTGGTGTTCGTGTTTACCCGACTAATGGCGGGTAAAGCCGAACACTAAGGGTTTTGGTTTTTTTTTTCATATTGTTACAATTTATTAAAAAAATATAAATGTTGATTAGTGAATTCGTTAGATAGATAAGTAAACTTTAATAATTAAACAATAAAGAAACTCTGTGATCAAATTCCACTGTTTTATTTAAGTTTTCCCTTAGGTGTTCGTATTTCCCCCACTTTCCCCTAATGGTGACTCACGCACCAGCATGATACGGCGAGCATGAATTCGGGTTTGCTCGGATGATCCGACGGTGACGTCAGAGGTCCAATAGCCGAACTTCAAGTAAAAGGATGTTTAAAAAGGCTACTTATGCGAATCAGTTAGTATTGTTTCAAATACAGCCATAAAGGTATAATTCTTTCATCCAAAACAGAATTTAAAAAAGGGATCTGAGAATTCCAAGAGATCATCCATCTTACAGCCCAGAGCTGGCAGGTAGCGCCTATTTTTTGTTCCGAACTGGAGAAAAGAGATTCGTGGAAAGAGATTTTCCGACAATGTATGCAGAGAGTAGAGCTCAAAGCGGCCGGAAACCATAATTTTTCAGAGAAGAATAAAAGTTATTTTTATAGGGTGTTGAAAAAATGATTTTGTCTATTGAGAAAGCAGGGGACTATATAGATGCAAAAAACTGTTGTTGTTTGTGATTTTTCGTTAACGTCAATACCGAAAATGCTTTGAGCTTCCTTTGTATCTCAATGTAATGTCGATTCTTTTTTCAGCTGAAATGCTTTTGTTTCCTGACTTACAATTGAATCTTTTAACCCTTAATTTGACAGTGTCCAGTGTGACGGACAACTAATATTAAAAAATCTACTGAACTAATTTAGAGAAAAATACCTAAGATTCAGATTTTAATGTGTTGGTAACATATAAAATATTTAGTAGAAAATATAATTGGAATAACAACAACACTCAAAATGTCAGTTTTCGTCGAAAATGTCGTCGACGCCGAAGTCATCTGTTTTGCTCAAGGTATTTTATTTCATTTTTATGGGTTTTTAGTAATTTTTAGAGAATTTCTGTATTAATTTATATTTATGATATTATATACATCTGATAAATAAAATAATCACGAGCTTCTACACTCATTTTTACTATTTTATCTCGCTCTAAATCTCTTTTCCGCCACACCGGACACCGTCGATTACTACGTGAAGTACATATTCAACTAGTTGTCCGGTGTGCCGAACATTGCCAAATGCGCTACGATTAACACATTTATTGATTTTTTGCATAATATCGCATGTGGATTAATGTATTCTTCTATAAATGCTTGGTGTGTCCGTGTGTATGCTTACTTTTTGGTTTTGGGTTGTTACAGAAGCATTTGCATGGACGCACTAATAAAATATTAGCTCTAGTACCAAAACATCGTGCCCCGTCTGAAGCTAGTAATAAATCAGATTCTGATGAAGAACTGCATGTTCCACCTTCACCAGATTCACATTTTTCATGTCCTGCACCTTCATTAGCTTCTTCTCTGGAACGGCTTGATTTATTAGACAGCGACGAATTTGAACGCGAAACAGATTTTGAATCCTTACCTGCCGGTTTTACTCCAATATTGCAAGAAGTTATCCCTAGTCCATGGCAAGAATCAGTTCACAGAAATCTCCCGTCAATGTCATCTCTACCATCTTTACCAACTCCTCCATCAGTTGCAGTTACAATAAAAAGAAAGACAAGATCTAAAGTTCCTGTTGTAGTAGGCAGAAAATCTAAGAAACCAAAAAAGAAGTTCAGTCTTACATACAAATGGAAGAAGGTGCCAGTTCAGTACAGAGTGGAGGCCTTAGATGACGACTTTCAAGATCATAATATACAAGAAATTGAATCACCCCTTGAATATTTCTACAGATTCTTTTCCCGTGATATTATTTAAGATATTGTCAGTGAAACAAATATTTATTCCACCCAATGTACAGGCAAATCTATTCAGCTTACTGAGGAAGAATTTTGCGATTTTTTAGCTATACATATTATGATGGGAGCACGAAAGGACAATGGGCACAAATGTATGGAACCTGGTACCAGCTCCAATCGGAATGAGCGATACATCGTTAGAAAGGTATTTTTGTGTAGATTAATGATATCAAGGGCGCTTGACCTGATTCGCTGTCCAATCGAAGAAATCTTACTTTATAGTTAAAGGTTTTTTGTTACATCATATTATGTACACATACTATTTTTTTTTTTATTCAATTTGACATGGTATTATTATAATCCCAGGACGCTCCTGTTTTCTCAAAGCCATGTGTAGAGTGATAGTCAGTTACCCTGCACTATAACGGTGATGGAAACATAATGAAGGAAACCTGAATATCATAGATATATTCTAGAATTTATTATTATAATTATAATTTATTCACTTAATCGTGGAAAATCGGCCATATCATTGGCTTCCAATATCTGAAAAGCAGCTCTTCTGTTATTTGATATTTTTTCTTTTTCATCTGTATCAGCCCATATACGTCCCCCTGCAGGGCACGGGCCCCTTCTACAATCGAGAGTACGATTGAGAGTGGTTAAGCCAAATAGTCCACCACGCTGGCCTAGAGCGGGTTGGCGGACTATATGGAAACTATAGATCCTTACTAATATTATAAAGGTGAAAGTTTGTATGTATGTATGTATGGATGTTTGTTACTCTTTCATGAAAAAACGGCTCAACAGATTTTGATGAAATTTGGTATAGTGATAGCTGACACCCTGGATTAACACATAGGCTACTTTTTATCCCGAAAAATGTAGTGTTCCCGTGGGATGAGTCAGGAAACCAAATATACATATTTTCTACTCTTTCAAATTCAAATTGTTGGCACGGGATGTCCTCTCCTACGGAAGGGAAATATAGTCGACGGCACGCGGGAAATATAGTTAGTAGACACGCGAAATAATATGTTCTTGATGTGGATTGGACTCAAAAACTATCTGCACCCGGGCGAAGCCGGGCCCGACAGCTAGTTTTGTTATAAATCGCTATGGTATGCAGGTTCCCTCACGATATTTTCCTTCACCGTTTTAGTGCGTGGTGATTGACTATGTCAATACACACATGACACCGAAAAGTCAGAGGTGTGCCCTGGGATTGGAAACCGCAACCATCGTGAACATGTTAGCAATCGCGTCTAGTCCGTTTACCAACAGGGCACCACGCACATAATTCTTCTACATTTCATATCACTAGATTTCATTACATTTCTTCTACATAATTGTACAATACGTTGGGGATTTATATTTTTTCAGTTATTTTTTGTACAAAAGCTTCTGCGTTTTGGCCATCTGCAATTGAATAGTGGAAGTGATTTATTATTACTGTTGCAATCGAAAAGTCCGCAAATATATTATGAATTGTATTAATTAAAATATATTAGACACAATAGCTTAAAATATCTTTTGATTCGGCCGTTAACCACTTCCACTACCCATCGGCATATTGTAACCAGTCGGGAATTATTTTCATGAAGAGAAAGTTGTGTATGTCCCAGGTTTTTTGTCGGAAAAAACGTAGTATTCGTATCCATATTGTTTGATATTGCCTAAACGGTTTCTTAGCCCACGGTCTAAAATAAATACATCATTGGGATGAAGCAATATGTGCAAGCGGTTTTTCTCATCGTTGCATCTGTCTTTCCTCATTTTCGAATAGTGTTGTAGGAATTCTGAGGTTTGTATCAAGGACACTGTTTTTAGGTACGTGATCGAAACCCCTGTCAGGCACAATGTAGTTCGTTCTAGAACACTCTCGTGCAAGGGCCAACTGGCGTTCGACTTTTCTTCCTGACGTATTAAACAATACTCCATCTCTTTCATTGTATTCTCGAGTAAGTAGCCTTGTCAAAAAATACCCAAAGTGGTTCTGGGATCCGAACTTGCATTTCGTAGCGAAGTTTTTTGGTCTAAAATTGCATTAAACTGTTCTGTAGTACATCCATCCAAAAAATACCAACAATGCATATAATGACTGATTCTTTGTTCGTTCGACTTTGCTTCACTCACCTTTAATAAATATAATGTAAACATGCTCGTGTTTATTTAAATTATGAATAAACTGTGGTGATTTAAACCAATTGTAAAAGAACAACACTGCAGAATTTCTTGCCCGTTCTTCTCTAGTGAAAACTGCTTTCCAAGCCAAGTGATATATATAAAAAATGATTGAATCTAAATGATGTAGATTATCTTAAATGGATTTAATAAATAATGTTCATTTTATTTCATTTTATGGAATTTTATTCATAGTCAGCCTGGAATCAAAACCTGGAAACATGATTGACCTGGTAGCACCCTAGCACAGCATAGCTACTAGCATCTGCCTACCCCTTCTGGAATACGGAGTGAGTTTATACGCATCCATACAAAAAAGGGACCAAAAAGTTAAAAAGTTAATTGATAATTAACCTATAATGTAGTATTTCCTCGAATTAATTCAGCTATATCTGCATGTATTCTAAGTTAGTTTTCCGATTAAATACGCACTTGATATCAGCCTCGATATAGCCCTCTTCAGCACATTACACAGTTACGGAATTAGTCGGTTATTACATATGTATATCCAATATCTTCTGACGACTATATTTCAAAACGGACAATACATACAGGTTTTTCGCCATAATATTATTTTCTTCTCTTAAAAAAAGCTATCCAACGAGGGTAAATTCATTTTGATTGGACATGGGTACCAAAACGCCCATCATCCTTTAGATATCCACTTATAGCTGATCTAATAACTCTGAAACGATATGAAAAAATACGACGATTTATTCATTTCGCGGACAACAATTATGACAACGGGGACAGGTATTATAAGATTCGACCAATACTAGTGAAAATACGAAATAATTGCCTTGCTCAAGAGACTGAAACACGTTTTAGCATTGACGAAATGATGATTGCATACAAAGGCACGAAAGCTGGCAAAAGGCGACAATATATGAAGGACAAGCCCAATAAGTGGGGATTCAAAAACTATGTCCGTGCTGGTATAACAGGAATGATATATGATTTCATTTTGTATGGCGGAGAAGACACATTTAGCGCTCCTGCACACGATGCCGCCACCGCGCCGTCGCCGCGCCGACGCCGCACAACTACACTGTACATACGAGTCGCGCGAAGACCGCCACCGCGCCGCCGCCGCGCCGCCACCGCGCGCGTTCCCAGTTATTTCATTATCCTGATTCATTCCATTGCCGGCCGCGTATGAACATGCAAGTGCATAACTTTTTAAGAAATTATCATGGAAAGTTTTGATTACGAAACGTTTATAAGTTTAGTGGAGGACAGAGAAGTTTTATGGGACAAAACTTTGGAAGTATATAAAGACAAGCGTAAAAGTTTAAAAGCTTGGTTTGATATCTGTCATATAATGAATGAGAACTTTGCAGAACTACCTGATACGGAGAAAAGTAAATAGGTAAGTATCTTATTACAAAATTTTATTAATTCTTGTTAATGTGTTTCTATCTAGTGGGGTCAATTGAAAAAATATATAAGTAGGCTCTGACTTAAAGGAACTTTGGGACAAGATATGATCAGTATGTTTTTTAATTAAATTGTAATGCAACAGAGGGTACTTCTATATACTTCTAACTCAATAAAATTAAAAGACGGGGTGTGGTAGCAAGTGATTGCTTGTTTAATGTAGATACGTAGGTACCTACATTAAACGACATTACACACGAAATTCATCCGCCATTTTACTTTTGTTTTAATAATAATATAATTAAAAACGGATTTTTCTGTATCAAGCTGTTGACCATTATATGGGCGCAGTAAATTCTGATGTAGTGCAAATGCTTCATCGCCTACGAATACATATGGCAAGATAATGTTAGTATTAGGTAAGGAAGCAGGTTCTGGCAAGTTCAAAGTATTGTTGATCATGTTGTGCCAGAAAGCTGTATCTTTTAAAACACCTGAATCACAATCCTTTCCATAAGCACCGACGTTGATATAAATAAAGTTGTAGTCACTATCGGCGACTGCCATCAATACAATCGAGAAGTAATGTTTGTAGTTCAAAAACATCGATCCACTTTTATTTGGTTTAATTACTATGATGTGCTTTCCATCTACAGCACCGACACAATGAGGGAAATAAGCAGAAACTTCAAATTTATTTGCTATTGCTAGCCAATCGTTCCTACATGGCATTTTCATATATTTTGGGTAAAGTTCAGACCATATTAGAGAACATACTTCTCGTATGATTACGCTTAAAGTTGATTTTCCAATTCTAAATCGATATTCAAGATCGGCTAATGAAGTTCCGGTTGCTAAATATCTGTAATTGGAAAAAAAACATAAAAATATAATGGAATATTAATATTAATTATTTCAGGTAAAATATTATCTCAGAAATGGAAAAATATAAGAGACGCGTGGATGAAATGCGACAAAAAGATACGTGAATCAAAATCTGGATCAGGTGCAAAACCAATACATAAATATCAATATTATGATAATTTACAATTTTTGAAAAAAATTACCCCACGGCCACCCCAATCTGGATCAAACATGCCGGAAGAAAACTGAAGTTACTAATATCAACAAAAGAAAGAAAAACGAAGAAATAAATCCTGTAGATAAGAAAATGATTAAGTTTATGAAAACGTTAGAAAAAGATGACGACAGTAGAATGATGTCTTTTTTTAAAGGTATAGCTCCTACCGTGGAACGCTTCAAAGACGAAGACATTGTTGAATTCCAGTATCAAGTATTGAATATTATAAGAAATATTCAATATAAAAATAGTTATAACGCTCCACATCATTTACGCACAACAGATGCAATGGACTCCCCGGCACACTATGGTTACAATACTGCTGCTGGACCCAGTACGAGAGTTCAATCAAATGCTTCGAATTATAGCATTGAAAACGATTCATTACAAAGCATCCCAAGTCCATCTACATCAAGCGTGATTGATTTTGATTTCTCTACATTAAATCAGAATAATTAATTAAATACTTTACCTCAATGTAATAACCAATCTCTCCTTAGCAGATATAGTTGCTCGCATATTTGTATTTGTGTGTTGCAGTTTGTTTTTTAATAAATCTAATAATTTATCAAATGTATTGTAATTCATTCGAAAATAATCAAAAAACTTGGCCTCGTCTTTTCGGAGATCTTCGTAAAGTGTATGAAATTCACCATATTGCTCCCGTGCCGACAGCATAGGATGTACCCACAACTTTCTGACTCGACGTTCTTTTAGCCATTTTCTATACATATAGTAAGCAAGCACAAACTTCTTTTTTTTCACTAAATTAGACATATTTGTGTCACGTGCGATCTCGCGGCGTGCACGTTCGTACCCGGCCGGTAATGGAATGAATCAAATAGATGCGCGGTGTCGAGACGAGGACCGCGCGCGGTGGCGGCGCGGCGGCGGCGCGGTGGCGGCCTTCGCGCGACTCGTATGTACATTGTAGTTGTGCGGCGTCGGCGCGGTGGCGGCATCGTGTGCAGGAGCGCTTAGGTTTCACAAATTTTCTGAAGAAGAACAGACCTTGGATTTTGGTGCTCAAATAGGCTTTATGCCAAAGTATTAAAAGGAGGCCCGCTATGGTTTTCTTCGACAACTTTTTTACGTCGCCAGAACTAATTTATATACTGCGCCAAAATTATGGTATTTTTGCACTAGGAACTGTACGCAATAACAGATTGAGGAGCAGAGAATGCACTTACCAGTGAAAAAATGCTGGAAAATAAAAGGAGCGAGGTAGCTATTCACAAGTTGTTTGCAATAACAACAAGCTTGCCGTGATTAGGTGGAATGACAACAAATGTGTCACGTTGATCAGTTCCTATACCGACTCTGAACCTGTTCAGAAGATAAAACGGTACTCCAAGGATGCTAAGCGGAAAGTAGATGTGGATTGTCTTAACGTAGTAAAGGACTATAACAAGCATATGGGTGGTGTCGACCTAGCCGACATGCTGGTCTCGCTTTATAAAACGCCATTTAAAACACGTCGTTGGTACATAGGTATATTTGCGCAATTAATTGATATCTGTATTAATAATGCCTGGATTTGTACAGGAAGCACCACTCCCAAAGAAAATCTGAAGCAAAGCTTAAATTGAAAGATTTTCGATACGAGATATATTTTGCATTAACACTCAAACATCACGTAAGTAAATTTTTTCGTCATCATACTTTTTGGTCTATTTCAATCAATTGTCTAGCTATTTGTGTGTTACTTGCTATTATCTGTCGAGCAAAATACAGTGATTAACTTTTTAATATCGTTTTTCGCTTTTTCAAACGTATTCTATCATAATTGGATGTTACTTTAGAAAATGGATTTGGGGTTCCAAGTTCCTCTTGTGGGGGGCTAGTTGTTCCGCGGAACAACCTGCCCCGTAACGAACACGTAAATAACAAAATTAAAACGTTGTTTTAGGATGAGAAACTATAAACGAAAAACCGAACGGGGCAAGGTTTCAATTGAGCTTTTGCAGCGGGCTGCTGATGCCGTTATTAAAGACGGTCGTAAACTTAAGACGGTAGCTCGGGAATTAGAGATATGTCATATGACATTGTTTCGCTTTGTCAAAAAGTTGAAAGCTGGTGTAACACCTACTGTGGGTTACTATTCTAGACAGGTGTTCAACCAAGAGAAGACATTGGCGGATTATTTATTAAAATGTTCATCAATTTACTTCGGTCTTTTGCCAGAAGAAGTAAGGAAGTTGGCATATAGTTGCGCTGTCAAATTTGACATGCCTAATATTCCAGTCTCTTGGCATAGAAATAAAAAAGCTGGAGCTGATTGGTTCACTAGTTTTCTGAAAAGAAATCCGTCATTGTCCATAAGAGCTCCGGAAGCCACTAGTGCAGGACGCGCATCCTCTTTTAACCGACACAACGTTAATGAATTCTTTAGCAAGCTTGGAGACGTAATTTTGAAATATAACATGCTACCGTCTAGAATTTGGAACTTGGACGAAACAGGTGTTCCCACTGTATTGAAGCAAAAGGCGGTAAACAAGTGGGTGCCATAGTGTCTGCGGAGCGAGGAACTTTAGTTACCGTTGAACTTGCAGCAAATGCAGTGGGAAATACTGTACCACCTATGTTTATTTTTCCGCGCCTTAAATATAAGGACTTATTTCTTCGAGATGGTCCCACGGAGAGTATTGGAGCTGGAAATAGCTCGGGATGGATGACGGCTACAGAATTCCTCATATTTATGGACCATATTATAAAACACACAAAGCCCACTCCCGAAGACCCCGTATTGTTATTGCTTGATAACCATCAATCACATGTTGACATTGATGTGGTTGAAAAGGCAAAGGCAAATTTGGTTATAATGTTGTCTTTCCCGCCACATTGTACCCATAATTTGCAACCACTAGATGTCGGCGTTAATGGACCGTTTAAAACGTATTGTGCCAAAGCGCAAGAAAACTGGCTACGTAATAACCCAGGCAAGACAGTGTCTATTTATGAGATACCTGGAATTGTCAAACATGCATGGCCTTTAGCAGCTACACCAAATAACATTATGAACGCATTTAAAAAGGCAGGCATAAGTCCATACAACCCTGATATATTTACGGATGAAGATTTTGCCCCGTCGTTCGTTACTGATCGACCAATGCCCGACACCACTAATATTTCATTGGGATTGGGAAATGTGAAACCACAGCTTCAAGGATTAGCAGACGTTAATAAGCCTCAGGTGGATCATGATATGGAAACCGTCCCAGATAACGAGCCACGTCCAGCAAGAATAGAATCAGCAACCAATGAACCTCAACCAGGATCCTCGAACATTGCTAATTTGCCAAATAATGTTGTCATTCAAGCCACATCTAGCATATTTTCACCTGAAGCAATTATACCTTTACCAAAAGATCGTCAAGATCGTGTGTAACAACTAAGCGACGAATAAGAAAATCAGCAATACTGACAGATACGCCTGAAAAGAATGCTTTGGCTGAAGAAAAAGCAAGAAAAGTAAAGAACAATAGTAAAATAAAGACGAAGGAAGTTGAAAAAAGAGTCAGAAAGAATAAAGTAACTGGTAAAAACAAGCGAAATTATAAAGTGGCAAGTAAATCCGCAAATGGTAAAGAAAATGTGAAAAGGAAACTACTGCAAGAAGATAATCATGGAAGTGATAGTGAAGAAGAGACCATGGAATGGTATTGTCTAATATGTTGCGATTTATATTCCAACTCACGACCAGGTGAACAATGGATTGAATGCGTCATGTGTAAGAATTGGGCTCATTCAAAATGCCTGAAATCTGAAGATGTTCATTCTTATGTTTGTCAAAATTGTAATTCTGACGACGACTCTGAATATATTTTTTTAACTTACTGAAATGAATCTGTTTTTACAGAGTAGGTTATAAGTTTAGATTATTGATCTCAGTAGAGTCATTGCTATAAGACTGAATTAAGAAACTATAACTCGAAATGTTAAAATTTGTTATTTTTTGTGTTTTCATTAAAAGAAATAATTTTGTTTTTTTTTGACAAGCAAACGTTTGTCAAAGTTGATTGAGTAATATTAAAAATGTTTATTATTCTTAAATCTATTAATTAGGTTGTACTACACCATTAACTGGTAGTTAATGCTTGTTATTATTTTATGTTTGCAGTTATGTTCATTACATTTTTTGATTTTGTTGAAAAGTTTGTAAAAAACATTAAGATTTTGTACTTTTCTAAATAAAACTCTAATAAATATTCAATTACATATACCTAATTTATTTTATACAATACTTTTCCAACTAATACTACATTATTAGGGACTGGAGTTGATAAGCGGAACAACTTACCTCAGCTGAGGAACAACCAGCCCCTTTGTGGGGCGAGTTGTTCCTTGTCGACTTTTTACAGAAAAAATATCCTGAGCAATAATATATGCTTATTTCAAAGAACTTAAGTTTACAATTTGAAACAAGGATAAATTATGCACCATTTTATATAGGAATCGTTGATTTTAAACATTTCTATTACATTTATATTGCCTCCGACTCCAAAATCGGAACGTCGAACCCCGGTCTCCCCTACTTTTCATGTTGAGAGGCATATATAAAAATTACATAACGTCAATTATGTATAAGTTTTGGTCTGGATCAACCGACAAAAGTTAATAGAGTAATGAAAATAGCCGGATTTGTAGTGGATGCTACTATTTGTTGCTACTTTCGATCAAGCATTACCAAATGTGAGGGCCATTAATTATTTAATAATGGAAACAAAAAACAAATACGTGGCAAATTATAAAGAATTAAGACTTTCCGTCTTTGAGGTGGATAATGATGAAATAATTCCACTATATGAAGCTACAAACAAATTGTTGAACGCCAAAAAAACCAAAGATGATGAGAATACAATACAAACACAGGCCATGATGTTATACACTAAAACGAAAAATAAATAAAAACTTTTTTTAAATTGTCATCTTTTTGTCTGTTTAAAATGCTTAAAAACAAGTTTAAAATGAATCTATTAAATTATGCTTTTAATAGTGGGTAGAAATATAGGATTGTAAGATATTATGTTGAGTGAAATAGAATGTAAAGGAAGCGAGAGAAAGGAACAGAGATAAAGAAATAAAAGATGGCAGGTGTACATAATTATTGCAAGTACGTAAGACATGTGAAGAAACTAGGAAGACAAATAAAGAGTGAAAATTTATCGTGCTCGAGAATTTTTTTATTGGTTGCATTTTTTCCTGGTCCCAAATTTTGGAGCCTCGTCCGGGATCGGAAAAAATTGCCATCAAACGTGTGAGTACTCACAGCATATATTCTCCGCCATTTGTTGTAACGTGAGTTTGCATAAGTTGCAAATTGGAAGACGAACGAGAAATAAGAAATTATTGCTTTTTCTTTCAGTTCATAGTTACATACTAAGTTATATGTAACTGTACAATGATTTCACTGAAACATACTATAAATTAATCATAATTATTATTATATCCATCTGAATTCTCCAGTATCTTCAATACTATTTTACTTTGTTTTTGTAACCAGAACAAGCAAGTATATGCCCTAACGGCTAAAAATAATTGAAGCTGTGGGCAATGGGCAAGATTTTATTCCAACTCCACAGCAAGAGCACAGCATCAGTCTCGCTACTTTTGGTCATACAACAAATACAACTTCCTCATGTTTTGTACCTGGCTGCCATAATGGAGAAAGGAACAGAGATCTATCTTATGTTACAAAAATTTCTTAAAGACGCAAAAAGTATTTTTGACTTAAAACGCCAGTTTGCGATTTCCACAAATTACTATACGATTGGGAAAACGTTTTATGAAAATTAAAATAGAGATATGATAAAATTGAGCATTCAGGAAGACGAAATGGCGCTACAGTTAGACAATTTAAATAATATTGAGGGTGGATTTTTTAGATTTTGGACAGAGGGGACGAAAGCCAACTTTGCAAATATTTTTAATATAATTCGTCTAGCATTACCTGCAACCCAAGCAAAAACTACATTGACATAGCATAGTATAGTATAATATAATTAATCAAAGCTAGACCTGAAGAATCCCATGAAAGAATCGTCTCTCTGTTATATATAAGTTCTCGGTAACGCGACTGCTACAAGCAAGTAAAGTAGCCTTGTTTTTTTGCCTATGATTTAGGAATTCAAAATATGTGTAGGAATAATATTACTACCAGAAGTCTATTGATACCAGATGCCTTATTTGGAAACAGAGAGGCAAGAGCACCAATTGTAATATGCGACGGCACATCTCCAAAAATCATCAAATTACTTATTTCAGAAAACCACTCATAGCTTGCATGAAACCTTGTGAAACCCTTTCTATTCGTGGGTTTTGATGGATATATTAAGTATAGATATTTTAGGCTCAATCTGCATGACAGTAAAAGCACTACTTTCAAAATTTTACAATCATACAAGGGCCATCTACTGTAATATTAAATCGAAACAATGTACACCTGTACTGAAAATCAGTATTCTAAAAATAAAAATCTTATTTTATTTGCTTGTTATCATTACTAGGAATAATTGTGTATCACTGGTGAAGATTATGAGACTTAATAAATTGAAACAACTAGCGCAGCATTTATAAAAATTGCAACATGGCAATAATCCAGACTAGCCTCTTAACACCTGATTATTCTCTCTGTATCAGCCCATATACGTCCCACTGCAGGGCACGGGCCTCCTCTACAATCGAGAGTACGATTGAGAGTGGTTAGGCCATATAGTCCACCACGCTGGCCTAGTGCGGGTTGGCGGACTTACATACCATAGAAATTTTTGTAAATCGCTATGGTATGCAGGTTTCCTCACGATGTTTTCCTTCACCGTTTTTAGTGCGTGGTGATTGACTATCAATACACACATGACTCCGAAAAGTTAGAGGTGTGCCCTGGGATTCGAACCCGCGACCACCGTGAACATGTTGGCAGTCGCGTCTAGTCCGTTTACCAACAGGCCACCACGCACTTTTATATATATTCCATTGAATAAAGAACCATATAGTACAAAAATATGTGTATCTTAACAGATGCGGTTTATCGATGTTTTGTTATAAAATCAATAAAAAAGGGGGTTTGTCACCCTTTTTTATACAACCCACATATAAACTATACATTTGAAATATTTTTTTGTCTAGTAGTCACAAACTCCCCATGTCAGTAACAATTAATCCAGAACAATATGGAAATACTGGCAATAAAGAAAAAATAAACAAATACCTAGGAATGTACAATTACACACTTGACAGTACATCCAAAACTATGAAAAAGAAACCTACTAACTTTAAAATTCTACAATGAGACAAAGAAAATGCATTAAAAGAAACCAGGTATTTACAGATTAAAGGTAAAGCAAGGAAGGACATTGCTACCCCTATGAGACCATACAAATAATACATAAATCAACATATTACATATAGTCTGAAGACTCATATCAAACCGTAACAAAGTTTGGAATTAAAACATAACAAACATCATTAGACTTTGGGAAACTTTGATTTGTGTCCTTCTAGTTATTGTAAAAACTAAATACAGTAGTTTCTTATCATTGTATTTATTTACATTGCAGAAATTGAATTCTTGTATCATAGAAAACTAAACTGACTACATATCATTGTTACACGTGATGTTTTTAAACCAATGAAATAGATAATCCATAATTATTAGTAACTTCAACCCAGACAACTAAAAATCAACAACCAGCAAAATAATGCACCTACAAAGTTAAAAATTTGTTTATTCATATCCCTACATAGTTGTGGACAAAAAAATACCGAGGCGTTGCACCAACAGAAAAAGGCTTTCGGCCAGAGGGGTTCGACATAAAGTAAAAACAGTCAGACGACAGACACCAACAATAAAAAGGTAGTGTTTCCAATATTTTATACCCAACATGAAATGTGTGATTATACTACAAAATTCAAAATTAGAACAATATAACTTTAACAAACCACTATAAAATACATAATCTTCATTGAAATTACAACACGAGATGACCAGATGACCAAATTGCCTGTTGCCGTCATGACCACAGTCATGACAGTGACAGATTGAATGACAGTACTGACTAGTGTTACCAGGTTTATTGTTTGAAAATTCGGGACAAGAGATTAAAATAAGCGGGATTTTGAGTTCCTCGTCGGAACGGCTATATTAAAATATTATTTTTGATTTTATTTTTGAAATCATTCTTTATCAGCGAATTAGATACTATGTAGGTTAATATTTGTAGGAAATCGCGAAACATAGCGATAAAAGTGTGTAATATTTGGCTTTTATTCGTACTCTGGAGGGGTGGTCAAAAAGTGGGACATTTATCGTCCCGCCGAAGGTTCAATTGGGACGCGAGAAGCTTATACCCAAATGGAGATTGCATTCCGTATATAACACTGAAGCTCAAAAATTTGACCTTGAATGCAGTCGCTGTTGCCTGCTATCCTTTTCTTTCGAGTGACAATGAATGAACAAAAAGCGTCAAAAAGTCATTTTCATTCATTGTCACTCTAAAGAAAAGGATAGCAGGCAACAGCAACGTCATTCAAGGTCAAATTTTTGTGCTTCACTTTTATATACGGAATGCAATCTCCATTTGGGTATAAGCTTCTTGTTGGGACGCCTCACCGAACCCCTGAAAAGCGGGACACCTGGCAACACTAGTACTGGCCAATCACCAAAGAATAGACCACAAGTACTGACCAACAGTGCGTTCCATTTGCCGATCGCAACGACCACGCTCACGACCGTGATATTTACCTACCGCGCCGTTCCACTTGCTCGTGAGCGTAACGCTGAAAACACATTATAGGTTTTCTTCTTACGCATAGAGTAAGAAAGCGGCCATAAATACTAGAGCAACGCGTCTTAGAACGATCTGAATAATGGATTCTTTTGTTGTGTACACATTATCGGCCTTATTACAAAACGTGAACTATCTAAAGTACTGGGTTTTGTACCAGGTTTAGACTACGGACCAAATGAAACGTTATTACAAAACCGGATTTAAGGCGAGTGTGAGCATTATCTATGGTACCTAAAGTTAAACCGCCGAGACTCCTAGTTTAACACCTGTACTAACCTAGAAACGTAATATTTTTAAGTTGATTTGTGCGTCGCAATTGTGTTCTTATCACTTTTAACAACAACAAGAATAGAAAAATCACAAATTCGTTCAAAATTAATGGATTTGGAAGATTTGGAATACATGTACCCAAACATTTCGATAATATGCAAGTATGCACGCCGCACATTTCAACAATAACAATGTTTATTTATATAACTTAAAGTACTGTTAAAAAGAATCAATAATAAACCGATATGTAAACATTTCGCTATTATTCAAGTACGCGCGCCACACAATTCATTCCTTTGTACGCTAGTTATATAAATAACTCAACAGTGAAACAAAAACAAAATTGACGCCCTTTCAAATTAATCTGATTAGGGATATATGTATATATATGTTCGAATGGTAAAATAGTACATAATTAGCGTCATGCTCTTCATGAAAATTACATTTCATTTACATTTTACCGATCTCTATAAACAAGTTTATGTTAAATGGAACGGTACATAAATCGGCGAGTGAATGAAATAATGGATCACTTTAATTTTTTGCTTGTAATCTGTGGTAATCAGGAACTATGAAGGGTACTATAGAGTCCTCGGTTGGTCTTGGATTTGTAATAAGAATGAATTTTAGTCCAAGCACTGACTTTAATACCGTAACAATCTTAGACTTTTTAGTTTTGGTTTAAACCCATTATTAAGCTATCTTTTTGTAATAAGGCGGTATAAGTCACACGCTTAAGACGTAACCACAGACTACATAGAAAGAACCTTGTACGTTCCATTATCCTGATTGGTCAGTTGGCCTCGTACTTACCGCTCTTTACTTTATGCGTAAGACGAAATCCTATAATGTGTTTTCAGCTTTACGATTACAAACCCAAGTGAAACGGATTATGGGGTTTTATGAGCGTTTAGGTAATAAATATTTTAAAATAGCTATAATAAGGTTAGGTTGCATTATGCGTTTAAAGTAATTTTCGCCGATGACATTTCAAAATCCCGCCAATATTCTCAACGCCCACCACGATCCACATAATGACATGGGTCGTCGTGGGCATGGCGTGAGCGTTTGTCATGATGTCATCAATGAAATATTTACCGCAAAACGATCGTGATCGGCAAATCGAACAGCGTAATGAGTGTTTTGGGCGCCGTGAGCACAGCCGAGAGCGCCTAATGGAATGCGCCCCAAGTATTACAGTCGATGTTGTTGTTTTTTCTGTTTATCCTGACGGAAAGGTAAGGTTCCTAGCCATACAGCCTGGTCTGATGTGTTGAAATTCATCAGTTTGCATAAAAAAATGATTTTGGCTTATAATCATATTTTGGCTTAAAATTACCTGTCAACTCTTTATTAAAAATGGACCTATAGACGCATGAAAGGCAGAAAGGTGTAGAAATCGGGCTTTTAGATATATCTTTTATAAATAGAAAAATTCTTAAGTCTGTGGTTACAAATCTTTAATGAACGTTTCCCAAAAACCAAGTTTGTTATAGTTAGGTGTCTATAATTCTAAAGTTGCGATATATTTGTGAAAAAATACACAAAATGATGATATATGCCGGGGCGATTTTATGTAAAGTCAAAACGTTAAACACAAGGATTGTTAAAACAATGGTAAACAAGCTTTAAGCAATCTACGGGTAGTTGTAGAAGTAATTTTAATAACGAAAACCCGGTTGTGATTCTATTGCACTACCCACAGAGTACGGGTGGAAGTATGACAGTTTGCAATATAAAGCGCCTCCCGACCGTATGCAAGGCATTCAATTTCATATAGCAATGTACTCTGTGGCATTCCACATCCAGCAGTCGGAAGTGAAACATTGAAATACGCGTGTTTACTATAAAGTAACAAGTTGTAGCAGATATTCGGATAAATCGTTAATCATAACGTGTCGTGATAGCAATAATTAATGAATAAACGAATATAGACCGGCGGCGTTATCAGTTATCACCGGTCTGGTTCAAAATAATTAACACATCGTTTTATTTCCGACATATATACTACTACCCCCAAATGTTTTCTTTTGACGATGGTACTTTGTTTGAATTATATAAATAAAAAAAAATGGTTTGGGAGTTGCCGAAAATTATAAAAAATCTATGAATGCACTATTAAAGTATTTTTTATTTAAAAATGGTGTTATACATTTTATTTCCTAATATTATGTTAATTATTATATTATAAATATGCTGTGGCTTTAAATTAACTAGGAAACGGTGCGGCAATTTCGAATTTTCATGAAATGTCTTATAACAAAATGATGGCGCTATCCGAATTATTCTTTTGATGATGACACAGATGATCTATTTTTAAGGTGAAAACACATTGTAGGTTATCTTCTTACGCATAGAGTAGAGAGAGATAGTTTTTCTATGGAAGTATTTTTATGTGTAGTGTTTCGAGTTCCTCGCGCACCTGCGTATAGCGGCGCCTAAATTTAAAAATACTTGCATAGGAATTCACCCCGTATTTGATGGCACATTAAGAGCAAAATAGTATGAATAAAAAATACTTTGAAGTTCAAACCTCGTACCAGGGCGCCGTACTTCGAAGTGAATACCTGGTTTTAAAACCTGGTATCGTAAATACGTCTCATCTTTACCTATAATGTGTTTTCAGAGTTAGAGTATATATGACATAATATGTATAATATTATTATTAAAAATTAAATTCACATAAAAAATTATATTATATATTGATTCGATCCTCCTTAACAAATGTATTATTATTACTTTAATTTCGAATTCAAAATTTATGGTTTAGAGACTCCTGTATATTTTATTTACGATTTTATTGGTGGATTTCCGGTGATTTTGTATGTTGAATCTGTTGGGAAGCCAGCTTAACTGTTGGCAACACTGCTCAGAGGCGTCCACGGCGTCCACTTATTTATATTTTCCAAGGACCAATTTTTGGTTATTTTTGAAATATTATTAATATACATAACAAAAACAAAAAAGTAATTTTGTTATTATAAGACAGCACTTAGAAGTGCAGTCGGGACTTTAGGAAATGGTGATTATTTAAATAGCACGTGGTAAATTAATTTGTGAGTTGAGCACGGAATAATAGTACTTCTTGGTCTGTGACGGATTACAACTTGACACCTAATTGTGACTGTTGTGACTTGTGTTTTAGGTTTCTGCCTTTTAAAAACTACTCTTTCTATGTTATTATTGTGGTTATTATGTAGTCAGTATTGTGGTCAGTGTTTTACTCTTTGGTTATCGTTGGCTTAGTTTATCGGTTATAGGTTTAAGCGAAGTTCTGAGATCACAGTTTACTTCTTGGTCTGTGTTCCTCAATCGTTGGATCACAGTTATTTCGGGATTCGTCAATGCATGTCTTGTTAAAAACGTTGTCATCGATTCGACATCAAGGGAGCCGATTTCAAGGAATTATTACATTTAATACTCTAATAAATTTGGTGATTTGATGAAGTTATAGACATGCCGTGATCCCTCAGAGAACCAAGGTGACTGATGTAGTTTTGAAAGTTAGTAGGTTGCGACAAGTGGCCATGGGCTGGCCACATGTCGCAAAATGGACAACCGCTGTCATAAGTGTGCTGGAGTAGACATAGCATCTTAGGAAACATAGCGTGGAACACCCTCTATCTAGATGGCGGGTTGAACTATACAAACCTATTGTTTCCAAAACCTTGAGTATTTGTTGGTATACTATTGCATCCATTTCGATCAGTGTTTATATCTTCTATAAATGTAATTTTCAAATGTTGTTTATGTCTATGTTTTATAGAATAGAATTGTCCATTTCATTGTATTTTAAGTAATATATGTGGGTCTGTGTGAAATATTGGAGTTGTTAGTTTTAGTAAATGTTGTATCCATGAAAGGTATGTGATCTTAGCAATCGCTGATAAATCTGAATGAAATGAGATGAGTAGGACACATCTCACATGATGTCATAACCAGTCAGTGCGTGAAGTAATATGGCATTTGAAAAGAGTGAATTTGTATATCCCACCATGACATTCATTTTTAATTATAATAAAGTATATTGGTAACATCAAGTGGTACCCGTAACCATGTTTAATATTTTTTGTCAGAGTACTTCTGTGTTGAATTAGTGCCTCTACTAATCTTAACAGCTGCCTGTTAAGGCAAATTAAGTTTTCTGGAAATAAGCTTTGTATTTTTATTTATCAAGTTTATATTCCAGAGGTAAAGTATCCTAAGTCAAATTCAACAAATTGTTCAATAGGGATGTTTAAATTCTCAATTTGAAAAATAAAATAAGAATGATTACCTACATCATTAGACTACACAACTATGTCAATGTCTAAGTAAAATGTAAAAAAAATAATAAGTACATATTTAAATAATTTGCATATATTCAACCTTCTTGATACTGTATATTGTATTTAAACAGCTTACCCAACCTTCAATTAGTGATTATGAATGATATGCCTAGAGAATAACCTCCCTTGATCTTGGCAATATTTATTGTTTTTGGTGTTGAAATTTTACAAGTTGTGCATTTATTTTGATGAACTATGTTTTCTAAAGTGATTGTATCACAACAATTTCCAAATGTAAATTCTGTCCAGTTGGCGGCATTAGAGATACTTTCACCTTTCTCCTGTATCACAATATCATGAATTGGCACATGGGTGTCCAATGGTCCATAATAGATCTTTATACTTTATCTTTGAGTTATTATCGAATTTTTGTTTTTTGTTGGAGGTGTTTGTAATAAGGAACACACATATTCATTCGTTATACTTGAATACAGATTACATTACTGGCTCTATGTCGTCATTATAATAGAATCCCATAAAAATATCCTGTAAAAAAATCCAGCAAAAAGGTGTGAGATCCATGTAATACCAAGTCGATTAATTTATTTGCCATGCCCCCAGATATATTCGGCCTGTACAATAATTAATAAAACTATAACAAGTATACTACAGTTTCACATGGGGAATCAGAGAGTTATGTTTTCGTTAGTCAATCTTGGATTTTTTGGTCTATCCCTGTTTTGTTGCATATTTCTTTCTTTTCTGTTGTATGTCTTGGGAAAATCCAGAATTTATCGTGCCTACTTTATTTCCATTGATTGGTATGTTGCCTCCTCTCCAGATTTGTCAACTTTTAATAGAAAACATAGAGTATATCTGATATCAGTGGAGGTAAATAAAGAGTATGGACTTACATAAAAGAAGTATCATTTATTTGACATGCATAAGAAGGGATTTTTGTAGTATTTTTTTCTTGGTTTTTAAAAGAATTGTATGAGTCAAAACACTCTTAACTCCAAAATTATATAAATCAAGAGGTGTATTCTGAGCATATATTCCGATTTGAGCGAATCTGGTGAGGTCAGCTCAGTCATTTCGATGAAAACGCGATTAATTCGATATCTCGAGAACGGTTAGTGTTAGGCAAAAAATTTTAGTGACCTTTTCTCTTCTAAATTAAATTTACTAACTTTTTTATCCGTAACTGTTTTTTATCATCAATATTTTTCAATTTATTGCTTCCGAAAGGCAAACATTTTACTTTTTTTCCTCCTTTTTTTATTTAAATGAAATCATCTCACGAGCCAATCGTAATCTAAATTGTCTGTGCGAATGCGTATTTACAACGTGGAAAGTGTTGTAGGTAATGTAACTGTTAATTATTGACGCATCGAATATTAAAAAGAAAAGTCTCATCCAAAACTTTCGACACTTACGATTGATGGGATATGACGATCGAAAGTGTAAGTGAATAGCTTTGGGATACAGGACTGCTTTCCTTGTCCAGTCTGTTTCAGTTCGTTAACAAATATTGCGTCAGTTGGATGGTGAGCTGTCGTAAGAACAGTAACTTCTCGGGTATCAAGCCACTTAATGGCTGTTATAGGTTTTGTAGTTATAGCTGCAAATTGATTCTTTTCCAGTTTAGGTTGTGATTTCTTGAGTATATCTAGAAAATCTTTTCTATTTGTTCTGACCGTACCTACAAAAAGATTTTTCTTTCATATAAATCTGCCAGCAAATTGCAGCTTGTAAAGAAATTATCAAAGGCAAGCAGTGTGTCTTCAGGAAGATCAGTCGAAAGTTTTTAAACAACAATGTATCCTAGTCCTTCGTCTTTCATATTGTCTCCTTTCCCTGTATAAACCTCAAATTGATAGAGGTAGCCGGTTTTTGAATAACAACGCGCCCAGACCTTAAACCCACGTTTAATGTTTTTTTTGGGCATATACCGGATGAAATTGAAAACAGTCGACAAATTGATATGGGTGATTCAGTATCAGTAATACTTTTACTATAGATCGAAATAAAACAAATTTAAATTGTAATTAAAAAAAACTTTTTTTTCGCCTATAACGATGCAAACGAAGTTATTGCTTTAGGTAAACTCAAAATATCAGTACTTTATTATTATTTCTGGACGACTAAAAAGTTTACAAATAAATACAATGTTCAAAGTATCAAGTCACATCGATCGCGCATTACGTGCGGCATTTACAGTCGTAGATCGTAAAAAGTTTGGCAACGCGTCGAACGGTCATTCAAAATTGTTTATCTATTTTGCGCGTAAAGAGCGAGTACAAACTACAAACGCACCGACTCGACACGGCGACGTTGCCAAACCGTTTGATCCCGCCGCCACGCCGCCTAAGTACCTACACATAGGCTCAAGGCTGCAGGCGCAAGCGCCCTCAAAACAAACAAAAAATCACCAGTCGTCCGAAAACTATCTCCGAGATAGGTCACGGTCGCGCATGCGTCATCGATTACAGTTGTTTGTAGGATTATCTTATGTGCATGTGAGTGTATTTGTGTGTGTGTGTGTGGTTAAGATGCCTAGAACGAGGGAAAATAGCCTAGTCCCATTTACCAACCAACAGTACCTAGACATGGTTGTTTGGTACAGCCTAACTCATAATTTGCGTGAAACGCAACGAAGTGGCAGCAAAGATATCCCCAAAGAAATCCGCCGTCATTAAAAAGAATATTGAGTGCAACTCAAATCCTACTGGACTTCGGTAGCTTTCATGTTCCAACGCATGCCCAAGCTAGGGGGAGGGTACCAGCACACCCGAGACGAATGTATCAAATGATTAAAGAGATTTTTTAATGAAAATCCACAAGCGAGCACGAGACAAGCAGCTAGGCGTTTTAATGTGAGCCAATATTACGTCTGGAAATTATTAAATGTGTCCGGTATGTATCCGTACCATTTCCAACGAGTACACGATATCGTCCTTGCTGACTATCAACCAAGAATGCAGTTTTGTAATTGGTTATTACAAAACTTAAATTGTAATATTCTGTGGACTGACGAGGCTACATTTACGCGGATCGGATTATTTAATATCCACAACGAACATCCACAGCGTCAGAGGTCGTAACCCGCAGTACCATGGCCGGCAAGGTCACCTGATCTTACCCCACTAGACTTTTATTTGTGGGGAGAAATAAAAAGAATTGTTTACGAGCGAGAGTCCGAAACAGTGCAACAATTAAAAGACAAAATTTTAAGTGCATTTGAGGTAGTTAAATCGCAAACGACTGTGCTGCGTAAAATTAAAGACAATTTGCGGCGTCGTGCTTTGTTGTGTTTGGAGAACGGCGGTGGACATTCGGTGGAGATAAGGCAGCTACTTAAGAACATGTGAGTTAATTAACGGTGATTATTATTTAATTTAAATGTCAATTATTGTAAATATCGTGATTCCAACTTTTTAAATACGCCAAAGATGCGATAGATACCTCTTAATACTCAAGTAACTAAGTGTTTAATTATGTTTTATTTATCGCATGATTGACCGTTCTAAGCCGGTAAAAGTATGAAGGGGAAGTTGATTTTGCAATTTTACTTACTCACGATGCGCGCGCGACGCGGTTAGCACACCCCCCGCGCGTCTTCCTATTCGTCATTCATTCATTAAGAAAACTAACACGCGTGGAATAATTGATTTGATACTTTTGATTATTATAAAGTTTTTTTGTAATATCAAAAACATAACTCGATTAATTTAATGATGTGCCCTAAATATTCTTGGTTACAAGTTGGGTTATTCATTTAAGTTTGTCGACTGAATTCGATTTCATCCTGTATAGTCTCAAAGATGATCACCCTTTAAATTTTACCATACACTCATCTATCGACTGTGTACTAGAATTAACTGTCTCCTGCTGGAACACTTTGTTTAGTTCCGTAATCATTAGTCGTAATTTATACAATTTGTCATATTCTGGTGAGTCCCTCTTCGGTTCATTCTCATTGTCACTGATGTGCAAATTTTGAATGATTTTTTTAAATCTGTTAACTGGTATAATTTTTGATATTTCAGGATTATTATAAAAAGGATCATTTGAACAATAGAGTTCCATATCGGGCAATGGGTTTAGGCCCATTGTTCGTTGTATAGGTATTAATATTTTAGGTAAATAAAGTGGACTGTAATAATTTCTAATGCAAATAATACAAAATATTTATAATGAATTGACGAGCGTCGTGAGTGGGGTCGTTGCGCGGAGTGCCGCGCCGCGTCGCCGGCGTCCGTCCGCTCGCGAACACTCGGGGTTCTTCGGCCGACGTCGTGTCGGTCGATGCGCATGCACCGACATCCATCATAATCAATATCCCAAGGTACGCCTTAATTTCTTCTGCTGATATTGGTGTATAGTGGTTACTGTTTTGCTGATTTGCGTATCTATTGATTTGTTCTATTGGGATTTGAACCAAATATTCTGGAAAAAATTATTAAAAAGGTCAATAGGGCGAGTTTTCAGATTATATGCACATTGTGGTTTTATTGGGTGAATGAATTCTGGAATATTATGTATTTATTTTATATAATACTTCAACGATATCTCTTTCTAAATACTTAACTGCTGTCAGTCCAGGACTTAATACAACAGATTCTTGTTCTATCAGCCTAGTATGGCCCTTTTCTAAAAATCAATGGCACACGTTTATTTCACATATAAGTTCATAAAAATACAATACGTTGCGATTCTAGCCTGCACAATTATCGGACCAAAATCTAAAAATGTTTGCACCATCCTTGACTTTGTTTTCAATGAACTAAAATAAACAACTTACCACTTCATTGGCTCCACGCTTACCGATTGTTTCGTCCCACACATAATACACAGCTTCTTTTAATTCAGCATCGAAGACAGTAAAATTATATACTGATAGTTTTCTTTTATAATAAACGACACTGAGTTCACCAAAAGGAAATATATGAAGAGGAAAGTGTTTGTCAGTAAATTGTGCGCATTCTTCCAGTCATCTACTCAAACCGTCTTTCGTAAACCGTGGTGAAGAACTATCTGAATTCGTGACAAAAAAGCAAACAAAACATAAAAGTCGTCCTTTCGTTTCCAAGTCCAACCAGTCTCTGACATGAGTTTTACTTCTTAGTTTATGTTTATAGGTAAAAAATGACTTATGGCAGAATCGTGGCTTATTTACGTTTTCGAAAATTTTCTACGATGACTATAATAAATCACTACATATTCATATTTTGCAGTTCGCTGCTTCCTTTTTCAATCCAATAATCTCTATCAATGTTGCTCGGCCATTCACCGATATCGTTGGAGTATATGTTACTTTCCTTTTGTTTTTGACTTGAAACTGTAGTGACATTATAATCTAGTAGTAATATGCCTTCGACTACTTTTTGGTTAGAACACGACGACTCTACATCGAGAGGACTGGCTGTGATTTTAACTTTTCATTCTGTATCTTCTGATTTAATTTCTGTAGATTCAGCACCATCACTCTGAACATTAAAATACTCAATCAGCTTACGTGTTTTTGATAGAACGGCTATGTTATTTTTTTCTCCTTTTATCTTCTACTTTACGCTTGGCACTTCGTTTAGAGTTTAGAGCTCTAAAATCTTGTGTGCTTGAATACCGATATTTAGGTTTTATTTCTTGTGATTGTCGAACTACAAATTCTCTCTGCCTTTCAAGATTACCGAGCTCCCAAAATGCATGAAAGAGTAGTTCTCTAGACTTTTCATCGATCTTATCCCTACATTTTAACCGGCATTTTGCTCCACAAGGAGGATCAAGTTTTCTGCCAGGCATTTGTTTTTTAGATTTCGACATAGACTGGTAGGCTTTACCAGAGTTTCGCAGTACTTTTGCGATTTTCGACTTCCACTTCGCGGGTTGGCTCTCTTTTTACTCTTTTTTTTCTATCACAGGCTCTTGGAAATTAATTTCAGCAGCCATATAATATTTTGTGGGTCTGCTTGCTCACTTTCATCTTCGGTGTCCGGCGAGAAATTTGGATCCGAATCAGAGTCGTCAATATCACTTTCTTCGCTTCGTATGGGTGAAATGTAATAGTCTGGTGCACCAGTCTTCTGTTGTTTAGACGTGTTCGGAATAGCATTCCACCACAGGTAAAGCGCCAGTTTCCTTAGACGACATTTCAGCTCTTGACGACATCTTAAGGTCTAATGTATGATGTTGGGTATATAACATATGATAGAAGGGCTAATATTTTCTTTATCCCTTTCTTCTACCATATTTGTTCAGGTATTTTTTTATTTACCCGAACGATTTACGATTTTGTGTTGTAAAAATACATGTATTTTTTTGTTTAAGAATATTTGTCTGGTATTTTTTATATGAGGAATGTATTATCAAAATAATATCAGTAATCTCTATTGATTTGTAAAAATAAATGACTTTCACATATCTAACGTGGTTATATTTTATTAATGACCCACAGGGCACCAGGCCTACAGTAGCAAGTCAAAAAAAAAACTCAAAAATCAGAACTATATACTTCTTTAATAAATTAAATATCTGGTATATTTTGGATTCAGCATGCAATAATTAATCATTCTTCATTTCATTCATAGCATTGAGTAAATAATGTATGTTACATGCACAATTAACCTTGTTCGAATCAACTGGATTTCTTATCAACAAATATGCATTATCATATTTCTTAGATTTATTAAAATCAGCCTCAGAATTAGCATGCACAGAATGTGGAGAATTACAGTTATTTACAATCAATGTTTTAAATCCATTTATAAATTCACTACAATTGGGATTAACATTTCTTATACCATTATTTCTTATACTACAAAAATATCTAATGTATCTTTATTAAAAATTCTAGTAATCAAATTAATTACATTATAATTTGTTGATGATTTAATATTGCCAATCCATTTTTTTTATTGATGGCGCGGACTCGTATGTAATCAACACCATTTCTTTTGCAAACGGATTATTTTAATATTGGAATCAAATCAGTCCACATTTTTTATTATTATATTGTTTGTATATTTTTGAATCACCCATAGAAATAACCATTAAAAGAATCAAATAATTTATCGAATATGACGAGACAATCAACTGGGTCCACTTATTTGGCTGGTAATAAACAGATTAATACTCTCATGTCTCATGTCATGAAAAACAAAATTTATGTACAGAAATATATTCCATAAATATTGAGTTTAGCATTCTCTTTTAAATACAATAGGATATTTTTTTTAAAAATTAAAGTAAGAAAAAATCTAAAAACTATAAACTACATAAGAGGAGCATCGGAACAAAAATCACATTGTTGCTTTTTTGTGGAAAAGTGTAAAAATATAACCAGTTTACTGTGGATGTGTATTTCTTAATTTTAAAATGCTAAATCGGTTTCTTTCCTGATCAGACTCGTTAGCCAAATTGCGGAAGGTTCTTAACTCATATACAGTTTTATTTTTCTAATTTTTCCTCGTCCTTCAATAACATTATATTTTTTCAATTGAATACGTTTTAAGTCGCTCATTCCCCCAAGTTTTTTATAACATATTTCCAAAGATTTGACATCGTTCAAGTCCCAATCTTTTTCCAGCAATAAAACACCATCCCATGTGTCTTATAAATAGTTTGATACTCTACCTTTTGTGAATGTGCAATGACGCGGAAACACAATTATCAGTCTTCGCGGCGGTCGGCTGAATACTACTAAATAATTAAGAAATCGCCCGCGGATATAGTGCGTCTACGCCCATTTGTTGTATGGATTACATATTTTGAATTGAAGCGCTTTTTTTCGCGACAATTTTGTAGCAATTTACGGTTTTACAATCAGTAGCGGGGAAACCTGGGAAAGTTTTAATATAGGCCCTAACTTGTCCAAAGAAAT
This sequence comes from Hyles euphorbiae, assembly GCA_023078785.2. Classification (NCBI taxonomy): domain Eukaryota; kingdom Metazoa; phylum Arthropoda; class Insecta; order Lepidoptera; family Sphingidae; genus Hyles; species Hyles euphorbiae. Next base: position 7,838,261 of record CM041042.1, read on the forward strand.
TTTCTATAGGATTTGTATTAAAATATCTGGGTGTAATGATTTTCATGTTATTTGATTTGAAATACTACCACAACCTCATATAACCTTTTTAATGTAATAGTATTTTTTCCAGAGCGTACTGACTTTTATTTTCCTTTGTTAATAAATTTCATAATTTCAATGCTTCGGGCCAAAATGTATTATTGTTTTCTTTTGTCAGTTACTGCTTTGCGAATTCTTTTTCCCTACTCTTTTGACTGTTAGTGGTGGCCCCATTGACACTGAAACAATTACTCTAAGGCCACAGTTACAGCAGTGTTTGTAACACATGTCTAATTAAGCTATGAGTCTTTGGTACTTGAAATAAAGATTATATTATATTATATATTATTACTAGCGGCCCGGTACGTGCTTCGCTACGTATAAAGTGAAATAAAATAAACAAATCGGAACATCAAATTCATTTATTTAATCAAAAAAATATTTTATTTAAAATCGAAATCAATTGCTAGCTATTTACAACACACTTAATCCAAAACATTTGGATAAACAATATTTTTTGTTTTTCCATTTTGAGCATAAATAAACAAACGGCTGGGGGTACCGACTCTGGAACAGGCAACATATAACTGGCCATGTGAAAAACAATGTTCCTCCAAATTCACACCACAAACGTGAAGTGTTTGACCTTGGGCCTTGTTGATGGACATCGCAAATGATAAACGCACAGGATATTGTAAACGTTTGAACTCAAAAGGCATATCAGTTGGAATCATAGGTATACGCGGTATCAAAACAACTTCTCCTTTTGATTTACCAGTTAAGATCGTAGCTTCAATCAAATTTGGCAATAACTTTTTCACTGCCAATCTGGTTCCGTTACACAGTTTTGGTGGATTAATATTTCGCAATAATATAATCGAAGAACCAACTTTCAGATTCAAGCAATGCGGTGGCATACCAGCCGGCTCCAATGAATTTAAAAATTCAATTGGATAATTCATTGCCTCATCTTGATTCATAACACTGTCAATTGATTTATATTTCGTGACTACGCCTGGCAGTTTCGCTTGAATTTGAAAATTAATTGCATTGACATGAATGTTTTTCGGTGCTAAAATGGCGCGTTCTGTCAACCAATCATGATTTCTGTAATTCTGAACAATATTCGGAAAAACACATTCAATCAATTCATCTATCGATTGCGCAATTGTACAAAAATTGTTCGGTACAGCGATCAATCCGTTGGTTCTGTCGATTTGTATTTTGCCGTCACCAATTTCTAACAATTGTTTTGAGAACTCATGGGCAGCTGGATCATTTTGTAGGTGAACACGCATATTAATGTTTAGTGTCAATTTTTGTAGATATCTCCAAAGAACTGATGACTTCAAGCAGGCATTTATTTCATCAGCAGGAGTTGATCGAGGAATGACAGGCAATGTTTGACGAAAATCCCCTGAAAGTAATATCAAAGCACCACCAAAAAGCTGTTGATTACCACGTAAATCTTGCATTGTTCGATTGAATGCTTCTAGTGATTTTTTATTCGCCATTGTACACTCATCCCATAAAATAATTGACGTTAATCGCAGAACTTTTGCCATAGCAGAATTTCTCGATATATTGCAAGTTGGAGTTTCAATCACCTGTACATTCAATGGCAATTTTAATGCAGAGTGTGCGGTCCGACCACCTTCTAATAATGTAGCAGCAATTCCCGAAGATGCAAGTGCTAGTGCAATTTTCTGATCTGATCGAATAGTCGCTAAAATCAATGATATAACGAACGTTTTACCTGTGCCACCAGGTGCATCCAAAAAATATAATCCACCTGCATTATTGGAAACGGCTTGCATGATTGTATCATATACATGTTTTTGCTGAATATTTAATTTGGTTATATTCGATTGTACAAATAAACGCAAATCATTACAGTTGAATTCCTGCTCACGTTGCAATTCACGATCAAACAAATCATGCATGGGACGATTTGGTGCGGTCATACCCAATTGTACTAATGCTTTATTTGCAATCGTTAGACATATATCTTCAATTATTATCAAAGCTTCGTTGCACATTTCCAAGGTAATCAACAAATCAGGATTTCTTGCATGATGACGCATACGAATTAAAATATCTTCTGCCATATAATTTTTATATTTGTTCCATAATTCAAGTGGATTTGATGGCATACATGTCGATAATATAATGGCAAATAGCATTCGTATTTGTTGTGGATGAGCTGACGTAGATGCATCATTAAGTGTTGAATCCCAATGTGCATCATCCTCCAACAAATGCAAGAGTTGACATGCTTCACGATATGTTTGACACAAATGACCGTCGACTGTTCTTAATTCTTGAAATGATTTTGGGCCATTGACGTTAACTAATAGCAATTGCAAATAAAAACACTCAGCATTGTTTGGATGTACTGTATACATTCTCCCAATTGCATCTGTTTTGAAAATGCCTGAATGCCCATCGACTGCTGTTCCTTGTTTACGTCTTTGAAATTTTTTTGAAGACACATTCCATGTATAGTACTAAGGCACTTCGGAATATAACAAATTTCTAGCAAATGTATCAGTTTCGCATAATTTGAAAAAAGCTGTCAACGTAGTCGCTGGTGGGTGTGCTGCTCTTTCCAATGCATTTGCTTCATTAAAATAAATACGTTGGCCATTCTCAAGATGCACAGCTAAGTGAACAACCACAGGATGTCTTTCGTGCATTGGAAACGACAGAATCCTCCAGACAGCTTCATTACTACTAATATAGCGCCCCAGTTGATACTGAGTAATTTCATCATTTCTATTATCACCAGCTACACCGAAAACAGCCATATCGCTCCCTTTATTTACATACTTGCAAATATATTTAATGGATTTGACTGAATTACAATACTCCACATTTATATGAGCCTTGAATATTTTCGATAATAATGGACAATACGGAACCACCCAACGATTATCAACTTCAACGTCCTGGTTACGCATTCTAATGGTTGCCGTTTTGCCATTATCATTAGGTGATCTACGTCTATACAACGGATATCCGTCATTGCCCGTTATTGTGTCTGAAGTCAATTGTCTTGGGTATCGTTTCGAACACTTTCCATCAATCATACATGGCGAATTCATATTTAGTTCACCGCACGGACCATGTATCATGTTTTTAACGACAACATCAAATAACTCAGGATCAACAGTTTGATCAGGAATTTCACCTGATATAACGTTATCGATTTGATCCGGAGTTATTTTATTTACCAGCCAAATTAATATATGTGCGTGCGGCAATCCCCTTTTTTGCCATTCGATGGAGTACATATGGCAACGCACCTCTCCAAATACACGTAATTTCACAATTAAATCCATAAGTGCTTTCAATTTTCGCCGAAAAACACGTGCTGTAATGTCATGACGATCAGTTGTCGACTGGCCTTCAAATAAATTGTTCTTGATGTCATCCCACTGCGGATTACATGTAAATGTAATGAACAGATCCGGTCGACCGTATTTTCGTACATAAGACATTGCGTCTTGTGCATATTCGTTCATATGCCGTGGGCTACCAATATACGAAGATGGCAATATAGTTAAACGTCCGATGTCATTAACATTAGCATCATTCGCTATCGCATCTTGCAAATGAATATATTCTTCGGATCTTAATTTTGCTTGGTTGAAACGAATAAAATTAAGACGTTCAGTCTCTATTTTGGCATACATATCAACGATGTACTGATGATATAGTTTACCACATTTTAAGATATAATTTTGTTCTTGTGGACGAATCATCAATCGATACGAATAAAAATTCATGGCACTAACTTTTTTCTGTATATGTAGACCTGAAAATAATTACAAAATGTGACTTTAGAAAGTTGTAGAAATGAAATGTCAACACACTAAAAATAGGTCAATTATTTACCTGTTCGTGGATCAATCATTGGTATATTGATATGGTAACCATCGTCACCTTTCCAATGCAATATTGGGTACTGTAATGCATCGTAACTACGATGAAGTTCCGAAACACGTTGCAATTGCTCATTTCTACGATGAAGTACAATATCACGGGATTGAAACTGATCACCAAGAATTACAATTGCAACCTCATCAATTGTTGGTGCATTAAATCGCCTTGCATGCTCTCCAAAAGGTGTTCTATCAGCTCTTATTACGATTTTGTGATTATCAGTTGGCATACGATCGAGAGCAATTTTAAACAATTGAACTAATGCGTTATGCTGATGGAAAAACCTTTGTAGCTCACGAATAATTTCTCGTCTTGTATTCGAAACAATTGCACAACGTTGATCCAATTCACGATTTTCATCACCAATAAAATAAATTTGCAAAAATTGATGATCAGCGTCGGGGTATGGCAATAACGAACCAGCTTGATGATAAATCTGGCCCTGAATCTGTAACATGTATACAATTTTAGGTAAATCTTATATCAGTTTTTTTTTAAATATACTTTATGCTTCAGATTGATACAAACATGGAATAATCCTGTTGAAGTATTTACCTTAAACGTCGGCATAAAATTATCTCTAATAATTTTAGTTGCACCAAAAGAAGTCATTTGAAATGCCGAATTGTATTGTTGAATATGACTCAGAAAGTGCTTCGACGCTTGCAATGACCCAAAAATAAATGAATACAATGGTTCGGGTGGAGTTTCTAATGCTGGCAATCTCACTTTGCCATTAGCACAACACATGCCGGGCGTTTCACCTGGAAAGTTAGCCGCATCACAATGTGGACATATTGCGTCCATCATTCCAATGTATCCATACATACTATAATCAATCTGACTGTTGTAATTAAAAGCAGCACGCATCATTTCAGCCAAAACAGCACGACGTATTCGTGATGGCCGTGCAAGATTCAGTACAGGTACTGGGTTAACAAATCCATTGCGTGCATTACGTTCACGCTGCGATGCATTAGCTTGTGCGCGTTCATCTGCAGTCTGTGATCGTCTTAGTAATGCCACATCATTTGCATTACGCGTTCGCCGACCTATATTTGCTCGTCTGGCTGGTGGCATTTTTCCCGTATGCACATATGTTTTCGCTTAAAAATCGAAAAAAAAAATTAGAAAAAAAAAAAAACAAATTCCCAAGAAGCTGTCGCATATGATGCCATGTGAAATCATATACGGCAACTTAGAAAAGTACACATAAATTCAGGACTCACCGTTTGTATGAATGCACTGCAAATGCAATTATGTGAAAAGAAATTTATCGCTGATAATATGCTTTAATCAAACCACGTCCAAAATGAACTGAATGACATAACAACGTGCTTGTCCTGTCAACAAAACTTCAAAAAAGTTTCTGTGAAAAAAGTTTCTATTGAATTCATTTATGACAAAAAATGTGACAAATGAGGAACCGCTCGACTAAAATAATAAACACAAAGAAATTTATCGCTGATAATATGCTTTAATCGAACCACGTCCAAAATGAACTGACGGCATGAATGACATAACAACGTGCTTGTCCTGTCAACAAAACTTCAAAAAAGTTTCTGTGAAAAAAGTTTCTATTGAATTCATTTATTACAAAAAATGTGACAAATGAGGAACCGCTCGACCGATTTTATGCAAACTTCACATAAACCATCTACTAAATATGCCGACCAAATCCTAAGCATTTGGTTTGGATAGGTGAGCCCGTTCTTGAGTTATGGAATTACAACGAAAAGTGGCATTGATTTTTATATATATAGATAAATAATCGTCAATCTACTTATGTTGCTGTTTTGTTTAATTGAATAAGTTTTCATTTCACGTTTCTATTGCCTCTATAAATTAAGTTGGGCATAAGTTGGAATAGATTGAGGTAAAGGTTCGAAATCTGTTATCTTAATTATAAATTATAAGAAATTTTGTTTTGAAAGAAATGAAGGTATTTTTTTAGCTTTTTAAGTATAACATATTTGTCTTTTAATTTATGTAAAAGACGTGTTTCCATATGAAGACAATCTGTCTCATAAATGTTAACAATATCTTGTCACTTTGACAATTTGCTACCAGGGTTATATTTTTGTTTAGGGAATTGTTTCTTAGCCTTTTAATGAGCTGTGGCAGGTCAAACATAATATTTTAACTTTTACGACCAATTTTATGGTTCCATCTGGATAAAAACATAAGTTACTCTGATCAACCAAATATCTCTTTGTATCTTCTTTAAAAAGCCTTCTTGTAGATTGGAAGATTGTGCTATGATCGCCTATTAGAGCGACTGAATAAATTCCCGATTCCTAAATTGAGCTTGTTATTTGCTCTAAAATTATTTTGGGCTTATGAGCAGGTGTCGCTCCTTGGCAAAAATAAAAACATATTGGCTGTTGCTACTTGAATACTGCTCCCCTTCATAGAAAAACGAGTGCGTGATTTGCAAAATCACATTTTTTTCATTTAACTCCACAAATCCTTGGGTACACTTTGTATTTGTCGAAGTTTAAACTTGTAGCCAAAGAAATTTCATCAAATGTTTTTTTGTACACTTCAACCTGATAAAGCAAATACTATAAACATATAATAATAATAATGGAAGTTGCTAAAATATATGTCGACTTTTATAATATGACATTAGATGAAATAGTAAAAACCAAAATATGCTTAGGATTGAAATTATACAAGTATATTTTGAACATCAATTACCAGACAATGCGACACAAATATTTATTTCGGGTCTGGGTGTTTGTGACACAAAAAGTCTCTCGTAGTTCCTGAAACCCACTACCAAGTCTTGATCTTAGTGTAGAGGCAGGATTGAGTATATGACTATTGGGTGTTATTTATTTTTATTGATCGTACCTACCTCTTCTTTTATAAATGATGAAGATTAATTCCGAGTTTTAAAATTAGTTTTGCTATTATTGCATTTAATGTTGATTTTAATTGTATAATAAACATTTTTTTGTAAAAATCGATAGCACTTTGGACTTTGTTTCATAATCTACAGTGCAATAACTTTTTCTTTGGTGGTAAAGCGTCTTGCATTCTCAGTATATATTCAGAGTGCATAGGTGAGGATGACCGCTGGCGCAGGCGCGCGTGTCTTGGCGTCTTTACGTTCACAGTGGCAGAGCGACTGACAGTCTGAACGCACGTACTTGTTCTAAAACTTTCGCACTACCTACATACATCAAGACGTGGATGAAGATTTGGTTTTCTTAAGGGAAAAATCATTTTTACAATTGAAAGTAAAGTATATGAAGCTCGCTATACATGAAATAAATAAGGCGCGATACAGTTTCTCTGCCACCTCCATTAATAATTATAAAATTCTATTCTTGATACGTAATTTTTGTAATGGTGGAGAAGCTTTCATTTGGGGAATGAGACTTTTAAAAAAGTAATAATCTTCATATTTCTCGTCATCATTTGAGGATAAAGGTGTTTGCCAAAGTTTCTTTTCAAGTATTTATTTTAATTTTAGATTTCATTAAATTGCTCCCTGTTGTCAGAATCGCATTTAAGCTTTCTTCTTCCTGAGCTTGATTGAAATGCTGTATCTACATCAAACATCAAAAGTGTCGTCTGCTTTATTATCAGTTGAATAATTGATAACCTCGTAAATGGCATCTAAATTTCCAGATGATTCTTCACGCGTTAAATCACCTTTTTATAAATGATATTTGTTGATAATAGGGCTGAGTGGACTGTAGGTTATTCCCAGGATCACCGGTACGCGCCTGTGGAAATCGTTTTTATTCTTTACGAAAATGATCCCTTAAGATTTTCCATTTTTCCGCAGATGCCTATCTGAAAATAAAATTTACTTGTTATACATGAGATTTATTTTTTGTTGTTGCAGATTTTTATTTGCAGGGATATTATTCACAGCAATGCCACACTGCTTCAGAATGGGCATTAGTACCATTTCAACGTTAATCCGAGAGACATAACTTGAATAAAAAAGAAACTTAATGAAAGTGTCATATAAATCGGCATGTAAACAAAGAATAAGCAATAAAAAGAACTGAATTTATGTATAAATTGTATATAATAAAAAAAAATGAATATTTATATTTCAGAGTATCATATACTTGTTTTTGGTAAAGTATTTCTAATGCGATATTAGTCAACAACACAATATAAAACTAAGAGGCAGAATAAAAATATTTAAACCTATTAATATCTTATTACAAACCTAGTGAACTAAACTAAATTGTATCTTTGTTTTGTCCATGGCTAGATATACTATGAATTGTTCTTTAATTCCGTTAAATTAGTTTTTATTCTATTAAAAAAATCCTTTTTTTCTTCAGCTTCTTTTCTTAAACCAACTAAGTTCTCGTTGATGTTTTAAAATATGTTATTTGTACTTAAAATACTTTTAACTTAAAAATAATATATTTAAAAATATTACCCATTATAACAGTTTGTAACAATTCGCGGTTTTACGATCAGTCGCGGTAAAAAACCTGGAAATTTTATTATAGGCCCTAATTTGTCCGAAGAAATTTTCTATAGTATTTGTATTAAAATACCTGGGTGAAATGATATTCATGTAATTTGATTTGAAATACTGCTACAACCTCATGTAACCTTTTTTATGTAATAGACTCTTTTACCAGAACGTACTGATTTTTTTCCTTTGTTGTCAATAAATTTAATAATTTCAATGCTTTGGGCCAAAATTAATGAAGTTTTGTTTTGTCGGTTACTGCTATGCGTCATTTTTTTCCCCTACTCTCTAAACTGTTAGTGGTGGCTCCATTGACACTGTCAAACTATTTCTCTTAGAAGGCCACAGATGCAGCAGTGTTTTAATTTAACATATTGCTGACTAATCGGCCATCTACATTATGTTCTTGTTTTATTTAAATGAATAAGATTTCATTTCACATTTCTATTGTCTGTATAAATTAAGTTTGGCCTTATATACCAAGTCGAAATAGATGAGCAGAGAATATAAGTATTTGTGTAAATGTATAAAATACTTATAAAAATTTGCCTGGCATACGCGCCACAAAAGATGAGACTTGAAGGACCTGCGCAGGTACAGTCTCGTACCAAACAGTTACCCAGAATGTATTCGTATACCTGATTTTTTGACAACATGTCAGTGTAAGTAAGTAGAAGATGTAAGTATGTAGGCCTGGGTAGGTACCACCGCAAACTCTATTTCTCCCGCCAGACAGCAGTGTATATGCACTGTTGTGATCCGGTTTGAAGGACATAATAGCCACAGTAATTACTGGATATATCGAGATGTCAAGCATTGCCAATAAAAGCTCAAATTCTTAAAAATGTTTTTTTTTTTATTGCAATGACGAGACGAGCAAGCCGTTCGCCTGATGGTAAGCGATACGACCGCTCATAAACAGTAGCAACATTCCACTGCGCTCGCCATCCTGAGACATAAGTTGTTAAGTCTCAATATGTCCAGTAGTTACTCTGGCTACAACGTTCTTCAATCCGAAACACAACCGTGCATTTACGCAGTGTTGTTTCACGGGAGAAATAGACATTGCGGTGGTACCTACCCAGATGGCCTCTCACATATGAGAGACCTACCACCAGTTTTTATAATAAAGTTAAAAATAAAAATAACAGATTATCCTCTTCACTTTCACTATCAATAAATGATACACCAGCAGGACGATCGTTCGAGACGCGGCTACAAGCAGGTACATTAATTCTTGAAATAACACTACTTGGTCCAGGAGTGGACAGATCATCGTTCCCGTTAGATGACGACGAGGAACTACCTGAGTCGCCTGAATCGCTGTCTGACGAATCTTCTACCCTGATAATTAACTCAGTATCGGGCAAATTGTCTATTATTTTACCACTTTCTATGTAAAAGTTTTCAATATTTTTTTTTGGTTTCTCACATTGAGCTTTCCATTGATTAGGTCCCATTTGGTTTACCTTTTCTGTTATTAACTTTATCACATTATTAACGTTCCACTGCACATTCTTGCTACTCACATAACCTTTTACTGAAGCCCAAGCCATCTCGATGGGACTTAAATCAGGGTGGTATGGGGGTAATCGCAAAACATCACGCGGTGTTCGGATAGTATTTTGTCAATACTGAATGTTTTATGTTGATCTTTATGTATTTTTATCAATTTGTATAATTGTGGTTTAAGCATGTCTGGAGTGTAAGGAATTCCTTTTTGGGTTAACCATGACATCACATCAGCATTCTTGGTGTTTGAGCTTGTGGAAAATTCATACTCCTTATTGTGATACGAAGCACTTTCAATAACCACGACGGCATTTGGCGGAAGATTTGGAATTAGCTAGGTTCGAAACCATTTTTGATCATTTTCAAAATTCATGTCATCGTGGTAGTCACCCGATTTTGACCAAGATTTAAAAGTAAGTAATGCGTTTGGTATGAAGTCACTCTCGGAACCAGCGTGTACAATAACCACGCGCTGACCTTTGGATATTGGTTTTTTGACCCCTTGAACTGAAATGATTTGGAGGTAGTATGCGTGGAAATCACGTAAGACTCGTCAGTGTATACAATACAGCGGCTTTCCTGGCGATATTTTCTGACTTTTTGCAGATATTCTATTCTTTTCAGTCTAATATTAATTTTTTCAATAAGAATTTTGCGATTATTTGCCATCGTCTTCCACCGAAAACCAAGGTTTTTCAAAATACGGCGTAAATTTGTTTTAGAGCCTCGAAAGCCAACTTGCCACTTTGCTAAAACTTTATTAACCCTAGAAAGATATTGGAGGTGCGGATGATCAATAATAATTCGATAAATATAATAAGGGGAATGTATAGCGGGTTGCACGGCACACTCGGAGGGCGGGATGAACTGCCTTAGGAAAAAATGGTTCACTAGACAGTTCTACAAGGAATGGATGCACATACCTTGTAGCGTCAGCGGCGGTGTTGTAGTTGGCGACTCGTCTGCTGCTTGGCGGAAATACACTGAATAGTTACAAGCACCAATAATACGACGAGACACTGATAGTCACTTAATAACACATTAATATGCGGAGCGGTACATTAATTAGCTTCTCACTCCGAAGGCGCGCGCGTGTTAGAATACTGTCACAAAATACCGCAACAATTTTTATAAATTTTATTAAAACTACCCATCGTATGATTCACAAGTAGTGGGGAATCGGTAATATAAAGCGTTGTCTCACTTGGATCGTCACTTTTCGAGTGACAACGACAGAGGAAGGACCTTATCCTCGCCGGTAGCAACCAGGATTGGCAAGTTAAGTTATTAATATGATGTTTTGTTGCTCATTGCTCAGAATATTTGAATATTATTCTGTAACATTGTAATTAACGATTGTCGTTGGATTAAACCATATTATTATAAATAGAAACATAAATAACATTTAATATAATTGATAATTTTGTAACATTATAATAATTATTAACCATTACGTTAAGTGATGGTGACGTGGTGACAGCCCATATACGTCCCACTGCAGGGCACGGGCCTACTCTACAATCGAGAATACGATAGAGAGTGGTTACGTTGGTGCGTTAAGTGATAAATATGGGTACGTTAAGTGATAAATATTAAAAATTATATGGTTAAAAAATATAATTATAGATAAATCCATTGAAATATACATGTTTATATTATTTTATATACCTTTTCCCACAAAAATTCTAACACGCGCAAGAAGAAAGTATTTTTTTGGCGCCCTCGAGCGGCTGTTTGCGGAAATGATATTTTGCTTGCGATCCAGGTTAGCGCGGGTGGCGACGCGTTCTCCCTCACACCTTGCTGTTGCGGTAGTGCGGGAAAGGGATGCGGGAAGGAAAGCATGCCGTGCAACTTAACATGCATTTCATTTGATTTAGAAAAATGACAGCGGAAGTTGTAACATAAATAAAATTACTTATTTTTGCGGTAAATAATAAAAAGTCTTTGTTGAGTAATTATGTTAATCTTAAATTTAAAATCACATTTTTTTACTTAATATTAAAGAATAAGGACTAATTAACAGCTTTATATAAAAAACAGTAAGTTTTAAGTTAAAATCACATTTAGATACAGCCTTTACATATATCAGTTTTGTGTTCACCACAAATGCTTTGATTACATTTAGAACATGTCATTTTCGCCATCCTTATTTTTGACGGACAATACGCACAATATCTCTTCTTTTTAATTACTGGTTCTTCGTTATTATCTAAATTATTAGTTGTTGGTAGCAACTCTTGGATATTTACACGGACATGTCTTAAGAGTAGGAGCTTCTAACCTTTTCTCCATCCAAGGTGATGTAAGTTCTGTGCTCAGCTTTTTCATGTAATTTCTGCGACTTAGAGGCTTATCATTGTTAGTTATCATATTATGACAGTTCACAAACGATATATTCATCATACCATAAAAACTGCCATAGGCCACTTGTTGGTCTTTCTTGAACATGACATAGACGAGCACATTTGGTCAAAAGTGTCAACTCCACCTTTTGTCTGGTGTAGTACATGATCATCTCAGGTTTGCCTGTACTTTGATTGATCCTATCTGTTTCGTCGCAAGATGATAATAAATATACCATTTTTGATGGTTTTGGTTTGTAGGACACAAGAGTTAACGGCCCATCATAGCAAAACATCGAAGATCCTACTGGTGGCGAACGAGTATTCTTTAGTACTTCTGGAATCTCTCTTTTATTGGATCTTATGGTACCTACTAATGTCATTTTGTAGGGTTCCTGAAGTAAGCTCTTTGCCAACGGAACAGACGTGAACCAGTTGTCACAACGTCACATTTCTACAAGATCCATGTACAGTCCTTGACAGCTCTTTTACATAGTACTCGCCTTGAGGTAAACCGTTCGTGTTGGTGGCCTTTCCGATATATGTCATGGCATTTATCATATATTTTGTGCCACTATCACAAATCATTGGTATTTTTATGCCATATTTACTCGGTTTATTTGGGATATACATTCTGAAAGGATAGCGTCCTCTAAATGCGAGCAGTTGTTCGTCAATAGTCAAGTGCGGCCCTGGAATGTAATTATTTTTACATTGACTAATTAGTAGATCCCAAACCTTTCTCACAGGTATAAATGTTTTCAACGCTGGATTCAATGTCTTGTCATCCATCCGTAAACATCTAAACAAATAGTCAAATCTCTCACGGCTCATTACAGAGACATAACGCGTTCCTGAAAACGTACTATCAAAGGGTCTTCAATCGATAGGTGGTTATCTTTCATTGCTGAGGACAACACCAAAATACCGAACCAGTCTCTTATTTCAATATCAACTGTATCTCTAACAGCCGCTGCCAATAAACAAACCCAATCCAAAATTTGCCGTTTTAGATTGACAGCTCAATCGTTTTTCTGATACTATATTGCCAATAATCAATCTCAGTAGTGAATAAACTATGGCAACATGACAGGAGACCAATCGAAAAGTAGAAAACAATTGACAACAAAACAGATTGACTTCAATCTAATTTTTTCGATTGATTATTGGCATCGGCCGTAAATGTGGCACTAAATGAGTAGGTTTAATTCTGATTTTCAGCAAAGAGTCGAAATTTCGCTTCTTTGTCAGTGCGTTTTCGAGATATTTCAGCATTGGTCCATTGCACTATTTCATTTATAATCTCGTCAGTTATAAATAATTGAAAGCATAAAGCAGGCTCATATAATTTTTTACACATGCGAGTAGGCCCTCTAGATGTCCGTACTATGTTTATATTTGCAGTTCTTCCTCTTTTGACAGCCTCCGTGGCGCAGTTGGTTAGACGCCGCCTGTGAAACGAGAGGCCGCGGGTTCGATCCCCGCACCGAGAGAAATGTTTGTGCGGCCCACAAATATTTCTTCCGGGTCTGGGTGTTTGTGAGACCGAAAAGTCTCTCGTAGTTCCTGATACCCACGACACAAGACTCGATCTTAGTGTGGGGTCAGGACTATGTATGTGACTGTTGGGTGTTATTATTTATTATTATTTATTATTTTGACCTTTAATAGTAGACCAGCAATGTTTGTTTTTTCCGCGCAGTATACGTTGAGTTGGAATAATAATGCGCGAGTCCAAATTTGAAGTTGAATCTTGGTTTGGTAAATATGACGGAGATGATGGTACTTGTAATTCCTCCGATGTTGAGTCTATTACTTTAGTAGTAACTTCGTCAACCAATTCGCCTTCGGTGTCACTCTGCACGTCATCTTGATTCAAGTCATCCTCCACTTCACTGTCACTCTCTGAAGGAATCTCATATTCACTGTTCTCCAATATTTTTTTCAATTTGGTTATTATCAAGGGCGCCGCGTCCAGCCATTGCAATAGATTACCAAAATCACCTAAAATGTAAAAACAAAAAAAAAAACGATAAATAAAACAAACTATTACTACAAGGAACGACGTTCAAAAGTTACACAAAGGATAATCATACGTCTGTCGAACATAGTAGATTGGAAGATTGTGCCTTGATCGCCTATTAGAGCGATAACGAGCAGGTGTCGATCCTTGGCAAAAATATAAACATATTAGCTGTCGCCACTTGAATACTGCTCCCCTTAATAGAAAAACAAGAGCATGATTTGTAAAGTCGGACTTTTTTCATTTAACTCCACATATCCTTGGATACACTTTGTATTTGTCGAATTTTAAACCTGTAGCTAAGGAAATTTCATGAAATGTGATGGAACACATTTTTTTGTATACTTCAACCTAATAAAGCAAATATTATAAACTTATAATAATAGTGGAAGTTTCTAAAATATATGACGACTTTTATAATATTAAATTATATGAAATGGTAAAAACTAAAATATTCTTAGGATTGAAATTATACAATAACCTGACAACAAGACACAAATATTTCTTTCGGGTTTGGGTATTTGAGACCAAAAAGTCTCTCGTAGTAGACATCCACGACCAAGGCTTGATCTTAGTGTAGGGTCAGGACTAAGTATGTGACTATTGGGTGATATTTATTTTAATTGGTAGTACCTACCTCTTTTTTTATAAATGTACCGACTGAGGATTAATTCCGAGTTTTAAAATTAGTTTTGTTATTATTGCATTTAATGTTGATTTTAATGGTATAATAAATATTTTTTTGTAAAAATCGATAGCACTCGGGACTTTGTTTCATAATCTACAGTGCAATAACTTTTTCTTCGGTGGTAAAGCGTCTTGCATTCTCAGTATGTATTCAGAGTGCATAGGTGAGGATGACCGCTGGCGCAGGCGCGCGTGTTTGGCGTCTTTACGTTCACAGTGGCAGAGCGACTGACAGACTGAACGCACGCACGTGTTCTAAAACTTTCGCACTACCTACATACATCAAGACGTGGATGAAGATTTGGTTTTCTTAAGGGAAAAATCATTTTTACAATTAAAAGTAAAGTATATGAAGCTCGCTATACATGAAATAAATAAGGCGCGATACAGTTTCTCTGCCACCTCCATTAATAATTGTAGAATTCTATTCTTGACAATTTTTAATTTTTGTAATGGTGGAGAAGCTTTCATTTGGGGAATGCGACTTTTAAAAAAGTAATAATTATCATATTTCTCGTCATCATTTGAGGATTAAGGTGTTTGCCAAAGTTTCTTTTCAGGTAATTATTTATTTTTGTTCTAGAATTCATTAAATATATTATTTTTACTTAAAATAATATATTAAAATTATTACCCATTATAAAATTTTCTAACATTTCGCGGTTTTACAATCAGTCGCGGGAAAAATCCTGGAAATTTTATTATAGGCCCTAACTTGCCCGAAGAAATTTTCTATAGGATTTATATTAAAATACCCGAGTGTAATGATATTCATGTCATTTGATTTGAAATACTGCTACCAGGCGCTGACCTTTGGATATTGTTTTTTTGAGCCCTTGAACCGAATCATCAGACCATGATTTGGAGGTAGTATGCGTGGAATGCACGTAAGACTCGTCAGTGTATACAATACAGCGGCTTTCTTGGCGATATTTTCTGACTTTTTGCAGATATTCTATTCTTTTCAGTCTAATATTCATTTTTCCAATAAGAATTTTGCGATTATTTGCCATCCTCTTCCACCGAAAACCAAGGTTTTACAAAATACGGCGTAAACTTGTTTTAGAACCTCGAAAACCAATATCTTATAAAAATTCGCGGTTTTACTATCAGTCGCGGGAAAAAAACCTGGAAATGTTATTATAGGCCCTAACTTGTCCGAAGAAATTTTCTGTAAGATTTGTATTAATATATCTGGATGTAATGATATTCATGTTATTTGATTTGAAATACTGCCACAACCTCATGTAACCTTTTTAATGTAATAGTATTTTCTCCAGAGCGTACTGACTTTATTTCCTTTGTTGTCAATCAATTTCATAATTTCAATGCTTCGGGCCAAAATTAATGAAGTTTTGTATTGTCAGTTACTGTTTTGTGTAATTTTTTTCCCCTACTCTTTTGACTGATAGTGGTGACCCCATTGACACTGTCAAATAATTTCTCTAAGAAGGCCGCTGTTCGTATGTATAGGTATTGATATTGAAACTAAATGAAGTGGACTGTAATATTTTACTGGTACTTATAATAATACAAAATATTTAGAATTGACGAACGTCGCGAGTGGGGTCGCTGCGCGGAGTGCCAAACCGCGTCGGCGGCGTCCGTCCGCTCGCGAACACTCGGGGTTCTTCGGCCGACGTCGCGTCGGTCGATGCGCATGCACCGACAGCCACCGTTGCAGCAGTGTTTTAACATATTGCTGACTAATCGACCATTTACGTGTTGCTGTTTTATTAAAATAAATAAACTTTTCATTTCACGTTTCTATTGCCTGTTTAAATTAAGTTTGGCGTTATATACCAAGTTGAAATAGATGGCCAACATAGACCAATTCGTAAAAAATAAATAAAACAACAAACATTACATACAGTTCATTTATTGAATCCAAAATTAATAACAAGAATTAATTCTTCAAAGGGATCTAAATTGTTTTTTCCACTTCTCGTCTCCTTAAATATTCATAAATTAAACCATTAATATTTATTCTATTGCTATAATTATTCGTATAAGATAATTGTTTAATGGCACGCAAACTTGTCTCAATTCTTTGATTGGGCGTGCTATTCTTAACTACAAATGGATTATCTGGTTCACTGTGGTTAACTTTATTATGGATAAAACCATGGTCCCCGAGACAATCACAGGCCCGCTGGTAGTACTGACTACATACTGATATATAGTGGTGTCCTCTGCCACGTTTTCTTATTAAGGGCACGAGAACATCAGCGGAGCGGACACTGTCTAGACAAACTTCTAAATAAAGATCCTCACTTCCGTCGTAGATCATCCCGAAGAACTCAGTGTCCTTTAATTTGACGTCCTTTGTTGTATTTTCTCTTCCCGAACTTGCTTTCATCAATTTGATTTATTTTACTGTGACCTCTAATCTTCCCAGTATTCATCAGACTTCCCAGTATGCCCTTGTGTATGAGTATCCTCAGACTGGCTATTTCTTTTGATTTCCTAGCGTCTGGTTTTGTAAATTGTGTGCCATAGGACATGGTTGGCGGTGTTAACAGATGACACTTTACTAGTGGTAGGTCTCTCATATGTGAGAGGCTGCCTGGGTGGGTACAACAGCAATGTCTATTTCTCCCGTCAAACAGCAGTTCAAATGCACTGTTGTGTTTCGGATTGAAGGACATTGTAGCCAGAGTAACTACTGGACATATTGAGACTTAACATCTTATTTCTCAGGATGGCGAGCGCAGTGGAATGCCAAGCATTGCTTTGTAACTCAAGGTGTTGTTTGGTGCTGCTACTGTTCATGAGCGGTCGTATCGCTTACCATCAGGAGAACGGCATACTCGTCTCGCCATTCACTACAATAAAAAAAAAACACTGTTTTTATGATAATAAATTATCAATATTTTTATTGTACCCTCGATCTGCTATGACAATATTTACTAGGTTAAGTATCCCAAAAAATCACTTTGTGCGACTAGCAGGGTGTCACTAATTCTACCACCATGTACCGGTGATCTGTAGTTAATTAGACTATCTGGTGTGCTCGAAATTAAATATTTGATTGTATTTGCCTTTTTATATTCTGATCATGACAGTGCTTGGTTTACAGTTTTGTCGGTTTTGCAATTTCTATTTCAAAACAATCAGTAATATTGGTTACTTTATTATAGTGATGCCTAAATGCAATAGGAGGTTCAACTAAATTAATCTTTTGTCTGATTTTTTAATGAAAGGTTTAAGATAAAATGCTATTAATTAATTTAATTGCATGTGAGGTAGAAATAGCCACCAACCAGCCCTTCTATTGCAGCACAGATTATTAACGCAATGTTCGTTCTGGCTTTAGTCGTACAGGGTGGAAAATGTATTGTTCAAATGAGCAATTATTTGTTGCACTTTAAATAATTTTGCCTGGACACACGTTAGTTGCGAGATATTAATCCCAGGTTATGATTAAAATTGGTAGCATTTTAGTGAGTAATAAGAAGAAAACAATTAGGGGAAGGGGGGGCATAACGGGGGCGTTAAGGGAAATAAACGATTATGAAATAATCAAATATATTTATTAATTAAAACTAATCACAACCATTTAGTTAGATATTAGAGTATCGTTTGGCATAGAATTTGGTGATAAAACAATCAAGAATATTTTTAATTTTAATTTTACGAAACCCTATTAAAAACCCCATCATGCCACTGGGTCCGGGCAGTATGGGGTACCAACTCGGGGCAGTACGGGGTACATGGTTATTTTATCTCACAGAATGTGCAGATGTGAATTTCTTCTTCAGTCTCGTCATCAACACCTGCACAGGCTGTATGTGCCCAACATCCACAAACGTAAAAATGAACGTAAACGTAATAATGAACGACGCGCATACTCTGCGTACGGTAAAAACTTGTCAGGTGTAGAATTTACAACCTCATGTAAGATCTGCGCGTATTTCACCTTTGTGAACACAAGGCTTTGAATTCTCTCACAAAATCAGTTCACGAAGGATCATTCGCGTTCCAATCATTCAGCCAGACCTTTGCGTCACCCCTCAAACAATGCGCTACACGAGAAAAACACTCGAGATCCTCTCAATTATTCGCAAGGGTAGCCCTATCTACCTCACTGCACCAAACCTCAAAGTTATTTACTGATGGATCGAAATTTGACACATAATAATTGCTAGGCTTTGATTTTGTTATCATACCAATCGCATCAGCAAGCGTAGAAGTAACTTTTTTTCTTAATGCGGGTATATTACCGCGGTCGGACGTGGGTACATTTGAACCAGTTACCATGTTCGCCTCGATAGCTGTTCGCTGTGCGCTCGTCATAGCACTATCCTAAGGGGAGGATCGGGATTTTCTTCGGTGACGATGCGCAATCGAATGCTATTTGGATATTTCACAATAATAAATAACGCGAACACGCCGCATCACGACCTGATCGTTCATGAGATCTATCGCGTCGTGGAGATTCACAGCGACCACTACGTTCGACCCCGTTCCGAGGCGGTGTTTGAACTGACCGTTCACAGGAAGGACGTGGCATTTTACACAAAAATTAACGGATGTTTACTGTTCAATGCTTATTTGTGAGCGAAATCCTATCCCACTTCTGATTTTAGGAACCAGAAGTGATTGACAAATAAAATAAAAACAATTCAAATGACCAAAAACTGTTTGTTTTAAAAATAACTTTAATTCAAAGAGTAATTAACAAATAAATCAATTAAGACACCGACAATACAAAAATCCGTTAATATCACAACACAATAACAACTTCAAAATAGTTAACACTAGATTTATCAGCTATTGAAATATACCAATTTCTAACCAGTCAATGTGACTAGTGTATAAGGAAAAATGCTCAACGTTATTTCCAGTCTTTATTCACTTTTAGAAAATGGTAAAGATTCAAAAATATCAATTTTTATACATAAATAGATTTATGGACTTTGTCAACTAACAAAACATTTAAGTTTTTACAGTTTGTCGCTCCCAATTTCTACATGTATAGATTTTGCTATTGGTACACTTTCAGCATAGACTTCTTTCGCATTTATTGCAAATACTTACAGTCTTATTGTTATTGTAGTTATTGCTATTTGTAACCTTGCCATCTGTAATTAGTAAATCAGCCTTGTGTGGTTTTTGCCTGAAGTCGGATATTCTCAAGCAAGTTCTTCTGCTAATCGTAACAGAAAGTTTTTCCGTGAGATATTTTCTCCTGTTGTGTTTTTGTATCTATATACGTACCCACTGCAGAACACGGGCCTCGTATACAATAGAGAGTGGTTAGGCCATATAGCCCACCACGCTGGCCTAGAGCGGGTTGGCGGACTTTTACATACCATAGAATTTTAACTTCCAACGACACTCGGCCAAAGTCGTCGCGGAGCAGCGCCTGGTGTCAAACTAGGTGCAACTAGCAGGGTGTCACTAATTCTTCCATGTGCCGGTGATCTCTAGTTAATTAGACTATCTGGTGTGCTCGAAATTAAATATTTGATTGTATTTGCCTTTTTATATTCTGATCATGACAGTGCCTGGTGTACAGTTTTGTTGGTTTTTCAATTTCTATTTCAAAACAATCATTAATATTGGTTACTTTATTATAGTGATGCCTAAATGCAATAGGTAGGTTCAACTAAATTAATGTTTTGTTTGATTTAATAATGAAAGGTTTAAGGTAAAATGCTAGTATTGGAATGTTATTAAGAATTTTTTTTATTACATGTGAGGTAGTAACAGCCACCAACCAGCCCTTCTATTATTAACGCAATGTTCGTTCTGGCTTAAGTCGTACCGGGTGGAAAATGTATTGTTCAAGTGATCAATTATTGGTTGCACTTTAAATAATTTTGCCTGGACACACGTTAGTTGCGAGATATTCATCCCAGGTTATGAATAAAATTAGTAGCGTTTTAGTGAGTAAAAAGAAGAAAACAATTATAAGACATATGAAGAGAGAAGCTAGGTGTTGAGAAAATATCTATGCTATTTCCCCAATACTCTTCTATACTGAATTTTACTTTTACACCTATTGCAATTGTAATAGCGAAATATACGTACACTTCATCGCTATCAATCTCTTTCCATTGGGTGACCCTACTCTGTGGGCAAACCCCCTGTTGTTAGAGATGATTGGTAATTTGCTGGACATACAATACATACTGTTGGTTTGTCCACATGTGTGTTTATGTATTCGTTGCATATTTAGGGTATTTTCCTATACCATAATTCCACAATTGACAACATTTCATTTGTCTAATACACACATTTTATAATTAATAATTAAATTAGATGAGAAATGAAGAGACCCATATTTTTTTTTAATTTAGTGGTTTTTATTCATGAATTAATGTTTAAAAAATGTTACAAAGTACCTGAAACAAAAGCAATAAAACAAGCCAGAGTCTTAGAAAAACAAGTCCTCGAGCAGCTCGAAACCATGTATGGAGTAATAGAAACCACAGGGTTTATTTTAGTATCCCCCATTATTGGAGTTTCACCAGATAGACAACAAGCTGTATTAATTTATTATTAATGACAGAATATGGTTTCAGTAACTTGAACAGCCTAACCCTTCTTATCACCCTTTCTGCATGGATACGTAGACTAGCAATAACTTTGCTTTTGATCACTTCTTGTTTGGTTAATTTCATATCTTTTGATACAAGTGGTGGTCGAAGAAGTGTAATGTCTTTCCTATTTAATAGTGTATCAATGTGTTTAAAACCCCTATCAGTTAATATAGTACACTTAGGAGGTATTGCATTTAGTAACCCACTATGCTCTACAATTTGTTGGTCAGAAGTTCAACCACCAAAACCAGCTGATATAAAAATAATTAAGCCATCAGGAGTTGTAGCTATCAAATATTTTATGGTATTACCATTTTTGTGTTGGGACCATGTTTTTCAAAACGATTTTTCGAATATAAAGAAACGATTTACGACGTTTTTAACTCTGGCGTTTATGAAACTTGATTTGCGATGCATCGATATTTCAAATGCCGATGCTTAGGGACAGGAATTTTCTATAGATGTCGCTACATGTTTGTATTTTGCATTAGATCGTTGAATACAAAATGATTTTTTACTTATTATTTGAATGCATATTTTATTAGTAATCTCTGTTTATACAGAAGTTAAGCCGATAATAATTCGCATATATTGAGGCTTCGCCACTGGTGCATGACATCTTATCAATATCAACTTTTTCTTGGATATTCCTTTCTTCTACAACACTTTTCATTTTATTTAGGTATTTACTGTTAACGTGACCCAACTAGCGATGCGAAGTGATCCTGATTCAGTTAAATTAGCCACCACACTTTCTGGTACTGTCAACAGTGGCCACCAATTCATTGTTTCTATTGTATACCTCACAGCCGTTTGTCATAAACTGTACTGTATTGCCGGATTTTATTAACTGGCTCACTGGCAAAAGGTTCGTAGTCAATCAAGTAATGTGTCTGATATAAAAATTAATACTTTCATAACTAATAATAATGATCAGATTAAACAATGGGAAGTATACTTTTGAACAAATTGCTTAAGGTCGGTCAGTTTTATCTGTCCCGATGTGCTTATGCTCGTCGTGAAAAACACACAATAAACTGAGCCTGTACCTATCCTTTGGGTATATAATACAGCAGAGTTGGCATTAATCAATTAATTTTTCAATCAGTTAATTAATTTGATTAATTTCAATCAGATTACATTAATTATGATTATTCTAATCATGATTAAAAAGTGATCTTAATCATTGTACAGGTCTCTATTTGGCATAGGTTATATAAAGGAAACACAGTTTGATTTTCGACGGACACATAATTCATACGGCGCACCAGCAAAGAGTGTCCGGTGAGTGCAGCCACTGCACTCACCGCACCCTCACCACTACCGCTCGCTCTATCAGTAGATGTGTCATCATTTACTTTACATTACAATCATGATTATTGACGTTAATTATTAATCCCTAATCATTAATTGATTAACTTTATCATAAACTAATACATCCATAAATTATAATTAAAAGAAATTATGGAAAATAATGACACACTTTTCTTAAAATATTTTTATTAATTATTCAAAAAACAAAACATAATTTCTAACGTTAAAAATACACTCAATTCTAATTTTGATTAATAATAATAAAATATATTTTCAATCAACTAACCTCCGATCTTTACATTTCTGATTTCTTTATGTTGAAGTGACTTTTCATAACTACTTCGTTTTTTTTTTTTCATATAAATCGTCAGATAATTTGTGTGATCTAAGTTTATTTAGCATAGTTGCAAAAGAAAACATCATTTCTACCGAGCCAAAAGACGGCATTGGTGTGTTGTTCTTAATAAACACTTTGCCTATAACAGGATAACTTTGTAGAAGCTCTCGTTCTTGGCTTCCCTCTGTTAACTGCTCTTATTATTGTGATTACGTCTTTTGGTTACGTATGAATTAAACGGCATCGATTTGCCAGACGGATAGTTTGTAAATCTGCGGGTAGGTTTAGTATAAGTGGCTTAAACAGAAACAAGGTTTTCTGTGGTTAGGTCAGTATTGGTTGCCTCCGCGCGTACCTTTATATCACTAATACCATAAATTACTATTTGAACCATAAGTTCCTCGCTCAACCCTTTGATCACGGGTAAACGTAATAATTAACGACGCGCATACTCTGCGTACGGTAAAAACTTGTCAGATGTAGAATTTACAACCTCATGTAAGATCTGCGCGTATTTCACCTTTGTGAACACAAGGCTTTGAATTCTGTCACAAAACCAGTCCACCAAGGATCATTCGCGTTCCAATCATTCAGCCAGACCTTCGCGTCACCCCTCAAACAATGCGCTACACGAGAAAAACACTCAAGATCGTCCCAATTATTCGCAAGGGTAGCCCTATCTACCTCACTGCACCAAACCTCAGTTATTTACTGATGGATCGAAAGGACATTGTTCCGGCTCCATACATGTTCTGCCTAAGAACCGTTCGAATCAAAAGTGACTAATATAAACTCTTAAAATTATATGGAATCCTATGAAATAAGTTTTCACGAACGGACACTTCAGGAAACTAAAATAATTACGAAAAAAGTTAATATTTTGAGGTTATAAATAAAAAATAACCAAGCTTGCGTGAAATATTAGAGTAGTAATATTAAAGTAATATTAACAATACTATGTACAGCTATATATGTTCTCTTCTAGAACTAGGAAAGGACTACTCTACTAGATACTAGGAAAAGAGATAGTAACTAGTCAAGTTTAAGATAATTCTTTGACAATTATCATTTTACAAAGTTGCATTTTCTGTCTGTCCCTATGAATGCTTAGATCTTTAAAACTACGCAACGGATTTGGGTGCGATTTTTGTTAATAGATAGAGTAGGTTAAGAGGAAGGTTTACACCAAGGTTTTACATTGCCACCGTGCGAAGGCGGGGCGTGTGGCTAGTTTTCATAAATGCTTAGAATTTTTATGAAAAACAACTACCTAAACGCTTTTGCTTTCAACGTTACGTTTCTTAAAATATAGTGAATCCACTTTGGATTTGTGATAAAACGCATATCCAAAATGGAAGAGTTCCATTCACCACAATTCATAAAATATCGATATTATTTCGATAGAAAATTATGTATTTAAATGATTGTCACTAATTTTATTTTAGACAGTTACCTAGCTATCTACATGCCATAAGGCGGGAATCGAACCCGCGGTCTATTACCAAGAAGGCACAGACCATACTAAAAATGTCATTACCACAAAAAAATAATCTAACAGTTAAAGTAAGGTTTACCAATAACAATGAAAGAGGTATTCGAGGATGTGCAATGAAAACAATATTTATATTCAATTAAAGGTTTTTAATTATCAATATTTCTCAATAGTATATTATCTAAGAACTGTGCAGGGGGTTCAATTGAATTTTGGTATCTCGCCCAGTTTAAGTACCAGATAATAGTCATTATGTGGGCACAACTGTTCTACGCCCAACGATACAATTACAACAGTAATGCCTTATAGCCTCCCTCCCCACTTGTGAATTGTCAATTAAAATATAAATAAAATATATTTTTTTTGATATGTGCCTGCTTTAGTGTTGCCCAAATGCAAGAACAAGACGAGACTTAGCCAGTCTTGGTCTTGGTCTTGCGCCAATACACCTGATCTTGGTCTTGGTCTTGGTCTTGCGCTCCCAGTCTTGGTCTTGGTCTTGGTCTTGCAGCAAGAGTCTTGCAAGTCTTGCAATTACCTATTAGTCTATTACTATTTATTAAAGTTTACTTTAAATCTTAGAAAAACGTATTAGAATTGGAACATTGTGAGCTTGAATTAACATAGCCATAGTAAAGATCAAGCAGATTAATAAATAACTGAAGATTTGATAAGAAATTCGAAAAATCAACTGACCTATATGTCGTTTTCCATGGAAGTAACTGTTTCTTAATAAACATTTATGATTTATAAGCTTACATTTACTAAAACATGTAAAAAAACAAATTAATTAAGTACAATAACTTGACTGTATTTTAAAGAACAATACTTATCTGTCTAGAAAGAGATTGAACCCTCAACTTATAAGAAATTTAATAAAAGAGTTTTACGATTTATCATTTATTTGAATAAAAAATAAAATACAACACTAATCAACAGCTTTATCATTAGGTTATGATACTTTATATCAATTTTTTTGACCAAGAATTAATACAAAGTAACCATCTGGCTGACTCATCACTTAACCTATTTCTATGTTTTCTAATTACTAATGATGCTTTAGAAAATAACCTCTCAGCAGGTACTGAAGTTGCAGGTATTGAGAGAAAATCACGGGCCATTTTCGATAAAATCGGATACTCTGTCTCATGCGTCCTCCACCAATCTAAAATGTCTTCCGAGCTGGCAGTTCTTGGTTTTCTCAGGTACTCCTCCAACTCGTCTATCACTAAGCCTTGAAGACAAGATCCAGATGACGTCGAGGGACATTCATAGAGTTTATCAAAGTCTATTACGTCTTCATCTTCATCACATACTTGATTTTCTTTTTCTGGTAATTCCAGAGATTTGTTCACTGAGTGTAGACTTTTATATTCTTCATAAAGTTCATTGAACTTGCGCAGACTTTCTGTTTTAAGTTGCTTCCCCCACATTGTCAGGTCAAAAGTCTGAGCCTTATGCCTTGGGTCTAAAATTAATGAAGTACAATAAATCCAGTTGCTCTTCTTGTAATGTTTAAGCATTTTGTCTCGAGCTGCTTGGAAAGCTAGAATGAGCCTTTCATCCACTTCAGATCGATTAGGTTTCTCATCTAACTGTTTTATCATAGATTTAATTTTATCTAGCAAGAGATTGAATGATACAATGACTAGCGGTAATGTAACATATTTGTCTCCACCGAGTTTTGTACTTAAAAGTTTAAAGTTTATTAGAAATTTATGTAATTTTTCGAGTACCTGCCATTCATTAGCTGTGATTTGAAAATCATTTAATTCGGTGACAGAACTGCACAATATGTCAATGCCCGCTCTCACTTTTAAACCAAATCCAATCATATCATGTGTGGAATTCCATCTCGTTGGACAGTCAAGAATGGCATTTAGATTTGATGGCACGCCAGCTGCTTCACAAGCAGACTGAAACTTCTTCTTCACTATCTCACTTCTTTTTATTTTACTGGAAATACTGCGTAACTTTGTTATAGATGTACGCGAGTCAGCAATATTTGGTGCAGATTCTTCATCTTCCTCATCCTCAGTTTCGTCTGCATAGTCTTCGTACTGCTGATCTTGTGCGTTAGTGTCAGACTCACAGTGTAATGCTAAGGTCTTTAATAAATCTTGTACACCAAGGTTTAAAATGTGAGCAAAGCACCGGAAATGTTGATTGTCTGAATCAAAGTGTAGCGGCAGCTGTTTGCCCAGTTCATACATAAATTTGGTATTTGCAGTTGCGTTGTCGACCGTGATACCTTGTATTTTATCAATTATGCCATATTCCAATAAACATTCATGGGAAATCGTTGCAATATCTTCCCCAGTATGTCGACCGCGTGATGGTATAAAATCAAGAACTACAGATTGATACTTCCATTCGTTGTCTATATAATGAATAGTAACCCCGTAGTAACTCCTACCAGCAATTGTCCTCCACCCATCAATGGTAAAAGACATTTTAGATGATAATTGTTGAAGTCGTTCCTTGAGATCCAATTGGAGCTCTTCAAATCGCTCTTTGACTTTCCTTCTAAGTGTAGACCTTTTAGGAAACACCATATTAGGGCAAATACGTCGAAAATATACTTGTGTAGCTTCGTCATCGAAAAATGAGAAGGGAAGATATTTTTTCACCACCCAATCAACTGTAGCTGTCGTGATGTTGTCACTGCTGTTTTCCGACTGAAACAAAACAATAAATCTTGTGTCATTATTTAAAACATACTAGGTTTGAGCGTTTAAGAGGAGGAGGTTTGTTGTTGTTAAATCGAGAAAATCGTTAAATTGATATTTGTTATATTAAGGTTGCACTGTACTGTAATTTACCAAAAAAAGTACTTAGTTGTTACTGGCCGATTAAATGAAAATATGGGTGTTTATAAAAAATATTTAAGACGATAATTACATACTTAATATGTCGCACCCCTAGATGAAAACACCAGTAACTCAAAAATACTTACGTAAGTTAATGGCGTTTTTGAAAGTATCGCATGAATACACGGAAAAAAAAATTCATCACTCAGAGCTGATTATTAGTCAGCTACATGTCATCATCTGCAGCAGCTGAACTACTGCTAGTGGAGCTGAACCATTCAGCTACGACAGCTGACTTTTGGTCAGCTGTCGCAGCTTAGCGTTAGTCAGCTCTTACAGCTGAATAAAACTGCACTCAGAGCTGAACGGAGTACAGGGGAGTATTGGCAAATGTTTTATAAATACTTGTGTCTCGTGTTGTTTATAAAAACTGATTAGTAAAAAAATATAAATACTTTTGATTCCATGAATTAAAAATTGATATTTACGTTCAAAATATTTTAGTCGACTGAAATTTTATTACGTCAACTAACATCTTAACCTAAAATGCGGTTGGTAAAAAATAAACACATGGTTTTTTTGGTCTAATTACTTAAAAAATAAAAAAATAAATAAGATCTAGATAAAAATATTTAATACTAATATTTTTATTTTTTATTTCTGTAACCATGATTAAACCAAAATAACCAAAAATTCGTCTGACGTTTTATTTTCATAACATTAAATCTAATCAATCTATTATTTGTATTTCTGAATTTGAAAAAAATCATACAACTGAATAAAAAAAAATAATTGTTTAATTTTTGAATAATTAATAATTCAAACGGGGTAAAATAGTCGATTCATTTTTTTAAGTAAAAATGGTTGCCTGTAAAGTCGGTTTTACGGGCGAAGATTTTACGTGACAACGTCTTTTTCTCGGTAGAATATTTATTGATATGAATATAATTAAATTGCACAATAGGAACAAGGAATTGAATGAAAATAAGAATTGCACAAATTTTAACTATAGAAATATATTTTGTTTACTAAAACACTATCAACATTTATCAATAGTATGACATAACCTATAAACTCAGTTTCTCAACTTTTGTGTCAATCTAACAATTAATCAATCAATCATAGTTTACGATAATGAAATATCAGTGTACAATTATTTACCTTTATTGTTGTAGTTGTTGTAAATGATAAATGACGAATCTAAGCACTCCATATTTTCACTACAGACACAGCTGACGATACTTTAACCACACGTGTGAACTTGTATTGTGACGCTTTCTTGTTTTTCCAACGCCAAGAACGTTCGAGAAAGACAAAGACAGAGACACAAGCATGCGCCGATTCAATGCGCCTAATTCTCTAGTGCTGCGCGCGCGGCAGACCGATCATAGTTGAGTGGGAGAGAGACGCAAGGCATTCGGCGGGCCTCTCTCTCGTTCGGTGACTCATCGTAACGTTACCGGGCGTTACACTTTTTCATAAGTGACTCCCAGCCGCAACCTTATTTAAGACGTTGTCACGTCAAAAATATCTTTATCATCGCAATTATACGAAGGATACTGCTCTTGGTATTTTTATTTTTATTATCACTATGATTTATTTATTACTTTTTACTTTTTTAAACTGTTTATTGGAGTAATAATTTATGAACTGTATTTTAACCATATGCATGAGATTTTAAGGTTACAATGTGTCAACGCGCCTGAGCACGGAGCGACTTCAAGGCAAGTTTTTTAATCCGGGATAAAATTTGATGTAATTTAAAAATATATCTATATAGTATATAAGTATATATTTACTGGCAATAATAATTTTATTTTTAATAAAATTTTATTCCGGATTGAAAAACTGGCCCTATCAGACATCACAGCAATTTCATTCAGCTGTGACAGCTGACTAACTTTCAGCTGCCGCAGCTGATTAATAGTCATGTGCAACAGCGGATAGATAGAGTATAGAGTGCGATCAGCTGCTGCAGAGGTAGAGTTCAGCTCTTGCAGAAGAATTTTTTTTTCCGTGTAGCTACGCAGAGTTAAAATTCTTTTAACTGTTAAAAAAATATTCTTACCTGTCCACTTCTTCCAGCGGTTACTAAAAAGCTTGTGATATCTCCACTTAATTTTGGTTTAACAGGAAGAAATATTTCTGATTCCTTTTTGTGGAAAGATATTAGATGTTTCCTTAAGCCTGAAGTGTTTCTGTTTTTCATTTTTATTTCAATCTTTTTATGTTGGCACAATTTACAAAAGGCAGTTTGGGATGCATGAATTATTTCGAAAAACTCCTCAAATTTGCTTTTGGGTCTTTTAGATCTGTGACTCAAACTCTCGTTACTCAGACTAGAATAATTTGAATCTTCGTCACTCATATTAAATTGTACACGTGATACGTTTTTAGAAAACAACGAGAATTAGTAAAAACAATTATTAAGTTAGACTCGAAGCACAGCTCAATTGGAAATGACTGGAATTAAAATAATTCCTTTATTTATTGTACGTTTCCTTGCTTTCTACCGCGCCACCTCGCCACGTGCCGGCTCTATGAAAAGGATGCCGCCGCAAATCAAACAATGCCGCGTGCGGCGTACAAACACACACTAAATATTACCTACTTGTACAGACGCGACGCGTGAATAAAATATATGTAAAGAATTAGTGCCAATCACTATTCTTTACATATAAGTGAATGTTTTGGCGTACATCTATACTAATATTATAAAGCTGAAGAGTTCGTTTGTATGTTTGATGACAGAAGTTTTAAAATAAATAAATAAGTCCTGAACGTCACTATACCTCCAAAGTTACTATTCCTCGTGGACGAAGTCGCGGGCACAGCTAGTAAATACTTACTCTCATCATCTCTCTCAGAGATATTCGGGCTGGTAAGTAATACAAAACTCTTATCGCAGGCTTTTTATTTTATTAGTAGGTAAGTACCTACGCTTTTTATATTATTTTATTAGTTTTGTAGAATTTTTTTACACGTTTCAAGTATATTTAAAAGTGGCTACAATATTTATTAAACGGGTGCGGGGTGATATTTGAACACTTTTTTGCTATTTTTTCTTGTAAAAACTTAAGAAATATAATGACTAAATGTACAATAATAGCACCTAAGTAATTAGTTTAAAACCATATAAGTAATCAATATTATAATATATACTTACTAGAATGAATTAATATGACATCTACTACCTATCCTTACCATTTTATCCCAATCATAATACTACTTGCGTGATCAGTATAATGTATTCATTTTCATTCTAAGCACTCTGAAACTTATTTATTCTTTGGAACACCTGTAGGTACTCTTAAAATTCGAAATTATTTTGCATGAGTATACCTACGCCCTATGGCGGCAATCAAATTACAAATAGTGTCAAATGTTATGATTTCGGCGTGGCGACAACGATTGTTTTAGATTTCAAAAGAAGCCGCCGGCGCGTGTATCATAACCATGTACTTCCGAAAAGCGGCAAATTTCTTTGAGAAGTAAGTACAAAACCTTTGATGCCGCATTATCAAAGTGCCGATGGTTAAAACATAACTATGCATGCACTCAGTTTGATTTTAATAGATATTTTTTTATTCGCTATGTTTATGGTATCAGTCGTAATGCGCATAGGTCCAGCTTTTCATATTCTTTGATACAGTTTTTTGCGTCTCATAGAATTCCTAAGCGTACCTACCTATACACCGAACTGTTACACCTAACTACTCAGTGAAATAGCGCTAAGTCCTAGCTGCAAGACGCAAGAGTCTTGCAGGCTATGTCTTGTTCTTGCTCAAGTCTTGCACGGTCAGTCTTCGTCTTGGTCTTGCTAAAAATACGCGGTCTTGTTCTTGGTCTTGGTCTTGCAAAAACGCAAGAACAAGACCAAGACTGCAAGACCAAGACTGAATTTGGGCAACACTAGCCTGCTTTGTGTTTTCCCCCGTAGGAGCCATACATTTTCACTATTAAGCTGGAGAGTATTAGTTAAATCTTGATCAACATCCCTGCACACTTCTATTACATAATTTCCATCGCCACGGACATGCTCACCATAGTATGAGCGGGCCTGCTTTATTTGGTATACACCTAAAGATATTAATATTAAGTCATCAACTTCCATTCGAGGAAAATCTCATACCACATTGTTGTTTACAGTTATACTTTGAAACTGGGACCGTCTCCTATTTAAACTATACTGTTCTACATAATCGGCTAATGCATTAGTCAAAAACATTTTTTCTTGTATGATTGATACAATGTTTCTAGCATCATCCCTGTCTTCTAGAAGAGGGTGAAATCAATAATCAAATTTGCTGCGACTTTAAAATCTTGCATTAAATGCCCTGAAGCCCTCTGTTGAAATATTCTTGTTGCAGCAGCTTGAAATCTCTTTTAAAGCGATCATTGACAACCTCCACAACACATCGACATAAGGTGACTTTTCGAGACTCATTTGCGTTTTCAGTACTCATTTGAGTTTGTCCAGGCTGTTCCCGCAGAACATAAGATTCATAGACTAGATTTTTTAAAATATGAATTTAATTACATAAAAGGTACAAAAGTTGGCGAGTCAAAATTGGAGCGCTTGGCGCGACTTGCTTAGGCGACTGCCGTCTTACGTCTCTCGGGCCGGCGCGGCGCGGCGGCACGGCGCACGCGGCGCCTCCGCGCCCCGCGCAGGCAGCTCTCTTCCCGCGCACCGCCGCTTCCCCGCAGACACCCACGTCAGGTAGCGGACGCGACACAGGCTCTAAAGAGAGTGGAAAGTGGACAGAATAATTTAAACTTTGAAGTAACGAAACAGAGTCTCTGAAGCCACGGTCTAATATCATAACGTCCCTCTCTAAAATATTGTCGCATGGGCTGGGAGGCGTCACTGAATTCGTCTATTAAAATAGCTGCATCCGATTTTGTAGCAGGATATGGTCCCAAAACATCTAAAATATGGCCATCACAACACACTATGATGAACGGTTTTATGAGATTTCTGTATTTATGTAAGGAATATGTAGCTTTTGGTATGCATAATTGCTACTTTTTTGAACATATACATATATAAGTTCCATCCATCATCACAACTGCTTTTCTAGCTTCAATAGCACTCCCAGGGTTCCAAGGGAAAGTTTTTCCGTGAGATATTTTCTCCTGTTGTGTTTTTGTATCTGTATCAGCCTATATACGTACCCACTGCAGAACACGGGCCTTCTATACAATAGAGAGTGGTTAGGCCATATAGTCCACCACGCTGGCCTAGAGCGGGTTGGCGGACTTTTACATACCATAGAATTTTAACTTCCAACCACCTAACGACACTCGGCCAAAGTCGTCGCGGAGCAGCGCCTGGTGTCAAAGATTGGTCTACGCTCGCTGCTCGAGATACTAAAGGCGCCGTCGTCGGTGGCGGCGGCGGCGGCGATATCCTGGGAGAACGGATGACTGCAGTGAGGGCGTTCTTTGTACTCCGGAACGCGTAATTTCTGACCCCGCCGTCGTTTCATCTTTACTTCGTATTTTACACGGAAGATCATCAAAATCCACGAACTCTTCTCGGCAAAGCATTTTTCGTATCTTATAGTGGAGCAGGCCGTAAATCATATCTAACTTCATTTTTTTAGTAATGTCTCAATGCTGTCTGGGCGCACGTTAGTTGCGCAATATTGACGCCCACGTTATTATTAAAGTGCAACAAACGAACAATAAGAAGAAAACGGTTATAAGACATATGAAGGGAAAAGCCTATATTCTCCCTAGTAGAATAATACATGCGACGCGACGTTTCACCTCCAGGTCGACTGTATGTACTACCGCTAGGACAAGCAAAGCTTCGGTACTAATAGTTCTATATGGCTTACACAAGAATATCAACGCCAAACTGAGTATATCAAGCAAACACCGATAACTTGCAGCTTCACCAGAGGGATTATGTTATAGAACTATAATTATAGAAATTAAACACCCATCCATGGAAAAGAATCAACGAAACTATAGTAAAAATTCAAGTGCAGTTGCAGATGTTTGGGACTTTTTTATTTTTGTATAATATAAGGGTAATTTAATCATGATGAGAAATACACTACGAGTAAAGGTGTAATTCAGCAGCTGATATTCTTTTGAAGGATAAATATTTAACACACACACAATATATATGTATAAAAGCAAAAAATTAAACATGTGTTTTAATCAACATTTCTTATTTTGTTTTATTTGATAATGCTATTTTGCAGATTTGTAAGGCTGTATAACAACACATTCATCTGAAACACGAATTAAGTTATGGTTTACAACTGAGGTTGCAGCATTGAAAATAGTTATCTTCGTATGACCCTGTGTATGAGTATCCTCAGACTGACTATTTATTTTGATTTCCTCACGTCTTGTTTAGAATTTTGTGGACATGCTTGGTGGTGTTAACTGATGACACTGTTTTTGTGATAATAAATTATCAATATCTTTTTATACCCTCTATCTGCTATGACAATACTTACTAGGTTTAGTATCCCAAAAAATCACTTTGTTCAACTAGCAGGGTGTCACTAATTCTACCACCATGTGCCGGTGATCTCTAGTTAATTAGACTATCTGGTGTGCTCGAAATTAAATATTTGATTGTATTTGCCTTTTTATATTCTGATCATGACAGTGCTTGGTTTACAGTTTTGTCGGTTTGAAATTTCTATTTCAAAACAATCATTAATATTGGTTACTTTATTATAATGATGACTAAATGCAATAGGAGGTTCAACTAAATTAATGTTTTGTCTGATTTTTTAATGAAAGGTTTAAGATAAAATGCTATTAATTTAATTGCATGTGAGGTAGAAATAGCCACCAACCAGCCCTTCTATTGCGGCACAGATTATTAACGCAATGTTCGTGGCTTTAGTCGTACAGGGTGGAAAATGTATTGTTCAAATGATCAATTATTGGTTGCACTTTAAATAATTTTGCCTGGACACACGTTAGTTGCGAGATATTCATCCCAGGTTATGAATAAAATTAGTAGCATTTTAGTGAGTAATAAGAAGAAAACAATTATAAGACATATGAAGAGAGAAGCCACGTGTTGAGAAAATATGTGTGCTATTTCCCCAATACTCTTCTATACTGCATTTTACTATTACACCTATTGCAATTGTAACAGCGACATACACGTGCTTATACCATTTCATCACTATCAATCTCTTTCCATTGGGTGACCCTACTCTGTGGGCAAATCCCCTGTTGTTAGAGATGATTGGTAATTTACTGGA
This sequence comes from Hyles euphorbiae, assembly GCA_023078785.2. NCBI lineage: Eukaryota > Metazoa > Arthropoda > Insecta > Lepidoptera > Sphingidae > Hyles > Hyles euphorbiae. The sequence goes on from CM041042.1 coordinate 7,872,992, forward strand.
CATACAATACATACTGTTGGTTTGTTCACATGTGTGTTTATGTATTCGTTGCATATTTAGGGTATTTTGCTATCCCATAATTCTACAAGTAACAACATTATTTTTTTCTAAAACACACATTTTATAATTAATAATTAAATTAGATGAGAAATGAAGAGACCCAATCGTTTTTTTTAATTTAGTGGTTTTCATTCATGAATTAATGTTTAAAAAATGTTACAAAGTACCGAAAACAAGAGCAATAAAACGAGGCAGAGTCTTAGAAAAACAAGTCCTCGAGCAGCTCGAAACCATGTATGGAGTAATAGAAACCACAGGGTTTATTTTAGTATCCCACATTATTGGAGTTTCACCAGATGGACTTTGCAAAGATTTCGTTATAGAAATTCAATGTCCAATCAGTAACAAAACTTTAAATTATGTTAAAAATGGAGAAGTGTTAAGTATGCAAAGCCCAATTAATACTGCAAATGCATCCAACATCCAAACGCAAAGGTCTGCTGTGTGTTGCTAAGTTTTAAAATCACAAAACTTGTACATGAGTACTGGATTGATTATGATGGCGATTATATTAATAAATTGTTAATTGATGCTGAAAAGTTTTGGATACAATTCATTTTTAATACAATAAAAGATTAGCAAATATTAAAATGTGCTTATTCATTTTTTATTATAGATGTGTGTAGATTTATCAATCCACAAGCTACAGTTACTATTTCATCAACTTACTATATTCATTTATTATTAATTACAGAATATGGTTACAATAACTTGAACAACCTAACCCTTCTTATCACCCTTTCTGCATGGATACTTAGACTAGCAATAACTTTGCTTATGATCACTTCTTGTTTGGTTAATTTCATATCTTTTGATACACTTGGTGGTCGAAGAAGTGTAATGTCTTTCCTATTTAATAGTGTATCAATGTGTTTAAAACCCCTATCAGTTAATATAGTACACTTAGTAGGTATTGCATTTAGTAACCCACTATGCTCTACAATTTGTTGGTCAGAAGTTCAACCACCAAAACCAGCTGATATAAAAATAATGAAGCCATCAGGAGTTACAACTCCTAATAGCTAATATGATATTACCATTTTTGTATTGGGACCATGTTAGTAATTGGGTTATTGGGTCAGATGGTTTTTCTATTGATATTTCAAAGGAATCAATGAAACAAAAAACATTGTGACTTTTATTAGCTTTAAATGGTAATGGCAAATTTCGTGTAACATTGAATGAACTTGTAGAAAAAAATTATCGTTTGAAAAATTCACTAAGAATATGTAATAATTAAATCTTAAAAACCGTTTAATAACTTGCAATGTTTTACCAAAAAGTAATAAATAAACATACCTTGTATTAATCTTCAACTGCTTTATATAACAATATCTTCTTATGTCGCGTTTTAATATAATTTCTTAGACAAAACCTAAAGAGCTAACCGCACATGACTCAGACGCCATACAAAATGGCCGACTGTGTCTGTCAAAATTGTAACGTTTCGTGACGCGTGGAGTTGACTGATTTTCGAATAGCAGTTTACAGAAAAAAATGTGGTAATATCGGAGTTATCGTTTTTGCTAATCACGCAGGATTACTATTGCTTGCAATTTGTATCAAAAAAATATTTTTGTCAAAATGTGGAGTTGGCTGGTTTGCCAATTAAGGTATCGATAAGCTCCACCATACCTTGTAGCCCAAACGGATAGGTTTCCCTCTGATAAATTGTTTACAGGAATGCTGGCCCTAATACTTTACCATAGTTTCATCAAATAATAAATTTTGTTCAGGCACAAAATACTTCATGAAATTCGCTTTTATTCTATTCATAAATGGACGCAACTTCCAGATTTTTCTTCCACATTTCATTATTATCGACACAATGCAGATAACGCAGTATTTCCTCGAACCTATTTCGGCGCATTGAATCGCAAATAAGTTCATTACGGGTATCTATCTCGGTGCTCCAATAAAGACGTCTGTTTGCGTTAGGCGAATACCCGCTCAAAATAAGAATGGCAAAAAAGCATCGCATTTCAGCAGCAGTGATTTTAGGATCAGGGGGCCTAGACAAATGTTCTTTTTCTGTTAGCGTGAACGCCTGCGGAAAGATCAAAATGTATGGAGATGACATTTGGAACCACATGTCACGTGACTGTTGCTAAATTGGTAGACAAAAGTCACTTTTCCGTGTGCAGAAAGGAACGTTAGCGTTAGCGGGGCGTCCAAACGCCAAATCTTAATACAAATGGTAGTCTAGTTGCCATTCTGACAATTGCTGTTGTTATTTTAGCGTTAGCACGCCACGCTCGGTTAGCGACTCGGGGGACCCTCACGCTAACGAGAAAAATTTGACATAAACTTGTCCTCAGAGTTAATAATAACATTGTTAATTTACGAATTTATTAGAAAATCACTAAAAATGCATACTTTGAGACTGCTGTGGGCCGCTAATAACGAAACGGCTTTGCAAAGACGCCGTTAAAAACTTCGGCGCCGTAAAATGGAAGTAATAGCGCAAATGCCTGATTTGGAATTTATAGATCGTTTTAGATTGAATAAAGTAAGTTTTTGGGGCCTCTGCGATGATCTTCGACGTTTAACTTCTTTAAAAGGTTCACAAGCAATAAGTTTGGAAATAAAGGTAAGGTCAATTCGGGGAAGATCGGCATACTTCATTATAGATGTCATTCATTCGCAAATTTTGCAAAACCTATACAGTTTTATACATTTTTTCTTATATTAGGTGAACAAATATTTAATTAACTATTATAAAAAACTAATAAATTTACATTCAGGTTGTTGTATGCTGAAATAAAAACGAGTTTTGAATAAATGCTGAATTACCGGACTTCACTGTCCCGTCGGATAAGACCGTCTATTTGAAAAAAATATTATTAATAGATGGTTTTCACGATTATTGACATTGTGTATGCATGTGTAACTCAACATTGGTTCGATGTGTGCTATTGATGTTTTTAGTAAATGCTTCAATCATCATTAATTGCAAAAAGAAGCGTCGGTCGGGTAAGTCCGGTATACTTCTGGATTCAAGGGTTCTAAACAAATTCATGTCTTTAAATAAAATACATTATTAGTCAATCAACATTTATTTATAATAAGTAATCTTCAATCAATAATTTAATGGCAACAAATTACGTGGACTTATTTACTTAATTTAAATGATTAGCACACTTGACGTAAAATAAATGAAAATATAAACTTTAAACAAGCTGTGACATGGTAAGATAAACAATGCTTAAACCTTATATTAGAATTAATTAACATAACATCAAAATAAAAAAAGTGTTACAAAATATAATAAGTGTTATTTATGTCTTCTTGCTCTATAATCTATAAATATCTTTTTATTCATTAACCAATGAGTTTTTTTTTATCTTTAAAAGTAAATCGAATTGTCGTCGGGACCCATAAAAAATAGTTAAGTGTTACATGGTCTTGTGTTAAATCAACTTTTTTCACTAAAAGTATAGCAGGAACATCATCTTGGTCTATTTTTTTCGTCATTTTAAATGATAGTTTTGGTTTTTTTATTGTTTTGTAAAATCTTATTGAGTAAAAGTATTCTTCGTCTATTATTTTAATGTTTTCAATTCGCCCTACGTAGTACATCCATTTTTGTCTTATATGGTATCTTACTAAGACATTGTTTCCAATGTTATATGTCGATATTTGATTATCGTTATTAGCATGGTTCTGATCAGGTAAAAAACATTTCGACACCGTTATTTCTTCTATGCTGTCAAAAGTTTGTAGTAAACTACTTAAATTATTTACTGGGCTATCGTCTCCAGCATTATATGTGGCGACGTGATGATCTTCGCTAGTATTATTTATATCGAAGGTGAAATCCTTTGCTGCGCCAATTCCTATATCGAAAGTTTGAGGTAAAGTGTTCAAAAGGATATTTTCATCGTGGTTCACCGTACAATCTGATGATATGTCTGATTCTACTATGTCTGAATCGCTATGGCTGCTGATCGAGCCAGAAACACTAGTTGTAGAAGAAGAAAGTCGTCTATATCCGGCTTTACAGGTTCCGGATGGTCCTGGTTTGGAGTAGTAAATGTTTACAGGGTCAAAAACCTGATTCCTCTGCATATTCGATAGGTTGTCTTTTTTGTTTTGTAGAATCCTGGTATTCAAAACTTTATTAATAAACTTTTTTACCGATTTTTTAACTTGGATTTTACTACCATTCAATTTATTTTCTTTTTCTGCTTTAGATAATTTGCCTGTTTTGTAATATTTTTTATTTCTGGTATTATACACATTGACTTCTTCATTATTGGCTTTTTTTATTATTTGATTGGAAAGAATTGTTATCTTTGAAGAATCAGGTTTTTGACTCTGTAAACAAATGGGTATGTTAACTGCATCTTTTGTTGAAAATGGTAACAACTGACAATCGCTTTTTGGAATATTTGACAAGTAAACAACATTATCAGTGATTTTGGAAGAAGCTTGAGATATTGAGCAGTTTAGGTGGCTTGGTTTAAGAGTGCGATTGCGGTTGCGTTTTGTAAGATTCTTATTAATATTGTTTTTTCTTTGTTCGTCTTTTTTCTTTTCTAGAATATCCTTGTGTGTTATTACCTCTGCTCCTGGCGCTACCTTTCTGCGTTGTGGTTTTGGCGAGCTGTCACTACGTTTAACTTTTTGCAGAAGTAGTTCTTCGAACGTAACATTTTGGTCTCGAGTACTATCTTCCAACAATTCATTAGGTGTGTTATTTCCTACTCCTGCTTCAAGGTTGCCGTACTTTTGCACAAGGATTTCACGTTTTTGGAAATTCTTGAAAAAATTAAGTACTAATTTCAATAAAGTTTCTGGGCTTTTTCGTGAATTTGCATTATCTCTCCAATGTCTCAGTTTCAAGCTGTCAAACTGATTTTCTTTAATTTCTTCGCGGTTTACCGGGTATATACCAGCTTTGCGGAATCCATTGCGTAGTACTTGAGGATCTATCTGAGTCCATACCTGTCCAATTAGTCTTGCAAACTCACTTTTTGGCATAACAGTTCCGACGTTTAGCCGCTGCCAATGAACTAATAAAGGATCCCAACGATCTTTAAATGACTTCATTACTGCAATATCTAATGGTTGCAAAATGTGACTGGTATGCGGCGGTAATTTCAAAATTGTTATATTTTCTTTGCGGGCCTCTTCTATTATATTTAGCCCTACGTGTGTGGAGTGCCCATCGTATATAAGAAGCACAGGGCGTTGGTCATGGATAGCGGGCAAAAAAGTTTTCTTAAAGTAAGCCTCAAACACCTCAGTCTCCATCCAACCATTTTTTGTTGCGGCATGAGATGTCCCTGGATATGCTTGGGAAGAAGTCCATGTGTCCCATACATTCTTGCCTTTATAAACTATAAGGGGCGGTGTCTTTTCTCCTGCAGCGCTGGCGCCAAGTAGCACTGTAGTATTGTCTCTTCCAGGTGAAGAGATAACTCGGGTTGCCGCATGACCTTTAGTATCGACGATTTTAGCTTTGGCGGGGTCTTTTGAAAAGCTCGTTTCGTCTAAGTTCCAAATGGCTGACGGTTTGTTTTGTAAATTTAATTCGTTTATTGTCTTTTCAAGTAAATTAAAATAGGAGTAGATAACAAAAGGATCAGCTGCCTTTTTACGCGCATACTCTACAGCTTGAGGTTTCTTTATGGATAATCCATGACGTTCTTTAAAAGCCAAGAACCAGTCTTTGCCAGGTACACCATTTTTAAATGGTGTAACTAGACTATTTTGTTTGACGTAATCTCCAACCATTTGCAAAACTTCTTTTCTGCTTAAACCAAAGCCATATTTTTCCATCACATGGAGACTAGTGGCCAATTTATATTCAATTTCGGGCGATAAAGCTGTATTTCGCCCGAGAGTCCTAGACTTTATTCTTTTCTTATTGACATGATCCATGATAGTCATACGAGGTATTTGGTAGATTTTTGCAGCTCTGTAACCACTCATCTTGCCACTATCTACGTCCCGTACAACTTGTCTTAATTTCTCCTTTGAGTATGAGCCTCTATTTGACTTTCTATGATATTTGCCCATAGTGGTTCTTTTCATACAACGAACTGAAAAAAATATCTAAATAAGTAAATGTTAGGCATTATAAATTGTAATATTGAAGTATATAGAGTGATGGACAGAGTGATGGAAGTGGACGTGGATGGCCAATTCCGTAATTATAAGAAATGGGGGACAATACTTAAAGGCGTCTCGGGCCGATTTTGATGATGAAATAACTATATTTTAGGATTTTTGAAAAGTTTATTTTCTAACCAAGAATCAAACCCGTTGATAAAAAAAAACAGTTCTTTATTACACCATAAGATACAGAATTCATTTTTAAACAAAATAACTTTTTTCATATATTACCCACCTATTCACACTTAAATGATTAATCAAAAATCTAATAATACAGTTTTAGTTTTCATTAAATTCAGCCCCGATACTCCTTTGAGTATTGTTCCGTATTTCTCGTAATTTCGGAATTGAACAACCACGCTCTCTTTTTTTACATTCACCTTAATTACAGGTTAGTATTTATATTGTAGACAATATATACAATTTAATTGCAAGTAAGGGTCACATATGCTAAAACAGCACTCATAAGCTCTTACGAATTAGTTAACAGTAAATTCAAAATCTTGTTTAAACATAAAAGGTTTATGACATCTGGAAACTGCAAAGACCGGCGTATGCCGATCTTTGCCTCCAGGAACTAGACGGACTTCGCCACTATTACACTTTTGAGGTTATATTTCTTTCAACATATCTAAGTTCGTAAAAAATATGTTTTAATATGGTATAATTTATTAAATACGTCAATATATTAATAATTGATAAACTTACCTTCACAAATCTTTATTAAAGTGTAGAAAATGCACTTAATATTGTTTTTTCCGGTGTGGTGTCGGTCGTAGTTGAATTTGTTAACCCGACTAAACTTAAATTGAAGTTTTTTGTCTTTGAGCAAATAATAGCGCCATCTGTGCGAGTTTATTGTAACTAAAGTAGTTTAACGTTTTTGTATCTTGGGTTGCCATCTCTATAGTCAATCAGAATTCGTCGTTTTGATTACTGTACGGTCTTGCCCACTAGACGGTCTTCGCCACATTGACCTTAAGCAACTTTTTCAAGTACCCATAGAGTTAAGTGTGCGTATACAATATACAATTAATATTACCAAAACACTCTTAAATTATAACTAATTATAATATTTGCAGGTTTTGTGTACTCTTAGTTTTTTGGCGACGGGTTCCTATCAAAGGATTGTTGGGCTCACACAATATTTAGTTCAGAGAACTACAAGTAGGTGTATACGCCAAGTGTTAGATGCATTGAATCATCCGAATATTGTAAATAAATGGATTGTGTTTCCTCAGTCCCAACAAGAGCGACTTCAAATTAAACTTGAGTAAGTTATTATTTTTGATAATTTAGATCTTACATATTTTTGGCAATTATACATAAATATCTTATAATACAATAAATTAAATACACCGATTTTAGGATAAATCAAATACTAGTACAAATCTATAAAGAAATGTCAGCAAACTGTATGAACACAACTGGTAAATGTTATGTAAAGACAAGTAAAATATTATACTTATATGAACAAATTATTTTTTCAGATTTCAGAGGAAGTTTAGACTACCAGGGACTAGAACAGTAAGAACATTGCAATGGGTCAAAATTGGAACGCCCGCACTTCTAGTGTTAAATTGATGGCAACTAACTAGCTATAAATAAACAGTCTAACTTCTAAGGGTCGCGGGATACAGAAGATTGTGTTATAATATGTTAATTAATCAAACCTTTCTCAGTTCTGCGAGTGTGGTTTCCTTCCGTCCAGCTACCACATTTTAGAACTACGACTTGCTACTACTTTTTCAAATGAGATTGGGTATAAATGATGAACTTATATTAAGTAATAATCTATTTACAAGATAATTTAATTAGAAGTTCAAAAAAGGCCGAAACGAATATTGTGGTGAGACTCCCCACAAGGACACCATCCACCAAGTTTTGAGTATGTACAATTTTACCATTTAACTCAATTTTCAGTGTACTACGGCTTATTAGGTATCCGGTTTTAATATTTTTTCTGTTAATATTTTCAACTGTAATGTGAGTTCCCGCAAATTATTATTAGTAAGTGTGGTCGAGTGGTTGAGTGCGGCCATTGAGCGATTTATTTCGAGTTCTCTTTCGGCGCGACTTTCTTCAAGGCGAGAACGCTCTCGCTCCACCAGTAGTCGCTCTTGATCTAATTGAACTCGCTGTGCTTCTATCTGAAGACGTTCCGCTTCCAATTTTAATATAGATGTTTCTAACTCGCATTGTTGCTTAATTCTCTCTCGCTCCAGCTGTAGACGGCGCTCTTCAATGGCGACAAATTCTGTTGTGGCTCTATCAAAAGTCGTCTGTTGTGGTCCGCGCCGTCTGATGGGATAACGTCGCGGAGTGGACGGGACGGATGCAGGTGGTCTTACTGAAAAACAGTACACATATTTGATTAAAAATCTGATGGCAGTAAAAACTTTTTACTGGTGGTAGGTCTCTCATGTGTGAGACCATCTGAGTAGGTACCGCCGCAACGTCTATTTCTCCCGAAACCCAACAAAAAAACTTTTGCTAAAAATATACCAGCACCCTTATTGGTTTATAAGTACACAAAAATATTTTACAACACTTAGAAACTCTTGCTGAGAAAAACACTTAAAATTCTAAAATGTTTGCCATATTCATGATTCAATCTTAAAGTCGCTTTTTACTAAGTGTTAAGAGGGTAATAATTCAAATAACGGGAATACTTATGACCACTCGTTGAATTTGGGTCACATCAACAAAAAATCTTAACCTTTTTTTGTTCTGATAATTGTGTCTAGCACGTATTAAATACGCAACAGATTAGTAATTTATATAACATGTTCTAATTAGCCTTTATATACCTTCATGCATTGGTCTATACGAAGTTTCGCGATCTGCAGTTCTGGAAGGTCCGGGTTGCGGTGAGGGAGTTCTTTGTGGTGAAGTGTGCATGGTATAGTCCTCATGGTCGGTGGTAGTGGATGGTGGTAGGACTACTAACTGCATTTCGTTAGTAGGCGAAAGAATATTTGTTTCAGTCTGCGATTGTGCTGTTACCTGTAACAAATACAAATCATAGAATACCTAGGTCATTCCTATTGTAAAATAGATAGAGTAGATTTCACTAAACATTTTACAGGTGTTGTACCTTTGGTTAGAAACCGCCTGCGAGACATGAGGTCGTCAATTCTATCGCACTAAATAATATGTGTATAATCCACATATTATAGGTGTTGTGATATCAAAACATCTATCATAAGTAGTTTTTTCCTTAAACTATTCGTATCTTAGTAAGTATAGAGCAAGAACTTGGTGTATAACTGAACACTTTGTTTCAATAATTAGACCTGGCGTAGTCTAGTGCCAACTGTGGGGCACAAGTTCGAAGCACTTTGATGTGGCACTTGATTATGAATAAGGGATCAGCATCGAAAAAATCATAAACATACGATGAAAAAATCTCCACCAAATAAAAATCATGAGAATATGTCTGTATGTAATGTATGGATGTGTTGTAATTAAATAAAATATAATACTAACGCCGAAACCTGCTTCTTGCAAAGCTTCTTGTCCGGTAATTGTGGCTAACCCCATTATTTGTAAAATTCTTTGTTCCAAAGGGTTTAAGGGTTTTGATTTTGCAGGCCCACCACCTGTGCTATGCAAGTCCTTGTTGACAAGACCTGCCTTCTTTTTAGTTTTTGCTTTCCAATCGGACCATACCTGCAATGCCAGAAACATTTGAAAATAACATTAGTGATATAATAATGTACACTGCACACATACATTACTAAGTATTAGTTATTATAACTACGTTTTCTTAGTTATAAAAGGGAATGGAAATGTTGTTAATATAACCTTTTTATATATTGTAATAATTACCTGGCTATTAATTTATTTTGTTAATTAAAATTGTTAAAATCTTGTTACAACAGTGAATAATATGAACAAATATATTACACCGCTTACCCTTTTCCATTTCTCTGCTGTTTTATGAACCCCACTTCTGATAATTTGCAAATCTGCGTGTTGGTTTAGTATAAGTGGCTAAAAAAGAAACAAGGTTTTCTGTGGTAAGAACAGCATTGGTTGCCGCCGCGCGTACCTCTATATCGCTAATACCGTAAATTACTATTTGAACCATAAGTTCCTCGCTCAACCCTTTGATCACGCGTAAACGTAATAATGAACGACGCTCATACTCTGCGTACGATAAAAACTTGTCAGATGTAGAATTTACAACCTCATGTAAGATCTGCGTGTAATTCACCTTTGTGAACACAAGGCTTTGAATTCTCTCACAAAACCAGTCCACGAACGATCATTCGCATTCCAGTCATTCAGCCAGACCTTCGCGTCACCCCTCAAACAATGCGCTACACGTGAAAAACACTCGAGATCGTTCCAATTCTTCGCAAGCGGTAGCCCTATCTACCTCACTGCACCAAACCTCAAAGTTATTTACTGATGGATCGAAATTTGACACATAATAATTGCTAGGCTTTGATTTTGTTATCATACCAACCGCATCAGCAAGCGTAGAAGTAACTTTTTTTCTTATTGCGGGTGTACTACCACGAAGGGCGTGGGTACATTTGAACCAGTTGCCATGTTCGCCTCTATAGCTGTTAAACGTAACATAATCGTGCCCAACGCGCTCGTCATAGCACTATCCTGAGGGTAGGATCGGGATTTTCTTCGGTGACGATGCGCAATCGAATGCTATTTGGATGTTTCACAATAATAATCGTCATGTGTACGCGAGTGACTATGATGAGAGCGAGATCGGTCTTAGTGCGTGCGCAACTTGTCAAGACGCGAATACGAACGACTTCTACTGCGAAGTGACTTAGGGCTGGTTCTATATCTATTGCTGCGTAAACGCGAACACGCCGCATCACGACTGAATCATTCAGGAGATCTATCGCGTCGCGAATGTGAACGATGCCTACTGCGTGGTGAAGATTCACAGCGACCACTACGCTCGACCCTTTTCCGAGGCGGTGTTCGAACTGACCGTTCACAGAAAAGACGTGGCATTTTACACAAAAATTAACGGATGTTTACTGTTCTACTAAAATTTATCGTCTTACTTCGTTCTTGGTGTTTGCCTGGGTAAGGCTTCATAACATTATTGGTTAACCCTTAACCACCTAGCATCTATTTCTGTCCTCTAACCACCTACGTGCGGACACAAAGACCGCTAATAAATTATTGCGATTATTTTGGGATTTATGATAAGATATTAAAGTTCGCTTAAATAAAATGCATGTCCATACTTAATTGTTTTATTTTAATGTCACAAATTAGCAACAGTAATATAAAAGTTTTATAAAAATGAAATAATATTTATGAAATAAGGAATATGGCAACAAAAATAACTACTAAGAAAATGAGATCTTTATTCTAAAATACTTGAAACTTTCACTTCTTTTTCTTATTTCTAATAATTTGAATAAACTAAAAATAGAATCAAATAAAAAATAAACAAAATTGTAAAGCCTCAACTTTTACATTTTTTCGCGGCAGTAACAACACATTTTTTGGGAACACTCCAAACAAATAGGTACTTTACACATGAAACATAGGTAAGCCGTTTTGCGTTTCTTTTTTGGATCACACGTAAAGCATGTTTTACGAACTTCAAGTTTTTCCGCAAATGAAGTGCTTGGTAAATCTCCCTTTATTTGCAAAATACGGCGAATAGAGTTCTTGATGTCTCTCGGAACGCGGTCATTTTTTTCACGACGTTCCATGTGCGGTTTTGTAAGCTGCTGAGCCAACTTTTTCAGGAATTCAAATCGACTCTCAGTCTTCTGAGCTTTGTTATTACAGATTATGACATAAGCATTTGAAGAAGATATGTCGAATATTCTGTAAAATATAGCCAAAGGCCATCTTCGCGTCCGACGAGAAGTGGAATAGTTTGAGCATCTTTGATCAAGTAAATCGACTCCAATTTTTGTTTGGTTGTAATACAATATCATCTCAGGTTTTTTGGTGCTTTGGTCAACACTAGCAGTATGATGCATGTTTGAAATCAAAACTACTTCTTTGTTTTTCTTTGGTACGTAAGATGTCAATGTCATATGTTTGGTAAATCCACGGAAGAGTCTATTGGCCGCTGCCTAGATGGTTTGAACTCAGGCGGTATTTCGCGTTTGTTTATTATTAACATAAGTTTTATAATTAAAAAAAAATCGATTTGCCTGTCATAAAAAAAGAAACAAAATAAAAAAAAAACAACATTATTCAAACCGGTATTTGTCTGATATTGACATCAGGAGCACTCATTGTTTGATGTTTTCCCCTTTTAATCTGCTGCTCCTATCATTTGGCACAGCCAAATTTACCACTGAAGTTACTCTTTAAGATGGCACTGAAGATGCTTGACCAATCAAATATTTTAGAGTGATATCCGAGAGAACCGGCGTGAAATGTTGACAATTTATCCAGAACTTTATGCGATCAGATTTTATTTCTAAAACTGGTGGGTCCAAATACTGCTTCAGTTCATTAGGGACACAGCTACTGCTTGGAACCTCTGACGACCCTATGTCCACATGTGTTGAACACATTCCTTTGTTTTTCTTTTCTGCCTCCGAGCTGGGCTTTAATATTTCTGTCTTTGTATTGATTTAACATATAATAACACATAAATTCCGGCCTTTTCCACTTCAATAATAATGTTTTTTTATTCATTGTCGTAGTCTACATTCGATCTTTCTGTGTCGGACGACATGACCTAACCTTTGCAAAAACGACTATTCTCCGCACTCGCACAGACTAAATAAAAACGGAATGCGATTAACCGCCGTGAGTGCGCCACAGTACTTTTACTATAAGAGCTAGTTCAGACATGCGGGAACTGCGCGTTCACGAATCGCGCGGTTTAAAACCGCAAAATTGTGATGCTATTCAGACACCGGCGGTTATTATGCGATTTTCGTGCAGGGATAACGTCAGTTTGAAAATGGAGGTCGACGAAGAAGTGTGTTTACTGTGGTTGCTCCTTAAAAAAAAGAAAAGACAAAGGCGGTATTGGGTGCATCCAATATTATGTGACCGACTAGTACGAGGGTGGTTCAAATATGATCGAGACAAATGCGCTGGCACGTTTATTTATTACTGAAAAAAATTATAAAAATTTACAGGTTTTCTAGGTACTTTCCCTCACTAATTACACTGTAGTAGGGTAGGGCGGGGCTAGTTGAGCAATTTTTTACTTGATCGTTCATTGCTCCTTAAAGATAGGTCCAAATTGCTGGTAATTTGTACTTATAGGTAAGTAATTTATTCCTTCTTAAAGTCTTCATAGTAATTTATTATCAAGATATAGCATTTAAAAGTTACTCCCGTTTAAGTGCAAAAAGTCAGATATGCTCAACGTGCCCCATGGGTGGGGTAAGTAGAGCAAGGGTATGGGGTACATTGACCAGTTAGAAATTCTAGTCTAACCAAGGTTTCTAAAAAAAAAATAATTGTATTTGATAATCACCTGTTTATTTATTAATCTCTAAACTAAATCTCTTAGTGGAACAAAACTTAAAATTCTTTTGAAGGTATTTTTAACATAAAAATAGAATCAACAAAACCGCAACATATTATTAGATTAAATATTTGGGTTAGATTTAGCCTTTCCACTTAAAATCAGACTTTTTTAGGAACTTTTGACAGGAATTATTATTAATAGTGACTAAAACTAATCATCATCGTCATCAGAATTGCAATTGATGCAAATGAAATGAAGGCCAGTAACATGGACACATTTATTATGTGCCCATTCTTTACATTCATCGCATTGGATCCACTTCTCTCCTGGAATGCTGTCAGACCAAATTTCGCCACAAACCAAGCAAATACATTCTTCATTGTCACTTTCATCACTTGACTGAAGTATTTGTTTGCGAACACTCTTTTTTCTTTTTTTTTTCAATGTTATTCTTTGGCTTCTTAACTTTTTTATTACATTTATTTTGTTGTTCTTGCAACGCGTTTTTCTCAGGAGTATTTGTGAGTATTGCAGCTTTTCTCTTTCTTCCGGTGTAGTTTTAATAATCAATCATCAGTAACTGTTTTACCTTCCGTTCTTGTGAGGCCAACAAACGTTTGATTAATTCCGACTTTAACTTCTCGTATCTGTTAGCTGACGGTGGGTTAGTAATAACGTCCTTCACTTCCAAGGCATACCGATGTTCCAACGCACATACAACGTGATAGAACTTCGTTATATTGGCTAATACAAACTGGGCATCCATTTGCGCAAACCACATCTCGGGATCATCTGGCCAAAATGGAGGTGGACGTACATTCACACGACAGGTTTCTGCTCCAGTAAAATCTTCCTTACGCGTTTCCATATCGGGATCACCAATTTGTAGTAGTTAGTTGTGTCTGGACGATGTTCCAATTAAACGACCAGAGTCCAGTAACGATTGTATATTTTAATAGTATTGAATAAATAACAGTACACGGAAGGGTAGAGAGCACAATCACAATTCACAATAATTATAGAAGTTACAGAAGAATATAGGACAGATATAAAGCAAAGAATGTATTAAATGAAATTATATAAAGTTAAATTAACTTAACGGAGGCTAAGCACGCGGATTAATATCGAGCGGAACAAAGCGACGTGAGTGTGCCTTGCGCGGTGGCGAACAAAAAGACTGGCACCGAGAGCGCAGGAAATCCGAACGCCGTGTGCTCGCGCCGAAGTTAGCCGATGATTCCCGATTGTGGCGCACGCGATAGGTTCGTGGACTTCGCCCCGCACGCGCGCCGCCACAACACATTTTGTCCACCTTTCCGGAAGCTTTTTCATGCCGGTATCGAAGAATTCCTTGGGCAACTCGGACAGCCATGTGCGCACGAACTTTTCTACCGTCGCGTTCTCACGGAACCTGCCCGCGTGCCCACGCGATGAGACGCGCGACGGTTGCCCGTCGCGGGCGTCCGCTTAACGCAGATTCAGCCAATACTCCTGATACAGCAAAAAAAAAAATCTCAAAAGGATCTTGATTCAAATGTCTTGGCAAAATTCTATTAATTTTAAATTCTTTGTTGATCCATTTCCACATTTCCTTGAATGTGTTTATATTGTGTATCCAGTTCTGGACAGATGGTACTTTTATATATTTTTTGTGACCGTGCCATCTTTATTACTGACATTTTTTTCAAATTCTATTAATTATAAAACTGGTAAAATCTCATTCCAGAACTGGAAGTGGGCCGATTTATTTTTGAGACACCCCTTGAGAGGTTTTGCTGTATCATGGTAACAGTGTCCGTTAAATCAATCAAAAAACTTATCAAATAATTATAACAAATCAGCTGTGTCTGTGCATTCTTCTGGAAGAATTTTGCTATCTGAAACAAGGAAAAAATATGTTACTTGAAAGCAAGTATAGTGTTGAAAGTTAAGTAAAGTGACTAATCTTTTATCGTAGAATATAATACTAATGATTTTATTTAGAAACTATGATTATTTCATAGTTTTGGTGTAAGAAAAGAAAATGTCCCAATTAACTTAAAAATCTATTTCATTGTCCAAGTTTCTTTTGGCCTATTCAACAAATGTAAATGGACTTTATTCAATCATAATAAACTCATTTGCAAAAAAAACGGGCACCTAAGCAATGAACCATTTCAAATGTTACTATTGGTTTGTTTGATAATTATAGGTAGTTTTACTTTCACAATTGTGTAAATTAATAAGCAAATAATCGTTTTCGTCAGTATTATCATAAAATTTTGATAAAATTTATGGGTTTTAATGCTAAAGTTCACTAGTAGTGTATGCTCGCCAGTAGTGCATATGCTCGTAAAGTAAAAGTTAACAAAGATTTTTGTTTGTTTTTTCTTTAATAAAGTAAAAGCAGATAAATGTTTATTATCGAGTGTGACCCCCTCTAGCTGAAATCACAGCTTGAATTCGTCTGGGTATGCTAGCGGAGATATCTCGGATACTTGCTTGCAGAATACGTTCCCACTCCGCGGTAATCACATTTTTCAGCTTTCTGATGGTCTGCGAAGCCGGTTGTACTGATCTCACGCGTCGTTTCGGAACGTCCCAGACATGCTCTATAGGATTGAGGTCGGGACTTCGAGCTGGCCAATCCAAACGACGAATGCCGACCTCTTGCACATACGCTTCCACACCGCCAGACCGGTGGGCGCGAGCGTTGTCGTCCATAAAAATTGAGTCTTCGCCATTCATCCATTGAATTTATTCCTGCCCAAAACATAACAGAGCCCCCACCATAAGGTGTGATTTCTTCAAAACAAGCCTCTGCAAAGCGTTTTCCTCGTCTTTGTAGCACTCGCCGACGTCGATCTTCACCGAACAGAGATATCCTGGCTTCATCGGAGAACAATACCCTATTCCAGTCTTCTTGAGTCCATGACTCACAGTTTCGAGCAAACCTAAGCCTGGCAACTCTGTGCTCACGGAGTAACTTAGGGCCGCGGGCCGGGCGATGACTGCGTATATTGACCGCGAGAAGCCTCTTCCTGACCGTCCATAGACTAATATGCACATTTCTTACTTCTTCGAGGTTGTTCTTAAGGTCCACATACGAAGACTTGCGATTTCTCAATGCGCGACTCACAAGAAAACGATCATCCCGTGGTTGGGTACATGTATTCTTCCAGAACCAGGCCTTCTCTCGACAGAACCGGTGTCTTGATACCGCTGCCAGGTCCTTTGAACCGTCGAGCTACTCACACTTAGCCTCTGAGCCACGAAGCATTGCCTGCAACCCTCTTCGAGCAGCGCAATAATTTTGGTGGCTTTCTTTCTCTAACATTATTGAGACAGCTAAACAGCAATAAATGAAGCTTTGACAATTAAGAATATGAAATAAATTCATAGAAATTGACTAAAACTTATGAAAACCGATACCGATACCGATAAACATGTAACATGTACAAATGATTGAAATCATTTTGGTACCGTATTTTCTTAAAGAAGAATTAAAATCAAAACCGCCCGTTTTTTTTGCAAATGAGTGTATAATATTTTATATTTTTGTAACTTACTTGCAAGAAATCTCATAAATGCAGACACTCTTCTGCTAAAAATTTGTGCAGCATATTTTACTTTCATTTTAGGTACTTTTTCAGGGCAAACATGGTATTCTGTTAGTTTGTTCAACACCCTTATTTCGTCTTCTCCTTTATCTTCATTTTAAGTAACATTTTTAAATGTTCCCACTTGGCTATTTTTATTTTAATTTGGCAATATTTTATGTTTTAGTCATAAAATTATTTCTTATCCCTTTCAATAAATGGGGCGTATCATATAGTGGGAAAATTTTTAGGTCATCAATTTCAAAGGCATTAGAATCATATTGAACATTTCTTTGGAGGTATT
Organism: Hyles euphorbiae; assembly: GCA_023078785.2. Classification (NCBI taxonomy): domain Eukaryota; kingdom Metazoa; phylum Arthropoda; class Insecta; order Lepidoptera; family Sphingidae; genus Hyles; species Hyles euphorbiae. Next base: position 7,890,495 of record CM041042.1, read on the forward strand.
TTTCTCTCGTTGCCTTCTGGAGCATTTTTATGCAGCTTACATTTGCTTTAACTTGTCACAAATAGTTGCCATAATAATGATACCAGCTTTTGATAGCTCGCTGATGGTATTTACGATAATATTTTTCAACTCTTTACTTTTTGTTGTGCCCTTACAAAATGTAAACAATATTGGTTGTTTTTTTTGTTATAATTCCTTTGATCATCAATACCAGTGCATGGTCAGCAATTTGCTTGGTAAACTTAATAAAATTTACTTTACGAATAATATTCTTTCTTCCCTTCGGGGAAGCATTAATTAAATTTTATTAGGGGTTGTAATTGGGAACAAATAAGAATTCCATGTCCTTTTTTTATTCCCCCTAGAATGCAAAACATAAAGTTCATTGGTTTCTCCAAATGTGAGAGAATAAGCCAAAAAAGAACATTTATATTTACATGTATTACTTGACATTGCTTTTAGCATTATCAAATACTATGCGAGCCAGAGTAGGATCAGAATTAAGCAGCTCAAAAACTTGTCAAGCAAAAGAATTCACTGTTACTAACCATATTCAAAGCTGGTTGTTGTGTTCTGAACCATCAGATCTGATGGAGAATGTGCTTCAGTGGATATATATGAAGTAATAACCAACATATCTGAAATAGTCAAAAATTGTTGTTAGTCTAAAGGAGCATGCCCACTCCCCCTACACATGTCGGCCCCAGCTGCCCACGTTTGAAAATACACTCAAATTACTATATACAATGTAGTAAATAACTTTTAAAAGCATTGGATGCAATAAAACTTGGGGGTTCGAAGGAAAAACACTTTTTACTCTAGTTTTTACAACGTTTTTGTCATAGTTTCTTTATACCATATTGTATTTACACTTGCGATATTGATTTTGTTATACAATAATATAATATGTTAGGCGAAATTATACATATTTGATACACAAAATACCTCTATGTACAGGAGTAGCATCGATGTCGAACTCTTACATGAAAAATATTGACATTATTTGTGTTAATATTATTCCATGTCATGAATAATAAGGACATTGCCCAATAATTGAGCAGGAGGATAAATGTTGCTTTGATGCCGTGCCCATCCGAGATACCATATAACTGTCATAACATGGACACAGCATCCAACAGTTCTACAACCCACAACACAATTACAGCAATACTTCTTTAATGCGTTTATACCGGAATCATTGCCATCAATTAATTAATATATAATACAAAATATATTTTTCAGTTTATGTGCCTACTTGAAATTCTGGCTCTAGTAAGAAGCATCTCGGACCGAAGTTATTTCCTTCCGTTAACTACGTCCACTAAGTCTGTGGTTATTGCATACCTCTACCCTGTAACAACCATTAAATCTTATATGCTCACCGTAATATGAGCTTGCTTGTTTAATTAGGTATGTGTCTGGAAATCATTATTTTGTTGGTTTGAATGCTTATTATAGAAACATAAAACAAAATCATCAGCTTTAAGATAATTATAAAAAACATTACGAACTAAAATAATATATCACAACTACACCCAAATCCTCAATATTAAGAAAAAATAAAAAATTGGCAACACTTTCATGGCGTTTGATCTGGGAATGTATAAAACAAATAGTCATGTAACTGTTTTTCCGGTAGCTACTTTTTATTATAAAAAATATATTCCCGGAGTATTTCAGAAAACAAATGATACTATCATTGTGGATAAATTGAGTTATGATTTTGTAATAAAACGGTAAAGTGGGCAGGTGTAGGGCCAATTTTGGGCATTCTCCTTTGGTCATAATATCAACATTGATATGATTTTTGGCCATATTTAAAGATAATATTTTTAATGAAAGTGTACTTTGATTGTGTACTTAAATAATTAACATGTTACTTAGACTAATAGTATAACTCCATTCAATAAAATGACAAGGTCTTAACTAACAATCTTATTCAGTTAGAGTAAATAATAATAATAACACCCAACAGTCACATACCTATCCTGTCCCCACACTAAAATTGAGTATTGTGTCGAGGGTATCAGGAACACACAAACATTTATCCAGGTGCGGGAATCGAACCCGCGGCCTCTCATCTCCTAGACAGAGTCTAAACGACTGTGCCATGGATGCTGTGAAATAATTGGTTTTTCCTCCTTATAATATAATAACCTTATCACAAAATTAGGATTAGGATAATTAATGAAACTGTAAATCATGTTTTGAACAAAGATTCAGGGACTAATAATGTACAACAAAATATTGAAACATTGCAATAGTTTATTAAGTTCATTTATGTATGGACAATATACAATTTCTATAAACAATTTCTTAATATGTCAAAATATTTACTTAATGAAATTTCCCATCCTGTTATATCCCCATAGTCCCATATCATTCTCACTTTCCAAGCATACAGTCCAGTCCATCCCATCCCTTGTGAGTATAAAAAAGTATCAAATATATCAGAATTTTGTTTCTCATCCTACGCGAACACTAACCATTTGAAATGTTTTTCTGAAAACATGCTAAAATTTAATAATTTTAACAAATACTCACCTTTTCCAAGGCACAATGTTGGAACAGCATTTCTTGTTAATCGGTTACTTGGGTATATATAATAACTCTCAAAGTGTTTATTACGCAATCTAAATTGATTGTATATATATGTATCTTCCTTTTCCTTAATGTGGATGTCTAACACATTTTTTCATGCATCAAATCTTTCTTTATCTGTTGTAGGTTTAGGAAAGTGATGTAAAGAACTTGAAATATTTATTTGCATTATTAATTGAATTGTACAGGTCTTAAGAGTATTATGACTCAATTTAGTAAAGTCCAAAACCGCAAGTACACATATTGAGAGCAGTATTGATTAAAAGCGTATTCAACAAGTACAAAATGGAAAGTCTATCTACTGTAATTCAACGTTAATTGTATTACTTACCACCCTTTTTACATCTGAAATAACAGTTAATGCGAGGGCTTTTCTGTGTGTTCGCCATCAGTAAAAACCAAAAACGTAGCCAAGTCTATGAAATATTGCGATCAGTTCAAGTCCTTGAAACGTAGCCGGGTTTTATCAGGTGTGTTAATCAATATCCGTATAGAAAGCTTTTTGACACATAAATCATATTTTTTTGAACCATTTACAGATCAAATGCCTTTCGGTCACATGTGATAAAGTATGTCAAGATTATTTTTGGAATAAGTAAATATTATTTTCTTTCCAAAAAATAGTAAGATACAAAATCCCAACATTTTAAAATAGTCTAATTTCAAAATGAGGAAGTGGTACAGCGCTATCTAGTAGGTACAATTGTAATGTTTCTATCCAAATTCCAACTTAGATAGCCCGGCCTGTACGCTAGGTGACGCCACTTTCTATACAAATATTTTTTCTCTGCGACAAGTATAGAACTGTCACCCCCATGGTGTTTGTGGATGATAAACTTTACACTACCAATACTGATGCCGAGTTCGGCCGAAATGTCTCGAACATTTATCCTACGGTCCTCTGAAATGAGTTATTCTACGCGGCAAATGTCTGGTGTGGTGCTGATGCGCGGTCGACGATCATGCGGCTGATTCTCGACCACCCTTGAACGCTTTGGCCTATTTAAATACAGCAGCCCTACTCAGGCACTCACTACCGAACTGATTTCGCAGACGCAGAAAAAAATTCCGTGTTTTTAACGCCTTCCCACACTAAAAAACGAATGTCAATACGTTGCGCAGCAGCAGTCGGCACTTGACGTTCACTCATGGTCGTAGCACGCGCGTGACACGTGCGTTCGCGACGAAAACTATGCCGCACTGTTCGTAAGGGATGCAGCTATCACATACTGAAGCCACAATCTTCAAAACATACATGCGCGCCATCTATAGCGTTTGTCTCCATCATATTTGAACCGCCCTCGTACATGGTCAGTTCGAAACGTTATATCCCAATTTAAGAATGTATGATAAAAATTTTTTTGGCTATTTGAGAATGTCAATAAATTCTTTTGATGAACTAATTGAACTGATCAGGCAAGATATTTCAAGCTCTGAAACGCATTTGATGTCAAGCGTGTCACCAGAAAAAAAAACTCGTAATAACTTAAAGGTAAGATTTATTTATTATTCTTCAAAATCAGCATATATATTTTCTATAACAGTAGACGACTGAGAGCCAGAACTAAATTGTGATGGTGATGCGGGCGGAATAACAGTAGGAGATGATCCAGATGTAGTAAAATATCCTTGCGGGTTTGTATACTGTTGTCCTTGCCAATATGAAGGTGTGATCTGCTGAGTACTGTAGCGAACAGGGGGCTGTAAGATTTGTCCTTTTTGTATCACTTGAAGTAATTCGATTTTAGTCGATAAAATTTCTGGTACTTTTTTGAGTTGAGAAAGCTATGTGTTAAATTTTTTTGCGGACGGGGCATTTTATTGCAGTGCGTGCTTAGGACACTAGGTGAGCCCATGCGCCGTAAACCGGTGGTCAACATGAATCAACTGTCACTCAACGACTCAGGATCGGGGCGCGCTCCCATTGGCTGTTCCGGCTCGTACCACATCGCGCGAGGTCGCGCGAGAGCCACCGGGAACATCACGGTGTTAGGAAACACGGTCGGGTTATATCCTCCCCCTCCAAGCCACTACAACGTCTAGTAGGAGGCTTGGTACTGACACCATAACGTGGCCGTCCACGGAGGCGCTGTGGTTGTACTGGAGCTGAGAGGAGCTGGCCAGACTTACAGTTATAAAGCTTAAAATCAGAAGCGTGAAACTTTCACAAAACTATAGAACCTAAGTCAGTGACTTCATAGGTGCTCAACTACCTTACGACACTCGGCCAAAGTCGTCGTGGAGCAGCGCCTGGTGTCAAAGATTGGTCTACGCTCGCTGCTCGAGACATCAAAGCGCCGTCGTCGGTGGCAGCGATTTCCTAGGAGAGCGGATGACTGCAGCGGCGTCATCCTTTTCTAAACACGTAGTTTCTAAGCCCGCCGTCGTATCATCTATACTTCCAATTATGCATATTATGAAGGTTAAGGAAACTGACTTTTTGAAAAGAAGTTTCATCAGAAAATAAAATATTATTCAGAAATTGAGGGTCTTCGTTATGGTTTTGCAACATCGTGTTACAAAAACATTGCCTATTCCCGTAATCAGGTGGCAACAGGCATTGTACGCCTATGGATGGAAGTGATGTCTTTTTAAAATTCTTTGGACTTTACTTTTGGTCACACCGGTGTTTTCTTAAATTTTTCGTAATTATAATGACGGATTATGAATTACTCCATCTAATAATATATTGTCATTGCTGACAGGGGGTCTCCCGCCGTTCGTGAAATCGCTGGGTAGCTGGACCATTGAGTAGCCACGGTGGACATTATATCGCATTGCATTAGGATTTTTATAAGGGCTAGAATATATCTTACAAGTAGAATATAATATAGGCTATTATAAATCAACTTCTTTTCATGATTCAATGTATACAATGCTCAAATAAACAATTTAAAAAAATACCTAATCCTGTTACTAAACTATTTTTAATTTTGCTCCACTCTATTCAATTAGTTGCTAATAAAGGTGCCATCTTTTTTAAAATTCACCTATTGGAATTTTCAGTTCATTAGAAATTGCCTTCAATGTATGTTGGCGTAAATCGTCCTTCGATAATCAGTTAGTTTGCTATCTCACAAGACTCGGTGCCATTCATAAAGTTGAATCAATCTGATAATATTTTCATTATTTAAATTGGAAGGACACGCGTGTCTATTCATTTTATCGTCCAAATATAGCGCACCCGGTCGTGTGCGTCCTCTTTGACGCGTGACCAAAAACGGCAGCTGGCGCGGTACGCGTCTCCCAAGAGTGTACGCGTAGCTGCAAGTATGGACATCTGAACACGCGTAACCTGACAACACGTACCAGTATACGCGCTATCCATGCGCACAGCTTAACAGGTTCGTTGCGATATCTGTTAATGCGTATCCATTATGCGCGTGCCATGAACACCCGCGCCAAGCGTTGGACACTCAGTTTATCGAAGCTATTACAGTGACCGAGAGGCTGACATTACCTTAAGATTTCTAACCACCGGGGACTCATATACTAGCTTACAGTACCTATTTAGAGAATCAAAGCTACCTTTCAAATCTAGGATCTAGGATAGTCTCGGAGTATTGTGATGCTATCAGTGATGTTTTAAAAAATTGGGTAAAAGTGAGTAAAAACACATTATTAAATAGTTGTCTTTATTCAACTATTAATCATTGTTTACATTACTTGGAGACGGCGCTGTGGCGAGGTTAAGGAATTTTGAGCCAATTGTTGTGTTGTGTATCCATAAACTGGACTGTATTTGCCTAAATCGGCCTCAAAAATGATATTATTTATTGCCTGTTTGACATATATTAAAGTGTGATTGTCATATTTCCTCAATTCATTTGCAATGTGCAGGCCATAACTGAATGTGGATCAGACGCTTGTGACGGTTCAGTCAAAAATTTAAATGCTTCATTTAACATTTCATTCTCCTCTTTTTCGCGTTTCATTTTCTTTGGGTTCGTTTTTATAGTTTTCCTTAGTACTTTGGTTTTAAGCTCTTGCAATTGTTCTTGGGAAGACTCACCCCCATTTGGTGATGTAGGGTCCTGGAAAACAGAATACGCATATAATTAACTATACTTGTACCTCTTCCCACACTGATTATATGTTGTATAATATACTGGGTATCTCAATACTGCTACCGAAAACGAAGCCGGGTGATAGTTTTAGTGACTACAAACGCAATGCACCTAAAAATTTCGCAAAAAACGCGACAATTATTTTTATGATTTTTTAAATATCGTCATTTTTGGGTGGTAAATGCATAGTTTTTGCTAAAATAATAATTTAAACTCTTTTATGCCTTAGATTATTTATAAATAAAGTATAATAAAATGTTGGATCGTTTCCAGAAATGATCTTAAAGCTAATTGATCATGCATTTTGAGAATCTTCTAGGTTCGAAAGAACATCAATCACATTTGAGATAGAATCGTTGCTTGTATTTAGCTCTATGTTTTCAACTGCTATGTTACTTTGGCTACTAGTATTCATAGTAGTACTCGTAGTATAATTGGGTGTGAAATATTCATGTACTGGATAATTACTTGTACTAGGTGATGTTGTACATTCCTCAAATAAAATCCTCTACTCAAATTCTGTAATAGTTTGTTGGATTATTGATTTTGCTGAAATAAAGTGTTTTTTCGGCATTTGTCGCAACGAAGACGCAATGTATTTGCCAAATATATCATATTCATCCTACTTCATAGTTCCAACTTCTTTTCTTAAGTTGTCCAATTTCTCCAATGCCACTATCTCGATCTAATCTAAAAAAGATTTTTTTACTGGTAACTACTTTTTTCAAACACATCACCGAAGGTATCTTTAATACTATCGTCGGTCTTGGTTTTCGGAACCGATTTTCTAACACCCGATATACAATTTAACTCAAAAAACATGATATTTTAGAGATGATTAGTGGCTCACTAACCGATTACACTATGTAAAGTGTCGATAATCATTGGTGCTTTTAGTGACGGTATCCCATAAAATAAAATGCAAAAACTTGATATTGATACTAAGACGTTTTAAGACATCGATATAAGTAAAGATGGGTAAAATGTATCCCTGACAAGAAAATAGTGATTTATATATTTTCGAACTTGAGATATATATCACTCTTATATCTTTAGCTCATTTAGCTCAGTACGGCTCAGAGAGAGAAGAAGGCGGCTAAGACTAGAAATATATCCTTTATATCTTCGGCTCTTTTAGCTCAGACTTAGAACTCAGTAAGGTCAACCTAAATAAATAAATAAGTTTAAACTTGCTTCTTTTAGGTTGGCGTATTTAAACATCTTTGGCTATATGCAATGATTGAGATGTACGCTATTTACATTTACATTTATTATGTACATTATGCAATTTTCTTTTTTTTTCCTTTTTTTCTATTTATAACGTACACTATAGGGATGGGGGGAGGTGGATTGATATAAATAAGTACTACGTATTTGATTAATTAACGCAAAAGGACGATCGCGTTCGTGGCGAGTGGCAACCGGTAAACAATATGCGCCTACGCACATATCAGGACCCCCGGGTCGCACACTATTGCTGTCGGGACGCGCATGCCCGGGCGCTGGGGCGCGGGGTGCGCGGGGACCGCCTGAGGCCCGCGGGGAGTAGGGTTGTAGGGACTCGACGCGTTCATAGGGAGGTAGGCGCTACAACACTATTATTTCCAAGTTTCTGATATGTACAGGTAAGGATGACCTCTTCAAGACAAATATACATTCGACCTTACGAACAGCAACTGTTCTACGTTTTTAGCTGATCTCCGATCAGTAAGCGTATATCCGGCTTTAGAAAATACGCGCTAACACGGCACGGACGTCGCTAATAAATTTAGCCTCTTGAGCATATAGCGGAACAACAGTGGACAGACATTTCGTCGCTGATGCCACCATACCAATTTCCTGCCGTGGTAACGTGGTTCTTGCATGTTCCGGTCCATATTCTGGTTTCATTGTATGTCACATAATGAGCAGTAATCGCAATAAAACTCTCATTGTTTATTGATGTATATGTCCTACTATCAGTGGAAAGACACACAGCCGAAGCTTCTTGAATTTTAACTCTCGCCACTTCACGCAGTTTTTCATATTGCTTCGGCAGTAGACTTGCTGATAGTGTCTTTCTACTGGGCAATAAGTAACTGGAATTTAAGAGTTCCACAAACTTACGGAACTCTTCTTCCTCTACTAATCGTAGAGGATGGTACTCGTTAACTATCATAATAACCATGTGGTAGCTTGAGGTATAATTTATTAACGGAGAGAACAATCAGACTCGAAGACCAGGTTGATACTCATTTATTGTCAAAACATCCCTATATTTATACAAAAAGTCTTCAGTAGTAAATTTGGACAGGACCAATGATATAGCGGGGCCGCAGTCCATCTCCTTCGCACATATAGCGTGCCTGCTCGCACAGTATAAATACGCGCGACTCTGCACTCGCGGAGAGCATTTGCACTGCGGAATTACCCGCTCCTACTCGCGCTCTATAAATATGCGCGCAGTCGTGAGCCGTGAACATTTGCGCTACAATCTCGCCGGACGATGATCTCTCTGCTCCGTATACCATGTTCCTACATCCAAATGGCTATCAATTTTGTCTGTACGCCGGGATGCCACAGATTTTATGGTAAAATCCTTCATTGATGACTGCTGGTTTGGTAATCGCACGCATGGTCCTTGTACTAGGGGTAACAGGTGCAGTGGCGATGGTACAGGACCTTCAGCGTGGGCTCGAATTCACATTTTGAACAGGAACTATCAGAGGTGGTTCTTGTCACGTCGGGACAATCGGCACAGTGGGATGTCTAGTTTTCATATGCCTATTCAAATGTCCTATATTTCCATTTGGAATAGACAACACAAACGAGCAATATGAACATTTTGCCTTTTTCCCGCCTTCGTCTTGGAAGTGGTTCCAGATATTACTCTTTTTTATGCCAGACATACCTATTATCTTTTTAATATTTGCACGCCTATACCTAACATATAAACAAATTATCTATTTAACACAACTGTATTGTACAACTACACATATTTATATAAATGATATACACAATAAATACTCGAACTTAAGACACACAGAATTTTAAACTTATTAAAACAAAACAAATCATTGTTCGCGAATTAGTGAGCTGTTTGGTTGCATTTGCTTCCTATTATGCATTTTATGTCTTTGTTATAAAGCAGAAAAAAAGTTAAACGCCCGCGCGTGTGATGTCGTTCCGAAAATCCGTATGTTACATTTTTACACAAACATGCCATTCTCCCTCTTTTACGTGTAAAATGCTATATTCGCTATGTGCGAAACGGGTGGTAGGTGTACCAAAACGATCGCAGCGCACAACGTGACAAAAAATGGAAGCTACTTCGGCTAACTGGCTGTCAAAATAGAAGTATTTCAGTACAAATCAAAGCTAAAAAATGGGTCACGACTATTGTTGCGTTGTTCAATGCAAAAATAGTGGCAGAAATAGCTCCTGCAAATTTTATATATTTCCAAGAGCGGCATATAAATTGGAACAACGAATAAAATGGATAGCTGCTGTGAAAAGAAGGAAGTGTCCTTAACCGTATTAACCTTAAATTACAACATTGCTGCAACAGTTTAGATGTTTATATATTTTTTTTTTATTTTGTAATTTTAGTGATGATGGCACACCATGGTCTCCGAAACCTCACGACAAAATTTGTAGTGCACATTTTATTGGAGGAAAAAAATCAGAGGAACGATTAAGTCCTAGTTATGTTCCTACGATATTCCCGACAATATACAGGAAGAAGAAGATTAATGAATCCCAGGTATTAGCAAGATATAATCGTTTCATAGCTCCAAGAACCACACAAATCTCAAAGTGTACTACGTCAACACAAGTGATAAAAGAAGTAGAGGATGAATTTATTCAACAGCCACAGCTAATAACCGATAAAGGATGCCAGGCTAATGTGTTTTCTGAGTTGATATTAAATGAAACCACATTTACATGCAATCGATACATCTATAATGATCACTGTGATGCTGAAATACAAGTGGATATTGCATCTGATTCAAGAGTTATTTCAACTAATACCTCAAAGAAAATGGACAGAAGCTGTTATACAGACCAAAAAAAATTTAAGGATCAATCAATATCAACGAATGGTACGGAATTTGTTGGTATATTGTCAATTAAAGAAGATCAACAACTTCTAGATCTTGCGGGTGTGACATTTAAAAACTTTGAGTTTCTGTTAACAAGATTAGAAAATACAAAAGGCAGAATTTCTTTAAAAAATCACCTTTTAATTTTTTTAATGAAAATGAAAACTGGCTTGACATTTTCAGCATTGAGTGTATTATTTGGTGTACATAGAACCACAGTCTCAAGATTATTTTATTCAATGTTAGACAATTTAACATCTGCAACTGCCAAATTAGTATTTTGGCCACATAAAGCTGCTGTACAAGCCACAATGCCAGAGTGTTTCAGTCCAGATTACAGCAGTACAAGAGTTATCATTGATTGTACTGAATTCAGGATTGAAGTACCGCCAGCAGTGGATGACCGTGTGGTTTGCTACTCACATTATAAAAAGGGATTTACTGCAAAAGTTATTATAGGAATTACGCCTGGAGGATTTATATGTTTCAAATCTAAAGTAGCTGGTGGAAGGAAAACCGACTCACAGATGACTGTGGAATCTGGACTACTTGATCTTTTGGAAGCTGGAGACGTAGTTTTGGCTGACAAAGGTTTTCCAGAAATAAAAAAAGTTTTAGATGACAGTGGCCGAGAAGTTAAAATTGTTATGCCACCATTTTTAACCAATAAAAGTGAGTTTTCGAAAGAACAAACACAAAATACCCACGAAATTGCTAGAGTAAGAATTCACGTAGAAAGGATAATGCAGAGATTAAGAGTTTATCGGGTTCTCGATAAAATACCTCATAATTTATTCTCTCATATTGATGACATTGTGCACATGTGCTGTGTTTTAGTGAATTTACAACCTCCAATATTTTCTAATAATAGTATGTAAGTAATTATTAAAATTGGAACTTAAATAAAAACAGGTTTTGTGAAACGTAAATCAGATTTTATTATTTAAAAAATAAAAGCTTCATTAAATCTTCTATCTCTCACTCTAAATATATTTATCTCTTTTTAATTAAATAGTTTCTTCAATTTTGACAATAATATATTAATTATTAATTATATTTTTAGTTCTTAATATGAATTTATAATATTTTTTCCAGTAAAAGAACGTTTCTGTAAATCCTTGCAATCATTGTTATTGTTATTACTGATAAATTCTGTGTACAATGCTAGTAAATAGTGTTTAAAATAAAATAATTCACATTTTAAAATAATTCCTTTAATAAAGTGATCATCACGGTGAACAGGTACAGTTACACTACCAGCAATGACTGGCGAATAGATAAAAAGGTCACACATTGACATTCCAGTTACATACATTTGTATTTGCACTTGGGTGTAATACTGATGACTTTTTTTAAGTTCTAATTTATTATTAATTAATTTCAAGTACCCTACATTGCATTTATCATTATGAAAATCTACCACACATTGTTTCTTGCAAGAAATTGGGCACTTTACTTCTATAATCTTTGATATACATCCATCTTCCACAACAACTCCATCAACACTTGCGCATAACCAGTTTTGATCTTTACAAATAATTACACCTACTCGTTTAACCTGACAAAAATTCAATTTTTCATAAGCCTTTATAGCTTTTTCTTCATTACATATGCCATATCGGGTCGCACCACAATCAACTTTCTTTGGATTTAAAATATCAGACACTAAACTTTCAATACTTTTGGTTGTACGGGTTATAATACTGTGTACATTTTTACTTGCACTTACTCTGACATGTCTAATTGCATACCACTTGCTGCATGCTGCTTGCATGCCGATTGCTTTATTGTGTTACAAGACATTTTAATAATATTCTCATTTGAGACAACAACATGATTCTCATAATATAATTTTAGATTATCCACTAGTGAGTAATCATTGTGATATAATTCAAATTCTGTTTTAAATATAAAAAAAGTATTTAAACAGACAACACAATCTTCCTGCTCTAAAAGTGATTCGACTTCATTCAATAAATTTGCTATCGCTCCCTTTACATCACTCACGTGTTGAGATTGTTCTCCTGCTTGCAAAATTTGTTTTAAAGATGACTCTTGAGATAATTCATAGTGAGTTACTGGATCCACTAGATTACATTTCTTCTTTGCAACTGGTGGGAACATATCTTCAAAGTATCTTCCTTTACAATATTTATTTTTAACAAACTGACGAATACTAGGCTTGCCCCACTCTTGTTCATTACTTGTTTTTGACAAGCTGATGGTGTTGTTAACATATGATATCAAAGCACCAACATGTTTGCACTTGCCGCTCTGATTATACACGCAGTCACATTTTACACTAGTGACGACACGAGCATCATTTATCTGTAAAAAAAAATAAGCAGAATAATAAGCATACAAGTAGTAAATGAGAAATTACTCACACGAAATAGAGATCTGACATCACATAAAAATTGCTTACATTTAAACTGGTTTTGTAGGGTGTTAGTGTCACAGATGTCTGGCGAATCACTTGGGCTCGTATTAACTAACTCTTGCCGTTACTTCGTAATTCTTCAACATTTCTTACATGCTGGGCTAATACTAATTTATTGCCTTTTATCACTGTTTGTGGTTGGAAACTAATATTGTGTGTAATACTTTCGAACCCGGTTTTTATGATTATATCCATTTTACACATACACTATTTCAATAAATTGCACTCAAATAAAGTCAAAAAGTACCATTTACTCTTTATTTTGGTTTTTAATTGCAAAAATACTAACAATGTTTACATGTCAATATTTGACAGTCGCCGAAAAAGTTGCCTAAGCTGCGCGTCGCCACCGTCGCGCACGTTCCGAATAAGCCCATCTCTTTCTCTCTTACTCTGAACGAGCCGAAACTCATCACGAAAATTGACTCTTATAGATAAAGATATAGAGATATAATTGAAACACATGCGAGCTGGAGAGTGAATATATAATTTGCAAAGATATGTATCTTTCTTTTCTTTACCTCGCGAGCTACCCATCTCTAGATATAAGACACTTGCAACATGTTACTGTCCAAAGCAACCCCAACTAAAACTTCTTATTCATGAATCAAACCTGCACTACAGTCTTTCAGCTGTAAAAAAAAACAACTTGATTACAATGGCAAAAGTTGGCAGGGCCCTTGTTTTATTACATTTTCTTATAATCACGATTTTTAAGCACCAAAAATCTTTTTAAGCATATTATTACTACAGATTTTAGTATAAAACTTTGATTTTCATTTAAATGAATTCTACATTTTTGAAAAAGTCAACGTCCACAGTTTCAGTAAGGGTGGCTTTTATATGATTGCATATTTTTTGCCTAGTAGAATCAGTTGTTAATTCTTTATTAACAATGCACGCACATGTTTCCACGCATTGAATAAATTCCTCAGTGGCATAATTTTAACTAGGTTCCTTTTGGTTATATTCTTGAAATTCAGTGAATATGTGTGTGAAGTTATGGTGGGTGGACAGAATAATTGATTTGCAAACATTGCATGTAATGTTTTGCTTCTTCATCATAAATCCACACATATACACAAACTTGGGCCTCAGATGACGCCTGGTTAACATTCTCTGTTGCTTCTGCAATTGTTATTTTAATTTTTTCATCTTCACACGTGTCCCATCTGCTTTTACTTGCGGGATTTGCGCTGTCGCCGGATGTCAAAAACGCTTTTAAGTTACATGCTATCTCTAATTTATCGCCCTCACAATTACGACGACTGCCACTGTGTTTTAAATTAATAATTACTGTCGTTTTGAATCCGGCGACAAATTGGAACACGGTGGGATTATGGTTCGAACCACAACTGAATCTAATGCATCCAAAACAATTTTCCAGGACCTCTTGATTGAGGCGCCGAGTTGTTAATATTTAATACCACATTTGCTTAAATTATGCCACAATTTTTCAATTGCATTTAAAGTGCGTATCCATCGTTCTTAAGAGGTTGGCTTGGTTTTGGAACCTAAAAATCGCATTTCACTTATAAACCGTTTCATAACTTTAAAATATTCTAAATGAGGACATTTTTTGATAAATTCGTTGAAAATTTCTTTCCATTTTTCAAATCCTTGGAATCTGCATTAACTGCATCAAAGAATTCATCAATTTTATACAAAAAGTTCGCAGTCGTCAGGGCGTCAGCAGGAAGTTCATCTGAAAAATAATATTTGATAGGTGTATTATTAATTAATTTCCCCGTATCTGGGTAATGTCTAAAGAAATATATATATATACAATGTGACTGGTCACCAGTGTCAGAGACTTATGGGGAGTAAAATATAGTGTTTTTTTATCGACAAATCACTACCCCAATTTTTGTTTGCTCCCTCGGTCATAAAATGACAGACATTTTGTTTTTTTTTTTTACCTCGAAGTTCGAGCGCGTATACTGATTTAATCATTGCTATCGATGTGGACATCCTAGGAAGACAAAAGATACCTCATTTGAAAGATAACAATGCAGGCAATCAATTAGTGATCATCTTTATTATAAAAGAACAAAAAAAGCAATGAAAAACAAAGAAAAAAAAATATATTTTTTTGTTTTTTTTTTTTAACTTGTAATGCAAACTAACCTGTCAACCAACATTTTTTTGGTTGTTTTCTGAAAGTACATGGTATTT
Organism: Hyles euphorbiae; assembly: GCA_023078785.2. Taxonomy (NCBI): domain Eukaryota; kingdom Metazoa; phylum Arthropoda; class Insecta; order Lepidoptera; family Sphingidae; genus Hyles; species Hyles euphorbiae. The sequence continues at coordinate 7,905,860 of CM041042.1, forward strand.
CCTTTAAAATAAATATTACATCAAAGCCCGAAAGATAGTTTATAAGTTATGATAATTAAAACAAGATAATGGTTTCTAACCCAAGAGTGCGAAGAGATAAATAAAACAAAGTAAATCGATACAATAATGTTTAATGTTTCAATAATACTACAACTACAATTCAAAATGTCCCCCATTGTGCTGATTTACGCCTATACCTAACATATAAACAAATTGTCTATTTAACACAACTGTATTGTACAACTACACATATTTACATCGTTTACACTATAAATACTCGAACTTGAGAAGCACATATAATAGAATTTAAAACTTTTTAAAACATAACAAATCATTGTTCGCGAATTAGTAAGCTTTTTAATTGCATTTGCTTCCTATTAAGCATTTTATGTCTTTGTTATAAAGCACAAAAAAGCTAAACGCCCGCGCGTGTGATGTCGTTCCAAAAATTCATATTTTACATTTTTAACACAAACATGCCATTCTCCCTCTTTTACCTGTAAATTGCTGTATAAGCCCATCTCTTTCTCCCTAACTCTGAACGAGCCAAAACTCACCACGAAAATTGACTCTTATGGATAAAGATATAGAGATATAATTGAAATACATGCGAGCTAGAGAGTGAATATATCATTTGCAAAGATATGTATCTTTCTTTTCTTTAGCTCGCGAGCTACCCATCTCTAGATATAAGACACTTTTGCAACATGTTACTGTCCAAATAAACCCCAACTAAAACTTCTTATTCATGAATCAAACCTGCACTATAGTCATTCAGCTGAAAAAAAAACAACTTTAATACAATGGCAAAAGTTGGCAGGGCCCTTGTTTTACTACATTTTCTTATAATCACGATTTTTAAGCACCAAAAATCTTTTTAAGCATATTACTACTACAGATTTTAGCATAAAACTTTGATTTTCATTTAAATGAATTCTACATTTTTTGAGAAAGTCAAAGTCCACAGTTTGTGTAAGGATGGCTTTTATATGATTGCATATTTTTTGCCTAGTAGAATCAGTTGTTAATTCTTTATTAATAATGCACGCACATGTTTTCACGCATTTAATAAATTCTTCAGTGGCATCGTTTAAGCTGGGTTCCTCTTGGTCATATTATTTAAATTTAGTGAATATGTGTGTGAAGTTATGGTGGGTGGATAGAAATATTGATTTGCAAACATTGCATGTAATGTTTTGCTTCTTCATCATAAATCCACACACATATATACAAACTTGGGCCTCAGATGACGCCTGGTTAACATTCTCTGTTGCTTCTGCAATTGCTATTTTAATATTTTCATCTTTATAACCACACGTGTCCCATCTGATTTTACTTGCGGGATTTTCGCTGTCGCTGGATGTCAAAAACGCTTTTAGACGTTATTACGACGACTGCCACTGTGTTTTAATTTAATAATTACAGTAAAAGCTCTTTATTCGCGGGGTATAGGTTCCGTAAATATGCCGCGAATACAGAAACCGTGAATATGGAATGGTATTTTGTATGGGATTATAGGGGATACGTTCCTTGGTGACAATAAAAAAAAAACAACATAAAAAAAAAAAACAATTTAATTGAAGTTTTTGACCATACTTATTGATTATTATCTTCAGGCATAGGCAACGGTTTACAGAATTTTGTATTTTTTTCTTGTGTGGCAGTTTTTAAAAGCTCTTTCAGTTCAAACTGATATTCAGCAGTGGTATTAACAATTTGCCTCTTAAAAATAAGACCTCGTTCCATAGACGGATCAATTTTCATAAAGAAATCTCAAAGCTCATTTGCCATTCTTAAACCTTCTCTAAGATTATTCAGATTAAATGTCACATTTCCAGTGTTTGTTGAAGCCTCTTCTTCAATGGGCTGTGCATTTAACATTTCCTCCAAGTCGGTTTCAGTCAAATCTTCATCTTGCGATTCAAGCAATTCTTGAATGTCACTTGATTCTATCTGTTCGAACCCATCTCGTCCTATTCCATTCGCAATTTCAGCTATTTTAGCAGCCAAAGTTTGAATTTCTATAGATTGTTGTAATAAGAGGTCTATTTTACTTTTTTATAAGTCCATTTATCGGCCCGTTTACAAAGGATTTTTGGTTGGATACATATTGGAATTTTTACTAATATGCATGTAATATGTACCGATTAGATCCGCGAATAAAGAAATTCCTAGCCGCGAATATAGGAATTGGGTCACAATTTTTTAATCCGCGAATAGTGAAAACGCGAATGAAGAAAGCGCGAATAAGGAGCTTTTACTGTACTGCCGTTTTGAATCCGGCGACAAATTGGAAATCGGTGGGATTATTGTTCGAACCACAACTGAATCTAATGCATTCAAAACAATTTTCCAGGACCTCTTGATTGAGGCGCCGAGTTGTTAATATTTAATACCACATTTGCTTAAATTATGCCACAATTTTTCAATTGCATTTAAAGTGCGTATCTATCCTTATTGAGAGGGCTTAGTTTTGGAACCTAAAAATTGCATTTCACTTATAGACAGTTTCATAACTTTAAAATATTCTAAATGAGGACTTTTTTTGATAAATTCGTTGAAATTTTCTTTCCATTTGTTAAATCCTTGGAATCTGCATTAACTGCATCAAATAATTCATCAATTTTATACAAAAAGTTCGCAGTCGTCAGGGCTTCAACAGGAAGTTCATCTGAAAAATAATATATGAGAGTTAGGTGTATTATTAATTAATTTCCCCGTATCTGGGTAATGTCTAAAGAAATATATATATAGAACGTTTGACGGGAGAAATATACGTTGCGAAAACTAAATGAAGTGGACTGTAATATTTTACTGGTACTTATAATAATACAAAATATTTAGAATTGACGAACGTCGCGAGTGGGGTCGCTGCGCGGAGTGCCGAACCGCGTCGGCGGCGTCCGTCCGCTCGCGAACACTCGGGGTTCTTCGGCCGACGTCGCGTCGGTCGATGCGCATGCACCGACAGTGGTACCCACACAGGCTGCCTCTTACATATGAGACCTACTGAGTTAGTTATTAATTCAGATGATGAATTAGGTATTCAATAATTATATTTAAAAAGTTATTTTAAAATATATAGTATAAATTAGTAATATATATAGTAATTATTTATAGTGTAAGTAAGAACAATACACACCATTAACTAATGTAATATCTTAACACTGGTGCTGAGGTTAGATGGGTGATTAATTAAACGAAAACATTCTCTTGCGCCTCGCCCCAATTTCATAAGGAATTATTTTTCGTCAACCTGAGTAATGGTTCACTTATAAAGGATAAATTCTTTATGAACCGTCGATACCATAATCTGAATGAATGATAAAAAGATGTTTCAAGTTTCTTGGTCGTGGGAGTTCTGCAATAGCCGCTACCTTTTGGAGGAGTAATGTAATGTCCCAAATATTTAACAGTGGTGCAACAAAAGTGACATTTCGGAAGATTTACGACAAGATTGTTTTCTATACGCTCAGTACTTTCTCAAGGTCGCCAATGTGTTGTTCTTCGAAGGAAGAAGATAGTGTAATCATGTCATCCAAATATGCCAGAATCTTTACGCTTGGTATACGATACGATATGCTTGTACATTGTGTTACAACAGTAATTTTTAATATCGTATCTTTCCGACTTTTTAGCTACTACTGATATAAAAGAGGTAACAAATATAATTTAACAACAGTTGATACTAATCACAAATATATTATTCATTAGAAAGTCAATTATTGCTTCTGACCAATAACACATCATCTACAATAGAGTCACTCAATGACATGCGTAAATTGTTTAGAACAAATTTTAGAGACGGAAAAATCTCTCGACACTAACACTTGTCGGCGGTGTCGCCAAAACCACCTTTGCGAGTTCGTATAAATATGGATCAGTATTTTTTTGCTCCACAGCTGTGGGAACCTGTGCACAGGTTGCAATACAATTATTTGTACCAAACAATAAATATGATTAATGCGAAAACTACAATAAAATGTAGTAGACACATTATATTATAGGTCAACTTCTGAAAGTTAAAATGAGTATAGTTTTTTACATAGCGTTAAAATAATTATTAATTAATTGTATCCGAGCAGTTTTGACGCCCGTCCAGCGGAAAAGGAACATCTGATGAATCATTAGGAATTTCAGTTTCAGGTTCTACATCATTGATATTGTTTATTCTGCAAATGTTATACAATATCGCTGTAGCAGAGATAACATTGAATGTTAATTGCAATGTAAGACGAATTTTTAAAGATAGCACAGAAAATCTTCTTTTCCAAATGCCAAACGTTCTGTAATAAAAACGATTTGAGTCAGAATAATATTTTATTAACTACTGGACTAGTAAAATATGAGTTACATTACCTTTCAATTGCATTTCTAGTTTTTTGATGAGCCCCATTGTAGCGATGTCGGATTGATTAGGAGTGTTAATAGATATGATGTGCACAGTTGAGCCATCTATTTGCATATGCCCCTCATTCACATTGCAATTGAGTTTTTGTTTCCTCTACTTCAGAGTATATAATGTTTTCTGGTGGTTGTAAAACTAATTTTCACTGTTATAGGGCGATCGTATTTGACATGCTTGCCATCAAGTGCTCCAATACAGTTCGGGAATCGCCAAATATTTTTGAACCCTTCAATTTGTGACCAAGTCTCCTCTTTTGGCTTCGGCATGGCAATAGGCTGCAATACTTTCCAAATTGCAGTATAAGTTTCATGAACTATTGACCGGACTGTGCTGTAACCCATGCGGTAGTTGAAAGTCAAGGACAACCGCTGAAAACTGACTCATGAATATTTGGAACTACTACCATAAATCTTCGTGTTCGTTCACGTAGGTACACGCGAGCGCGGGGGCGGGTGCGGGCGCGGGAAACGTTGCGAGCTCGTGTTCACATTAACCGCCAGGCGTTCGCGCGAGTGTGACGTATTGTCAGAGGTGGTAAATATGGACCACGATCTTTTATTTTTAACCGAAAATTCATACCTAAAGTGGGAGATGCTAAAAATTAGAATTGGCGTGCACGAAATTAATAAAGAAAGAGAACGGTATGGTGAATTTCATACTTTATATGGTAATTTGAGAGAACATCCTTCAAGATTTTTTGGATATACCAGGATGAGTTTCAGTTTTGATTACATACTGGATTCAATAAGGAGTGATATTTCAAAAGTGGACACAAATTTTCATAAAAGTATAAAGCCCGAAGAAAGACTGTTTGTAACTATAAGGTGAGTTTTTTTATCGGGATACATATTGCAGTCATTCAAATTCAAACAAGGTTCCTCTTTATTATTTTATTTAATTTCCATAATTAGTAGTGTTATAATCGTATGTATTATATCCATGGTAAGACTGCGTCATGCCACTATTCATTTCGTCCATAATAACTTGTGTAATATTGTTTCTAGCACGTAGTTTTTGCATAGGAGATAATTCTTTCATGTACGGCAACAAACTTTTAAAAAATAACAGATCTTCGCAATCTTGTTCGTGTCTTTCGCTGCTTTGTGACAGTTTAAGTTGTAATAATTCCAACTTTTTCTTCTCCAATTCCATAAATTCCTGTCTTACATCTTGTGCACATTTATGTTTGGTGCTCGTATATTGTGTACTTGAAGATGCATCAGCTATGGATTGGGGAGTTGAGGACCGCTCATCATCATCATTATTATTGCAGTTTTTATCAGTAGTTTCATCTAAATTGCCTTCATTTATTTCTTGGGTAACATCATCTTTTATGATCATCATTGAAGTGTTTTGATCTGTTCCAGCATCACCAGAACGAGAAACCGGAATTTTCTTAAATTCTTTCATAAATTGATCCCGAATGTTCTTCCATTTTTTCCTTAAAGCCTTTTCTGTAAAATCAGAAATATTGTTTAGTGTTGATGATTAGTGTAAATATATTTAAGTTTTACATTATAATTATATTTTTTATTATGTTTCAGATATCTCTCCACTGGATTGGCATTTCGATCTTTGGTATATAGCTTTCGTATGGGTGTTAGTACTGTGTCTGAGATTGTTATTGTACCTGTGAAGCTATTTGGAAAAACAATTTGAATGTCCACATGCCACAGCCATCTGAAGACCAGCTTATGAATATTGCTTCAGATTTTAGGGAGATGTGGCACTTTCCTAACTGCATTGGTAGTTTGGACGCTAAACATTGTAGGGTTAAACGACCTAAAAAATCAGGATCGGCATTTTTTAACTACAAGCATTATTTCTCTATTGTTTTGCAAGCTGTGGCTGATGCGAGGAAAAGATTTTTAACTATTGAAGTGGGAGGTAGAGGAAAGCAAAGCGACGGCGGTACATTTAATACCTCGTCCCTGAACCGGTTACTCGAAAGAGGTGCATTTAATATTCCGGAACCAAGAACATTACCTAATTCTAACATTACAACTCCATATGTTATATTAGCCGATGAAGCTTATCCTCTTAAAGAATACATATATAATGCGTACCATATCCACAAAAACATTGAATCAAGAGAGAGAAAATTTTAATATTAGATTGTCAAGAGCGAGAAAAACCGTGGAGTGTGCATTTGGAATTTTATGCAATAAATGGCGAGGTTTGTTAAAACCAATTGAAACTGATGGTAAACATGCACGCCTGATTATAAAAACCGCTTGCTTATTGCATAATATTGTAATTGATACAGATGGTTACGATTGTGATAATGAGTTCACAACTCCAACTCGACACCAAAGGCGACAAACTAGAACTGGAAGAAACAACAATCCATCAAATCGGGCTAAACAAGTTCGGAATTTATTCACGAAATATTTTTTGGGAAAACAATCGTTTAATATACACGTAGTCGCCTTTGTATTATGTATCTTTTGTAGTCTTCAGGAAATAAAAAGTTTAAAATACCTGCAAACATATCATATTTCCAGCATAATAATATGTATTTCATTGTTCATGTTTAAATTGTATTTCATTTGTTCATGTTCAAATGTATAAATGTAATACTATACAATGAAGAAAAATTGACAGGATCCGATACAAATATTGGAACAGAGACTGACTCGCGTCAGTCCCCATCCATCGGGAACATTCAGGATTTGCAAAATTTAGTTAATGCCGAAAACGTTCTACCATTACCTCCCGCCAAACCTGATCTTCAAGTATTTCCATCTGTTTTCCCTATAGAACACAGTACACCACCTCAAATAGCCTCGAGAATCTTTCCGGGCCTAGCGGCTTACAGATTACCCACCGACTTGTGGATTACAGTGATAGTACAGAAACTAACCAAGTTAGTATAGCGTCTGAAGACGACAATATCTACGCATTTATAAACAGGGTTTTTCCACTGAAACGCTTAAGAATTTATTCTTCTTCAGACACAGAGTGTGACATCGAAAATGAACATTCAAATAATGTTCCTTTGCTTAAGTCTGATAGCGAAGACGCTGAAGATGGCGAACCTTTGGCAAAAATTGCCAGGATTAAGGAGACAGATTTCCAAAAAGATTATGCTTACACCTGACTAGTGTTGTTAAGAACCGTCCACGTAGAAAAGCAATAAATTATGAAGGCCAGAGAGTTACCGAAGATTTATTTATTACAAATAAACCAAAGAGGATAATTCCAATGCCACAAAGAAAGGAAAACTAAAAAAGAAACCCACAAAAAAAAAAACAAGTAACTAAAATCAACTGTAGATAGAAAAACAATTGTACTGTCTAGCATGTAAAGAGGAGAGAATTGCAGACATGAGACAATGCGTCGAGTGCCGTCAGTGGTACCACGAGGATTGCATCGGATTAACAAAAACTGATCGAGACGTATTATTTATATGTCCGAGTTGTCAATAAATTAATTTTATAGTTACCTTTCCCGATACTTAATAAAAAGACTAATAAATACAGCAAATGAAGCAGTAGAAAAACGTGGAGGGGAGAGCGGAGCGACAGCTGCTATGTACAATGTAATTTCTCGGCCAGTTTAATTATACATGATACGTACTCTATTGTGTACATTTAAAAAAATAAGGTATTTAATTACGACTAATGAAAAGAAAAAAAAGTATTAGTACAATATCTGTTTATTTAAATATATTACATTGTTGTCTACATCAAATATTTTCTTCTACTTAATCTATCTATATAATAGATGAATAATAGATGATATAATAGATGATTGTACCATTTTTTTGTTAATGCATCATGGTTATTTTTTTAAAACATATAATGGTATTGGACCCAAATTTAGTTGAAATGATAATATCATCGTGAAAGCGTTCTATTAGTCGTTTTTTAATATTTTTTTCATCCGGGATATGCTTTGTAGTGATGACCTTTTTCAACTCTTGCATGGTACATTGGCAATCATCATTCTCTTCTATGTACTCGTATATTTGCCCATTAGGCCGAACTTAGGAGATAGCCATTACAACTGGTATTTTTTATAATATACAGGATATTTTTTGTTCGTAATGTATTTTATAAACTACTTTTATAAGTAGCGCTGCTATATTAGTGGAAATTACTGGTGGCAGGTCTCTCATATATGAGAGGCCGGCCGTGTGGGTACCATTGCAGTGTCCATTTATCCTGCCAAACAACAGTTTAAATGCATTGTTGTGTTTCGGACTGTAGCCAGAGTAACTACTAGATATATTGAGACTTTAGCTCTTATGTTTTAGGATGGCGAGCGCAGTGGAATGCCAAGCATTGCTTTGTTATTCAAGGTGTTATTTGATTTTGCTACTGATATACTGATTAGCAGTTGTATCGCTTACTACCAGGCGCACGGCAAGCTTGTTTCGCCATTCATTTCAATAAAAAAATGAACTTATTCCTATTTAACAACAAGTTGATATAAATTCCGTTAGTAACCGCAAGTATAATATTTAGTTATTATCCTTAACCTCGTAAGGCCCAACCTAAATTTAGGTCGATATACATTACGACCCAATGTACTAAAAATAGGTTCAAGTAGCTGCGGCCCAGAACTTTGATTTGGTAAAAAAGTGTTTAAATGTAATGCTTTGGCAAAATTATTTTAAGAGTTATTCCATAAACCCATAGTTGACTATTTCATGCATAAAATATGTAAAAAAATTGAGTCCTTATTTTAGGTCACTGGGCCGTAGTTTTATTAATATATAAGTAATATTAGTTTGAATAAATTAAATTTATTTAATTATTTACCATGGCATCACAAATACACCAGACTAAAAAAATATATTTGAAAAAAGTAATTTCTTTCATTTTGAACCTTACATACATATTAAACATATTACGTTACAAAATTATATGAATCAGTTTCATTTTCAGGAAACAAAGTTTAATTAGCATAACACTTATCTTATTAATTGTATTAATCAAGTTCTCGTATTACAATACTAATCAGAAATATTATTTTAAAAAGAAAGTATAAAATAAAAAAATATCTAAATCAGTAAATCTCAGTGTGAAACTTAAAAAAACAATTTCGTTCTTTGGTGGGACACAAGTGAATCTTGCACTTCTTGCATATAATTGTGCTTTTTATGTTGCATCCTGGTCTTCTGCATCTGTATTCTAGAGAAAGGCGAAGAAATTATGACATGGAAGTTAGGTTAACTTTTACAATATAAGCTCACCGACCTTATTTTGGGACATGTTTTTTATCGTTCATATATTACTGAATTAACTTAACTTTACAAGAAAAAAACTCGTTGCAAAATAAGTATAACATTTCTACAATTGTTTGCAATACTTTTCAGATATCACTATGTAATGATTATAAAGATATGAATTCATTTACTTACCTATCTCCTCGAGGCATCCGATCACACGAGATGAAACGAAAAAAAGACATATCCTTGGTTTTTTAATGTCAAGTTGTTATTGTTAGATTTAAAGATGCGATCCATGTTTACAAGTTTTTAATGACAAATTTAAATTGGCGGGATTATTTAAACCAAAAAATACGTATAAATATCACGTCATAATTTTAGGTCACTGGGCCGTAATTTAATGATTTTAAAAACTGTTATGGGCCTCAGTGTCAAAATATTTTTGTCATTAAATTAGGTCGTTGGGCCTTACGAGGTTATAAAACGAGGTTTATAAAATTCAATAGACCTCTTTGTTTTTCTCTTAAGGCCTTGATTTGTTTATTTTTAAATATTATTATTGATTGTAGCTTTTTTAAGGTGGTTGTGGGACAATGAGCCGATTTTGCTATTATTTTCGTTCGAGGAATTAATTCACGAGGCTGAACTGACAAATGGGTTGATATAACAAATTGTTGGCTTCCTTAATTGATGTCCTAAACTATATATTATCTTTTTTCAAATAATTTTTATAATAAATTTCTGTGTGTTGGGCAAACTGTAAAGTATTAGCCATTAGGAGAGCAGAAAAGTTGCCCGGCACCACCATCTTTATCAACGTTTTTGACGTGCTCCTTCTATATTATAAAAACTCTAAGCAATTGATTAAACTAACACCTTGCGCCCAGTTTCATCGGCAAAAGCTTAAATAACAATTCTAAATATTAAATCACGTTGGTACACTTCCCATTGCAGTTATATTTGGTTTTGAAGAAGCAATTTAACGTAGAGCAAAAAAAGTGAAAAACAAGACCACACTAAAATCATTTATTAGAAAAGAGGGTTAATTTCTTTAAGTAATTTCTTTTAAATACATTTGTTGTGATAACACAAGCTTCGTGTTTGAGTTTTGTATCAGCGTAAAAGTTCACTATTACTTTAACAAGAAAATAAACATGATTTATGTCATGATGGCTATCCCCTGAACAAAACATTGTAAAATAATCTTTACGATCCAATATGCGAGTGGAAATTTCAACCTAAGAAATATTTTTGACTGTTTTAAAATCTTCTCACAGTCCTGCACTACACAGATTTCTCCAGCCGAAGTATATGTTAAGCCACTTCGATCTTTCTTTTGGATTAATGAAGAAAATAAATTTCTTTTTCACCTTTCACCAGTCTTTGACAAATGGAACACTTGATATTTTTTAATACTTTACGAGCTACAAACCCAGCTGTATACGTTGTCACTTGATTGGTGTATTCGTCCAATGGCATGCATTCTAAATCGTTTATGAAATATTGTATGTCATCTTCGTCAAGAAGATCGGAATAAACATTATTTTTCGAAGCTAGGTGTACTATTATTGGAACTCAAAATTTCAGTATATGGATGCCATCCGTCAAATCACCTTCTTTATTTAAATTTATTAGTTGTATTCGTAAAAGTTTTTTTTAATAATAACTTTGAAAATGAACAGTATTTGGATTGCCATTGTATCCCCCGCTTCTTCTCATCTGACCAAAAATCGTTTCTATATGGTCTTGACTTATTTTGTAGGATGGAAAACCCCTAAGCTTTTCTACAATAACTAAGTCATAAAACATATTCATCACACTTTCTAAGCTGAACTCACTTTCTGAGATGAAGTTAAGAAATACAGTTTTTAACCCTGACAGAATTACAAGATTATTATTTTAAAATTTTAAATTACTAATATAGTCTCTACACATCTTTACAAATATTTTAGTATTAGCAATATTGGCTGGACACAAAGATTTTTTAACGCCTGGGGATAACATAGAAAGACTGTTTAATATGTCAAAAGCATCATTAATTATAAATGAGCGTTAAACCATGCTAGATAGTATGCAAATATCATCTGGAGTTATATACTACATGGACCTTGTAGAGACTAGAAAGAACTTCCGTGCTTTTCGGCGTTTTTGCCATACCTATTACTGGAATCAAGTATAACAGTTCACATAATAGGTGCCATTTAAATGTTATAATGATTTGATCCGTGATGCTTTACAGCTGGCTTCTCCGGCTGTAAAAGTCTTTTGAGATTATTTACGTCTTCAGTTCAATGCTTAGAGTATCTATAATAAAGAGGGAGCGCTAGTACTCCAAAAACGTGGATAAAAATGGTGGTGCCAGGCCACCTTTTTCTGCGCTTCTATTAGCTGATATTTGACAGGTTGCCCATCATACATGAATTACTTGGAAAAGAAAAGTATTTTTTTTTTATCTATTTAATCCCACTCAAACTCGTTTTAAAAGGATAATAGTTACATATAATTTTGTTTATCAAAGGAATTTATAGCAATTTATTGCTAAATTAACTAACATAGGAGCGTTACCAACATTACGACCAAGAAAATATCTACGTTTTTCAAGGCGCGAATGTATGACAGCGCTCCCTCCATATTATAAATACTCTAAGGTTCAATGTTTTTTTCACCCGCTTTGCACGGAAGGAAGTGGACAATAATTTATTTCCAACTCCTATTAATTTAACTTTCAGATTAATTTCGTTGCGGTAAAAGTTAGACATTCCCGGAGACTCGACGAGCTTCAAAGATCGGTGTCATTACTTTGCATGCCACTGTTGATCCTAGCTCACAGGAGTTACAGTGGTGGGTGTGAAGGCGGAACAGTTGTACACGTTGAGGCGAGACAGGTAGCGACTTTATAAGTGAATTAACATGAACAACAATATCCTCATCATGGTCATCTCCTAATTATGTCGAGCGCGACCCGAGGTTGCAAAAAATGGGATTTAAATTAGAATTAATTTATTTGAAATATAAAAGTTACAAAATTATAATTAATTAACTTAGGTGCCTGCTGGTCGATGCGAGATCTAGAAGTGACGGTGGCCTGAGGGGGCGATTCTTCCGTTGCTAACTTGAATATTGGCAAAAAGCATAATTGCAAGTCAGCTTTATCTAGAGGTGGTCAATACGTAACATACTTGTTTCATACAATTCTGCTCTAGACAGAGTATTAGCAATAACACGAGTGCACCTCTTTTTTAAATAACATTTAAACTTGAATTTCTAGCATAATTCTTTGAAGGCGAGTAGGTACCTCTGCAAGTGATTTTTTTAAAAAGGGTTATTAATGGGGAATGGTCAGTTTCAACTCAATCTAGTCTCACTAGCAATAATGCTTGTGACCTATGTGCTTATATGGCTTGTGCTGTGATGATTCGGACCTCTCGTAAAATTGATTTGGATTTTGACGTGACATATGTGTAAACGTTTAATTTTTCGAAATATACATGACTGCGTCATTTATGACTTGCTGTTGCAGTAACATGGTTTGGCTTAACAATGACTATACTCTTTGACAACTCTATTATTGCATCCAGTGTTATCTCATCCCGCATTAACAATCTTTCTCGGACATTATTGTATTTCGTGTGCATGTTGCACTTAGATTTAATCAATCTGTTTTGCATTGATCCAAATTCGCACGATTGACACCGCGCCCATAAATTAGTAACGAATTGTTCCAGTGTTTTATTTTCATTCTATTTGTGCGTAAAAAAATATGGCATTCATATTTTATATTAGTCTTCGGTATAAAATAATTATTGAAAAGACTTTTATTTTTTTGAAAGGAATTCAAGATCTCTAAATCCACGTTCACCGATAATGTGAAGGAATAATGCAACCTTGCGTGGCGTACGTTTGAAGCGGGTGCACGTGGCGCATCTCGACGCGGCTGCAGTGCAGTCCGTAGCACGATGCCCAACGCCCCCACACCGGCCGCAAACCACCTCATTGGAGCGACAGTACTTCTCCGGGTGTCCAAATAGCTGGCACTTGGAGCAACAAGTTACATTCACATAGTCGTAGACGCGGCAGACATCCCACCCAATATAGACCTTCTCGCCCTTTATTAGCTTCTGCCGCAGGGCAGCAGAGCATTCCAGGATTACGGTAGTAGATCCGCCCGACTTCCTACCCTTCTTGAAAGCGACCTTACAATTCTTCTTGAGGCATTCTAGAGACCAGGATTCCTCAGATGCCATATTTTGCTCGTGCAGATCCTTGATGAAGGTCGCCGCGTCTGGGTCCGCACTGAGGCCAGCTACAGCTACCAGTGGCATTCGCTGGCGGGGCTCCGTAACCCGCAAAGTTGGCGGAATGGCGGCTCTAAGGCGAGCAGCACTAGCTTCATCAGCTGTTTGAAGTAGCACGCCCGCGTTTCCAATTTTCTTGACGTGCTCGATTTGAAGTTTGGTAATTTTCGGGTCCACAGCTTTCTTAATAGCCGACTTGGTATCCTCGGCCGTTTTCAGGTCGGAGTCTGCCTCCGCTGGGTACACTGCCAGCACCGGGCCGCTTGGGGCCGGAATCGGGGCAGTGGCACCCCTCATGCGCAAACGTTCCCTGACTTGCTAGAGGGGGGAAGTTGGCATTGTTCAGACACTCCGCAATCTTTTCTCTGACGCTGGTCACAATCTTGTCCTCTTCCTTACCTCCGGCCGCTAACTGCAATTACAGCGATGAGTTCTTGAGCTTGGATATAGCCAGCTCGTGTTCAGTATCTGCAAGGCGCAGTTCTAGCATCGCAACGACTGCTAGCACCTGCTACGCTCGGAGGTTAACCACCTCCCTATCAGCGGAATTCAATTTGAATTTCTTCTCTGAGACCATGCCATTCGCCAATTTGGTAATGTCCATGAGTGCAGTGTGGACTCGCTCAAGCAGCTCCGGTTTGGTTGCATGACTCAGATCCCCAGAGGGAGCAGTAGCCACAGCATCCGTGACAGCAGGGCGGGTGACGGGCGGTTCCGGAGTCCTCAGTTCCTGGTCCGCAGCAGGTCCGGAAAGCCCGGGTCCCGACCCGGGCATGATCCCGGCGATAGGGGGAGCCGACGGCGCCTGTCGATCCGCAGCCAAACAGCGCCTTAACTGGTCCTGAGTGTCCTCCGGCGACTGAAGCGGGCGTTTCGATGAAGATGGCACAGTCTCTTCCCATTGCCGTTGGGGGGGGGGGTGCGCGCCAAAGATTTCCGCGGCGTGAACCCACCGCTGCACTTTGTCGTTCAAGGGCGAGCAGCTCCTCCTCCTTCCTCGCGAGAGCCAGATCCCACTCCGCTTGGCGACGGCGACGTCCCAGTGGGTCGGTGTCCTCCGCCATACTAGGCGGCTAGGCACACCGGTCGTCTGCACTCACTCACTGCGGGTCCAAATTCTATGCTGCGGGCAAAGGACTCACAGCCAGGCTGTATACAGTTCGCCGATCACTGGTTTCGCCCGTGCACTATTGCTGTGCCAACCGTTGGCAAAAGGACTAGGTGCCCAGGCGTCTCAAAGCGCAAGAGCCACACCTTAAGACGGCACCGTCGATGGCACCTGTCATTGTCAATGTCACTGACAGTTGGTCAACACCGGATGTTGGCACGCCAGTGCGTCGCCAACCAACGAATAGTCGAGTCAGTTAATAATAGTCAAATCAGATCAGTTAACCGGCTAAAAGGCCGATATCCACTGCTTGCCACAAACACTGATAGCCACGCTGTAAAATAGCGTCACCCTGTGCGTCACAATAAGTCAATGTCAAAACAAAAGTCACTATCACTCGCCGCGTGCCCACCACGTGCAAGCGACTTAACCTTAAAATATATCTACATAGCCTATTCTAAGACCTAATCCTAACAAATAACGCTATTGAGCACACAAAGTTTATCGTGCAGATTGCTGCGAAACGACACAAAAACGTACACTCAGTTGTAACACTAAAAATTAACCTATTCTACTAATAAAACTTAAAAGAGTCCTTGCTCACGGGTCCTTTCCCTTTAATTCGGCTGGAACAGCACAAACAGATACACACAGGCGCGTAGGCGTCCCGGGGACCTCGAGGGGGTCGACCACAGGGAGCGTAACTCGCGAATTCCACAACACACGAAAAGAAAAAGAACGTTCGCGTAACACATCAACTGGTCAAGAGGAACCGCCAACAAAGAAGCAGGACTCACCAGACGAGAATGAATTGACAACGAACGTGAGCACCGGCCTGCGCGTCAACCGCCGAACGTGGACGTCACCTCACTGGTGACGGCTTTCACTAACGCTGTGAAGATGTCGAGAGAGGCACCGAGATACCTGCAGGAATTGCCCATTTTCGATGGGCGAAGCAGTGGCTGGCTCGCTTTCGAAGCTGCCTACTATGAGACTGAAGCTGTATTCTCAAGAACGTCAGGGGGGCGGCGAGACTGATACGCAGCGTGAAACAATCCCTGTGAGTGATATTAACAGAGAAATACCCAAGTGACGAAACATTGCACACACTCTTAACAGAGATAGAAAACATTATGAACTCACGACCACTCACTCATGTGGCCGTGACACCCGTTGAGACGGAGGCGTTAACCCCTAACCAAAGACTGTTGGGGCCTAAATGTCATGTTGCGGCGCCAGGCGACTTCATGGACAACGACACCTTTGCACGCCGATACTGGAAGCGCGCAGCGACTGGCTGACGAGTTCTGGCGGCGCTGGGTGAGGGAGTACTTGCCTTCGCTCCAACACCAGCGGAAGCCCCACACCACCGGCGCACCCCCGAAAGTCGGGGACTTGGTCATGTGTGACGCCAACCTGCCGAGAAACGTCTGGCCGAGAGGCTGGGTGTCCAAAATATACCCCAGACAGAACGGCGAGATGCGAGTCGTCGATGTCAAGAACAGCAACGGGCACACCCTGCGGCGGCCATCCCGGAAGATCGTTGTGCTCCCAGTGGAGGTCGCGAGCTGCGACGGCGGGAGAAATGTGCACGACGCGTCTTAGTCCAACTTAGTCAAAATAAAGAATTACTTCCCTCAGGTGTTTAAGTTTCCCATCCTCAATCCTCCTACTGATACTGAAAGAAAAACTGATACTAAAAGAAAAAGACCTTAAGATTCAAGAATACAAACAGAAAATGGAAGAGTATAAAAAAAGGTTACAGCGGTTGGAAAAAAAAATTAAAAATAACGGCAAAAATGGTGAGACACCTAACACAAAACTAATAAGAATGTGTGATACTCCAGCAACACGCAAAGATGTTGTTAAAAGAGCACTTTTCGGGTAAGTATTGAATAAACAATTAAAAGAAAACTATGCAGGTTTAAAAACGCAAAAAGAGAAAGACATTTTTGGGAAAGTTGTATCTGGTGAAATAGTAAAAAAATATAAGTTATGGAGGACTCAAGACAGTGCTATATTGTATAAGAGACTTCAGCAATCCAAAAATCAACCTTTATTACCAACGAAACGTACTCGTCTAGCACTCATTTTATCAGAACATATGAAAACAGTGCAACATTTTTATGAAAGTGATGATAATAGTCGAATTGTTGCAGGAAAACGGGAGCGTGTGACTAGAAACGGAGTCAAAAAACAAAAAAGATATTTATTAGATACAATGTCCAATTTATACAAGAAATTTAAAAGTAATAGTTCTGGTCTAATCAGTTACCAGACTTTCTATCGTTTACGTCCTTTCTGGGTGGTAAGACCTAAGATAAACGAACGAGATAAAAGCTTTTGCGTCAAACATACAAATATTGATTCGAAGTTAACTGCTGTTTTTTTAATTTTGTCTTAGTTATGTATACAAGTTTTTTAAGATTGAATACCATGGTTTGATGGTATTGTAGCTAGTTAATTTTGTTTTTTATAAGGGACAAATAAAAGAAAGAGTAATTATGTTACTGTTTTTTATTTTTTAATTTAGTTTTAAATTTCATAAATGCTTTTAGCTGCATTGGCGGTAAATTATTACAATTATTGAGTCTAGAAACGTCTGTACCCTTCAATATTTTATTGATTATATCACATCAATTGAATACGGGTAATAATATTGTGAAGTCTAAAAAGATGTCTCGTATATTGTGAACATCACAAGCTAGGAAATCCATCGAATACTTGGATTTTACAATTTTCTTTATTTCTTTTAATAAATTCTCGTGATGTGGTTGATTTTCCAAGTATTCG
Source organism: Hyles euphorbiae (assembly GCA_023078785.2). NCBI lineage: Eukaryota > Metazoa > Arthropoda > Insecta > Lepidoptera > Sphingidae > Hyles > Hyles euphorbiae. The sequence goes on from CM041042.1 coordinate 7,923,640, forward strand.
ATGGTTTCCTTAGTAACATATCGGAACAGCCTGTGACGGCCAGCTCCGAAGGACCTAAAAATTGACCTAAATTTCGGATTTTTTCTAACACAATTAAATTCTCTCATTGATATCCACTTGTGAATTGAATTTGTCTCATGTGACGTTAAATTTGATTCACAAGTGGGAACATTTTATATTTTTTAGTGTTTTCCTGGTGACCCACCCTGTCGTATAAGCTTGTGAGTGCGCATTTAATCTTTCTAGAGTGGTTCCACACGAAAAGTTTCTGGGTTACAATTTTGGATAGAGGACTCAGCTGAATATATTTCATCACCAGGATTATTTGAACCACCTTCTATGTTTCTTTCTGATTGAAACAAAATTTCTAATTTGAGCAATTGTTCAGCTAATCCTCCTCACAATTATAACTTTTCGTGTGGAATTTTATAAATCTTGTTATTAAAAGAGATCGGAACGTGCATTTAAACGAACTAGTGGTCGCCTAGCGGTCGAAATTCGACCAAATCAAGAAGAGAAAAAGTTTTTACCTGTATGATGATGTTGTTATTCTGATAATTCGTGCACATTTAAATGTACGTATCTCTCAAAATTAGTTATACATATATCCTAAAGTATATGCAATTACTAAAATCGTAAACTACATTAATTGCTTGAAACCAGCAATAGCAAAATATATATTTTTCTGTACCTGAATGTTGTTATTGCAGATTGCTGCTACAGAACTTTCTTTATACATATAATTAATGATAGCGCTCAGTATTTCACGTAGTATTCGTCAAATAAATCTTTTCTGTTTGATATTCAACAAAACCACAGTAAACAATTTTTTCTGATTGACATTCAACTACATATGTCTATAATAAAGCAAAGAAACAATTTGACCAAAGAGTATGTATACGTGTACAAATACTTGTGTATGCGTGTGTCAAATGCATGCTGGTTTATTTATTGATTTAATGTACTTTTTATGCATTATTATTAAAATCTTGTTTTATATTACATTTAATATTAGGCTTAATATTAATATTATTGCCTCATTTAAAATTAATATTGTCTTTTAATATTAATATTATTACCTCATTAGGCAAATAAAACCTTTTTTTTGATATGTCTATATCAGAAGAACAAAGTGAAAAAGAAAAGAAACAATTTGACACCAGAGTATGTATACTTGTGTATGGATGTGTGTGTGAAATGCATGGCAGTGTGTGTAATGTTTTATTTTTTGATTTAATGTACTTTATAAGCATTATTATTGAAAAATATTAGCATTCTCCACTTCTCCTACACATAAACTATAAGTGTGCCAAATTTTATGCTCCTGCGTCCGCGCAATTTTCGTAAAAAGGGATCCAAAGTTTTTGCATCACGTATTAATATATAGATAACAATCTGGATTGTTGTTTCTATAATTATACGCCCGCACTTGACCGAAATAGTTTTCGAGTGGATCAGAATTAAAGAAGCGCGGGCGCATAATTTTAATATTTTATCCATCAAAAAATTCCTTCAATATTAAAAAACTTTTTAACCCTAGAAAGATAATCATATTGTATTGTACGGAAAAGATACTCATGCGTAAAATTTACGCATGTGTTTTAATTTGTTCTAGTTAGAGACTTATTAGTTTATTTATATAAATCTTGTGATATTATATATTACCGTATATATTGGAATAATTAGTGCTACATATAATTTCTATATAATCATTTACTCATTAAAAAAAACAATAACTTCAAATTTCTGTTATAAATCAACATATTTTCTTAACATTTACTCTTTCATAAAAAAAACTATTTTTTTACTACAATAATCAGTCTTTTTAGGACAAAATCAACAATTAGCATATTTGAACTATATATTAGGAACATACAGTTACATAAAAATCAGTTACAAACAGCTTTGGCACATATCAACATTATGCTCACGACATATAATTTTTTGCATTTTTTGCAAGACGCATTTGCCTTTCGTCTTTTTTTAGAGGGGCAGAAAGTGCAGTAAATACATTTTTTCACCACAGGCTCATTGGTTTGCTCTTCTGATGTACCAGGTTCTTCATCTATCAACATATTGGAGATATTATCTCGCAAATATCTTTTCAAAGTGGGAGCTTCATATACATTTCGGCATGAACGGCTTGGACCTCTTTGAGATCGCACAATGTTACCCGCTGAGACTCTGCCACGCCTCGTTGACTTTGATGTTGACCAACAATGTCTATTCCTACCTCTAATAATCCTCTGTCGCAAGGTTACGATCCTACGAGAGGCCGATGTGGAGCCTGGTTGTTCAGTACTGCCTTGCTCGTCTAGTATTGCACTTCCACTTGGCGTCGGCTGGTCTTCTTGTACCTCTTCTGTAAAAGCTTCTTCTGTGTCGCTCTGTACTTCGTCTTCACTTTCGTGGTCCGCTACCTCACTGTCGGTATTCTCACAGGGAAGCTCGTCGTCGCTCTGCATAAGAGCAGCCAGGATATGTGGTCTTCGTCCAAGCTTCTACTCCCCATAAATATATATTTTAGTTTCAATATCTATGAAAAATACAAATAATACAATATAGGATACGATATACAGTCATAATAAGACAGATAATAATAAAACTTCCACACAAGTCAAAATCATAAAAGTCACGTAAAAGATAATCATGCGTAATTTTGACTCACGCGGTCGTTATATCTCAAAAACGGTGACACTCACCTTGTTGACACGCACGCCACACGGCAGCTCCGAGCGACGAATGAGATGTCCTAAACGCACGGCTATGGATTCGCGCTATTTAGAAAGAGAGAGCTATATTTCGGAAACGCATGCGTAAATTTTACGCAGACTATCTTTCTAGGGTTAATGTCGTTATGCAATTTTGAATGCATACCTTCATTATTTTTATTTTTTCAGGTATGACGTGTTCGTCATTTAATTTTGGTAATAATCGCATCTGCGCGTATTTGCAATCAGTTTTGTAAACTTCTACTATGTCACTCCACTTGCAAATGTTGCCCTCAAATTTGACATCATTATTTAAAAAAATATTTCTTAACCCTTTGAGAAGGTGAGGCGGATCAAACACGACACTTAGGCGATGACCATTTATGATAATAACATCATCTGAAACAACAGTATTATTTATTTTAGGCATATTTGCTTGAAAAAAAATCTAAATCAATAAATTTTAGTGAAAGCTATGCAACATATGAGTTGAATAGTATATATGTTATGGGCCAAGTGATTAATGCGGGCAGTATGAATAATGCCCGTTTAATCACTTGGCCCATAACATATACATACCAATCTCTGCACCTGAAAGTATTTGAGGTCTTCTAGATTTCTCCAACAGGTTTTTGATAGCAGATTGGAATGCAGTGCCTTGGTCCGCTATTATAGCGACAGGAATCAAATTGGTTTCTATTATAGCAGTAACAATTTATTTTATAATAATATTCAGTTGTGTAGCTGAAGTGGCCCCTTTATATTATTGATATTGCTCCTCGCAACATAAATACCAGTGCATGATCTGCAAAGTTACTGGATTTATTTAATAATTGCACAAACCCAACAATGCAGTCCGAATTTTTATTATATTTTAAGCCTGCTTCCAGGCTAACTTCATCAAAGAGAACTGAGCAATACCGTCGAGTTTCATGTAATGTATGAAGCTATAATGAAGAATGGTGATTAATATTTCCAAAACTTATTGCACTAAAAGTGTATAATAGCAGAGTTGTCACCACCATTTAAAGCATTGAAATTAACTTAATCCCATTGTCATTCTATACCAGTTAATATTTAGTGTAAATTGCAAAGTTGCAAACATAAAACAAAACATTATTTCTACGCTTTCACACGAAAACTTTTTTTTCTTTTTTTTTATTAACCTATAGTGTCCCACTGCTGGGTAAAGGTCTTCCTCAACTCCTTCCATTTATCTCTATTTTTTGCCGTTGCCGTCCATACGCAGCTGAATTTGTCAAGGTCGTCACGCCATCTCTTCTTAGGTCTACCTCGTCGCCTCTTGCCATCCAGAGGCGTCCATTGCGTGGCAATTTTCGCCCACCTTTTCGGGTGCATCCTAGTGACGTGTCCCGCCCAATCCCATTTCAATTCGGCCGATTTTCTCCCAACATCCCTAATTCCAGTTATGGAGCGCAAGGTGTTATTGGGCACTTTGTCCATACGTGTTACGCCTAGCATGCTGCGCTCCATAGCTCTTTGGCAAACCCCGAGACTGGACCTCTGGAGTTCAGTCAAAGACCAGGTTTGAGCACCGTAAGTGAGGATTGGCAGGATACACATGTCGACGAGTTTACGCTTAAGGGAAATAGGAAGATTACCCTTGAGAAATGTCTTTAATGACTAGTAGCTCTTCCAGGCGTTATATATTCGACGCTGGACTTCTCGCTCTAGCCTGTTGTCGAAAGAGACTATCTGGCCCAAATATATATACTCGTCGACATACTGTATGTCGTCTCCATCCACCACAATCCTCGGTGTTGTGCTATTGGTCATGACCTTAGTCTTTGACCGGTTCATGATTAGTCCAACCTCAAGGCTCGCCCTGCTCAGGTCATCGAGCATGCATTGGAGTTCTTCGGTCGAAGAAGCAAAAAGGACAATATCGTCCGCGAATCGAAGGTTAGAGAGCCTATGGCCATCGAGGACGATACCGCGTTCTAACCAAAGTTCTGCTAAGGACTCAAAAATTTCCTGTAAACCTCCTTTTTTATTGCTGCAAAAATATTAGAATTTATTCCAGCTTCTACAGCCAATCCAGAAGTAAATTTATTTAGTGTTTGCTTACTGGGCAAAATAAATATTTTTTTGTAGAAAAGCATAGTTCTTAGGACTCTGCTTCATAATAAACAAGGAAATCAATTTCTCTAGTGTGTAACGTCTCCCATTTAGCTTTTACATAATATGTATTCAGAAAACAAACAAAACTAATTAATAGCATTAAAAACTTAGCAATTACAAGAAAATAGTCTATCTTTTTAGAAACTGTCTTTTTCTTTTACATTTAATAAACAAAACATACCAAATTCTGGGTATAAAATTGTTACAACAAAACTGTATATGGTTTTGGGTTATTATGTAATGTAATAAATATACGACTTCACAATGACTATTTATTTATCACTTATAGTAGTAATACTTAATATATGACAAGACATGTTGACGCCATGACACAACCGGAAGAAGAGGGGTGGTGTGGCCAGTGTTAAGTATTTAAATGATGCCATAGACTATACATATAACATCTCCCTTTTTCAGTATTATGACAATAGGCAATAGCAATGACAAAAGACATTCATAACAACTGACATGCCATAACTTGCAATAATTAATTTGAGATATATATAAATTTAAATTTACAATTAATTTGGAAAACACTACACTTGAAGTTTTGCAACGTTATTTATATATAATTAAGCAACTTAATACTAAGACATTTTAATTTTTCACATATATTTGCCAGTAATTATTGAATAAAGTGTAAGTTTATAAAGTAGTTCGGTTATCTTTGTAAACGTTTTATTGTATGGTATATTCTTAAAAAGAATAAAGTAAGGTTCTGTTTCCTGTTGATAGAGGTGTATATTGTTTTCTGTTCTGTCTTGTCTTGGTCATGTAATTGTAACATCATTTTTCAAGAATATATTATTTTGAGTAGTACGAATTCTAACGAGTTTAATTCAAATAGTGCCCTAACCTAATAGGTTATGGGCCCAGCATCTTCGATTATTAAATATTTCAATTAAAACTGAAGTTAAGAGCAAGATTACAACCGGTGAAAAACCAATTGAAAATGGAGGTTGCGAATTCTATGAAAATAGAGAAATTTGACGGCAGAAATTTCAAGCAATGGAAGTTCCAAATAAAGTGTGCCTTGAGAGCTAAAGGCTTAAATATAGAAAGGACAAGACCAGCGGAAGTGAATTCACAAGTGCAATGGGACAAAGATGATGGTATGGCCATGTTGATTCTGACATCGTCCATGGATTTAAATCAAATATCCCTCATAGAAAACTGTGAAACCGCGAAAGAAGTCATGACAAAGTTAGAAGCCATATATGAGCATAAATCAGAATACAACAAAATGTTCATTCATGAAAAATTTTATCAGTATTCGTACAGTTCAAGTAATACGATGGCGCAACACGTGTCCAAGGTGGAAAGTTTAGCAAAGCAGCTACGGGAGACTGGTGAGAAAATCAGTGACACGGCAATAATTACAAAAATTCTAAGTTCATTACCATCAACATACCGTTCACTTAGACAAGCATGGTTGTCATTAAATGAAGAAAGCCAAACTATTCAGAACCTCACCTCTCGCCTGGTAGACAAAAGCAAGCCTTGCAAATGATGCAAGTACGAGTGATACTGCATTAGTAGCGTCGAAAGGAAATTTTAAATCGAGAAATGAAAATAAGCAGAACATATCGAACGTAACGAATTATCATAAAACCTCAAATCATCGATTTATTTGCTACAACTGCAACAAAAGAGGTCATTTTGCCAGAGACTGCAGAAAGCCTAAGAAACTATTGAATAAGAATAAGATGACACATGACATGTCAGCATTTGGTGCGGATTTTAGATAGCGGAGCACGTAGACAGAAAATATATAGACGAATTGATAAGATTTGTAGCATTCACACAAGAAGAGTAACAACTTATGTCTATGACGTGCTAAGAAACGAGACAGAATGATGACAATTCTTGTATCACGGCGCGTGCCGCTTTTTGCAAGATTAGCAATTTTAATTTGCTAAAGAGATTTTGACAGTTGACAACGTAAAGTGCAGTTTTATTAAATTATTTTACGAATTTTGTGTTAAATGATATTAATCAGGTGATAATAATCGAAGTACAAGTGACGAACAATATTTTTAAAAGTAAAAGTGAGACGTTGTAACGTTATTGGGTGTAAAAGTAATAGTTAAAAGGAAAATACCAGACGTGTCTTTTCATACGTAAGCTTACAACGATTAATTCATCACTAACTATTTAATGTATATTATATACACCTACCTACATTACTTATTTTCGCGTTTATTCTTTCAAGTTATAAGTAAAATTATTGATATTTAAAAATTGTAACCGATACGATTCTCAGTTCAGTGTTGCCAATAGATTATTACCCGTACGTAGTGGAATGCATTTTGTAGTTCAGTGTTTTGTTCTGTTGACTGTATCTTAATAAAGGAATATATTGTGAATATATTAAAGTGTTATCTTTGCAGTTTCGTTTATTTAGAGCTCCGACACCCAACCCTACACAAAAACCTTATTTATAACAGAGAACCACATTACTGATCAGGACTCTTGGTGAAGCTCCTTCGAAGGAAATTTCCAGCGCGGCGATGAGATGAGTAGCAAGCAGGGGAGTAAATGACTCCTGTCTGACCCTCCGGTTACGGAGCCAATGTCACCTGTCCTCGGTGTTCACTACTGGCCACCAGATTATGGCCGGATAACCATTACAAAAATATTGTAGCTTTATGACATGCTGATGATTGACAATAAGCGTCATCAGCGCTAAATCTAAGTAGATCTAAGCGAACATTTTTTTCGATATCGATAGAATTTAATACTTTAGCATGTTTTACCTTTACATGTAAATTGAATGCGCTATTGATGTAAAAAGTTGTACCGTTGCCCTTATTCAGACTATCAAAATTTAAAGTAAAATTTAAATACATAAATAATACGTTAACAAAGTGGTTAAATAAAGCACAATGTATTTTATGGGCAGGAATTTTGATATTTTAATAGCATATCGACAGTTCCCCAAAATCCGAATGTCAATAAATTTGAGACCAACTGAGTTATATCTACAAATTCAAATGGCAGCCACAGCTTTCAAATTTCGCTTTTCAAAGCATTTGAAACAATAATATGTACATATGATTAAAAGTGATTTGAAGATTGAAAGTGATTCGCACCTAGAAAATATCAAACTGTGGGGTAATTTTTTTATCATACGTTAACCCTAAATATTACGTATTTTTCAACTGACAGATTAGTTTTCTCTGCCAGTGGCACGCCAACTACGAGTCTATTAGTTATCTGTCTACGGCGGAGCATCAATGCATATGACATTCCGACGTGATTATTTCTGTGAATTGAATGAGTTTCGAAACAACGACATTAATGAAGAAGTCAAATTAGGCAATAAACGAAGTCTTAAAGTATGTGGTAAAGGCAATATTTTAATAGATAAAGTTGTGTATGGAAAATGGGAACGATGCATATTAGAGGATGTTCTTTATGTGCCTGAACTACGAAGAAATTTATTTTCTGAAGGAGCAGCCATTCGTAAAGGGTATGTCATTGTAAAGAAATGCGAAAAGGCAATGATAATGAGAAATAACAAAGTTGCAATGTGTGCTCAAATAAAAGGAAACAATTTATATGAATTGGAAGTCAAAACAGTTATACAAGAAAATTGTAACATTGTTCAGACAGATGTCAAGTTATGGCATGAGAGATTGGGACATTTGAACGTTAAGGAAGTTCAAAATATGAGTAAATGTGGTATCATTCCAGTTACACAGACAGGCAATAACAATTTTAATTGTGAAGCGTGCCAATGTGGTAAACAAGCAAGATTTCCATTTTTGAAGTCTGATAGAGGCCCGACCAAACCTGGTCAAATTGCTTACAGCGATGTATGTGGCCCTATTGAAGAACCTTCCGTGTCAGGTATGAGGTACTTTGTCTTATTTAAAGATGGAGCCACTAGTTATCGTCATGTTTATTTTATTAAACATAAAAATGAAGTTTTTGAGTATTTTATGAAATATAATGCCCTAGTAAATAACCAATTTCATCATGATGTACACATATTACACATAGATAACGGTAAAGAATATGTGAACAATGAGTTTAAGAATTTCTTAGAAAGTAAAGGAATAACTCATGAATGTACTGCACCCTATACGCCGCAGCAAATTGGCAGAGCGGAAAGAGAGATGAGAACAATAATGGAAAGTGCAAGATCAATGCTGTATGCAAAAGATATTCCTTTGAACTTGTGGGCAGAAGCTGTCAATTGCGCAGTATATTTACTTAATAGAAATACATCAAGTCAAACAGGAAGTGTCACACCATATGAACTTTGGCACGGAATAAAACCGAATGTACAACATATTAGAGTTTTTGGTTCTGTTGTATATATACATGTGCCGAAAGAAAAAAGAAGGAAACTAGATAAGAGAAGCTCGAAAATGATTTTAGTTGGATACGATAATAATAATTACCGGATGTACGACCAGTATACGAGAAAGATTACAGTGTCACGAGATGTGAAATTTGAGGAATATTTTATACCAGAAAACAAAGAAAACTTTTCGAAGATAACTTTTAATGAAGAACAAAAAAGACAAAGCGATGGTCAAGATCAACATAATATACCCGAAGATAATATTTCTTCAGATGATAGTATGAAAAGTATTGAAGATGCAGATGATACTTACAACCCTCCAAGATGTATTAATTTAAAACCCAGAGAGAAATGTTACTTTGCGTCCTCGACGAAATAATAGGATGGAAGTTAATTTGACAGAACTAGATATACCTTACAATTATAAAGAAGCTGTAAATGGGTTTACTTCGTATCATTGTAAGAAAGCTTTAGATGAAGAACTTATATCACATGAAAGTAATAAAACTTCGATAATTAGTGAAAAGAAGAACAGAGACAAAGATATTGAAGGTGTTGTATATTGTATAATGTGGGTACGCATATGTCATGTTGACGTACAGTTAAACGGCGAGCCAATTAAACATCAGTGTACTTATAACCGTCTTTCACTTCACACCTTATCTCCGACATAGCAGTGGCGACGAGGAACCGTTGACGAAACGAAAAAATGGCGCAATTTGGGATTTTGTCAAACTTCGATCATACCACGCAGTCGTGGCAAACTTATAAAAGCCGACTATCCCAGTGGTTTATTGCAAACGAGATTGGAAACGAAGTAAAGAAACGGGCTATATTATTGAGTGCACTCAACGACGGTACGTTCAAGCTGGCAGCGGATTTGGCGTTACCAAAAGATATCCAATCAGTGCCGTATGAAGACGTCATTAAGCTGTTGGATGACCACTTTACACCAAAAAAGAAGGGATTTGGCGACCGCTTCATGTTTTATGCCGCCACGCAGAGAGTGGGTGAATCATACATGCAATGGGCAGCGAGACTGCGCGGGTTAACAGCAAACTGTCGTTTCCAGAACATCGAAGAAGTCTTGCGAGATCGTTTTTTAATGGGCATGCTACCAGGACCCGAGCGGGAAAAGTTGTTCGCGCAGGATTTGGACGAATTATGTTTGGCGCGTGTAGTCGAACTGGCGGACAGCATGAGCAACGCGCGCGCGGTGACAGCGGCCGCCTCGGCACCGGAGCCGGCATAGATTATAGTAATATACTAGAGATAGATGGGCAACTCAGCTTTACAATGAATTTTTTGCGCGTGCTCACTATCAGAGGGCGCTGAAAAGAATGGCGCGAAAATTTAAATATCAACGTACTTCTCTATACCCATACATACGCATTATATGTATGTAGATATACTACTACTTCTTTGTTTGTGTGTCTGATGTGTCTTACTTCTTCAAGCGCAAACACTTGAACATATTTGGATGAAAGTTGGCAATAATTTAGCTAATATGTATGTACATCAGAATAGCAAATAAGCTACTTTAATACTAAATTGTTAACATAAAATTAAGTTGATTAAAAATTTAGTTCAAGATCCACATTGACATTCTATTGTTTTAATAAATTATTTAAAACTAGGATTTGTAAACATTAATAAAACATAAATATATTTTTTAATATTTATTAAGTACTAAAAGTAAAAGGGTTTTTGTAAACCAATCAAAGAAACACCTTATCTAGAAGAAATGCACAGTATAAAAATGAAAATACATCACACTACCATTAAATCTTTCAATGCTTAAAATAATATTTGGTTTGATTAATTAAACTACATTAATTTCGTAAAGCTTGTTTAAACAGAGTCCAGTTTCTGAATGCTTCTAGAATGAGGCTTCATACAGTTTTTGAAATAGATGTTCATGCCAGAAATAAGGAAAATCCAATATAAAAAATTAAGTTTTTATTTGAATGGATTTGAAAGTGTAGAAAATATTGAAAAAGTTAATATTGATGTTAATATTATATCTGCATCTTCCATATTGTTTTAATTTTAATCTTATTAGTATAGGAGGTAGCAACGTTTTCGAGAAAGAATTTTAGGTCAGTTGATTTTGTGATATGTCGTCCTTCTTGCACTTTCGGTTAGAGTCTGGGCTATCTGGCTGGCGGTAGTGGTTGCGTTCATTAGTGCGCATCCTACCTGTCCAGGTAATAATCCTGGATTTTAAAAGCATTTTAGAAGGCGTAATTTTTGGTTTTTTGTTTTTAAATAAGTCTCTCTGACATACTTTTTTTATTGCCAGACATCATTGACATTGCTAACTATGTGCTATACGCGATTTTATATTTTTTTTTATTAAAATTTTTAAGTATTTTATAATGTCTGTAATTTTAATATTATGTTATTTAAAGATAAGAAAAACTTAAAATAAATTTGCCAGACATTAATTCGATTGTTAAGTCTGGAATTAAAATGAAAAAGTCATGAATAGTATTGCAGTATGATGCTAGTATTCCGACAGAGACAGCTGAAGTCATCCAGTTTGCCACCCTGTAAAGTGGAATTGCAACAGCATTTATTGAGGGTTCGTTACGTGACGAAAATTTGGAGAAATGCTCACTCAAAACATCCAACATCTTTATCTCCAATGGCTTTCGGTTGGACCATTAACGGTGACAAATATGATTTTGTCTGGTTTTTGGGAGATCAATTACCATCCTCAGTTGCAGATATTATTATTCAAAGTAAGTGTAAAATGGAATATTTATCAATAATAACTAAAATGTTTTATAACGAACAAGAAGAATTACACTGTTTATTTTTTTTCTGTTACAGATGATAGTTTTAGAAGATAACGAAAGTTCCCAAGACGATGATAAGAATGACACTGACAAAGACAGCGACGATGATGATGATGATTATGAAGATGCCTCTTTTTTTTGTGACGTCACTATGGGCTGAAACAACTTGAAAAACTTAATATTAATTATTTATAATTTACATTTAGTAATCAGAACAATTTAAATAAAAAGTGTTGTTTTTTAAATTTTAATCTAATTTTATATTCCTTTTTATGCTTAATTTTTTTTGGAAACTTGCTCTGACTAGAATGATTATTATTATTATTATTTATATGGTATTTAAAATAATTTCTACTATTTCTGGCGAAATAATCAGCTACGCAGGCTTGCTGCCAAAACGAAACTGATAATGAATAAATGATAGTTAAAACACGTAAGAAATAGAAAAATAATGGATGAGCTTATTAAAATGTTTCTATTGACAGGAATTTACGAACTATTCGGCAGGTATTTAAAATGACAGCTTTTTGCATGAGGGTATATGTTAGGGGATGTATTTGGAGTGTCTTCAAACTTTTATGAAGATACTTAGGAATTACACCCATAGTTGACACCACAATTGGTACGGTCCGCACGGAGTCAACTCGCCACTGTCTTTTTAATTCTATAGAAAGGTTATATTTTGCTATTTTTTCTATATATGTTGTTTGTAGGTTATGGGTATTTGGTATAGCTATATCAATTAGAAAAACTGCTTTGTTTCTTTTATCGTGTAGTGTAATATCCGGTCTATTGTGATGAATTGTCTTGTCTGTCATAATAGTCCTGTCCCAGTAAAGCTTGTAGTTGTCCGATTCTAGTATTATTTTGGGTGAATATTTATAATATAACGTTTTATTTGTTATTAACTCGTATTTGTATGCAAGATATTGGTGTACTATTGCAGCTACTTGGTCATGTCGATGTTTGTAATCCGTCTGGGTTATAGATTTACAGGCTCCGGTTATATGTTGAATTGTTTCAGGACTACTATGACAGTGCCGACAGAGATCATTTTGGACTGTAGGATCTTTGATTATGTGTTTCCTATAATTTTTTGTGTCGATTGTCTGGTCCTGGATGGCAACCATGAATCCCTCCGTTTCGGGAAACATTTCGCCTCGCTTAAGCCACGCGTTTGAAGCTATTTTGTCAACGATAGGATTAGTTAAGTCGAGGCGGTGTCTCCCGTGGAGAGATTTTTGTGTCCAGGCATTCAGCTTTTGTGTGTTAAGTGGTGTATATTTATGATCAGCTCGTACTACAGCTCTATGTAGTTCTGATTCATGGGATTTGGAATGGAAAAATAATCGTAGTGTTTGAATATTATTATTATTTTTTATTACATGTACAGTGACAAGTAATTTACTTTTGTAATGGTTCTCTGTATCATTCTCGACTTATTCTGCAACTGTCTCTCTCCGAATACAAGCATTATACTGCAATACTTTTCATGACTTTTTCATTTTAATTCCAGACTTAACAATCGAATTAATGTCTGGCAAATTTATTTTAAGTTTTCTTATCTTTAAATAACATAATATTAAAATTACAGACATTATAAAATACTTAAAAATTTTAATTAAAAAAATATATAAAATCGCGTATAGCACATAGTTAGCAATGTCAATGATGTCTGGCAATAAAAAAAGTATGTCAGAGAGACTTATTTAAAAACAAAAAATCAAAAATTACGCCTTCTAAAATGCTTTTAAAATCCAAGATTATTACCTGGACAGGTAGGATGCGCACTAATGAACGCAACCACTACCGCCAGCCAGATAGCCCAGACTCTAACCGATAGTGCAAGAAGGACGACATATCACAAAATCAGCTGACCTAAAATTCTTACTTTTCAAACGTTGCTAGCTCCCGTACCATATATATCGTCTGCTTACAACGAAAGTGTGATAAATGCACTTTTTTACGAAATTGAGTTAAAAATGCAGTTATATGTATTTTTTACACTCTATCTACTGGTAAAACCGAATTAATGATATGACCAATGGTTGCTGAGATATTGAGTTTGTAAAAGTGATATCTTCCACATTTTGAAAAAAAATCTACTAGTATAAAATAATAAATAATCTTATGACATACACACGTTTCAGTTTATACACATAAGAAACAATAAATATGGTTAAAACATTTTACTTCTTAAAAACATCTACTCCGTTAGTTAATTTATACACAGCAATAATGAAATAAATGCCACTTATGCTTTTTTACCAGTAAGAACGAGAGCGATCGAACGCAGTTTTGTGTTTCAGGCGCTTCCTCACCCGGGCCTGGTCTTCCGATTATACTCTACTACTCAAATCACCCAGGTGATCAAAGTGGACTAATTCTTCTTATTATTCTTTTACTGGTTACTTTTGTGTTTGGTGTGAGTTTTATAATATTTTAAAGCTTGAATTTTTACTTTATCATCTACATGCCTTACATGTTTGCCTTTTAATATTCTATTAACATTATTGCACCAACTATAAATAATACATTTAATCAAAAAATTTGTGCGGACAGTTTTTTAAAAAATGTTTTATTATTTTTATAATATTATTAACACAAATAGTAAAGTTTTGTGAAGGATATTGTAATGATTTTCTGGTAATATCTATTGAAAGAATATAGTTATCTACTTCGGGCGGGGTAGTGTCGTATAAATCTAGATTGCATGTGTTGCAAGATTTGCATATCATTGTCTTTGTTTTTTTTATAACATACCCCGCCACATACTTTTTTGTTTCAGAAACAAGTTCGTTATCTGAGCCACCTGCCAAAATATCATTACTACATATTTCTTCTATTTTATCATCGTCATTATTCCTTGGAGGCTCAGGAGGATTATTCATCAATAAAACATCTAAATTGTGGAGCATTTTGTTTGTATCCTCCTCACAATTTGCCCCCAAGGAATGATTTGAACATACATTATTGACAAGTAATGTTTTATAAATATTTTCAAATTGAAGGCAGGTGGGATTTATATTTCTAACCCCGTGGCTTCTTACTGAAGAGAAAAAGTTTTCCACGGGGTCTTGATTTAAATTTCTCATTAACAAACTTGTTATATTATATTCTTTTGTCAAATATTGCCAGAAATCCTTCACTGTTCGGATATTGTGAATCCAATTTTTTATCGATGGAACCTTTTCATATGATACTGTCATAGTACCATCCCTTTTTTATGCCTCAGTTTTGAACGCCATGGAACACAGAACTGGTAAAATTTTATTCCAAAGAGTAAAATGTTCGGAATTATTTTTCACACATGTTTTATAAATTTTATGGGTTATTTTATATGATCCTCCATTAAATGAATCAAAAAGTTGATCAAATAACAAAAGAAGATCAGCTGTGTCTGTACATTCTTGAGGTCCCTGAAAAGAAAAAATAAGGTTTAAATGAACATGCAATTTCAGTTTTCATATGTAGATATCGATGAGAATACCAAATGACATACAGGATATACAGCAAAGTGAATGGAGCCAATTAATTTCAATGCTAGTGAATCTAATATTTCTCCTGCTAATATTATAAATGCGAAAGTTTTTAAGGATGCATGTATGTGTATATTTTCTAACTGAACTCTTTTACCCAAAAAATACTGAATGGATGTTGATGAAACTTGGCAGTAATGTAACTTATATCAGAATAACATATAGGCTTTTCCAGAAGTAGCTCCCTCGGGACGGGGGTAAAACCGCGAACGGAAGCTAGTTTACCTATTTATCCTTAAAATCAAGCAAGACCATAGGTCAAATGCATAAGTCAATAAGTAGTCAAAAGTATATCGCCGCCCGGCAAGTGTTATAAAAATGACTAATTCGACATATCGAGACTTAAGATTTTTTACTATTTTCTATATGATAATTATCAATGTCCTATAATTTTATTTACATTATAATGAAAAAAAAGATGGGTTGCACTCCGGGAGTGCCGGCAGAAGTGAAAACTTGATTATTAACGTTGAGCATGTTTGATATTTTGGAATGGTTAGGGAATAATTTTGCACCAATTGCTTTATCAGTATAAAAGTACTATCATTTATGTGGTAGAATACAATATTCATTTATTGCGCTATCGTACACAAACATGACAATTTATATTACATTAAAAATTTAACACTTTAAAACTATTACAATTATTTTACATTTAAAAGTTTATCTCTCCGAAAAATCAACTTTCATCCATAATTTCAACGACTTTTTCACCATCATCATTACCAAAACTATCATCGCCAATCTCTAAAACTGATACGATAGGTTTATGGTAGCTGAAGTAAGAAACGAACAGTTTTGATTCGAACCTATTTAAATGTCTAATAAAGACCGCATCAATAGTAGTTTTGTATTTCGTTGTGCTAAGATTGCGATCATTCGACATAGTTAAACCAAATTCATTATTTAAAAATTCAATTAATAGTTGATTTTTATCGTCTGCGAAGTTTATGTTGAAATCTCCACCCAAAATCATTGGCAATTCATCAAAGCTTTATAAACTGACAGCTAACTGACAGCTGTCTACTCTCCTTACTGTCCTCCTTAGCTGTCTACGCTTTTTCGATCAGGTCACGTGTCCTGACGCGAGTTTAAGATTTTATACCCATTACAGAAAAAGTGCTCAACGCCGCTAAAGAAGTTTTCACTTCAAAATATTATTATTAAACTAGCTGTGGGACCCGGCTTCGCCCGGGTGCAGATAGCTGTTGAGTCCAGTATTGATTTGGCAACAACATATTATTTCGCGTAATAACTATATTTCCCGTCCCGTTCTATCCGGTTTATGTCCCGTCTCATTCAGTCACATGATGAAATTTTAATTATCATTTATTTTCAGTTTTTAGTATTAGCTTTATTGAAAAATTTCTTTATATACAATATTTTGTAAATGTGATATTTATTCGTTGGTGGTAGAAGAAGCGCCCGACGTGACAGCCCAGTGGTGGCATGCGCGTGAGCTGCGCGCGGGCATTGCAACATTACTTTATTTTTCTAAAATAAATGTAGCCTAAGTTACTGCTTGTTATATCAGCTACCTGACAAAAAAAGTCCCGTCAAAATCGGTCCAGCCATTTCAGAGATTAGCCGGAACAAACAGACAGAAAATAACTTTTCTAAAATAAATGTAGCCTAAGTTACTGCTTGTTATATCAGCTACCTGACAAAAAAAGTCCCGTCAAAATCGGTCCAGCCATTTCAGAGATTAGCCGGAACAAACAGACAGACAGACAGATAGACAGACAGACAAAAAAAATTTAAATATCACTTTCGGCACAGGTATCGTGTATATAACGATATGTAGTAGGACTTTTTTTTTATTTTCACTCTTAAAACAGACACTTCAATTTTATTTATATGTATAGATTAAGACTAAATTTTATTATTTCGAACTGGCGTTAACTTCGTCGTTGGCAGGGTGTGATCTCGCTTTCCCAGCTCTGTTAATTTTCACATTTATATAGTATAGCAGCGAAACCCGGCGTTGCTCGGGTTAAAATACATCGCATGTTTAATGGTATAAAAAATATTTAAAGATCTAATTTCTAAAGTAAATGTTAAACATTTTTATCTTAGATGTTGAGAGATTTATTCAACTATTAAACATACGGTGTATATAGAGTGCATCAAATTAATTAACGAATTAACGATTTGAAATAGTTATAAGAAAAATAAGAAACACTTTAGTAAATGATAAATTTATGTTTTATTTATACAATTATTTACATATTATATTGTACATATTACATATGACAAACACATATTCATATTACATATCATCATATTATGTATTTACACTTTCTATTTTAGTTACATTTTTTTTGTTAATTTCTTTTTATAATACTTGTTTATAAACTATATTTATCGTTTTATTGTCCGGACTGTAAATGAACAAAGGGGCATGCCCACTCCCCATACAGATGTCGGCCCCAGCTGCCCACGTTTCAAAATACACTCAAATTATTATATACAATGTAATAAATAACTTTTAAAAGGATTGGATGCAATAAAACTTGGGGGTTCGAAGGAAAAACATTTTTTATTTTCTCCTTACTCTAGTTTTTACAATGTTGTTGTCATAGTTTCTTTATACCATATTATGTATTTACATTTGCGATACTTATTTTATTATACCATAATATAATATGTTAGGCGAAATTATACATATTTGATGCACAAAATACCTCTATGTACAGGAGTAGCATCGATGTCGAAGTCTTACTATGTCGTTTTATTTTATGAGCAGATTTGTTCCATGATAAATATTGACATTATTTGTGTTAATATTATTCCATGTCATAAATAATAAGGACATTGTCTAGTTATTGAGCAGGAGGATAAATGTTGCTTTGATGCCGTGCCCATCCGAATTACCATAATACAACTGTCATAACATGGACACAGCATCCAACAGTTCTACAACCCACAATACAATTACAGCAATACTTCTTTAAGGCGTTTATACCGGAACCATTGCCATCAATTAATTAATATACAAAATATATTTTTCGGTTTATGTGCCTACTTGAAATTCTGGCTCTTAGTAAGAAGCAGCTCGGACCGAAGTTATTTCCTTCTGTTACACTAACTCTGTGGTTATTGCACACCTCTACCCTGTAACAACCGTTAAATCTTATATACTCACCGTAATATGAGCTTGCTTGTTTAATTTGGTATGTGTCTGGAAATCATTATTTTGTTGGTTTGAATACTTATTATAGAAACAGCACACAAAATTATCAGCTTTTAGAGAATTATAAAAACATTACGAACTAAAATAATATATCACAACTACACCCAAATCCTCAATTTTAAAAGAAAATTAAAAATTGGCAACACTTTCATGGCGTTTGATCTGGGAATGTATAAAACAAATAGTCATGTAACTGTTTTTCCGGTAGCTACTTTTTATTATAAAAATAATATTCCCGGAGTATTTCAGTAAACAAATAATACTATCATTGTGGATAAATTGAGTTATGATTTTGTAATAAAACTGTAAAGTGGGCAGGTGTAGGGCCAATTTTGGGCATTCTCCTTTCGGGGTGATCCTACTCGTGAGCATGCGACGTATAATTGGCCGTGTGCAAAGCATGGTTCTTTCAAGTCAACGCCACAGTATTGAATAGTTTGGCCCTGTGCTTTGTTGATAGTCATGCTGTAAGCCAACTTCACCGGAAATTGTAAACGTTTAAAAGTAAAGGGCAATCCATTTGAAATTAAAGGTATCCGTGGTATAAATACTGTCTGTCAACTTTTAACTTAAGACAGCGTAATGGCATTCCTGGAGGATTTAATGAATTTAAAAATTCAGTAGGGAAATTGACGCTTTCTTCTTCATCAATCATTGTATCAATTGATGTGTTCATTTTCTCTTCTCCCGGAATCTTTTCCTGGATGATGTTGTTGATGCCGTTGACAATGTCGTTTTTCGTGGCTAAAATAATTCGCTCGCGTAACCATTCTGAATTGGTATAATTCTCAGCAATACTTAGATATACTTCATTTATAAGTTTTTCCGGTGTTTCAACTATATTACATAACTCATTAGATAATGTGATTTGGCCAGTACTTTCGTCGATTGGATAGGTGCCCTCTCCTATTTGTAACAGTTTTCCAGAAAATTCTTGCGCGTTTTCATCTCCTGAAATTCGCGCTCTCATATTTGTTGTTAATTTAATTATTTTTGCGTGTTCCCATATGACCGACTTCTTTATGCAAGCGTTAATTTCATCCGCCGGCGTTGATTTCGGAATGACAGGTAGCGTTTGACGAAAATCGCCTGATAATATAATGGATAATATTAACAATACACCTCCCATTATATTCGTGTTGTCACGTAAATCTTGAAGTGTTCTATTGAGTGCTTCTAGTGATTTTTTATGGGCCATTGTGCTTTCATCCCATATAATGGCTTTGCACTGTTTCAATATTTGTCCACGTGCTGATGATTTTGTGATGTATGTTCCGGGCATGACAATACTCGCATATCGTATCCATTTTTCCGATGACGACATCTGAATGTTCACTGTATTGTATTTTGCAATCATAATGGAAAGCCTGAAGTTCTAGACTCTTAATCTTAGATGTAGCAGCTCGTTGTTGACGTAGAGTGGCCATTTTGTCTTTACTTTTGCTCTTTTCCACTTCACGTTGAACAACAGACTGACGATTTCGGATTGATCTTACTCGTAATCGCGTTTCATCATTAGTGCATGCTCTTTCTCCTTCAGTCTGATTTCCTCTAATTCTGTTCACCCCTTCATGAATATTCGAAAGCCGTTGCTCTCTTTGTTCTTCTGTTTCATTTTGTCGTGCTGCTTTCTTTTTTTTGAAACCGCTAGAGGTTTCGTAAATATATTTTTACGTTTTGGCATTGTGCATGTGCAATGAAAAAAAGTTATACATAACAATCAGTCTCTCGACTGAAAAACACGATAGAACTGACGAAAAGTCACTGGAGTTCGCTTTATATACTGTCAAAGATCGAAATTTCTAGAGCCAGAACACTCTAGAATATTCAAATAGTTCGGTCGTTTCCACTTGTCGAAATTACTTGAAATAGATCAATCACTGTTCACTCGTACTCTTATCGATCTTTACTCGACTGAAAACACGATAGAACTGACGAAAAGTCACTGGAGTTTGCTTTATATACTGTCAAAGATCGAAATTTCTAGAGCCAGAACACTCTAGAATATTCAAAATGTTCGGTTCTAGACTTTTTAGAAGTTTCGAGATCATTCCAGAAAATTTTAGAACGATCTAGAACATTCCGGATCGATTTCAACGGTTCTAGGCTTTTTGGAAGTTTCGAGATCATTCCAGAAAATTTTAGAACGACCTAGCACATTCCGGATCGATTTCAACGGTTCTAGGCTTTTTGGAAGTTTCGAGATCATTCCAGAAAATTTTAGAACGATCTAGAACATTCCGGATCGATTTCAACGGTTCTAGGCTTTTTGGAACTTTCGAGATCATTCCAGAAAATTTTAGAACGTTCTAGAACATTCTAGATTGATTATATCAGTTGCACACATTCTGGAGCTTTCTAGATCACTCCAGAAATTTTCAGAACTTCCCCTAAGTTCACATAAGCTAGAGAAGGACAGATATATATTTTTTTACATTTTCGCCACCCACAACCACCCACTTCCACCCACCCCGACCAAACTCCCTTATTCACACCTGGAGACCAAGGGGTATTCACCACCCCAACGGGGAATTGATCGGAGTTGTGGATGATAGAGAAAACCGTGGATTTACGTACTAACATTAGCATTTTATATATATTATTATTATTAAATTACTGAAAATTTACACAAATGAAAAAAAAAGATGTCAAAACGTAACTTTTATGTGTTACGACACTTTTTTGCCGGGCGGCGATATATTCCATGAAATCAAATCAATAATTATTTGGACAAGGATCTCATGGGCTACTCTTTCTTTATAAAATGATACATTACTTTTCTCATCAATTTAAAATCAGTAATTAGTAAACTAAAGAATATTCTGAGTACTTACTAGCACAAAATCTAAGAGCACCTGACACTCGTTGACTGAATACTTGCGCAGCATGTTTCACCTTCATTTTGGGTATCTTCTCAGGCAGCACATGAGCTTCAGTGAGCTTATTGCACATTCTTAGCTCATCTTCACCATCGTCAAGGTCCAATAACAATTTAAGATGTTCCCACTTAGCAGTTTTTTGTTTGCCATCCTGTGTGAATCTTAGGTCTTTTTTTAATAAATTATTTCTTATACATTTCAATAAATGTGGGGCATCAAATAATGGGAATATTTTCTGGTCATTGATTTCAAATGCATTATATTTAAATTCTGTATTTTTCTTTAAATATTCCCCTCTTGTCTCTGAAAGTAACTCGTGGACTACTTTTGAATTTATCGTTGACTGGTCACAAACTGTTGCCACAACTGTCAGTCCAGCCTCAAATAATTTTTTATGACATTTTTAATTATATTTTTTAAAATTACTGCCTTTGTAGCACTTTTACAAAAGCCATAAAATATAGGCTGTTTATAGTGTATTTTTATGCCTTTGATCATGAGTACTAACACATGATCTGCAATGTTTTCTGTTTGATTTGAATTAACATCTTTCCCAAAGTCTTCAAATCCGATTATTTGGTCTGCTGGTATGTTTAAATTCATTGCTGGTGAGAGAGCCATCTCATCAAACATTAATATACACAACCTTTGTTCCGTGTTAAACTTTTCAGTAGCATTTTTAATTTGTTCAAAAATTACAGGATTTAAACCAGGTTTAAGGGTTATTTGTTTGAGGACATTTTGCAATGTCCTCTTCGATGGAATTGCAAAAATTTTTCTTAAAAAATTATACCCTTTGGGACTTTTTTTATATATTGCAAGGGCCAACAATTTGTCCTTAATGCTAAACCGTCTGCCACGGTTCTTTTTTTTTATACTGCGTCAACTGCATATAACAAATGTTTGAGTGGGAACAGACAAAGATTTGATGATCTTTTTAAATAATTTAGTTTTTGACATTTTTTGTGCTGCCTTAATTTGATCCTTTTGCACATTCAGTTTCTTTTTCAAATAATCAATTTTCTTTATCATTATCTTCGTTTGTTTGGTCTGTTTTACTTTACTGATTTTACCTGAAAAAACAATTACATACAGTATTCAATAACAATAGTACCTTATTAAATTGAACTTTAAACACAAGTAGATGAATACATAATAATATATTAGAGTACATCCAGGACGCGGGTGAAGCCGCGTAAAACAGCTAGTATTTAATAATTTGATGATTTATTTTACAAAATGAAGTAAATTAGGTTATTTCACAATCTAACTAATAGTAATAACTATGTATAATTTAAGTGTAAGTGCAACACTGTTTGCTCCAGTCAGTAAATAATAACATTATTTTATTAAGACAGTATAGGCTGATAAAAAAAAATAATTAAGACACCAAGTTTTGTTTCAAAGTTGCATTAAATGTTGTTATTTAATAAGAGTTTAAACCCAATAAAAATATCTTACCAGTTTTGGTCACTAATTCAGGATTAGGAACCTGGGAAGAACATCCAGGGAGAATTTGTGGCACCATATCAATATCCATTGATTCAGACAGAACTTCTGGTACTGATTGAATTTCAATGGATTCATCTTGATTAGAGGAAGTGAACCCTGTAATGAATTAAATGTTATATGTATACTGATTTAAAGAATTTGTTACTGAGATCTTTTGATTGATCAGCGAGGGGTGCTTTTATATACCTATATACATTATATGTATTTATTTATTACTAGCTTCCGTTTCCGTTTGGGTGTGAAGAGGTAACAAACATCTATATATAATAATAGTATAAGTAACACACATCCAATTACAGGTTCTCACGGGTAAAAACAGAGAAAGCTGTAGAAATCTTAGGATTATAGTTATTAATTAGATTATTAATGCTAGAAAGGTTTTGTAGAAGTATCTCATGTGACATATTCAACATTATTTGTTGCCATTTTTACATAGAGAAGTTAGTCGGGTTATTTTCTTATCCAACATAGTATGTATGTTAAAGAAATACTTTCATGCATAATTTCACTATGGATGATCAACTGCGTATGTAATAAAATATGTTTTAATAAAAACTTAATATGTTTTAATAAAAACTTACCCAAGTTAAGAGTAGGAAAAGAAGTCTTAGCTAGACGCTTAGATTGGGGGTAAAAAAAGCGTTCTTCAAAATGATTATTACAAATACGACAATTTGTGTATATATCATCATTGGTCTTGTCCTCCAACTTTGATCCAACTATTTTTTTCCATTCCAAAAACCGTTCTAAAGATGATTCTGGTTTTGGAAATCGATGTAAAACATCTGAAATAAAATGTTAGCAAAGAATTAGCAAAGAATAATAAGTTCTAAGTTAAATTATAATTAAATGCAAGTAGCAGTAAACATACCAAACTGATGACAACCGAAAACACAGCACTCTCTTCGTGGCATCTTTTCAAGGCAAATCTATTCACAAAGCGAAAACAAATCCGTATTCAGCAGCCGTGGTTTATCATTCACAAGGAAGATATCAGTCCAGGTAGCGAGCCGTAATTATCGTGTGGTAGAAGATATCGGGAGGGTCAGTATGTGTCACAATGAGAAAATATCAACAGGAATCAGAAACGAGAAATTGCGAGAAATGAAAATGTTTTGAACAGTTTTGAAAATTTTCAAAAATGACATAACTGCCTATCTATGGCTCAGCCCATAGATGATAGACTGATTGTTAGTTTTTGTGTAAGGACTCATTTAAAATTACTTTAATTAAAATATGATTGCAAAATGTTTAAATTAATAAATACGTTAGTGTGTATAATATCATATATAAAAATTGCTGAATTTATTATTGTTACATCAATGCGTACGCCATCTAGTGTTGTTGAGTGTAATTACCATACAATTTATTCCCGTGCTCACGTTTAGATGGCGTTACGTGCTCATGAATATTTTGTATTCTTTTTTTCCTTCTAAGTTGCACGCCTATGGGAGCCGGCTCAGCACGAACAGCTGTACAAGATGGGGAGTTATTCCAAAGGTGCTAGTGTTAAAGTGCAGTGCAAAGTGTGCGGGCTTAAAAATCATAGCACGGCAGAATGTCGTTATTCAAACTATAAGTGCAAAAAGTGTCAAACTAGGGGTCATTTGCGTCGCATTTATTACACATAAAATTAATTACATAGAAAACGCGGCGCTAACAGAAGTTAACGGCGATGACGGTGAGTTGTTCAATATTCGCTCTGTGAAAGGTGAACCGATGATTGAAATCATTTTAGTGCAAGGTATACGAATGAAGTTTCAAATTGACAGCGGGTCAGCTGTAACGGTCATTTCATTTCAAACATACAAGACACACTTTTCTAATGTGCCATTATTGTCTACCGATAAGCGGTTGTTGACGTATACCGGTGATAGGATTAATTGTGCGGGAATTGTACGCCTACAATTTACATACAAGCAATATACACGCCAGCTAGACGTTTGTGTAGTATACAATGGAGGGCCACCGCTTCTGGGTCGTGATTTCATATCTTTATTTAACTTAGAACTGATATCATTAAACTATTGTGATAAGCTAGACGGAACTATTAAGGATATGCAACTTCGTTTTCCCTCGCTGTTTTCTAACAAATTAGGCAAAGGACCTGGACAGTTTCTGCCTAGTTACTTTTTATCATGTACAAAAACAAGGCAATAATTGAATGAATATAAAAAATCAACTATTAATTTAAGAACATGTCATATTTCTGTAGAAGTTTAGGGAGTAAAATAAAGTTTAATAAGATTGTGCATTGATACCTACCCATTTCCGCCATTGTTGGCCCCGCATAAACGTTTCGTTCGCAGTAAAGCAAGTGCAGGAAAAAGATAATAACTTTGTCTAAAATATTCCTAAAAATAATCTATAAGTAGGTAATAAGTCATAATAATTAACAATACTAAATATATATAAAGCAATGTTTGCCGTATATACTTACACATATATTCTTCCCATTTTTACACACTTTCATTGCAACAACTAAACGCTGCAGTAAAATACTTGACACTTGACAGTTGTTTGACAGGAACCATGCTTTGTTTATTTATCTTTTTTTGTTATTTGTTTACATTGTGGTACAATTAAAATACGTCTCGGTGTATATTTTGTGTAAATTATAAAATAATAGTTAATGTAAATTCCAAATTCAATGATAAAGCATTTTTGTAAACGTATTTTTATTCGATTCAATAAATTACAAAACCTAACCTAGAAAACCTAACCTGAAAATGAGATATGTTTTTGTAAATATCTAAAAACCCTGAACTTCCTAGGCTTTGTAACTTTTCTGTATTAATCTTGAAACAAACCTTACCCCAACAATGCAAAACTAATTGATGTAGACGAGATTCGAAGTACTAGGCACAGCGCCATACAAAAACTGGCCATGTCCTTTAATTTATACAAGGTCTCGTTACATTTAAAAGATGACGCAAAACCGGTTTTTTACAAAGCGCGACCCATAGCCTACGCGTTGAAAGATAAGGTTGACATCAAGATTAACCGTTTATTAAGTGAAGGTATTCTTATGCCCGTTGACTATTCGGAATACGCTTCGCCTATTGTACCCGTATTAAAACGTAACGGTAATATTAGAATATGTGCAGACTATTCAGTTACATTGAATAAAAATCTTAAGGTCGACAAGTATCCCTTACCGACAGCACATGAATTGTTTACCAAATTACATGGGGGTAAACAATTTAGTAAGTTGGATTTGTCACAAGCACAGAACAGATGAATATAGTTAGAAGGGAAATAGAAGCGTTTGACGCGTCGCAAGGTGGTGCATAAAAAGCATCACTGCCGCGGAACGGATGATCTGTCAAATCAGTTGTTATCGAAATGCCTTGGAGCGTGGAGCTCCAGCAAAATAGAGTAAAAATGCATATTTGCAGCTATTTTATCTTAGAGTTCCAATACTAAAGCGTCGAATATCAATAGAGGAAGAATTTTATACCGCTATTAATCCCGATTTCATTGATTTTTACCTTTATTTACAAAAATTGCGGTTTATAATTACGACATTTTGAAGAATTCGATAATATGATCGACGACATAACAAAAATATACATTGCTGATTACGCGTACATTCAATGTACTCAAATTCCAAGTACCTACGCAATGCATACGACTCAGTTTTGTTATTTCAACTTCGAAATTTGTCACATGTCACGCAGTGTTGTAGTCATGTACATAGTAAGTATATCGATGTAGTTATGGATTTCGTATACTCGTCAATCAGTTTTCATAGGCATTAAACAAAGAAAATTAAATCAAATCCTATAGTAATTTTAAATTGTAGTACTCGTAACGTTTGATCACGTTGACGACTATCCTTATATTTTAATGTCATAACTCAGCCAACTTGAAAACAACATATATTTGTGTCTGAATATACTTTATAATATTAATTAATTTGTTTGAAGGTTTCCGAGAGTGAGTAGATAAAGGAAACACATAGAGACAACTGAATTCTTACAAAATCCAGTACTATTTGTTCTAAGTATTCATATTCGTGAAATAGAGGACGATAAAAAAACTGTATCATAAGTTATATACAAACCAAAAATAATTACGGGCAACGCTTATGGAGAAACTGTATCATGGGGGTGAAATAATGAATTATTGTATGAAAAATCAAAACCACTGAAGCTATTGACGATAAGAAATCATAATTTTAATGTAATAATTGCATGTATGTGCTTTTCCAATAATAAAAATGTTAATATCTCAAACAAAGCTGAAAATCTTGAAAATCCTGTACATATAGATTTGTAAAATAGTATACAAATTAAAATTAAATTTAAATATTAGAAATTGTAGTCTCATTTATTTTCCGTCTATCAACATAATACTAATTAAATAACTGTATCAGGAAAAAACATTAAGCCTATCGATAAAATAAATTCCGGTTTTATAACAAAAACATATTTTCATAATTTTATCGATAATTTAAATCGACTATTGCAAGCAATATATTGTGTTCCGAAAACGACGACACTGGTTTTCATACAATTTGACGGCTATTGCCTTTCTAACCATATTCAACTGTTCTGTGGTCACAAGCTTACGCTCAATTTGAATTGGATGAGTTATCACAGCAGTATACATGTATAAATACACACCGCGGCTTATTTAAATATACTCGCTTAGCATTTGGCCTAGCTAGCGCGCCAGCTATTTTTCAACGTGCAATGGAATGTGTATTATCAGGAATGGATGGAGTTCTATGTATGTTAGATGATATGATTTATATCTACAGTATATAAATGGCTTTATCCAAATAAAAGGTTTGGATTATAATAATACTTTTTTCCCCACTAGCAGGTATGACTCCATTAGAATATTGCTCACTATCAGTATCAATGAAGATCTGCAGATGGAGCAATATGGCGAAATGGTGCCAGAGGGCGTAAAAGCTGAGCCTTCGAAAGTAATATTATGTAAGTTCATTAAATCTATGTTTGAAGTAAAACAATACTCTAGATTTTGGTTTAATAAGATCTATTCTATCTTAAGTAGTTATGGATTTAAGCCATGTCCATCTCATAATTGTGTATTTCTAGTTAATTTTAATTATTTTATAGCAATTTTGAATTTTATTGTAGATGATGGATTTTTGTTGGTAAAAAGTAGGGCTGTATTCTTGAACATATTCAATGATATGAGACAATGTTTTTATATAACGATTTTGAAGTTTGAGACATTTAATGGAATTAATATAAATAAAAGTAAAGGTTGTATTAGTCAAATACATTGTGTCAAGACTATGATAAAGCTATTAAATATGTCACATTTTAAATGTAGCGGTACTCCTACAGATGTTAGTGTGCAGCTATTAAAAAGTAAGAGAGTAAGTAATGTGCCTAATAATTTCCCATATCGGGAGGCCGTGGGAGCATTGTTATTAATAACATGTGTATCTAGACCTGATATATCGTATGCTGTGAATATTATTGTAAGTAGATATGTCTATGATCCGGGTCCTTCACATGTAACTGTTGTAAAAAGAATTTTACGGTATGTAAGTAATATAAAAGATATGTCTATTGTTTACAGAGGTCATTTAGAATTAGTAGGGTACTACGATTCAGACTTTGCGTTTAATATGAATACAGATAAGATTTTGAAAAGTATTTGATGTGGCTTATGTTTAATGTTTAATGTTTTTTGTGTTTAATGTAAAGTGAATTGCTAGGACTACCTTATAAATTTAAGTGAGAGTATTGAATAAAGTGTAAATTTATAAAGTAGTTCGGTTATCTTTGTAAACGTTTTGTTGTATAGTATATTCTTAAACAGAATAAAGTAAGGTTCTGTTTCCTGTTGATAGAGGTGTATATTGTTTTCTGTTCTGTTTTGTCTTGGTCATGTAATTGTAACGTCATTTTTCAAGAATATATTATTTTGAGTATTACGAATTCTAACGAGTGTAATTGAAATAGTGCCCTAACCTAATAGTAATCAACTAAATATAAAGAAATTTTTTGTTTTATTATTTTCAGACATATTTTGTTAATAATCAACTTAATAGTTATAAAATTGTTATTATAATAAGCTTTATACAGATGAATAGCTCTATAAATCATCTTGAAATCTAACTGGGGGTTTGACCTGTCTACCACTTTTAGTCCTAACTATTCCTTCTAAGTTACTATCCTTAGATTTTTCCATTATCATTTCCTTCCTTAGACTATTGTGTTTACTATATTCTGAACTTTCTCCTTTCTTTTCTGGAAAATTCCTCTTAGCTGGACTTGACAAATGAGGTTTGAACAAGTGTTGCCGATTTCTTCTATATGTTGACCCATCTGTAGCTTCAACGATAAATGATCTAGGTTCTTCACATTTTGGGCGTGAAGTGTCCATCCAAAAGTTCTAAGATTACTTCATAAGGCACCTCCTCGAGCTGCTCCGGTAACGCTAAATCCGCGGTGAGTTGGTACGTTGCGTCCGCTAGCGTACTCAGCAATATAGCCCGCCTTTTCACACCGGAAATGTCATTCTTTTGCGAAATATCGTTTGCTATGAACCACTGAGACAAACGGTTTTTAAAAGTCTTCCAATTTTGTATAATGTGATCAAAACTGCTCAATATTTCAAAATGAGCCATTTTATATTAATTATTACGTGGGTAATTCTCGTCGCCAATGTTAGTGCGGTACGGACACAAGTGAAACGCAAGCGTGCTATAGACCAACTGTTTTAATAGACAAAATGTCTGGCGCGGGCGCAGCCGCGTAGGTACAGCCTACATACAGACTATGCATACATAACAAATACTTATTCTGACTTGTGCAAGTAACTCCTTCAGCAATATAGGAAAGTGAGTTTTATTTATTAAGCAGAGTTTACACGAAGCCAGTAATGCTGGCGCCAGTCTACAGACAAGCCAGCGTTGGCCTGGCCCTTGTTGTTTAGACGCGGCCAATCATTCACGGATTTTTTCTTCGGGTGTGCACACGTTTGGAAAAAATTATGAATACGCGGCAAAGGCTGTTGAAAAAGAAATGTTTAAGGAATATCTCTGCACTATTAAGAGAAGAGTTGATTGATATATTACAAAAAAAGGGAGCGAAACGAGTTTGGATAAGAAAATGGTTAAACGATTCGTTGCGACGCCCATTTTGGTGCACTTTTATGCGTGGCGACGAACAAATATTTCGTGACACGACAGTCGTGTCAAGCGCCATATCAGTTGATGACACGCCTATTGTGCCATCAGCCATGTACAGAATAAAATGCTCTTTTTTCTTGTTTAGCCTTGAATTGTATTCAGTCGACTTCCAAAATCGAAAGTAAACGGTCAGTTACTTTGTGTTAAGTGGTTTTGAACTGATTATATATGTGTTTCACTGAAAATGGATGGTAAGTGACTTTTTTATTCAGATGTTGTAAACCTTTTGTACTGTTTTATGATTTACATACATATCATACTGGGATTGTAGGTTATAATAAAGATTCTAATTTCTGTTTTCATTATTTGATGTCATTTGTTGTGTTTCATCGATTTGTGTAGTAGGCAAGTGCCGTAATGATAGCAGAATATGGATACAGATATTTTCCTGCAAAAAAATCTACTTATGTTTTGTTGTCTTTACAGGCGAAAGAGTTATAGAAGAGTCATCTGAGAGCTCAGATCTAATATCTGAGAGCTCAGATCTAATATCTGAGCACTCCGACATCACAACCCATTTAGATTTTCATAAACATTATGATGTAGATCCTGAAGGAACAACGCCAGAGCTGGATTCACCAGATTTGTTTACAGATAACGAAGTAAGTTTTTTGAATGATATTTTAGTAGTCAACTAGAGAACTAGACTAAGTAGGGAGTGTATTTATAATTATTTTATAGATTTATATAGGTATAAGAACATATGTTTATTTTCATTGTTTTAGGAAGATTGCAATATTCCGGCCAATAAAGTATCTATCGGCACAAATACGAAAAATCATGAAGAAGTGAAAGAAGATAGAGACAATATTAATATGGACACCATTAATAAATGTTATATGCTGGGATTAATTATATAAAAAAATATATATGCATTAGGTATGTATTTATTTATATATGCATTAGGTATGTATACTTATAGATATATGTCCATTTCGTACACCTCATGGTACCCCAAAACTTTCGTTCCCTCTTATCCATCCCATGGTTGGTTGTCTGTAAGAGATCGCCTCGAGCGATAAGACCGCCTTTTGTACATTTTTTTTTCTTGTCGTTTATTTCTGTATTGTTAGTTTTAGGTGTACAATGAAGTTTTAAATAAATAAATAAATAAATAATTATAGGAAGAGCCTTGAGTACGATGTCAAAACAAAGACGGGAACATTGTATGCACAACATACCACATTGTTTCGAAAATGGTGAATTACAGTTTTAATTTTGTATAAGGCGATTTTCTATTATTAATAACATTCTGTAATTAAACAGGATAGCTTCTTAGATGATCATGAGAAATGAAAGTATGAAAAAAGAATAAATCACCATTTTGTGTTGGATAAATCACCATTATTTTATTGCTAAGTGCAATAAAATAATGGTGATTTAATTGTGCATAAATACTAGTTGATTATAACATTAAATGTTACTGACTGATTAGAAGATAGTAAATAAAACTAAGTTTATGATTATGTAATGTTTATTATGATTAATAAATGACTAGTCCAATCACATTTTTGTTACATATTACGTAGTGCGAAAATATAAAAAAAAATAATAATCAACATCAAATCAACGTTCTAGGTAAAATTCAATAATTGTGATATTCCCTGAAACATTGCAGGCATAGCCCTGGGAATCCGGGACAATCTGGACATCCAAATAAGACTGCGACTCTTTTTTTTGTTTTATTGTAGCAAACCCTACACCTTTTTCTCATTGTCTTGCCATTTCTTTTTAGTAAGTTAGCCGGTAAATGAATTTTCCCTGCTGATGGGGGAAGAGGCATATTGTTCGTATTTGGCAGTAAGCTTTCTATTATACTTTTTCTATAATCATAGAGTGTTATATTTTTAATTTCCTTATTATATAACAGGAAGCCATTCACTACACATATTTGTATAATATGAATAATTACTTTTTTGTACCAGCGCAGGGTCTTGTGCTCGCAACAATAATAACTCAATAGTTGGTCGTGCTTATCTATTGCCCTCATATATTTATTATACGAGACTTGTACGGCAGGTTTATAATGTACCCTATGAATTCGGCGACTGGTTGTCCCTACATAATCACTTTTGTGCTCAGTACTTACAAAAAAAAATTCTCTTCTGTCTTTCCATTTTATTACAACTATTTTTTTTTCTATTATGCATTATGCATGATTCGCCTATTTTCAAAGTAGCATTTTTCACATCGCCAGGATTTCCAACGCGATTTGCACGTAGGGTACCAGTTACGTACGTATTTTTGGCTAAAAGAGCGTCAGCTAGCTGCACACTGGTATAATAATTATCAATATACAAAGAATGGCCTTTGTCAAAATATTTTTGCATAAGCAACATAACAACTTTTTGCACATGGTTCTTTCCACCTACTTGTTGGTCTTGTGAACCTGCATAAATATGAATTTTTAATATAATGCCACTAGCGTCAGCTAAAACATACAATTTAATGCCGTATTGATGGGCTTTTCCTTTCAAATATTGGCGAAAAGAAAGTCTGCCTTTCCACAAGATAAGTGATTCATCAATAACTAGTTCTTTTGATGGGTAATATATAGCTTCAGCGGATTCATTAAATATGTCTATTAGGGGTTTTATTTTCATCAGACTTTCATTTCGTTCACTATTGAACTGAACACTTAAAGCTCTCAAAATTAAATAGAACCGGTCCCTTGCCATGTATAGTCGTGGACTAAGGCGAAATAAATAATGGTTCGACCAATAATCAGCCATCCTATTTAGTTTTATTGTTCCCATCAATAACAAGATTCCTACAAATGTTCTTAATTCATTAATAGTAATATCTGTCCATGCACGAAAACGAGCCCGTGCTTGCGTTGCTTGGGTTTTTAAGTTATTCCCGCACTTGTTAGTACATTCTAATATTAAATTTAGCATTTCATTATTAAAATATAAAAAGAAAAAGTCCAAAGGGTTTTTATCCCTCATTTGTTGAGCTGGAATTATTCCAGGTGTTCCTGTGAAAGGTATCTCCACCATGTTATCTGGATTACCAGGACACCAATCATATCCTTCTGCTTGAGTAGTTTCTTCTTGCTCTTCATCCGGTAAAGCATCATTTAATTCTACTATCTCACCTGGATCCATGTTCGTCATATCGTCAAGAATTTCATCATTGTTGCCTGTCAAAATCCCATATAGATCTGAATTAGTAATTTCAATGTCTATGCCAGGTATATCATAAAAGTGTATGTAATGTGGAGACATTATAGCAGATAACTCCACACTTATAGGATCCAAAGCTGCTGATGGCCCAGGTTCTGGTGAACTTGGAAAATTGTGCTCCATGTTAATTATATTCTGAAAAGAGAAAACATCAGAATGAAACAATAATTTGAATACTATCTTTTTCGTAGGTAAAAAAAAACTGAGTCGTACGACCTCTGTCGTACCGTATACACAGCCACTCAGAAAAAAAAGCAGTCTATTGATTACTACCGACCCGGCCCGGCTTCACACGGATGAAATTCGGTAAAAATAATGAGTAGGTTTTATTATACACTGCCTCGGTGGCTATGTGG
Organism: Hyles euphorbiae; assembly: GCA_023078785.2. Classification (NCBI taxonomy): domain Eukaryota; kingdom Metazoa; phylum Arthropoda; class Insecta; order Lepidoptera; family Sphingidae; genus Hyles; species Hyles euphorbiae. Next base: position 7,957,450 of record CM041042.1, read on the forward strand.
CTGTATATACGGTCTGTCACGTAGAGGTTCCTGCTCAATGGCAATTCCATATTGGATTTTTCGGTCTGGAAATATCCAGTATTAGTCCGGAGTCTGGAAATGTGCCCGGCAAATAACAACCCCTATTACATAGAATCTAAATCTACCCCTTCGGAGAAAAGGCATGATGCTATGTTTTATTATTAATATTATCTCTAAAATAAATACAGTTTTTCTTAAAACGTCAAACACCTGCGCACAATACGAGTGCTGAAAGTTACACCAATGTTAAAAATGGCAATAAAATTAAAACTAACTCGCCTCAGTTCTAAGGGCGCCGCGGTGTTCTTTTGTTTTAGGTGCCTATTTGCAAAATATTGTGAGAAGAGTTTCGACTAACTATTGTGTTTGGAATTTAAATTCTTAAAACATGCCGACGTTCTCTCGAAGCTCTCATATGGGTCAGAAGCAGCTTTCTATAAGCGAAATAATTTTTAAATCGGTCCAGTGGTTTTTGAGCATATGAAAATACAAAAATGTTTCCTGTTTATAATATTATAATATATTGTACATATAGATTATTTGACCTGATATTGCTTTTTTGCGGTAAATAAGAATGAATATGAATAATACGTCAAGTGATACAGTTAAGCACGTTTTGTTTGGGTATATGAAAACTTAAGTACAATAAATAATTTATCATTAAAAAACCTACCTGTAGTGTTCGGGATCCACACGTGTTCGTGAGTCAAACAGCAACAGAGTCCAGGTTTACGGGCCACAGTGATCACAAAATCAATATCAGAATCCAGGTACACGAGCCACAGTATTCACAAAAGCAAAATCAGAGTCCACAACACAAGCCAATATCATCGAAAAGTTAAATAAATAGTCGTTGTAGATTACGTACAATGCGATTGCTTCGGAAAGTGGAAGTGTTTTAAAAACAGTAAACAAAGTTTCGATACCATGCGCCGGAGCTTTTCTGTTATCATACTAAGAAAGGGCACAACTGCATTAAACAATAGAGCAAAACCACACCTTATGTTAAGGACTTCAAAGTCGCTTTTTCCGTTTGTCAAAAATGGAAGTTGTGTCCTTTCTTTGTATGCCAGCAATATTGTTAAATAGCCGGCCCACAAACAATAGACGCCGGCCCCTTTGTTTATGAGTCCTTATTAGTGTTTCACGCAAAAAGGAACCGTAAGACAACACAATATGGTATTTTCCAAAATCTTGCCGAGACGATCTAGCCGACTTAGGAAACTTGTTTACAAAATACATTTTTAAGGGATCGGAACAAGATTTAGCAAATGTGAAATTCATTTATTATTTATATGTAATACCTACCTACTTATGTATGTATCTAGGTATCTAATAGCTACTTATATTTATATTAGCCCGATAAGCTAAATAAGATAAGAAAAATAGATGCAGCTATTAATAATAATTCGAGGTAAATAATGCATTTCATTAATACGTACCTAATCGCAGTAATCGTAATGCAACTTATCGAGGTTGTCAACCCCTGGAATTATCTGATTTGCATTATTTCCAGAAACGAAGTCTATAATAATGATCCGCATTCAAAAAGATTAATGTTTAGTTCAAGAAGCACCTCGAGAAATTTCGATTTGAGCGAGATAAAAGACATTTAAAAATGACACGAAACGCGTGTCATACGCCATATGTAAAAAAATTGGATGACACGTCTGTCGTGCCATCCGCAACGAATCGGTTAAGCGATAGACCTGTAACTGGAGCTTCTGCCTTGTTGCTGAAACAACTAAGATTAGAAGATCCTTCTGAGTACAGGTTGGCGTTGCGGGTTACTGCTGAAAACTTTGATGAGTTGCTTTCGCTTATACAGAGCTCGATTCAGCGCCAAGACACTCTGATGAGAGATGCATTACCAGCAAAAATAAAATTAGAAGTAACGTTATCGTTCTTAGCATCTGGAATGAGTTATCGAAGCTTGAGTCATTTTTACCGTGTTTCTAAACCATCTATATCCACAATTCATACCAGAAGTTTGTCGAACAATTTATGAAGTATTAAAACAGTTTATTAAGGTAAGTGTTTATTTATTTACTTAAAATAGAAATAATAAGGTACATATTATTACAAAATACAACAAACATATATATTAATATTAAGCGGTATTGAAGGCTTGTTGAATGGCATCACTGTTGTCTACGCTTTCGCCGTAACTGTCATAATTATATGGAGTTTCTGGGGATATTACATTAGTAGTAAACTGGGAACACGAAGAAGAAAAAAATAAAAAAAAAAAAATAAAAAAATGTTTATTGCCTTAAAATTAACAAATAATACAACAAATTTAAGCAAACAATATTATCGAAAGACAAAAGGAAATGACTCAGCATATGCTGACCAAAACTAGAGTTTAGATCAGCGCTGGTTTTCAGTCACCCCTATCTCCCTGTGGTCGTGTGCGGGAGTTAGTGTAGTTAATTAATGGCGTAATTACAACGGAAAACTTAAATCAAGAAAACCAAAATATAATAGGAACATAGTAAATACAGAACAAAAAGCGAAGCGACAAAATAAAAATTACTATTATTTATAAAACAAAAAAAAATATTAAACTTTACACATAGAATAACAATCAGTAAGGAAGGAATATGTCGATGGACTGGACTCTGGACGAGGGCAGATTGTAGGTGTTGTCAGAGAGTATTGGGGTACTATGTAGGACGGAAGAACTTGTGTAGAATTCCAATTAGTAGGTGGCGTATTTTGCGATTGCTGAACCGATTGTTGCACTTGATACGCATTCTTGGCTCGTATATCTGTGAGCATGCATTGAGTCAATATACTCTGTATTTTTTCCTTAGCAATGACTGCCTGTTCCTCTGTCAATTTTTTTAATTGTGCCGAGACGCTTTTTCCAAATAGGTCAAGATCTGTTTCTTCGTAGCGTGTGTTGTCGTTAATTTCCCTTAAGTCATTTATCATGTTAGATATCTGTGATAACTTGCTCCGCTTAGGTTTTGTGGGTGGGGTAAATCGAGGTGTCTCTTCTGTAGACTCATTTTCTAACCCATTTTCAGAGCGTGGAACCAACGATGGTCCTGGTTCATTGCTATTCGATAATCCTGATTCATTGCTATTTGGGATATCCATGTTATCCTGTAATTAAACAAAATTAATTAATGTAATTGTAATGTTATAGTTTTTTTTGGTGTGACTAAAAATGGTATTAAATAGGCCGCTTTAATTACTACCCTTTTTTTACAGGTACCAAACGCAGAAGAATGGAAAAACATCGAAAGGGGATTTAAAACACGATGGAATTTCCCCTTATGTTATGGTTCTATAGACGGAAAACATGTGACAATTAAAGCTCCTCCTAAAAGTGGAAGTTTATACTTCAATTATAAAAAAACAAGCAGCGTCGTATTGTTAGCTATTGCCGATCACGACTACTGTTTTTCGTACATAGATGTCGGCGCGTGTGGTAGCGCATCTGATGGAGGAGTTTTTAAGAATTGTTCTATATACCAAGACCTGGAAAATAACTTATTACCTGACAACGGAGTCATCGTAGGAGATGCGGCATTTCCACTAAAGACTTATTTAATGAAGCCGTATCCAGGTGTAAACCTCAGTACAGAAGAAAAAGTTTTTAACTACAGGTTATCTCGGGCAAGACGGATAATCGAAAATGTATTTGGAATCTTAGTTAGTAGATTCCGGGTATTAGAAAAGCCAATACTAACTAACTTGGAAACAGTAGATGCAATCGTTTGTGCTTGTTGTGCCCTTCATAATTGGCTACGAAAGAAATCAAATTCATACATCACCGCTACTTGTGTTGATAGGGAAGATGAACAGGGAAATATTCAGCCTGGTTCATGGAGGAGCCAAATACATGCCCTACAGAGTATTGGCAATCAAGGTAGCAATCATTCAGCAGAAATAGCAAGAGAGAAAAGAGAAGTTTTAAAAAATATGTTTAATAACGAAGGAAGAGTTCCTTGGCAATTAAATAGCATACATTAACAATCGACTTCGAAAATCAACATTGAAACGGACACGAGCTTCTTTTGTTGTAGTATGCGTGTGTCTTTAAGTGGCTTTATAATTTTGCTTAAATGTAATTTTCGTTTAAAATAAATAATGTGATTTTACTTACTATGGTTTTTCTCCTCATAGAAACCGGCTTTACAAACGAATCATATTCATCAAACCATTTTGCCTTTGGCTTATAAACGCTCCCCCCAGCCCCAGATCTTGTAGATTTTTCGATTTTGTCGAGTTCCAAGTAGTACGTATTTCGAATACTTTTGATTTTTGATTTAACTTCATCGAGAGTCAGTTCTTCTATATTCATTCCTACACGAAGTTGTTCTAGTGCCGAAGCGCGCATTTCTTTATTTTGGTATGCATCGCAACGCTTATCCCACAAGCATTCGTGCTCTCTATAAAGTTGTACGAATTTCAAAGTATCCTCTTCGTTGAATTTTCTCGGCATTTTGTCGCAGAAATTCCAAATAAAACAACAAAGAACACACACCGTACGGACGTTCGCCAGTGACTGGCGAGACTCGTCTACACGTGTCCGCAACGCTGGCGCGGGGGTCGAAGGGTATGCGGGCGGAGGTCACTGGCTAGAAAAATAGACGGTCGCTCTATTCTCGCCAGCGTTGGCAGCCAGCGCTGGCTTGGCTTGAAAAACTGTTTACACAAGGCCAATACCAAGCCAGCACTGGCTGCCAGTCTTATTGGCAGCCAGTGTTGGCTCCGTGTAAACTATGCTTTAGGGTCTCTGATGGATTTTTTATTTTTTAGTCTGTCAGGATTCTTCGCCAGATTTTTTTCAGGGATCCAAAATAGGCTACATCTAACGGTTGTGTTATGTGGGTACTATTTAGTGGTAAAAAAGCAAATTGTATATCGTGTTCCTCAAAAAGTCTTAAAATAGTCACATTCAGGTAACTTCGGATCCATCGAGGTTAGTAGCCCATGGTATGACGACGCACCTGAACCAATCCTCAAAAACGGCGGCGTCGAACCACCCTGACTTAGTTCTATTAAATCTAGCCTCTGGTGGTCCACCTAAGCACCATGCAGACCACAAATGTTCGGATTTGTATACTGTGTAAAGAGGTAATAAAGTTCCATCTGCACTTGCAGCGAACATTATTGATATATCTCCTTTTGAGTGATACGTATACATAGTACGTATACGTATACGATACGTAGATCTAGTTGAGATAATGGGGAACCAAAATCTGCAGCGGCTATTAAAACATCCACGATGTCCTTTTCCTCGGAGTCGCCTAGGCGCAACTGAGTACCAGGAGGTTTCATATGGAGTCAGTCCCTTCACTTTATTTTCTATTGTACGTCGAGGTATGAGAAATCTTTTTTGGGCTTCCAATGACGTTATGTTCTTTTTTACTAAGTCCAGCATTTCTTGTGTGTAATTTTTATAGGTTCTTGATCCTAATTTTCAGCGACAACGGTGACCCATCTCCTAAAAAGTAAAAAATACATTTGATTTGAACCTACAACTGCTAAGTTCCTCATGTTCAAGTAAATTGATGATTATGATAATTCTAAGTAGGTACTATGAAATACATAAGTAGGTAATTAAATTAATTAGCATACAAAAAAAGTGTCGTATAAAAGTATAATTTTTATTTTCTGTTTAACAAAATGGCGTACAGGTCTCAGAGGGGTAAGCGTCGAGGGAGGGCGGCGATGTAGCAGTCAATTTCATCTAATGAACCATAGACAATAAGTACCAAATTGTTTGTACTAAGATATCCACCCGTGTATATATTATAACCTCAAATCGCGCGTATTTTTGTACTTGAGTACCCACCTAGTTCTCAAACAATCAATCAATAATCAATTGATAGAAAGAAAATAATTTGAGCATTGCAGTAGATTTCTTTTTTTTGTAATATATCTAGTGTTGTATGGAACTTTTTCAAAAAAATAGACAAATAAAACGTTTCATGTTGTGGTTATATTGTGTTTGTGGTTGCAGTTGTGGCGTTAGGCAACTATTGTTCGATTTGCAGGAGTAAAAACAAACACTAAATGCACCACAATAAAGTTTATTATAGCACAGAAGGAGTGAAGAAGAATATACAAAGAATAGAAACGAAGATAATAATGTTACCATATGATACTAAGATTACAACGATCGCGTCCATGATTAGCGAGCGCAAGACGAAAACAGTGGCGTGCGCATGTCGCGTAGTAGAGGCGGACGTCTGGCGCAAAGACTGAGGAGTAATCAGACGACCGACGCGCCTATATCAGTACTCTGTGGTAGAAATTTAGCGGGACCTGTGTCGGTTGACAACTCTTTTTTTTTAACTTAAAGCGCAAGCAAAAGTCATTAATATACAGTCTTATAAGCAGCACTGGGCCCGACGAAATTAATTTTATATTTTTAAGTGTATTCATTGAATAAAATGTATCTAAACTTAGATTTAAGTTTAGATACATTTTAGAATTGTATGTGTAGATTGATGTATTTAATAATAAGTAAATAAATGAAAATGCCAATGTAATTTGTTCAATATTTTATTTTTTCATATACCTAGTCTGGTCATAAATTCTGTCACATGTTTAATATAAAATAATTGAAACAAGTTTATTCATTATGTAACCATTTATATACCAAAATGAATTTAACAAAACATAGATTCTTATGACACTAAAGTTTATTCAAAATGACCTCCGCGATTTTGAATACAGGCCTTCAATCTGCGCGGCCAGTTGTCTATCGCAGCACGAACGTGGTCCATGTCAATATCGGCGGCTGCCTTTATCAAGGATGTCTTGAGTGACTCCAAATTGGGATGAGGCTTTGAGCACGCCTTTTTCCTCCAAGTGTTGCCATATTTTGTAATCTAATGGATTCAAATCTGGACTGGAGGAGGGCCAGTCTTCGTGCCGGATGAAGTCGATTTCACGCGCCGCCAGCCAGTCTTGTGTGCTCTTCGCTCTATGAGCTGGCGCCGAATCTTGTTGGAATACCCAGTGCCCGTTATTGAACATGGTATGAGAAACAGGTTCCACAAGGTTCGTCAGGACTGTATTTTGATACACAACTGCATTCAATTTTTCACCTTTCTCACAAAAATGTACCTCTGTTAAGCCCCAATAAGAAACTCCCAACCATACCATGAGCGAGGATGGAAAATGACCTCGTTGGACACGCGGAATACGGTTGCTCGCTTCTTCACTACTGTGTGCGTACACCTTATCATTTTGTTTGTTGTAGCTCTCTTCTACGGTAAATTTTTTTTCATCTGAAAAAAAAATTCCCGATATTTTTTTCCCGCGTACCGCTTCAACAAAGCGCGGCTTCTCTTCAGTCTCAGGTCCATTAGACGAGCATTCAAACGATGTCCTTTTTTTCTTCGATATGCCCGAAGCCCTAAGTCTTCATTTAACACCCTTTTCACCGTGGTTCTGCTTAACCCCATCTGAAGGGCCAACAGTTTCTGCTTACGTTTGGGATTTCTTTGAATTCGCGCCTTCACAGCTTTTATCATTGCTGGAGTCCTAACAGACCGAGGGCGACCACTTCTTGACCTGTCATCTACACTAGAGTCTTCATTGTATCGTTTGATGGTACGATAAACGAATCTTTTGTTTATATTCAAATTCTTCAGTATGTCAAAAATTTTAATTGGCGCGTAACCGCAACGATGCAACGCAATAACTGTAACACGGTCTTCTTTAAACGTCCACTCTATATTAAAAAATGAGTAAAATTCTAAAAAGTATACATTTTTATTTTCCTGAACAATTCGAAATTCTAATTCAATAAACTTTTTTGTGGCCGGCATTCTAAAAGAAAAGTTTTTACTGTGTGACAATACTTATGACCTGACTGTGTATTTACGATGCTTTATTTTGAAATATTGGTAAAAATGGTCTTTTAATGAGTCTCATGATATCAGTTTCCTTTAAAATTTCACTGTGTTGCACCAGTTGATTAACGAAAAATTCACAACAATGTTAATAAAATTATTGAGAACATTATATATTATAAAACATTATTCGTTTGCGACGATAGCAAGGGTTGAAAAGATAACAACCATCTGGCAATGATAAGTGGACTGTAGTGCAGAACAAAAGAAAGTTTAAGAACAAATTCACAACATCTACAGGTATAGCGCGCATTGATGAAAATAGTAAGCTTAAGCCAACTGATTCTAAAATATATATATTCTAAAATATATTATCTTTTATAGGTCTCTTATATATGAAGGGATACTCCAAAAAAACACTTGTCTTCCAAAATTAATCACTTTTAATGTTTCTTCTTCACTGGCTCTAACACAATTGCTTTATCAAAACGAACTATCTCAATAATAATGGGTCTTGTTTTTGAATACCCACATTATCTATTACATTTAGTATAACACCAATTTAACATATATCCTTTTAAAACTACTCAATATAATTTACAAAACACAAATCAATACATGTTGTTAATAATATAATAACAATAATTACATAATAAATATCTAATCATATATTGAATCTAACAGCTCGGCCATCCTTTTAGAGTGAGTCCTCTCACTCTGTATATTAGAAAACAACAAAACAATAAGAATAATAAAATGCATATAATATTTATAATCATATTCATCGAATCTTTTTCGTATTCCAACAACTGTCACTGTCTGCACTGTAGTGTAAATGCGATGGTCATCTGTGCGATGCCAATTACTTGGCACCATTCGCTATCTGCACTGACCGATGTGGATGTGTAGGGTTGTGGGTGGTCATCTGTGCGATGCCAATTACTTGGCACCATTCGCTATCTGCACTGACCGATGTGGATGTGTAGGGTTGTGGGTGGTCATCTGTGCGATGCCAATTACTTGGCACCATTCGCTATCTGCACTGACCGATGTAGATGTGTAGTGTTGTGGGTGGTCATCTGTGCGATGCCAATTACTTGGCACCATTCGCTATCTGCACTGACCGATGTAGATGTGTAGTGTAGTGGGTGGTCATCTGTGCGATGCCAATTACTTGGCACCATTCGCTATCTGCACTGACCGGTCATAATCATATCTAGTCAAATTCCTAATCATATCAAGGTTTCTTTACATTTGCTAGTCTAATCAAATATCACAATTTATACTCAACAGATCATACATTAACTTATTTAGTTTTATATATATATTTTTCTTATGTCTCATCACATATCTCATCACTACTATTCTCTTTTTCGCTATCGTCACTGGACATGTCTTTGTAACTAAGCCAAGGATGAATCTTGTCTATAGATACAATATTTTCATATTTCTTATTACCTCTTCTACTCAAAGGAGTGTCTATAATCAGAAATCTGTCGTTACCCAAAATTTTTGTAATGCGATATGGGCCATGAAATTTTGCTATGAGTTTTTTGGATTTACCTACATGTTCTTTATCTACTATCGTTCGTTCAATTCTTACAAGATCCCCCACCTTGTACGGTGTTACATCTTTTCTTCGTTTATCAAACTGCCTTTTAGAATATTGTTGTTGTTTGTCAATCCTAGCTTTTGCTGACGATCTTATTTCTTCTAAGTCTCTATCAGTAACGCGAGTAATGATTTCATGTAACATCTCGTTCATCATATTTTCAGAAGAATTCAACACTTTAAAACCGAATAATAACTCGGAAGGGCTTTTGCCTGTTGCTTTATTCATAGTTGTGTTCATGCCTAATTGAATGTCACCGATATATTCGTCCCAAACATTATCACCTTTACCATGACACTTGGTACTCAAAGCATCAAGTATGGTCCTATTGTATCGCTCTATTTGGCCATTTGCTCTCGGAGTGGCAACTGCATTAAGGATATGCTTAATATTTGCATTGGCTATAAACGATTTAAACTTCCCGCTTGTAAAACAAGTCCCCTGATCAGTAATTAAGCGCGATGGGGTTCCAAAAATACTAAAACATTCTTTGAATACTCTAATAGCGGTTGTACTTTTAGAATCTCTTACGGCTTTAATGATAATAAATTTTGTAAAAGAGTCAATAATAGCTAAAATATATGTGTTGCCTCTCTTTGTACGAATGAATGGGCCTAAATAGTCAGCATGAAGCGTATGAAACGGAGTGTTTACTTTCGGTATGGGGTGAAGCATACCTTCCTTACTGCCGCCGGGAGTCTTATGATGTGCGCATTCGAGACATGCAGACACATATTTCTTGACAAAGCGTCTCATTTTAGGAAACCAAAATGTTTCGCGGATTCGGCTCAACGTTTTCTCATACCCAAAATGACCCACCTCATCGTGATTCATTCTCAGAACCTGCCATCTTACTGCCCTTGGTACAACCCATTTTGGTATATCACCTACAATTCGAAACACGTTATTTCCCTTTAATTGGTAATTTTTGTACACATCTGCTATAGTACTTGTATTTTTGTCACGTAAAATATCTCGAATTCTGTTAATTTCTTCGTCATTGCTTTGGACAGTTGAAATCCAATCTCCCACATCAATATTCAAAACGTCAAGAAAAGGCATCTCATCATCTCCCGCAACCGGATCAGTCACAGGAGCCCGACTGAGAGCGTCCACATGTGACATACGTGTTCCAGCCCTATACACAATTTCACAGTCGAATTCCTGAAACTGCACCCACCATCGAGAGATTCTCGGAATGAGGTCTCGCTTTGTCAAGGTTGTCCGTAGCGCATTACAGTCAGTAACGATCTTAAACTTTAATCCTAGTAAATAAACACGAAAACGTTTCAGTGAAGCTATGACAGCCAATGTTTCTAACTCGAACGAATGTAGTTTTTGTTCATCTTCGCTTGTCTTTCGACTGTAATACGCCACGGGCCTAAGCAAATCATCACTGTGTCTCTGCATCAGAATGCCAGCGATGCCCAGCATGGAAGCATCAGTATGCAACTCAGTCTCCAGCGTGACATCATATAAGGCCAAAATAGGACGTTCAGCTAATTTCTGTTTTAAAGTATTAAATGCATCAGAATGTTCGTCGTCCCACTTCCATGCAAAATTAGATTTTAATAGGTCAGTAAGGGGGCGAGCAATTAAAGCGAAATCTTTAATAAAACGTCTAAAGAAACTAGCGAGTCCTATGAATCGTCTCACATCGTGGACATTCCTGGGCACCGGAAAATTAGATACTGCTAGAATTTTATGGGATCCTGGTCGTATGCCATCACCACTAACCCGAAATCCGAGGAAATCAATTTCTTTGTAAAAGAAGTTGCACTTTTTAAGCTTTAATGTAAGCCCTGCTTCAGAGAGTAATTTTAATATTATTTCTAAACGCTCAAGTCCCTGCTCAAAGGATTTAGCAGGTATAAGTATGTCATCCATAAACACTATCGCAAAATCGGCCTTAGATTTTGACAAAATTTTGTTCATGGCTCTTTGAAAAATAGAAGGCGCATTTGCCAAACCGAATGGCATCCTCTTGAATTGGTATTGGCCATCGGGTGTTACAAATGCCGTTTTGTCTTGAGAATTCTCTGCTATAGGTATTTGGTAGTAACCAGACGCACAATCAAGAGTGATGAACCAAGAATTCCCTGCCATTATATCCAATTGGTCATCAATCAATGGTAGAGGATAATGTTCTTTTCTTGTTTTAGCATTTAATGCCCTGTAATCTACGCATAATCTCTTCTCGCCTGTTTTCTTTTTCACAAGTAATATTGGACTTGCGTACTGTGAATTAGATTCGCAAATAATATCAGCTTCAATCATTTCCTCGACCATTGACCGCACCAATTGTCGCTCTGAGTATGAAAGCCTGTAGGGCCGGTAAACAACCGGCTTATTATCAGCTAATTCGATTTCCATCTTTATTATGTTTGTGAATCCTAAGTCTTTTAAGTTAGTTGAAAAACACTCTTTATACCTAAGCAATAGCTCCTTTAATTGAATTAATTCGGCGTTAGTCAAGTTAGGATCAAAATTCAGTTCAGAGCAAAATTGTTTACCATCTGCACTTAAAATATTAATATCCATACAACTATTTGAATTAAGAGCACGTGTAATCAAGAAACCAGCTTTTATAACAATGACGTTATTAGATACATTATAAATAAGTAAACAACCCTGTCCACTCACTAATTCATATTCACCTGGCAGAAGATAATATTCATAACCAGATATTCCGCGAAGTGACCCTCGCACATATACAGTTCCACAATAATCTATTGGACACGTGACTCTGACAAGACTCATCTCTTGAGGTTGTATAGAAACATTTGAAATTGATGCGAGATAAAATCTATCTTGTGTTTCACGTGTAAATATTAACGTATCAAAAGTTTTTGTAATTATAATACCCGGCTTCTCGGTAAAACTATGTCCTATTAATATAGGATACTTGATAATATTATCTTCCACGATTAATGCGTCGACCTCTTCTGAAATATCCTGAATTTGTATATTGACGGTGGCATAACCTATTGGCAATACAATATTACTGCCTATACCCCTCATAGTGGGTAGATTAGAATCATTAAACCATGAAATCCCTAAATCTCTTGCCTCGCTACGTCTTATTAATGTGCATTGACTGCCTAGGTCTACAAATCCTAATATCGAATGACCGTTAAGTTTCACCTGCATGATATATTTATTGTTATTACAAACAACGTTTTCGATATCTACACGTAATATGTCCTTTTCATTGTTTTTATCTCCTTTTCTGTTATCCGAGGGTAGTTTTGTGCAATTTATAGTTGTATGGCCTAATCTGTTACAAATATTACATTTCAATATTTTTTTTGTACATCTGAAACTAAAGTGACCTGGTTCATTACAATTGTAACAAATTATTGGACCGCTTGAAATTTTACCCTTGGCGTCATTGTTAATCGGTTTGGCGTTTGAACTACTCGACAAAGCACTAACTTTTTTATCATGAAACCGGGGTTTGTCTGTTTCACGCATTTGTTGCCTAGTAGATTGGAAATATTTTAATACCTGTTCAGGTTCTTGACAGTTCAAAGCCTTGGCACCTAACCTTAACGATCGATCCTCGATACCGTATAATAAACAGTCTACAGCTCTTGTACCCTTTATATCGCAGCGGTTTAATAAACTAATTTTTTCGTAATAATAAAGTTCTAATGAGTCATTGTATTTGACTCGTTTTGATAACATTTCTGTTAACATTTCCGCGTAATCCTCACTACAAGGAAATGATTCAATCAACTTATCCTTCCATTCTAGCCACGAAAAAGACATAGTAGGTAGCGTTTGGTACCAAGTTTTCGCCACACCTACCAATTTTGGCAATGCGTAATGTATAATCTGATCGTCACCCCATTTGTATAATTTTGCACACTCTTCAACTTTATTAAGCCACATTTGAATAGTCTGGCCTTTTGCCATAGGATCAAAGTCCGGAATAACATTTCCTAACATTGGAAATTTATTACCCTCATGTCGATTACTATTTACTAAAGTATTCATCAATTCGGTCAAAAATAAATGAGTCATGTTGTCAGTACAGTTATTGGAACGTCTTACCGGTGAGCTGGATCGTTGACTCGTCGTTCTCGTGACACTGCCTGCGTGCTTATCGCTGCGACGAGACTGCCGCCGCGAACTTCTGTCACGCGTGTGGTGGCGCCGATGCGTTGCACGGCGCCGGGTGGAGCTGCCCGAACTCCCACGAGTCCGCCGGCGCTGCCCGCGACGCCGGGTGCCACCACTCGAACTCGAACGGCTCCGCCGACGCTGGCGGCGAGACCGGATGGAGCCACTCGATCGCCTACGGCTCCGCCCGCGCCGCCTGTGTCCGCGACGCTGGGTGGATCTGCTCGAACTTCTGCGACTCTGCCGATGTCGCGAATCGCACCGCTCAGGAACATCATAGCGACTTCTTGTTGACGACGTCCTGACCATCGTTTCGCTTCCAGAATTATGCCGGCTTCGCCTTCTTTTCTCCTTTCCGTGATCATCTTTAGACATTTCGTAGTTACATTCAGGATGCTTTCTTTTGCTCAGACGTGATTCATTAGTGTTTCTGGCCTTACTTAAAATTTCCGGGCCGTTTTCCATCACGTTAACTGTAGGTATCGTCACCAAAATTGTATGTTTAGCCGATGGAAAAGTCGCTAATGTGGCGTTTGCACAAGTAATCCCACTTCTGAGATGAAGGGATACTCCAAAAAAACACTTGTCTTCCAAAATTAATCACTTTTAATGTTTCTTCTTCACTGGCTCTAACACAATTGCTTTATCAAAACGAACTATCTCAATAATAATGGGTCTTGTTTTTGAATACCCACATTATCTATTACATTTAGTATAACACCAATTTAACATATATCCTTTTAAAACTACTCAATATAATTTACAAAACACAAATCAATACATGTTGTTAATAATATAATAACAATAATTACATAATAAATATCTAATCATATATTGAATCTAACATATATTGCTGGCCTCAACCGCTCGGGAAAGCAGAATTTGAGTGATTTGTGGGCTTCTGATGGCACAGGAGTGGAAATATTTAGGCTAGTCATGTCTGAACAACGTTTTCATTTCGTACAGAGCTGTCTGTGCTTCGATGATGATTCTACCCGCGAGCAAAGGCAGCAGTTAGATAACCTAGCACCAATCAGAGAACTGTTTGATACTTTCGTTGAAAATTGTAGAACAACTTATTCTCCACGTGAGTGTCTAACTAATGATGAAACGCTGGTAGCTTTTCGAGGCCGATGCAAATTTCGACAGTATATACCATCGAAACCGGCAAAATATGGCATCAAGATTATTGCTTTAGTTGATGCTACGAACTTCTATATTTTGAATCTTGAAATATATCCCGGAAAACAGCCTGCCGGTCCATTTACTGCAAGCAACAAACCGTTTGATGTTGTGAATCGTATAGTGGGACCAATTTCAAAATCAAACCGTAATCTAGCGTTTGATAATTGGTTTACTAGCTATGATCTGGTTCAGCATCTGCTCAATGAACACAAGTTGACGTCGGTTGGTACTCTCCGTAAAAAAAGCATTTGACAGTCCGCCAGAATGTGAATCGCTTGCCACGAGAGATGCGAAAAAGAATTCGGGAATACGTTGGTGAACCATCAGAGGAACCACCTGCAAAGCTACCCAATGCCCGAAAAGCTGCTTGCATGAAGGACATTTCCGTTCTAAGCAACGAACATTTAAATTATTATTACAGCACAGTGACTTAACTAGATCAGTCGCAGATTTAAAATTAATCATTTTTGCATTATAAAGTGCTTTTACAATAAAGTTTGTATTAGTGTGTATGGCACATAAAACAGTATTTCTACTTTCAACTCTAGGAAATGTAACCCAAAACGGCCGGTATCTACGAAAAGTTTCATATGAAATTTTAATTCCAGTTTCATTAGCAAGGATTTTGTGTAAATTTAAAAGAGAGTCATTTAGAAAGCGTATTTGTTTTTTAACTTTTTTACGCGTAATTGTCTCCTTTTTCCCTGATGTAGACCGGCTATATTCGTCCTGCAATAAAAAGTTATGAATTGCTTTTCTCGTCTCTATAGCCTTTGCAGTTAACTTTTTTGATCTCTTCTGTTTCTCTTTATTCTCTTTCATCAAACTTCTTATATTTCTCATTCTATACTTTGCTAATTTAGTCTCTAACTCGTGTATCTTTTTTTTCAAATAAACATTTTCTGTTTTAAGAAGCCTTTTATTGCGTTTTGATATTGCTCTGCCAACACTTGCACGTGATCGGGTGGGAGTTGAAGGTGGAGTATTTATTTCAACAAATCTATGTGCAGCTTTTCTAGCTTTTTCCTTTTCTCTTTTATTTTTAGCTTTTTCTCTCCAAATTTTCCTCATTTTTCTTTGTTCTCTAGGAGTTAAATCTTTGATAGTTTTAAGAAGACCTTGTTCTTTTTTCTGCCGATACCTTTCTCTATCTTTCCTTCTTCTTTCTTCAAGATCTGCTTCAGTCATTTTAGCCCGTGCACGTCCTATACTTTGTCTTTTTTGTTCACGTCTTCGTCTAAGTTTTTCTTCTGCCGATAATTGAGACGTAGATCTACTATTTCGCGGCATTCTAAATCCTAAAATGAAACAATTCAAGTTTATTTACCTTATTCTATATAATAACATATAATAACGCAACAATTCGCATGTTACACGGCCATACAATATCGTGTATCTGGTAGATGACAGGTACAAATCTGACTACACGATATCGTGCAGTCAGGTTACAACTTACAAGCGGTAAAGGCGAGGTTAAAGGCAATAAACTTATTTACAAACATAATATTAGTTAAGATTACTATATGTAATACATAAAGTCCTAAAAATATAATCACAGGATTTCTGTAGATCTTAACTCTTCTGTAGACATAGTATTTGCAGTAATAATTTCATTTCTGTAGACTTAAACTCTCCTGTAGACACTGTGTCTACAGGAAAGATTTCTACAGGAGAGAAGTACCAACGGTTAAAAAAATATGCCTACGGATATTTTGAGGTTAGAAAATCAACAATACAGTACTTGGATACTGGTACTCGAAACACAAAACTACAGCGTAACCAAACATTTTAAATGATCATACTTACTTTTCTACAAGTCACCAAGAAAAGACGCACTGTAGTTTTACAAAAACTTGTGTATTAACATAAAAAAATAATATAATAATTTATAAATTTTTTTACCCGTTAGTCTTCGGATTTTGATCGTACAGTGACAAATGACTAAATGTTGCCAGCACATAAAATCAAACTCTAAAAGGGAGTTTGGATACACGCTGATTTATACTTGTTTTATGTGTCTACAGGTATAGACGTACAAATTTAGAACAACATGTTTATTTATATTTATTTAAAAATGAGTACAGTTTTTACTTCAATATGTAAATCGATATATTTACGTGTTATTTAAGATTAATTTTATCGAATATTTTGTTCATTAATTATCATGTTAATATTTTTAAATACCGCTCAAAGTTTACTACTCCTCATCCGAACAGTCTACAGAACGAGACTTTTTCATATAAAAAGAATATAAATTAAATTAAAATAAAAGCATAAATTAATTATTTATATGATAGACATAAAGGGTATAGCGAGGTAAGGAGCACGAAATGGCCCCCACGGCCCATGACGGAATTATCATTTGTACTGGTATTGGCACTCTAAAACAATACGAAATGTAAGGTCGTTGACCCCTGACCTTGACCTGTCTTTGAGATATTCAAGAAAGTTCGTATGAGCGCCGATTTTTTTCATAATTTTTTTTCCGAAAAACTATAAAAGCTAGAAGGATGGGACCAATTGCGTATAATGAGGGATACTTTGAAAAATATTCTGTATTTTTTTCAGAGTTCTCGTGAAATGACAACTGTGTAAAATAATTAAACAAAATATAAATAATTTTTTTTAGTACTGTTCTATTATGTCTACCGCGCCAAAAAAAATATATAATACTTTTTGATTTATATACTTATACCATACAAAAGCTGATCAAAATCAAAGAGGCGCTTCTTGAGTAATTATGAGAATTACTTAGTGTGCGTACGGCTGGTAGGAACTAATTAAAGAGGTCATTTTTGGATTAATTATTATAATTACATGTTGAACATAATTTTAATCATCATCATCACTATTTTCATTTATCACAACATTGACGGCATCATTTGAAAATATTTTCGACAGAATTTCAGCAGGACGTAAAATGCGAGATAGATATCTCGCATGAGCTAAATAATATATTACACTTGCGACATGAGCGCAGCATCCAACTGTCCTGTTTCCATTCGGACAATCACAACAATATCCTCGGATTCCTTCGACACTGTTCATATTAGGAACATAATCAATGAACAATCGGTAATATTTACTATTTACATATCTGGAACGAACATTTAACTTGATGATAGTTGGGGTTTGTTTGACGTAATATATATAGAGATTGCTCTTGTCGTCCATTATTTCAGCGAGGTACGAAACAGCTAATGAGAGCTGATAGGAACCTGTAAATAATATTCTTAATTGTTCTTCGTTTAGTCTTGGAAAATCTAAAATTTCTGATGACACCAGTTGTTGAAAAGCCGTTTTTCTTCGATTCCAGTGCTGCTTTTCTACCTCTTCACTTAAAGAATTTGGTAACGCCAGTCGCTCTTTAAAGTATTGAACAATTGTCTCATTTAAGCCTGTATCAGAATCCAATCGCTTACTAAATTTGTTGTGTAAAAATCCAACAACTTTGCATAATAGACTTACTTTTGGAAGCATTTTATTATCAAGATTGTTATGAAGCAAATTATATTTCTGAGCAATAGCTCCGTGCACAGCTTCGACTACCCATCGGATTTTAGTCACTTGTCGTGACATATTGGCTTCATCGGTAGGTAACTGGGCTCGATTACCTTTAATCGCCGGCATTAACACGGTGTAGCCTTCTTTGGTGATGTCGCCAACGGCGTCACGAAATCCACGATCTACGACAAATACATCATTCCGACGTAATAGAGTTTTAAGTTTAGCATCCTGTAACACTTTCTTCATAATAGTGGCATCATTTTCCGTTCCATAAAATGGCCCAGCAAAATCAACTATAAACCCGTTCGTAGTACAGATTGTGAACGGTTTGCATAAATGGGTTTTCTTTTGCCCAGAATACGATTTTCCCTGGTATTCATTGTTAAAACTTTTTTGATGCCTGATATAAGTGCCGTCAAATATCAATACCAGCTGATCATCTCTAAGGTTCAATAACATTCGAGCTGTTAAACTTGTGTTCTTTATTAAATCTTCTCGAGAAACGGAGGTTAATCCAAAATGAAGCAAAATATCAGTCTTAAAACTTCTTAATACTTCCTTAAAAAATGTCGACACATGTTGTTCGTATGGTAAACCCAGCACTCCTGCTATCACTGAATTAGAATTTCCAGTTTTTAATTTAAACAAGAATACAACTAACGCTTGAGTCACAGTGCGTATGCTTGTGTTTCGCATAGAAGTCAATAGCTGTCTTAATTCAATAATGTTTTGCCAACAAAGCCCTGTCAATATCCTTATCTGATTTTCAGACATATCATTTTCAATTTTGTCGAAAAGCGACATCCCTGCTGTTTCTGAAAGTGATTTTAAAAAATGAGCAACTTCTTTAGAGTTCATTTTACTGGTGTTAGATACTACACGTAGGTGCACCAACTCGTCTTTGTAAAAGTTTTTTCCTATTATATGTGTGCAGCAACAACGGTTATCTTCTGGTATAAAAATCCCAATGTTTGTATAAGCCTCGTAACGCGCTTCAAAAGGTACTCGCATTAAGTTTGTTGTGGATCGACATATACAACAATACTTGTGGGTGGATACAACACGTGGTATATGTACATATATAAATTCGTCGTTTTGGGCAACATGCGAAAAAACATCATCGCCATCATCATCATCATCATCGTGGTCGCTTTCGGAACTGCATGGTAAATTCATTTCACATTCTTGTTGGAATGAAGCATTAGAAGATGTTTCCCCAACTGCTAAGTGTTCACCAGACTCCTGTTCGCCTTCACACTCTACCAGGGTAGATGCCGCAGAAGTTGATGCAACGTTTGATTTGCTATTGTAAATAATTAGCCGACACTTTCCACACAATACGTCACCAACAGAAACTGTTTTTTTACTCGAGTCACTATATAGTCTAGCGTCCTCTTCACTAGTGATAACTTTTTTTCTTCCGCGAACTTTATGCACGAAAGTGTCACAAATAATACAGTTCACAAACATTGTTATCACCCGTGGTTATCACCATACAACTTGCGACAGGCATACGCAATTATTCTCACCGAATGACGTATTAGGTAATTTATATTTGTGTGTGGTTTCCTTAACACGGAAGACTAAAGCAACCATGCGTGAAATCGTATTTGTAATGACACGAATACACTTATAATAATCTATTGAACATGAATAAACACGTTTGTTTTCTAGTCCGCGCGAAGCGGCTGGGCGGGCGCCCACTGTACACGATCGAACAAGTTTTCTTCAGATATTACTCAAGAAGCGCCTCTTTGATTTTAATCAGCTTTTGTATGGTATACGTATATAAATCAAAGAGTATTATATATTTTTTTTGGCGCGGTAGACATAATAGAACAGTACTAAAAAAAATTATTTATATTTTGTTTAATTATTTTACACAGTTGTCATTTCACGAGAACTCTGAAAAAAATACAGAATATTTTTCAAAGTATCCCTCATTATACGCAATTGGTCCCATCCTTCTAGCTTTTATAGTTTTTCGGAAAAAAAATTATGAAAAAAATCGGCGCTCATACGAACTTTCTCGAATATCTCAAAGACAGGTCAAGGTCAGGGGTCAACGACCTTACATTTCGTATTGTTTTAGAGTGCCAATACCAGTACAAATGATAATTCCGTCATGGGCCGTGGGGGCCATTTCGTGCTCCTTACCTCGCTATACCCTTTATGAACAGTTTAAATAGACGGAAACAAGTAGGTATGAAAATTATTACTAATCTAATTTTAAACGTATGCGAACAGTTTTTTTTCGGTTTTTGTGTATAACCCAGGTTTAAATGCGGCAACATCAGCCGGCTGTAATAGTCTAGTACAATTAGGATAAAGTGCAATTAAAACTATCTGCAAATTAGTACACAGTTCACTAACGGAATAAGTAAGATGGGACTTGTGACCATCTACAAAAATTACTACAACAAATTTCTTTCCTGTGTTAACACGATGGGGATGTAAAACGTTCTTAATGTATTTATAAAATATATCTGAGTTCATCCACCCGTTGTCGCTAAGTCCTACGCCCCAATCATCAGGAATTTGCGAAGTTATTTCTGCAGGTAGTCTTTATAAGGATAAATCACCATTGGTGGTGTAAGACTACAGTCTACACAAAAAGTGAACATAACCGTCAAAGAAGTTTTGGCCTGGGCGTGATCAACTTCGTATACGTTCTTTTCTCCTTTTGAACTCAAAACGACACCTGTTTTTGGGCACAACACAAAATTTGTTTCGTCTCCATTAAACACACGTCCTGGGTCTAAAAGTATGTGAAATAAATTATTTTCATATTCATACAAGTATTTATCGGACCGCCCTCGTAATTCCTTCTAGGATGCAATTTCATAACTCCAAAAAAACCGAGCAAAGCTCGATCATCCAGGGATTATAGATTGCACCGCCTCACTAGTTGTACCTCATCACTAGTTATAAGCAACGCTGAGTCAGTCTCCGAATAAATACAGTAAAGACAAGACGTTCGAGTGTTAGTTCCCTACAATAGTATAGTTCAGTGGCGACGAGGATAACCACCTAACATGTTTGACAATATCACCATCATGCCGATAGGTAAAATAAAGGAGTTTGACATCCATAAGGACGATTGGAAACTATATACAGAAAGAGTGGAATAATATTTTGTGGTTAACGCAGTGACGGACGCTCAAGGTGCCGGCATTAATTACAGTACAGTCAGTCAGTACATGGGCGCCGAAAGCTATGAATTATTAGTCAATTTGTGCACACCAATAAAACCAAAAAATAAAACTTTGCAGGACATTGTCGACATTGTGGAAAAGCAATTGCAACCAAGGCCAAGCGAACTTATCGAACGTTATATGTTCAGACATTGAACACAAAAAAATGACGAAGGGATTGCAGAGTACGTAGCAGTGTTAAAAAAGATGCCAAAATCATGCGAGTTCGGCAGCTGACTCGAGGAAAGCCGCGACTAGGTATTTTATAGTTACGCAAGGGCGAAGGGATTGCAGTTCTCGCAGCGTCGGAGACGTTTCAGAAGCAAACTGGTATTGACAACAAGTGTTTTGAGGTTATTTACTTAAATTGATATATCTCAGGAATAGTGCATTACCTTTTAATGGAAGTGGTACCAGGGGAAACAGGATACTCACCCTCCGCTTCTCAATACCATTCTCAATACAACTCAATCACTCGTGCTGCCCTCTTCTAAAGTTTACCTAAAACTCCCTGCACCCAGATTAGATTATCCAAGTGTTAAGTCTACGTGGCAGTTTTTCTCTCAAATGATTTTTTTGCGATTTGAAATTATACCTGATAATCCAGACACAAATTTAAGAGCAAGCCACGATGTTGGTCAATTATTAAATACATTATCTTCACCAAATACAGAAACCAATTCACAGGGGTATGTAATAACGGAAAAAGATGGTCGTTCACCTACAGATACTGTGAATATTCAACAACCGTCGACAAGTGACGATGACATACGTTCAATAACTACTGAGACTTCTACAAATTCGCACTTGCAAATGAATGCCTCCACGTCTAGTTCTAGGCTCCTGAGGCGGACGGACGGCAATAAACAGAAATAAACGGCAGTAGAAAAAAACGCAATGGAATTCTAACGCAACACAATCAAGTGAAAATAAATCGGAAGACTATTATTACTTGATGAGTTTATTACCACAAATGGAATCATTTACTCTATTACAGAAGTATCACGTCAGAAATAGAATCATCCAAATAATGTTGGAAGAAATTCGAAATTCTATGTATGACAACCACAATGACAACACGAACACCTGAATAGTGGATTGACCTTGATTGGTTATTATATTATAAATAATAAAAGCGAGTTTTACATATTTGTAGAGTTTACTTTTACGATAAAAACAGTTTTACTTCAGACGTAATTATACGAATTTAAAAAATAACAGGTTCCAGAGTGCTTTATATTTTCTCTAAGATGTAATCAAATGTATGAAAACTCATTCTTTAATAGTTGTAAAATTTTGTTGGATGGCACCTTAGCTCGTAATAAAGGGTAGAAAATTCACCCCACTTACTCCTTCTTTCATTTATTAGATAAACACCATCTCTAGGTAAAAATACTTCCGTTCTCATTAGTAGACTTGGCTCCAATAGTTCTCTTCGACGTAAACTTTTGATACGATGACTGGAGATGACACTCACAACACTACTCCAGCGCCACTGATCAACTGTTAAATTTCGTGCCCACCGAAGATGCTTCTCCTCATTGCACCGCCCGCCCCGCCCCGCGATCGCTTCCGCTCGGCCGTCGCCATTTTCGTGCCCGCAGACTAACGGCCGATGCCAATAATCAATCGAAAAAATTAGATTGAAGTCAATCTGTTTTGTTGTCAATTGTTTTCTACTTTTCGATTGGTCTCCTGTCATGTTGCCATAGTTTATTCACTACTGAGATTGATTATTGGCAATATAGTATCAGAAAAACGATTGAGCTGTCAATCTAAAACGGCAAATTTTGGATTGGGTTTGTTTACTGGTAGCGGCTGTAAGAGAATAATAAAACGATAACCACAAACTAAACTTTATTTCATAATGACAGACAATACAAAGCTTATTTTCAAACGGTTACACTAGATGGCGCTAGTCGAATTTAAAGTAATTATTTTGATAATAAATCTAATAGTGAAAAGGTAACCAAAGTTAAATTTCAAAAGAAGGCAGCAATAGGAGTAATCATAGATACGAACGCTTTTAAGCGCCCCAATCTAGCATGAATATGAAGAATTTCGTTTCCATCTATCAACGACCAATATTCTGCTGACAATAATCGTGCTTGCGATTATTAAGGCCATAATATATGTAATCTATCACCTATACAAGAAGTGCCATGTTCGATTGATATCGCGAGAGATAAACAAAAATACATTACATCGATCTATTTTGCAAAGACGGATGCCGAAGGGTGGAGGTAGTTCTCGTGAGGTCCCAGGAGATTTATGGCGAGTAAAGTTGGACCTTCAGAGCCGAATAAAGCGGAGCGGAACGTCAAGAAGTATTTGCATAAATGCGAAAACGCGACAAGGCTGCAATATTAGACGATAAACGGTATTTAGGAAGGTGTACTGTTACATCCCTCACATGTATTTAGTGTAATTGCCTATGATCTAACAGTCATCATTTTAAGAATCATGTATAAGCCCGAATCCGGGCTGCTCCAAACAGTCTCGTGCAGTCATTCCTGTTACGCTACCATTTTCGTGTTCGTGTTTTTCACTATTTTCGTGTTCCTGTTTTCTTTGCTATTTTCGGATTCATGTTTTATAAAATTATGTTACTTTATTATATTCTACTATTTTCTTTGCTTATAAAATTGAGTTATATTATTTTATTATATTTTTTTAAAAACCCAAAGACGGTTTTCCCCATCACGTTTTGGTGGCAGCGAAAATATATATTTTTTAAAACAAATATCTCGGAATACGTCTCCAATTATTTCCCGATCACGAACTCAATGTGTTCCTGTGTCCAGTGGAAGTAAAGTGACTGAAGTGCTGTGAAGTGACTGAAAAAGCGCTACTCCTACAATTATCTGCGTTGAGCTCCGCTGCGGTCTACTGGCGACCTCACACTGCATTCAAAGAAGCCGTATCAAAGCACAGTCAACGGGGTTTCCGGAAAATACTGAGTGCGTGCCATGATCCTGCCTGCATCGACCCTGCCCTGTGTGTGCCATGATCCTGCCTGGATCGACCCTGCCTTGTACGTGCCGTGATCCTGCCTACATCGACCCTGGCTCGCATCTTCTGCTGTGCGACCAGAAGTGCTATCTACAATGTCAATAACTCATGCAGTCTACATTGTAATGTACATGTTAGTCACTTGGTCACTGCATACAACACAACACAACAATTGCTATCCAATTTAAATATTTATATTAATA
This sequence comes from Hyles euphorbiae, assembly GCA_023078785.2. Lineage (NCBI taxonomy): Eukaryota > Metazoa > Arthropoda > Insecta > Lepidoptera > Sphingidae > Hyles > Hyles euphorbiae. Next base: position 7,982,132 of record CM041042.1, read on the forward strand.
GCAACAATTAGTATCGTATTTGGTCATATTCTCCTTTAATCTTAATATATACTCTCATTTAATAATAGTATGCCTTAAGTGCCCATAATAGAATTCACTATTGAAAGAGAGAATCTCAGGCCCACAAATCGAATCCAACTCCAGACAAGGTTGAGCTACGTCCGAGCCCTATAACAGACACTCATAGAAAATTACGACATTCCAATATGAGTATTGAAATAGAACTCAACACCCTCATCATATTCATTAAACCATATGACGGAAAAAGGGAGACTCTAAATTCGTTTATTAACAATTCTCCTTCCGATAATATCACAGCGATGTTAGACTTTCAAAAAATAAATAACACTCCACATGGCGAAATTAGTGTGCTGTATTATAAAAGAAAATTATCCGTATATAATGTCACTGTTTTTGACGCCGGATTAAAAGTAGCTACATGTTATATGTGGGATGAAACAGTTGCTAAACGTGGCGCCAATGAAGTGGCTAGTTGTTTGTTTTCTTTCGTTGACAACAAGGTTAAACTTAGAGTCAAAGATTTCAGATTCTGGTCAGACAACTGTGCTGGTCAAAATCGCAATCGCATTACTTTTTATGTACTTATATGCGAGCGATAAATTTAAGGTAAATGTGTCCCATCGATTCCTACAAAAAGGTCACACCCAAAATGAGGCGGATAGCATTCACACATTAATAGAACGAACAGCAAAAAATAAACTAATTTATACACCAGATGAATGGTACACACTGGTTCGTTGTGCTAAACAGAATGATCCACCATATGCAGTTGTAGAAGTAGATCAAGATCTAGTCTTAGATTTTAAAGCTTGGCTGCATACTAAAAACTGGACAAAAGATACAAATTCAGAGAAAATTTCTTGGAATAAGGTAAGAGAAGTAAAAGTGCAAGGGAATAATAATCCAGACATAATAGAATTTAAGTACGATTTTTCTGAAGAAAATTATAGAAAAGTTAACTGTACCAATGATCTAAAATTGACCAGAGGAAGGAAAAAGAAGGAACAAGAACTAATTTTAGAGAAGGTATACAATAATCCTATTCCTCATTGATGTGAAATATAAGGATTTGATTAAATTATGCGATACGTTAATTATTCCTAATAAGTATCACAACTTCTATAAAAGCCTTAAGCAAAGTGAGGAAGAGGCAGAACAGGGCAATGATGAAGAAGATTGTTAAATGTATCATTACGTTTTTACAGATATTGTTTTGTTATTTTAATTATTAACCCTCTGGGACTGACGTGGTAGTATCACAGACACCGCTAAATCGAAAAACATGTCTAGTGTCGTTATTTTACAAATGCTAGCCCCGCACCTCGCAGTACCTTCTTACCGCACTCTCATGCGTGTGTTAGTGAGCCGTGAGCTGTCGCGTCGTGCGCACGAGTCCTCTGCGGAGGCAAAGTGTCCACGAGTCAACCACGTCAGTGTTAAGGTAGGTGTCTAATAAAGAACCACATCAGTATAATCGTTTTATTTGTTTAGTGTTTTCTAAAATACATATCAGTAAAATTGTTCCGTTTTGTACAATTTGTTATTTAATTTTCAGATGGCTCGCTCAAGTGACAACCAAGAACCTCGCAGTTCAAAAAGATCATCATCTGGTGCTTTTAGAAGCCACGATGACCAAATATTGGAGTGGTTAGAACAAGAAAACGAGCATGAGTTCAGCGATGTTGACGATGTAGGCGATGATCCAGATTTTACACCGGAAATTCACAATTTGGAGGCGGATGAAGTTTCTCTCGACGCAGAAGATATACAACCATCTACAGAAGTGCAACATGAGGCATCAACCTCTGAAACATCAACATCGTAACAATATAAAGGTAAAAATGAGTTCATTTGGAGTAAATAGGGATGCCACAGGACTTCACGTACTTCAGGCCACAATATTATAAGATTACCAGGACGTTTAAATACATTTAGCTTTGAAGGCTATTTAGAACTGTGGTCTAAGCTTGTTGATCACTCAATGCTGGAATGTTTGGTGACATATACAAATCAAAAATTGAATACCTACATATCGGACCCAATTTAAACAGAATACAAAGGTGGAACTTAGAGATACAGATGTCGTTGAAATGAAAGCATTTATAGATCTTCTTTACTACTCGTCAATATTCAAATGCAATGACTCTGATCTCCGTATAATATTTGCCACTGATGGTACTGGTCATGAAATATTTCGATGCGTGATGTCAAAATATCGGTTTCCTGTTTGTTCGACTGCCTCCGATTTGATGACTTGATTACTAGAGAGGAACGACTCAAAGAAGATACGCTGGCTGCCATATCTGATATGTTCAACAAGTTTATTTCCAATAGCCAGTCTATATACACCCCCGGACCATGCTGTCTTGATGATTTCCTCTTCCCATCACAATCAAGAGACTGATATTGAAACAGGAAAGCCAGCTATGATTGCAGACTACAATCATACCAAAGTAGGAGTTGAGGAAGTCGATAAGAAGTGCTCCATATATTCTTGTAGTCGTAAAACTCGTCTGTGGCCTATGACAATATTTCAAAGAATACTCGATATGGCAGGTATAAACACATTTATTTATTTATTTATTTATTTAAAACTTCATTGTACACCTAAAACTAACAATACAGAAATAAACGACTAGAAAAAAAATGTACAAAAGGCGGTCTTATCGCTCGAGGCGATCTCTTACAGACAACCAACCATGGGATGGATAAGCGGGAACGAAAGTTTTGGGGTACCATGAGGTGTACGAAATGGACATATATCTATAATCACATTTGTATTATATCAAACGGTCTTAACCTCTGGTTTACTACGATAATTTTCAAACGCAAATATATAGCCACTGTAAAACTCATCTGGTGTTTCACATTTGAATGCTCTTGCGTTACCTTGTAAATCAAATGGTATCCCTTTATCAAACATGACAGTGAAGCAGTATCATCAAGTCGGCATCGACGACACAGCCAGCTTATCATGAAAATAATGTGTTATTGTTTCGTAGGCCAATTTTTTCCGAGATACCAGTTCCTCCAACATATCAGCATACTCAAAATTCCTGGGAAAAGCGTTAATAAGTAATAACTTCCATTGTTCCCATGTATAATCGTATTCATCCAAACGACTGAACCAAACCTGTGCCTGACCGACTAAACGAGTTTGCATTATTATAATTTTTGAATAGTCGTCCCATTTATGGACTAATCCCAATTGGTCAATTTTTATCAACCATTTTTTTACATTTATCTCACCACTATCTGGAACGAAAGTGGGAATTATCTTTTCGCCAGAAATATTTCGAAGTCGTCCTATTTGACTTTGAACGCAGAATTTTTCGACCATTTTTTCCAATTTTGAGGTTACCAGGTTCTCAAGCAGTTTATTGGAATGAATATCATCTTCCACTATAACATCCGACTCATTTCCATAGGAACTTGGAAACGGATCCACCAGAAACGTTCCCGTACTAGTGTGGGATTCCGTTGGCAGCCTCGAACTTTTTAAAGGATCACCGCTTTCATCAAGCTGCAATCTCTTCATGTTAGGTCTTGGGTCCTTTTTCTAATATATGGCACTTCTGAATTTTACGCACTGAAACAATTACTTTCCCTAAATCGTATATTTTTCACAAGAACTTCAAGGAATAACAAAAAAACAACCAGCTAAAACAAAATACAAACAAAACTACTCGCACGCCCTCCAGCGGCAAAAGCGGCAACTCCAGAATGTGGCCAGTAACAATATCGCCGGGTTGCCCTGTTCGACGAACACCGCCGACACGGTGCACTATTCGAGCGGTGCGTAACATTTATTGTGGCTACAGCGGTGCTATATAATATATGCAGAGCGCGTGGTGTTCTTGAACACATTGAACCAAACTGTAGAATATCTGGTGTTTCTACTGGACATGTTCAGACATCTAGTAGAGAAGCGCTCCTTTTTCGAAGAATGTTTATAGCACGCCATTTTTTGATAAAATTTGATTTGGTAAAACAGCCAACAGGTTACCGTTTGATAAGTAATACCTGACGCCCGTGTCCACCACATCCACAGTGCTTCGATTATAGGTGTGCTACTGGCTTATCAAATCGGGAGGAGAGTGGGAAGGAAAAAGGATGGGAAGAAGATAGGGTTATCGGGCAACTGAAAATCTTGATATAATTGTGTTGTAGGTAATGAAAACAGTTTTTAAACCTAAACTCAAATATATTTATTTTATAATACTTCAATTTCCAACTTTAGTTTCTGTATTGGTAAATTATGTACTTGCTTTTCATATTCTAAACTATTTTTTTCTCTTTCGGGTAATTTTTTTTCTCGTTGTATCCTTGCTTCATGCAATTCTTTATCGTGTTCTATATTTACAGTGCACCGTTCCATTCTAGCCTCAAGTTCACTTTCCAATCGCTTGTTACCTAAACAAAATTAAATAAAATACAAACATTAATAAAATATTTATTTTAAGATTATCTACGTGACTTGGATATCATCGGTGGTGCGGTTGCACTACTGTAACACACACTGTACTGTACAGCAGTGAGGTCTCGGGTATGAATATCGGGTTGAGAAAAGTGTTCAAGAATATAGTGATAGATGCGTTGTTGCTCACATTTATTGTTACCTTTAATATATTATAAAAGGAGAACCTACTTACTGGTTGGAATAATTGCACTATATTTATTTTTTTACTTCGTAGGAGGCACAATAATTTCATCTGCAAAACCAATATGTTTTAACAGTAGTTTATTACTATCAATAATGTAAATTTGTATTATTAAAAATAAAGACTTCCATCACATACTTTCCAATGTTTTATTTCTATCTTCAAAAATAAGTCCATTAGTTTTGTAATCTGAATCAGTAGTAACACATTCACTTGAAACTGAAACAAACAACAACACAATTGAAAGTTATTTTTTTTTAGAATAAATAGGCAAATAAAGTTAAGATAAATAATAAATAACACCCAACAGTCACATACGAGTGGACTAAATCATGGGCTCAATCACTGACCATTCATGGAGTTCGAATCAATAACTTCTGGGACTTTCGAAGGGGCTGTTGAAGCACCCTGTGACGGGCCTCCATCTGTACTTTTTATAGTTTTTGACTCTTGACATAGTTCTTGCGTTCGTATGCTTTTGATATTTTCCCAACATCGTTTTATTTTAAACTGAAATATGATAGTGTACAGTTACCGGAGCAAGTTAATGACACTGATGGATATCACAGAAATTGTTACAGCAGTTTTTTAGCCACCGCAGTGGTTGATGATCGCTTTTAACAACGACCTCTGAACACTCAATATAGCCTCGAAACTTGGTAACTGCCCAAACTACGGCTAAAGCTTCACGCTCTGTGGTGGAATAATTGCGCTCGGCCTGTTCCAACAAACGACTGGCATATTCCACTGGTCTTTCATCGGGGCCCTCCCCCTGCATCAAAACCGCTCCGAGACAGTAACTGCTGCTGTCTGTCATCAGGCAGAATGGTTTCGACTCATCAGCCTGGCGAAGTATTGGTGCGGTGATCAAAAGCTTCTTTATGTGCTCGAACGCGGCTTGCTGCGTGCTTTCCCATTGCCAAATGCTATTCTTCTTGAGCAGGTCGGTTAGAGGTTTGGCGATGGCGGCGTACCCAAGAATAAAGCGAAAGAATAAAGCTGTTTTTCGGTTTTTGGAGGGGGTCCGCTAGCGATAGCCGAGGTCTTACCTGGATCTACTTACAGACCGCCAGGAACGATTATGTGACCCAGGAACTTTACGGAGTCACATGCGAAACAGCTTTTCTTTCTGTTCACACGTAGATTGAATGTCTCGAGTCTATCGAAGACGGCTTCGAGGTCTTCGATACGTTCTTCGAAGGTCGGCGATATCGAGCGAGGTCGTCCAGATATCCTAAAATCATAACGGGTCTGCTGCCTTTTAGTGTTGAGATTTCGTTAGGCTCACCTCGCGTCGATGATGCTCCACGGTGCACGGACAGGTTGGCCTTAAACCTGTCAATCAAGCGCTGAAACGTGGCACCGGAATTACGAAGACCCATGGGCATCCTTATAAATCTGAAGGTCCCAGATGGTGTAATGAATGCGGTTTTATCGCGGTCTTGTTCCGCAACGCATACCTGGAAGTAACCAGAGTGAAGGTCCAGTGTAGTCATGTAGCTGGTCGTTTTAGCGGCGTGGAGTACGTCTTCCAGGCGTGGCAGTGGTAACGGTCGGATTCGGTCACGGCGTTGAGCTTTCGATAATCCACGTACAACCGGACGCCGCCGTCCTTCTTGGAAACTAGAACAACGTTAGCAGCCCAAGGTGACTTGCACTCTTCTACTACCTTAGATTATTACCTCTATAATTAACAAAAAAATAATCGGTTAGTAATATTTTTTTTTTAATTCGTCAAGTCAACATATTTCATCCCTATTATCTTAGTTATAAACCACAATCGAGAATTTTCGTACAAGAATTACTTGGACGTCTCATTGAGATGAAGCTATTCTCGAAAATTCATCGTGATAGTAATTATTTTTACATTATGTATTAGTACTACAACTTTTGAGCGTAGGACCAAGATGACATACCACACAATTTGTAGGACATTGTGGGTAGTAAACTATACAAATGTTAGTTAACCAATAAAAAAAAATCAGCTGGTTAGTAATTATTTTGCATGACCTTGTTTATGATACATGTTGGAGTGGGGGGACTGTTGTGATAAAACCTTATATTTTGTAGGACAAATATTTTTTCACGTTATTTAGATAATTATCTCGATAATTAACAAAGAAAAATTCGGTTACTAATAAATTTTAAAAATCCATCATTTCGACATGTTTTATCCTTGCTACCCTGCTAAGCTACCATTTACCAACGTTACTGTAAGGAAAAAGTTGGGCGTCTAGTCGAAAGGAAGCTACTCACGAAAAATCAACTTGTTAGTAATCAATTATGAAACTTGTTCTAGGGAACCTGTACCAAATGGTTTAAAGTTGAAACAAAATCACTCAATTTATACACAGGTTCAGATGCAAATGTATGTTACAAGTATACCTGTCTGTGATTTGTATGTATATTCTCCCAAGGGAAGTGTACTAGTGTCTATTAAAAGGGATAATATGTTTTTATCTAACTTAGTTCTTCGTCTAGAAAAGTTTTATTTCACTTATTATTTACCAAAGTTATATGCCAATGTATTAGAAGAAAATGATAAATAATTATGTATTTATTTTATATCAAGTAGGTTGTTAAATACTTGTTAAATAAAATAATTGAAGTTCAGTTAAAAAAATGTTTTTATTTCCTCTGTTTATAACTCTCGAATTACTAATTACTACATAATGTTAGTCAGTATAAAAATACGTTATAAGCGGAGTTTCAAAAAAATGTTGCTTTAAAACAGTACATATTACATTTATTGTTTAATAATTGGATTTTCAACATTTACTAACGCACAAACAACATAGACTATTTGATCTCTATATTTTTACAAACTAATTGGTATCTGATAAAAAATATGAAATTGCTTAATCCTCTGTATGACTCTTTCTATATGGATTCGCAATCAAGCAATTTAATACGTTTCTTCTACTTCCTCTGGTGAAAATTGATTTTCATGAAGAAACGGCGGCATAACTAAAACAGCTTTTTTCTTATCAACAGATGTTTTAATAGCAGGAAAACCTTTATCGGCAAGAACAGTATCACCAGGCTCCAATAAATCTATCACTCCGCAATGATTTGTTATGAAACAGTCGCTAGAGCGACCTCCATAATATTTAGATACAAAACATATGAATCCACAAGGAGTACAACCAACTAAAAATTTCACTGTATAACCATGTTTATAATCTGAGTACATTTGAACCCTCTGTTTAACTGTTGGAGGGCATTCTGTGTGAATCTCAGTACAGTCTATTATGACACGAGTATTTGGATAATAGATTTTAAATGACTCTGGCATATTAATTTGAACAGTTGATTTTGAGGGCCATATAATGAATTTCTTTAACACAGAGTGTAACAAAAACAAGTAGGTTTCAAATATTCTATGTGCGGTTGTTCTGTGTATTTGAAATATAACACTCAATACTGAAAAACGTAATCCTGTTTTCAGTTTCATCAGTGTAATAAGTAACTTTGTTTTTTTTATTTATGAACTTGATTTTGACATCAGGAAGTAAATTCAAGAGTAGATTAAACACTGAAAATGGAACCCCTGTTGTGTTAATAAAATTTTCATCCGTTTTCATTGAACTTATCCCATGAAATCCAGGGCAAAGCAGAATTTGTAAATGTTGGTCAATAGGATCACAACTAAAATCCTTCATAACTTTGTTAGATGTAACAATATTTGCTTCACAACTTTTATGTGCTATTACTTTCGATACAATGTTACACTGGACCTCAGCAGTGCAAACACCATTAGAATTAAATAAATTACATAAAAAGAATGGAGTGTAATATTATCATTTTGACATCCGATCAATGATCAATGATCATCGAAAATTGAACTGTTTTCAATCATAATTACCTACAAAATTGGTGGTTTTTATATAAATAAAATCAAATAGTACTTTTTAAATACTTGAATGCATACTTACGTGTGTTTTACAACTGCATTTATCCATTTAATTCTTTTATCCCTGAGACATGGCATGTGAGTACTATTAGTAGGGAAATAGTAAAATTTTACACCCTTGGAGTTGTTTTTGGATGTATTACAGCATCCAGCAATACAACAATACATTTTGATAACTTAAATTAGCAAAATTTAACACGAATATTCAGAATTTTTTCCATGGTTTGACAGTACAATTTTTGACACTTGAGGTAAAAGTTTCGGATATAAGTCACGAGATGGCAGGGTCATCGCCACGCACGGTGCCTATAGCCAAGAACGTAGTAGCGATTTTCCGTCCACATATTATGACGAACGTGTCGCACAATAAAACAGTACGTACCTGTCGTGTCCCGTCAGCAAGTACAATCGATCGGTGCGATTTTGTAAAATGTGTCCCACTGTTCACTAATATATTGTACAGTCCGGGACTGGCAAGGCTTTCGGTAGCGCCGGTGTCTAACACGGCGACCCCCGTTAGGGATGCGACTTCTATTTTTATAATAGGCCGCACCGGGTCCGCGTCACGAGTAGTAATGCTGTGGAAACTTACCTTGTCGGAGGACGTATTCCTGCAGTTCGGACTCTTGGAACGTATCACCCCTGGTCGCCCGCAACCATAACAGGACAGTTTGTATGCACTTGTCTCACCCTCATTTGTTTTGTCTTTAGCTTTTTTACACTCATCTACAGAGTGACCTATCCTTTTACAAAAAACGCAGCGCGGTCTCACCCGTTTGATAATCGAATCGCTATTATTTTTATTATTTGGATCGAACGTAGCGGCGCTCGAACTATTCTTTACTTCTTTAACTACTTTACTCTCGCTCACCTCGCTTATAGACTCCTCCACGTGTTGGGCGCGCTCGAGCAAGCAATCGAGATTCGCGGATACAGTTTCACGCGGCATTCTCTTTCTTATTCTACGATTTAATAAGCCGCACACAATATCAATTTGCATGTCCGTAGGTACACTATAGGGTAATCGCGAAAAGTTCGCGCGCGCGCGAGATATAAACGTTTCAACGCGTTCTTCTCCCTGTTTTTGCGCGAAGATCTCACGTAGGATGGTGTATGCCGGTCGAGGCGCGCCGTACATCGCGCGCAGCCGACGCACCGCGTCTTCCCACGTCGTCGCCGCAGACTTCGTGCCGCGCCACCACATGGCGGCCTCGCCGGTCAGCAGCATGGAGACGCCGCGAAGCGCGTGCTTGTCGCTCACTGACGCACACTCTTTATACACTAACACACTGTCGAGGAACGCTTCAAATTCATCGGCGCTCCGGCCGGCACCATCAAAGCGCGCCGTGCACCGCGAGAAATTCCCTTGTGGCATCGCGGTGGGATAACTTGCGACTTGTGTGCTGTGAGTCGATCCCTCTTGCTCGAAATTTGTCGCAGACGATGTTGTGCGCAGCATGATGCCGGTAATCAGTCTGGTCAGTTGATCTTCGGTCAATCCTATTAAGTTGTCGCGGGGCGCCCCACTCGGCGCGGCCGCGTATTCTGAGCGCGTGGGTTGTTCGTCTTCCACACGATTCTCGTCTTCGGACTCGATGTCATCGCTACTTTTCGGTGTTCGTCGCGTAACTGGCGCCATTTTGATGGACGCCAGTCCGGTCGAAAAGTAGGTACTACAGGAACCACGGGGTACTCGCCACTAGTTGGGTCGCCAATTTTGTAGCGTTCAGGTATGTGTGTGTGAGTGTCGCAAGGTGGTCCGCCTCGGAGAATCATACTAGCACTTGGAACACACGTTTAATCAAGCATACATACAAACAGAACGACATACAAATTATAAACATAGCCTACGCTACGCGCGGTATGACGGTGCCGGGACGACTGGCTGCGCGAGCGCAGCCGCGGGTGTCCTGAGAGAGCGAGCGGGTGGCGGGGCGAGAGCGGGGAACCGAGGTGGTGCGACTCGGCAACGCGCGACACGAGAGCTCCGCGGTGTGGCGCGGCGAGCGCCTAGTAACAGCACGTTGCGACGCAGAGCTTGATTCGAACGCGGGTTTGAATCGTGGTGCGCTGCTACAGGTGTTTAATAAATTTATGCTGTATTCTTTCAATATTATGGGAGTATGTGATATAACAAGGGTTCCAGATAATACTGCAGTATTCAAGGATGCTTTTTACATAACAGTTATATAGTAATTTCACACAGACTATGTCTGTGAATGGTCTACTAACTCGCAAGATAAATCCAAGGTTTTTATAAGATTTTTGAACTATAGTATCAATATGTTCGGAGAATGTAAGTTTTACATCTAGTAGTACGCCTAAATCTTTGACTAGTTGTTCTTTCTTTATGTCACTTTTACTTATTTGGTAGTTAAATGATACGGGACTTCTTTTTCGGGTGAAAGACACAAAGTGGCATTTACTGACGTTAATGCCAATATGGTTTCTTTCATAATAATCACTTAGTCGATCAAGATCTGCTTGAAGTTTTATGCAGTCATTGTGATCCTTTATTTTCATGAATGTTTTTGTGTCATCAGCGTACATGAGAAATTTAGCATGTTGCAAACATTGATCTACGTCATATAAGTATGATGCGTACAGAAGGGGACCTAAAATTGAACCCTGAGGAATACCGGAAGTAATCCTTACTAATATTATAAAGGTGAAAGTTTGTATGTATGGATGTTTGTTACTCTTTCATGAAAAAATGGCTCAACAGATTTTGATGAAATTTGGTATAGTGACAGCTGACACCCTGGATTAACACATAGACTACTTTTTATCCCGAAAAATATAGTGTTCCCGTGGGATGAGTCAGGAAACCAAATATACATATTTGTAATAAGTATGGATGTATGGATGTTTGTTACTCTTTCACGTAAAAACTACTGAATGAATTTGAATGAAACTTTACCACAATATAGCTTATACATCAGAATAACACATAGGCTACAATTTTTTAGGTTTTTAATGTGAGGTCGTAAAAAAAACAAATTTTTTGCGCTTACATTGCAAACGCTGACTGAATCCTACAAGATAGATCAAAACAATTTACTACAGTATTGTACAACTTAAAAAGGTCTACAAAAAAGTCCGTGATGGTATATGTTTATCTCTTAGGAATAACCCATAATAACCATTTTTTATCCTTTAATTTGTACGAGAAATAATGGCTTATTTACGAAGCGATTTTAAGCAATACAGTATTAATCCTTATCCAATTAAGTATCTTAAATACATTGTGCATTTAATAAAGATCAATATGGCTTTTTACAGCATGTAAATTAAATAAATATTTTCGAAGATATCACAGATTTAAAATGCAGAGTCATAGCAATTTCGGCGATAAATACAGTTTCGGTGATAAATACCGGCAGCGACGCCAGGCGAACGGGGCGTGGGGGGAGCGGGGTAGGTGCGGTGGGGAAGAAGTGGCTCATCGCTGAATGCGCGACCCGAACGCGGGCAGACGCGTGAGGGCAGATGTCGTTGACGGTTGTGTCCGTTTTGCGAATTTTTGTTCTACTAAGGTTCTTTGGTAAAAAGTAAGCAAAATTTAGGCAATTTATCAATTTCAAGCGTTGACATACTGACAAGTAATTTAAAATAAAGAAAAGAAACAAATAAATCTACAGCGAAATAAAAATTTATAAACTACCAGCTTTTTTTTCAGAAAATTCCACCTAAAATACTTTTTAGAGTTAATTTTAAAGAATAAGTTTTTTTTTGTAATCTTGATAAAGAATTTATTGTAAAAAACTGCGCTAAGTTTTATTTGATGATTTTACGAATTACTTCATTGATAATTCAATTACTATATAGATAGGTTACTTACAGTTAATTATAACAAATTATATAAATAGGTTAATTTTAACAAATTACTTCATTGATAATTCAATTACTATATAGATAGGTTATTTACCGTTACTTATAACAAATTATATAAATAGGTTAATTATAACGAATTACTTCATTGATAATTGAATTACTATATAGATAGGTTAATTAAATAGGCAAGGATTGCATTAAAGTACAATCATAACAATAACTACCGTACTGTATTTTTTGGAAGTATAGAAACAACACGTACTTAAGAATTATGCCGCGAAAGCGTAAGTCTAATCTTTCCCAAAGCTCTAATAAAGCTCGAACTATGAAAGTAGCTAGACTTAACGAGACGTTTCCACAAGCCGAACTGCGAAGGCTTAAACAACAGTTAGTTTAGTTAGTAGCAGTTAGCTACACGTCACGTTGTGCTTTCACAATGAGTTCTTATGTATCCGACAGTGAAATTCCGAAAAAAAAAGGAAAGGTGTTACAAATACTGAGAAATATAAACATGTTGTCATTAAAACTTCTAAAATCATAGGTTTACCTCATTTAAACCACAAAGGGAAACGAGTACCAGGACGACAAACAGGAGTAAGTTGCCGGTGCCCCCAAAAATGTTTTGAGAAAAATGTCTGAAGACTATATGGACAGCTTGATTGAACGAATTGTGTTGTTTGGTCGTATTGAAATATCATTCGTCATTCGTCAATCGATATTTTATAGACAGAATTTGACAGACAAATGTTACATTAGACCATACACATTGACATAGACAAAATAACATTAACATAATATTCCAAATGGCATTCTGAGAAAAGAATAAATTCCATATTCTGTATGAAAAGCATTTAACTTAGAGCTCTCTTTATCAAGTTTTAGAGACCAAAATCCTGAACTAGCATCAAATACAGAAAAGTATTGAGATCCACTTAATTCTGATGTCAATAACTCTAGTGTTGGAATATTTAATTTTGACCTAATAATATATTGAATAATGTATCTTGAATCTAGACAAATCCTTAAACCTTTATTTGGTTCCTCTACACACACACAATAGAGCTTATAAATTTACATGGCTCATTGACTTTCTGTATTATACCATTTTTAACCATTCAGTCTAATTCAATTTTAAATCTGTCGTTCAATTTAAAAGGTAATTTTCTTGGTGGGACTATATGGAACTTCTTCATTTTGCTTTATATTAATATTGTATTCTCCAGGTAAAAGACCAATGCCTTCAAATACCTCTTGATATTTATCTAGAATGGTTCCATTACAATTATTTGAAATACAATTATATTGACTGTATAACTATATTAAATTTATCACATGTTTTAAGACCTAATATTGTTATTTGATATAATGAAGTAATAACAAATTCAATATTTTGTTTTTGACCTGGTTTTATTTCGCAAAAAATTATAGCTCTGCCTATTACTGGTATTTTTGTACCACAAAATGACAAGTTCTGCACTTGACTGTCTTATTTTGGACATAGGTAATCTTAAAACATTTAAATATGTTTCCTTTGACATAATATTAATTGGACAACCTGTATCTATTTGAGCTACAATATATTTATTATTAATAGCAATTTTAATTTCCCATTTATCCACATTATCATTATTGGACATTTGACCTACAAAAAAATTATTTGAATTATTTTTTATGACTTTGACATGACTTACTGACTTTTGCGATCGGCACATTTTTGAATAATGATTTAGTTTAGAGGAAATTTTTTATCGACTGATTTTTAATCTGTTTATGTGTAAAAAATTTGTGTCTCTCCATTGTTATATTCTTTTTGGGTGAAAAGTGACTATCAAACTTTTCTATAAGATCCACATATTTGACTTGATCGATTTCTAATCCAAAAGATATGCCATTGCCATTCACCCATGTGGTGAAGCAAAAACGAGACTAATCGGCTGTCTTCTTCTTCATCCAATGCAGATGCCTTTAGAAATATAGTGAAATGTAATTTCCATTTTTTCTATTCTTCATCTAGGTTATTTGATAAGTGTAGTGTTGACGAATAGGATTTGTTTTTATCCAATTGGTTGTGTGACATGCTCCTCCATATTGTTTTTCGATTTTCTTCACGATTTTTACAATACTGATATTACAGATTGTGGTGTTTACACTTTCCACAACTTTGTTTACAACATTGTACACATCTGACACCATGTGATGTTTGGTCGTATTGAAATAACACAAATCTTTTTGTATTATTTATTTGAACAGTGATACATTCGACAATGGACATTTCTAGACAGACTTTGACAGACAAATGTAACATTAGACCATAGACATTGACATAGACAAAATAACATTCATCACAGGAATCAACTCTTTTCGGATAAAACGAACAAGATATATATCTTCAAGGCATGATAGAGTTATTTGTACCTAAAGATACCTCAAAACGAAACAAGGATTAGACTAAGACAAAACCTAAAACGATTTCCTGCAAATATTTTGTCAACATTGGCACGGAAAGACAAAAGGTTTTAAATCTGCGTTCGTAAATTTACATGGAATAACCGTTCAGAGATGTCGACATTTGGAAGAACTAAAAAAAATAAAATACCACAAGCCCTGAGAGGCAAAGCAGAAGGTTCAAGAAGTCATGTTATTCTTGGTGAATATTGCATTAAAATTCACGAATTCATAGATAATCTTAATAAGAAGGAAATCCATTATTCCAACAATATTACACAGCAATATTTGTCATCCTCGTTATACAGGGTGGACAAGAAAACGGCGCACCTGCCAATATACATTATAGTATATGGTGAAGGAATCTTAATTAAGACGGATTTGTATGGCGCTAGCGAATATTAAGAAAGATGCCGAGAAAAAAAAACTAACGTTACACATGCTACCCCTTAACATGTTAAGCTAAAGTGATTGAACCTTACAACTGAACGGTAGACATTCAACAATAAATAAGCAGAGCTCATTATTTACTTGTAAGTCGTGCGATTGTGTACATCACGCTCAGGGTACATAAAAAAGATATTAAATTAATACTGCCAACAGTCACATACATGGGTACTAACCCCACACTAAGATACAAATCTTGTGTCGCGGGTATTAGAAAAATAATTATGGTTCACGGAAATTATTTGTCTCGGGGCGGGAACCGAACCCGCGGTCTCTCATTTCAGAGGCGGTTCTTACCAACTGCGCCACGGAGGCCGTCGGTGACTCATATGGGCTGGTTAGTTGTCATTAATGACCACCAAAATAGTTAACTGACCTTGTAATGTAAACCGTAATGACCTTGATAGGCAAAGCTGGAAGCGCAGGATCCGCCAAAACCCGCACGAAAACACTGTCACAGTTTGGTAGCACAAATCACTTTTTCTTTTACATTTCACATAACACAAATTACATCAAAAGCTATCAAATTGGGTAATGTTCAAAGCATAGTTAAATTAATAAAATTTACTCAAAATAACTGAAAACGAATTTACAATAATATGCACACGACTAATACATGCACACGCGATCGCAATCCGAATTCAACTAATAAAAAATAAATTATTATTTTGATTCTTGAAAGATAAAGGCCTGTTCACATTAGATACAAAGCTTTCCTATTTGAGTTCATAATAATTCATCTGAACAATTAGTATTACTACTGTATCAGCCCATATACGTGCCACTGCAGGGCACGGGGTCTCCAGTGCAGTAAATTAGTAGTTAGTGTTTATTGATTTCACTAATTTTATCTCAAATAAGTCTCATATGCAAATTCTATGCTATAATGGTAGACGACATTTCTCTAGGTATAAGAATTTAGAAGAAATTTTATCACTTTAAAGTAACATTATTTTCAAAATACATTAAAATAATGTTAAATACAATAATAAGCAAAGTAAATAGGCAATTTGTAATTGACTGGATCGGCTGATGACATATTTAAATAACATTATAAGCTCTTGAGCAAGTATCAGTATCAGTCCAATAAGATCTTTTTCTTAACGTAACTTTTATATCGGAGTACTTAATCCAATTAAGTTATATCAAGTGTGTAGTGTGAACACACCTCAAGATGTCGGTCTTCTTTTGCAAAATGCTAAAAGTTACCGACAAAGAAATTGCCGCCTTTCGGCACGCACTTACAAACGGCGGCGGCGACCTCAAAGGAAGAATAATCGAGCCGCGTTGGATCCGACAAAGTACACTATGACCGGCGGCTTCCTTTGACTAATAGGGCCGAATTCGCCATCATTTTAAAAATATTATTTTTTATTAATCAATGTCATCAGATTATTTTTTCAATGAATCTAAATTATTTAGAAAATTTAAATGTTATGTAGGTATTACCAAAACTTTTCTAATTATAATTAAATTCGCAATCTTACATGATTTAAGCGATGACCAGTGTGATTTCTTGGTATCTTTCAGTTTGGATTTGTGACACTAAAGAAAATAATGACAAACAAAATAGTCAATCCATTCACGATGCAACTGCACCTAAAGTTATTATGTTGTTAATTTATTGACGCTTAAATCTAAGTACGTCCCTGTTTAACTGATTGATTTATTTGAAATGAAACAAAAAATATCATTTTTTGAAGTTAGAGGGATAAATTATACAGCTAAGAGTTCATGACCTTACTCATGTGTAAACAGCTGTTAAAGCGAAGTTTAAGAAAGTTTTGATGCTGTTAAAAATGGTTTTCGTGGTATATTTCGTTAACCGTTCAATTAACGACGAAACGAAAAAATACGTATGTGTTTAAATCTTGTTCTTCATCCATTCCAACTGATTTTATGCGAAAAAGTGGTGATTAAACTTAAAACTTTAAACGGTCATAACTTCAAAACGGATAGGTATTTTCCAAATATTATTTTTTTATTACGATATTAATATTATGCCCTTGCACCCAACTGAGCAAGTGCGCCATTTATTTGCGCTCCCTGTATATCAAACAATTAGGTACATGACATGTTTTTGAGCCGGTTCCCTGAAATGACAGACAAAATTAACTATCAGTTTTTTCGATAACATTTTCATTAAAATTTTGACTTGTCATTTGGTAGACCACAAATCGACGTTTGCAGTAAATGCGAAGAACTGACTTAAAATAAGGGATCCTCATTTAAATGATGGCGCTAAGAGAACAGCTGCTACAGAATGAATTGTGCACAAGCGTCGTGCAAGCAAATTTTATAAAAAAGTTAAGGAAATACAAGAAAAATGTGCCAGTGATAAAACGGTTTTAGAATTGTCTTTTTAGATTTTAAGAAATGGGCTCAAATAAATTTTAAAGCTAAACCTTTATCAGTGAGAAGTTACGGAAAAGCTGTACCATAAAATCAAAAAGTTACTTTTCGTGGCGCCACAAGCTATATTATGATTAGACATCGATGCGAAATAAAGTTTTTTTTAACTTTAGAATTCCTCCTAAAATACCAAAGATTTTTGTGAAAATCAATACCAATTCCCGCTGCGGAGATAAAATCAATGCCTAACAAAGTTTCATTATTAGTCGCTCGTGGAAAAATTAAGAATGGTATAGTAATAACTGTATGTACTAGCTTTATGTTAAGCGTCGTGTTCAGTACTTCCATCTCTCGAGCTATTCCATCCGCGAGTTTCACAACCCTAGTAGCGGTCACGAGAGGGTGTCCCTTACGTCGAAGGAGAGCATATAACGTGTAACCGGCTATACAGTGTTTGGCAGCTGTATCTATTAAAGCAGTACCCGAAATACCCAAAATCTCGATTTTTAATATTGGACGTCGATGTCCAAGGTCATTCGGCGTACCCCGTCGGCTACCACGCAATTCACCACTTTCATAAGCATGACAATTATTACAAAATACAATATTATGAGTTGTACAATCATTCTAAAAATTTACATTTTTACGGTTACGCACTTTAGCACTACAGTTCCTAGTTTTGTCCTTCGAATTCTTATTTGACGAAGATAGCGTATCCGGAACGCAGGACGATTTAATACTACCACTACAAAACCGTTCACTGAATTTATTAGACGCATCCGCGGCACTATGCGTACTATATGAATTATACGAACCTTGTTCACTCCGCGATAACTGACGGCACTGTTTCTAATGTCCATACCGCTTACAGTAAGAACATACTGGACACTTGTTAACACTTATATCGTCGTCCGGGTTGAGCACGGCGTGATGAAAGGCGGGAACGCTCGATCGCGTCGCTCTTGACGCGGGTGACGTGGCAGGTTCAGCGCCGGAATGTGTTGCTAGGCGCTGCGGCGGCGGCGGCGGCGGCTTCTTCGAAGGAAATGGCGCGGCCGCAGCGCGGGCACGGCGTTCGATCATCTTCACGGGAAGCGTGCTTGTAGTAGGCATTGTTAGTTTTTTTTCCAAACTGTAAATGTATTACAGTACTGCCGGTCACTTGATTTTCGTTGCACATACGCACTTAACACTACTAATAGTCTGCCATCTTTAACACAAAGTTACAAACACACGTCGACCGCCAGTTTCGTGGGTGGATTCGTTTATTACCATAACAGCATTTACATAGTAGGTATTAGGTAGGTAGATAGTCTTGTATTACCTTCGATCAAGTATACACTAGATACACAGTTCCCTGTAAAAGTTCTGTTAAAAAGTGGCACCGATGCATGACATGAAAGAAAGTAAACAAAAAGATCACATATTCCAAATATATTAACGCAAATTCCACCTTATAGGAGCTTAAAGTATATTACTGTCTAAAGTTCTGCGACGTTTTAGAAGCAACGGTCGGTGCGTGACTGAAGGCGAAAGAGTGCTTAAAGTAACACACTGCTTTATGCAGGACAAAAAAACAGACATGAATTTGTGTTAGATAGAGAAGATTTGCGTAGATTTCTGGGGATTCTTATTTTATCAGGATATCACAGATTGCCGAGAAAGCGTCAGTATTGGAGTTATGATGAACATCTTGGAGTACCTCTTGTTGCCCGGTCCCTGTCTCGAAACAGATTCCTTGATATAAAAAGAAATCTGCATTTAGTAGACAATAGTTTAGCATCTACTTCAAATGACAAGATGTTCAAAGTCAGGCCCGTGGTCGAATTTCTGAATCAAAAATTTTGTCAAAATGGTGTTCTCCATGAAGACATATCGATAGACGAATCGATGATAAAGTATTACGGTCACCATCCATCAAAACAATACATCAAGGGTAAACCGATCAGATTCGGTTATAAAAACTGGGTGGCCGCTAGTGCTGATGGTTACTGCTATGTATTTGATTTATACTGTGGCAAATCTATTGAAGCTACGAACACACCGCTCGGCACTCGAGTGGTTACCTCATTGTTAGATAAAATACCACTAGTACCTGCTGAGCATAACATATATTTCGACAACTTCTTTTTTAGAATTCTAGAAATGACAATCGATATATTTTACGGCGTTTGATTGATTGTGTGGTATTTTGTGGTGCATTTTAAGTTGCTTTACGGGGGCATGATGAATCTTCGGAATCCCTGAATCCTGGAATCTATATTTGGCTATGAAACAGTATTTATCCAGTAGTTCGGTTTTTAAAGGTATATCTAAAACCATTCATGACATGTTAGATGCTATTTATGAAGTTTGCAGATCAGAAATACAGATACAAATTAAAAATGCAGAGTTTGTTGCAATTCAGGCAGACGAATCAACTGATTGCTCTATTATTCAGCAGCTAGTATTGATTATTAGGTATTTATAAGACGGTAAAATATATGAAAGATTTTTGAAGTTTATACAACCTGTTGATCATCACGCCATCTAGCATTAAGTTTACATTACAAACTATAATTTAATTAATTTTATTTTATTTTTTAGCGCCATCTGTTTTTAGTAATTTATTGATTTTTGTATTAGATGCGCCTTAGTTAACAGATGGCGCCACGTAAATTGCAACATTATTTTTTTTATAACGTTTTTCTTTTTTTTTGTACTCTTTCACTTTCCGCTCACTTTTTCAAGAGAATATACGTGCTCATTTTTGTAAACGCTTTAGAGTACTTATTTCACAAAATCCTATATCAGTTTGCCACACACAATAGAAACAAACTTTAAATACATTCGAGTCGTCGCCACAACATTTGGACCTTCGTAGTCGGATTAGTTTTGAAGAACAAGTCTCCGCATCATTGGGACTTCGCTGCTGTTTCGTGCCGGCATCACACACGGAAGCCAGTGGAAAGGTCAGGTGTCTCCTTCCTTGTTCCTATTTTACCTTACCTCCTATCCATATTTCTTCGCTAACGTGCAAATACTTACAGGTGAGTACGCCACATTTATCAATACCCGTAGGCCGCCATTATGACTTCTCCATCAGTAATGAAAATATCTACAGACGAACATTTAATTAACTTGCGTAAGAAAAGGGGTATGTTTAAAGGAAAAATAACGCAGTTTAAAAAATATATAGACAGTTTTGATGGCATAATCCCCACAAAAATGCAAACATGTGAAATAAAATTGCGGATGCAAACGGCTTGTGAAATATTTCAAAATTTTAATTCCATTCAAGCCGACATTGAATTGAATTCCGGGGATAGTGATATGGAAGATCAATTAACATATGTGGAATCATTTGAATCGCTTTATTATAGTGCAATGGCTCGTGCAAGTTGCTTAGTAGAAAATTCTGTTGACGATTCCCAGGTCGCAAAAAACACACATTCACACAACACAAACATACAATTACCAAAGATCATCCTACCCGTCTTCGACGGTTCGTATGATAATTGGCTCGAGTTTCGCAACTCATATATTACGTTAATACATAAAAGTACAAACTTAGATGATATACAAAAATTTCATTATTTGCGCTCTTGTGTGAGTGGTGATGCAATAAAGGTAATTAGTTCTTTAGATTTCACGGCGCCAAATTACTTCCAAGCATGGGAGCTTCTTGAAGCTAGATATAACAATACTAGACTTCTAATCAATAATCATATAAAGTCATTATTTAACATTTCTAGTATAAAACAAGAATCATCTTCACAGATTAGAAAATTAATAGACACAGTGTCACGAAATTTACGCGCTTTAAATACGTTGAACGAACCCACCGATTCGTGGGATACATTAATTATTCATTTAGTGACTACTAAACTCGATTCTCATACGGAAAGGGAA
This sequence comes from Hyles euphorbiae, assembly GCA_023078785.2. NCBI lineage: Eukaryota > Metazoa > Arthropoda > Insecta > Lepidoptera > Sphingidae > Hyles > Hyles euphorbiae. Next base: position 8,003,696 of record CM041042.1, read on the forward strand.
TGGGAAAATCACAGAGCGTCTATTAATTCTCAATTAAAAGGTGATTCTAGTGACAAAATAACGTTAGAAGATTTATTTACGTTCCTTCGGAACAGAGCAAATGTTTTAGATGTTGTTGGTACGCATTCTCAACCTCATAAGCAACAACAGAGTAATTTATCGTTGCATAGTAACAAGCATAAAGTGCATAGTTACGTTTCCAATGCTAGACCTAACATATCGAAGTCGATTCGAGTTTGTTTATTTTGTAATAATAATCATGCACTGTATAGTTGTGTTACTTTTCTTAATTTGCCAGTGAAAGATAGAATAAAATTTGTAGATGATAAAAGGTTGTGTCGAAATTGTTTACGAAGCGGTCATACAATAAATAACTGCTTATTCGGGCCGTGCAAACACTGTCAACGTAAACATAACAGCTTGTTGCATATAGGCAATAGTGCAGGTGTAAACAATAATAATATTAATTCGCGCGTGGAAGACGACTCGTCGCCGAGCGACACACACACTAACGCAGTGCCCGCAACCACTACGCACTCTTTACTATCGGCTAACACGAATAATAATAAAAGATGCGCTGGATTGCAAGTAGTTTTATTATCCACCGCCTTATTAGAAATTCGCGATAATAATAATTGTTATCACACAGTTCGCGCGCTGCTTGACAATGGAAGTCAACATTGTTTTATTACAAATAAATTATGTTCACGTTTAAATTTGTCTCTTATACAGTCCACTGTTAATATATCGGGTGTGGGAAAAGCGATCACACAATCGACTTATTTATGCGAAATTTCTATACGTTCGAAAATAAACGATTATAGTGCAAATATTAAAGGTTTTGTCTTGCCGTGTATTACTTCTAGTTTGCCTTCGACGAGCATTGAATTCGACTTTAAAAATATTCCCGCGAATGTACAACTTGCTGATCCAAATTTTAACGTTTCTTCTGAAATTGATCTATTGATAGGTGCTAATATTTTTTGGGATCTTATTGAAGATAAAAGGATTCGTTTACCTTGCGGACCATATTTACAAAGTTCTAAATTTGGATGGTTGCTTTCCGGTCCTTTAAACACGAGGAACTTGCACATTAATCAAGTCCAGTGTAACTTTTCACAGAGCATAGACACGCAGCTCAGAAAATTTTGGGAAATAGAGGACATATCTTTACCGTCACATGAGCTAAGCTACGATGAACGTAAGTGTGAGGTATTATTCACTACTACCACTAAACGCGAATTAGATGGTAGGTTTTCTGTTCGGATTCCACTAAGGGAATCAGCTGATTCACTCGGCAATTCGTATACGTCAGCAAAGACGCGATTTCTTTCACTAGAACGTAAGCTTGCACGTTTACCGGAGTATAAGCTTATGTATACAAATTTTATGCGCGAATATAAAGAGTTGGGGCACATGACAAAAATCAATTTATGTGACTCACCTCATTTTTATTTACCCCATCACGGCGTTTTCAGAGAAGCTAGTTCTACAACTAAATTACGCGTCGTTTTTGATGGTAGTGCCGTGAGTAGTTCGAATAAATCGTTAAATGACATCCAGTTTCCTGGTCCGGCGTTACAAAACGATATATTTTCTATATTGTTAAGATTCAGACAGTACAAGTATGTTGCATGTGCTGACGTTGAAAAAATGTTTAGGCAGGTACTAATACAACCGGATCAAAGGTCATTGCAGTTAATTCTTTGGCGGGAAAATCCCACTGAACCTTTAGACACTTATCAACTCAACACAGTGACATATGGCACTGCTTCTGCACCTTTTTTAAGCATGAGGTGTCTACGACAGTTAGCGTCTGAGTGTAACGATGACGTCATATCACGAGTCATCATCGAAGATTTTTTCGTAGACGATTTAATTACCGGTGACGATAATTGTCAAAGTCTATTACACACATGCGATACAATTTCGAAAACGCTACAAGGTGGTTGTTTTCCTTTGCGCAAATGGACATTTAATTTTGATATCAGTAACCACGATAAATCTGACGAACTGTTTTTGGGAGAACATACTCAAAATAAAACGCTCGGGTTAGGCTGGCATAGCCTTAGTGATAAATTATATTACACAACTAAATTAAATTACGATTTAAACGAACCTCTTACTAAACGGATAATGTTATCCATAATTTCGCAAATATACGATCCATTAGGTTTGCTTGCTCCAACAGTAATAGTATCTAAAATATTATTGCAAAAATTATGGTTAAGTAAAGTCGACTGGGATACTCCAGTGTCTCGTGATATCAAATTGAATTGGAATAAATTCATGAATTCGCTTAGGTCATTAACTGACTTACATATTCCACGTTACGTAAGAAGTGACTATAATAAATATACGGAGCTTCATATATTTACTGACGCGTCTCAAAATGCGTACGGTGCTTGCGCTTATTTGAGGTCATATAACGACACTTCTACCATTAATGTTTATTTGTTGTGCGCTAAATCTAAAGTTGCGCCTGTAAAGCCAATAACTATACCCCGTTTAGAGTTATGTGGGGCACTAGTAGGGGCTAAATTGTACAAGAAAATACGTGATTCATTACGGTTACAGTTTACAAAGGTTTACTTCTGGACAGATTCAACAATTGTAATGAGTTGGATTCGCTTGACACCACGTTTACTAAAACCTTTTGTGCAAAATAGAGTGACTGAGATAAACGAACTTACTGGTGACTCATTATGGTTACATATTGACAGTAAAGAAAATCCAGCTGACATGTTATCTAGAGGCTTATATTTAGATTCATTAGTAGGATGTGAATTATGGTGGAAGGGTCCTTCATATTTGCACGATTCGAATTTTGAATTGTCAAGTTTCAATACTAGTGATGAGACGAACATTGACAATTTGCCGGAACTAAGACCCACAATCGTAAATCTCGTATGTACGCAGATTGAATGCATTTTTCAGTTCGAAAAGTATTCCTCATTTAATAAATTAAAACGTGTAGGTGCATACATTTTGAGATTTATACATAACACACGTATTGCAATATCAAATAAACAAAGCCGTGAAACCGGTCCGTTATCAGTGGAGGAACTTAATGCATCACAACGAATACTCGTGAGATTTGCTCAAATGCAATCGTTTCCGGAAGTATATAATAGCCTCATGAACAAATGCAAAATAAATTCTAATAAAGATAATCAGTTTAATCGCATATTAGGACTTAATGTATTTTTAGACGAACATAATTTAATAAGAGTTGGTGGCAGGTTACATAATTCTTCTATTTTCACTTATGATAAAAAACATCCTTTATTAATGTGTTCAAAACATTTACTTACAGTGTTAATATTTAAATGGGAGCATAGTAGACTACTACATGCTGGACCGCAATTGCTCCTAGCGACCATTCGAGAGACCTGGTGGCCGTTAGGTGGCAGGAATTTAGCAAGAAAGGTAGTGAGTAGATGTGTGACATGTACACGAATAAAAGGTAAAACCTTATGTCCTATTATGGGAAATTTACCACCAGAACGTTTAGAATCTGGATTTCCATTTATACGAACAGGTGTTGATTATGCCGGGCCAATTAACATATTGAATCGTCGGGGTCAGGGATCTAGACTAACAAAAGCGTATATTTGTTTATTTATATGTTTTACAACGCGAGCCATTCACTTGGAACTTGTCACAAATCTTTCCACAAATGATTTTATTATAGCTTTAAAGCGATTCATTAGTCGCAGGGGAAAACCGGAATTTTTATTCTCTGATAATGGGAAAAATTTTGTAGGTGCTCAAAGGGAAATTTCATCATTTTTTAAATGCAATTCTAATAAAATCACACAATTTGCCACAGACGAGGGAATTAAATTTAAATTTATTCCGCCATACGCACCTCATTTTGGAGGCCTTTGGGAGAGTGGGGTACGCTCTTGTAAGTATCACCTTAAACGTGTAGTAGGGAACGCTCGTTTAACTTACGAGGAGTTTTCTACAGTTTTAACACAAATAGAAGCAATTTTAAATTCACGGCCTATGGCACCCCTATCTACTGATCCAAATGACCTGACTCCCCTCACACCTGCACACTTTCTCATTGGCAGACCGCTTACTGCTCCAGCATGCGAAGACGTCACTACAAGGCCAGTGTCGACGCTGTCACGCTATCACAGAATTGAGCAAATTCGTCAACATTTTTGGCAGCGTTGGTCTACAGAATATGTAGCTGAGCTTCAGACAAGAAAGAAGTGGAAAACTCAAGCCGATGACATCATTTTAGACAGTATGGTACTGATTAAAGACGACCACTCGCCACCATTGAAGTGGAAGCTGGGGCGCGTCTTGAAAACATTTCCTGGCAGCGACGGCGTATCGCGAGTGGCAGACATCCGGACGTCGAACGGCGTGATTCGCCGTGCAGTTTCAAAAATTTGCCCATTGCCTCTGCAACCGTAGGCGAAGATGAAGATCATCGTTGGAAGCTGGAGCTTCCAAGGCCGGGAGCATGTTGATCATCACGCCATCTAGCATTAAGTTTACATTACAAACTATAATTTAATTAATTTTATTTTATTTTTTAGCGCCATCTGTTTTTAGTAATTTATTGATTTTTGTATTAGATGCGCCTTAGTTAACAGATGGCGCCACGTAAATTGCAACATTATTTTTTTTATAACGTTTTTCTTTTTTTTTGTACTCTTTCACTTTCCGCTCACTTTTTCAAGAGAATATACGTGCTCATTTTTGTAAACGCTTTAGAGTACTTATTTCACAAAATCCTATATCAGTTTGCCACACACAATAGAAACAAACTTTAAATACATTCGAGTCGTCGCCACAACACAACCTAAAGGCCATACGGCAGAAGTAATAGCGGCTGAAATCATGAAGGAGCTTGATTCTTTAAGTATAGATAAAAATAACTTAGCTGGCTATAGCTACGCTATAATTTTACTGTGGGGTGGTGCTGCTGACATTAATACCATCTTTGTTCTCCAAAAGCGAGCTATAAGGTCAATTTATTCGCTTGGGTCCAGATATTCTCTTAGAGAAAAGTTTAAAGAGATAAATATAATGACAGTAGCATCACAATACATTTTTGAAAACTTAATTTATGTACATAGAAATAAAGAAAGTTTTCTTAAGATTAGCGATATCCACAACAAAAATACTAGGAATAAGAATAATCTAGCTACTCTTAAGACCAGACTCCACAAGATCAGCAAATCTTTTAAGGGTTACTGTATACACTTTTATAACAAAGTTCCCAGTCATATTAAAGCCTTATCTATTACAAAATTCAAAGCTATTATCAAGCAAAAATTATGCAATAAGGCATATTATAAAATTTCGGAATATTTAGACGATAACAAGGCTTGGGAATAGAATAAAATTAAATGAATGTGTAGTATCTCGGAACGTAAGTCTTGGTGTGCTCTATAAATTACCATTTAAATTAAGTAACTTGTCAAATTTGCCATTGTTTTCCTATGTAAGTGATTGGGTATGTCATGCTCGCTAAAAGGTCTGTGCTTGCGGTGGCGTCGTGTGCCAGGTCGGTCACTTCCCTGCAACATGGTTGAGGAGGCCGATGGCTGGCACATGCGTCATACTCGTGAACGGGTGCTGCTTGCGTAGACTGGTCTATCCGATTTGCTTACATTGTAATGGATTGATTGATGGATTACATAAGACTCGCAATTATTCACTGCTTTGGCGAAAAAGAGTATACTGATTCTTCGTTCTGGGCGACTTCACTTCACTCAACCATAGTAATGGAAATATAATAATATTCATATCAAAAATATTTACTGTAAATTTTCAACATATTATTATTAAACTGCTCTGATTTAAACCAACTTGTAAATTTTTGTAATAATTCACTACATTGTAAACTGGTTTTGAAAAGAGCAACACTAGAATTTCTTGCCCGTTCTTCTCTAGTGAAAACAGCTTTCCGAACCGGGTGGTAGATAAAAAAATGACTGAATCTAAATGATGTTGAACATTTTAATGGATTCAATAAATTATTTTCATTTCATTTCATTTTCATTTTCATTTCATTACGACGGAGCCGCCGCGCCGTTATGATTGGAAGTACTAATGGTGTTCAAAAGATTATTAGAAATATCTACCCATACACTTATTATGTACATTGTTACACACATCTACTTAATTTAATTTTAGAAAAATGTGCATCGTGTAATCACACAACATGAAGCTTCTTTTGCAATTTGCATGCATTTCCAACATTTTTCACGCGTTCGCCGAAACGATCCGAAATTTTAAAAGAAGTATTACATAAGAGAATACCTGCCGCTCGACAGGCTCGATGGAATTCCATCGATCCAGGCACGCCTAGTGGGGGACCACGGTAAAAATGTGTAGATGTTAATTGTAAACCTATAAGTGTGTATTTCACTATTTAGTTAGTTACAAAGATTCTGTCACCAAAATTGTGAAAATTAAGTCTTGTATAAACAAAGTATTAGTATTATTTACAGGTCGCTGGCAGATGCTGGATGCGACAAGCCGAAGACAGGGTAAAATGGCGCAACTTGGAGGAGGCCTATGTCCAGCAGTGGACAACAGTTTAGGCTGATGATGATGATGATGATGAGATAAAGTTTTATTAAGTATAAGTATTATAATAATAATACACGTACAGTGAAAGTTATACATGATAATTTAGAGGCCCTTAAAGAGTGTATGCAAGTAATAATGGAGAATGACAACACTGACCCCAATACCTATAATCAAGCTCAATCGCTCCTTTCATATTATATTTCATATTTCATAGTTCCTTTTGTTTTATAGTTTCTCCTTTCATATTTCATAGTTAATGACATTTTATTTAAATAAACAATGCCTGAGATGACCCATTAAACATGGTCCAGGATCGCAGCCGGATGATTGGAATCGGATAATTGGAACCGGATGGCTAGATTCGTGCAAATAATGGTTTTCACCTAAAGTCGGCACATAGTCATCATAAAGGTTATGTGTGTGAAATGGTCTTGTGGAACGTCAAGTCCGTGGAATAATCTAGCAACTCGTCCGAAGCGCCAGCATAGTGGTGGAACATTGTCATATTGCACCAGTACGAAGTCACCGACCTTCAAACTGGATCGTCGTCCATTTTGTACACTTCACTGTTGCAATTCTCCAATGTATTCAACTTGCCACCTCTTCCAAAAATGTTGGCGTGCTCTTTCCATGCCATGATAGCGAGAAAGCTGATTTTCGTTTCGAAGTTCCATTGTAGGTGCAGGCAGTGAAGTGACTGTTCTGCCAATAAGGAAGTGCCTAAGGGGAATAGGAAAGAAAATCATTTGGAGAGGAGAATAAAGGACACAAAGAACGGCTATTTAAATAGCCTCAATTTGGGTGAATAATGTTGCAAGCCCTTCGTAAGTGAAGTGTGCGGTGCCTAAGATGCGTCTAAAATGGAACTTTGCTGATTTTACACCAGCTTCCCATAAACCGCCAAAATGAGAAGCATATGGAGGCATGAATACAAAATTAAATCCCTCTTGAATTGCATAATCAGATAAAGAATTAGAATTTAATTTAATGAAGTTACCAATTTCCTTGGCTGCAGTAACAAAATTTCTACCATTGTCACACAAAATCTCTTTAGGCCTGCTCACTGACCGCTTCTAAGTGAACGCATTTAAATCTTAAGCAGATAAAGAGACGTAAATAGCATTTTAATAATTTTGCACTGCGGCCTTTACGATTTAGAGTTAAAAATGGACCAGCAAAATCTACACTAACTGATATAAATGGAAAGTCAGTATGTGGCGGTATAGCCAACTCACACAGACACACACACACACACACTCGTGCACATACATCGCGGATCCGAACATCGCACGGTAAGTCTCATCTTTGCTACGCACTCGACAAGCGTCAATGAACGGACCGTGCTTTGTTCGGCCGCGCAGCGAAAACTCCCGAGTCTTTACGAACCCCTCGGGGCTCGAGCTGCGGTGCGCGGGCGCGGCTCACGGCCCGCCGCCAATTTTGCCACCTTGGAGGATTTTCCACCAGAACTGGTGCTTTTTCAAGGCTTCTGGTGGTATTTTCTATTATATAGCGTTTTTTTTTTTTCAGTGGTATTTAGCGGTTTTTCAATATGGAATCTGGCAAAACTTTGTTGAAAGGGGAATCGTATATGCACAATTGTATATGCATACTTTATGATCGGGGAATCTCTAGATACTCTCTTAAGTTAATATTTTCATTTTAGTCATTGTATGTCCAAAATTTGGTTTGTGTCGTGCTACTGAAAACTGTTAATTGATAAACTCGTGTTTGAAACAGTGTGTGAAGCTCTAAACATCATCTAATAATGGAAGTTCCACTCAAAAAGAAAAATTAAGCTCAAAAATATAGACAAGGGTGGGAATCACTAAGTGAATTCCAAACTTGGCTTAAACCTTTACCTGGTGATGATACGAAGGCATTTTACTCGTTTTATAAAACAGAACTACTAGCTAAAGTAGTAGACCTGAAAAGACACACAGAAAAAAAAAAACATAAACAAAAAAAATCAAATTATATCAGGCAATCAAACAATAAAATTCACACCCGCTGAAACAGTTTCAAATTCAAACTCGGAAAGCCGAAGCAATGCTCAGAGCGAGCATTGCAGAACACAGTTCAGTTTCCTGTATTGATCATCTATCAGATTTAGTGAAATCAGTGTTTCCCGATTCGAAAGCAACGGATTACTTAAAAATACATCGTACTAAGTGTACTGAAATTATTAAAAATATCTTGGCACCACACTTCGTTGAAGAGCTATTTAAGGACATTGGACAGCAAAAGTACAGTCTCATCATTGACGAATCAACAGATACCAGTACGAGCAAACAACTTGGTATTGTGATGAGGTATTTTAGTCGAAAACTAAAAAAAGTAGTGTCTTCCTTCCTAGCTTTAGAACCACTTGAAGCCTGCGATGCAGTTGGAATTGTAGAAGCTGTTCTGTCTTGCTTACAAAAATATGGCTTAGAGAAAAATAAAATAGTTGGATTGGGAACCGACAATGCGTCAGTCATGACTGGAATCAATAATGGAGTGTACAGAATCCTCAAAAATGATATACCAAATTTAATTCTGATCAGATGCACTTGCCATTCTTTACAACTTGCAGTGTCACATGCGTCAGAACAAACGCTACCAAGAAATATAGAATTTTTGATTAGGGAAACTTATAATTGGTTTGCTCATTCTACAAAACGTAAAAATGAATATAAAGATATTTACGAAACTATTAATTGTGGTGAAGCACCGTTGAAGATTTTACAAGTATGTGACACACGCTGGTTGTCCATTGAACCAGCAGTCCAAAGAATTCTGGCGCAATGGAAAGAGCTGGCTTTACATTTTGACCTTGTGAGAGATCGATGCTATACTGCAGATCTGTTATATTCTATGTACAAAGACGAAAGTAATTATTTGTACATGCTATTTTTAAAAAGTATATTAAACGATGTGCAGATTGCTGTCAAAACCTTTGAAAGTGAAAGTGCAAATCCACTTACTAAATGTGCTGATTACACTATTCCGCTCGGTTTGTAACAGAATACTGTTACCGAATGCTGCTACCACAGATAAAGATTTTTTAAACATTGACATCGACCGAAACCTTAACCCGGTCCCATATATGGGATACCTTTTTGAATCGGGAGAGTCAAAAAACGTTATTATCATCTGATGCTGTATCAGCCACTAAACGTCGATGTATTGATTTTAATGTAAAGCTAGCTAAAGAAATTCAACAAAGACTGCCAACCAATTTATACTGTGCTGGAGTTGATGTCAAGATTAGCCCCAGCGACTATTCTACGCCAGGATAAGGACAATTCCATTTCAGAACTCGCTGAAGAACTGGGCTATAATGCTAGTGACATAGACAAGATATTAAACCAGTGGCACAACATCTGTTTTGTCCAGTGGAAAAATACAAATGATGTTATACAATTTTGGGTTGAAGTAGATGAGTACAGAAACGCAGCTGGAATAAATAACTTTGAAGAATTAGTTGATCTTGCCATATGTTCGTTAACATTACCTCATTCTAATGCGGGTATCGAAAGAATTTTCAGTGTCAGGAACATTGTAAAAAATAAACTACGGAACAGGATGGCTGGTCCACTTCTTAATTGCCATAATTTTTATCAAAAATAGACTAAAAGTTACCGATGTGAAATGTTACAAGTACGAATTACCAAACGATGTCATTGCAGCTATTGGAAAAAATACAAAGTACTCTTACAAAAACAATTTCAACCAACAACATCTTCCGCATCGGCTTCGACGTCGTCGACAGTAGTGTCGGAGTCTGTCAATTATGATGAAGTTATAGAAGAATAACATTTGATAATCTTGAATTTTAACTTTTTTTACCTTGTTTTTCTTGATTCTTACTCTATTAATTATGTATAAATGTACGTGCGAATTAACACATTTATGCAGTTTTATTTTACAAACTTTATATATTTGGATTTTTAACATTTTGTAAGTTATACCCTCCGAATATAATATTGATGTTTGACAAATTGTAGGTAACTCAGTTAAAAAACCCTTTATTATATACTGTTTAAAAAACAAATAAAAATACGTACAAACATTGTTTAATTAATATGGACAACTACATGCCATTATACACATTAGTTCTGACTAAATTTAAATTTTTGTTTCTTTAACAATAATTTAGCGGAATTTAGTGTTTTTTTTTTAAATCTAAATTTCATATATCTGGTGATATTTTGTCCATGATCTAGCGCTTTAAAAAAATCCAAGGTGGCAACACTGCCCGCCGCTCGGCGCTCGCTAGTCAGGACTCGTCGTTGACGAAGAGCGCACGCTAGTCGCTTACGCGATTTGTTATTAACACGACCGGTGCCCATCCGGTGTTACAATATCTTATTCGATTAAAATATATGTACTCACAATTAAGGTATCTGTTTACTATTATGAAAGGGTGGTGAACTTATCAGGCGAAAAATAGTTGTATATACGCAAGAAGTAGGATACTATATACTTCTACAAGTATTTATCCTTTATTTACCGAAAACATGGCCAGAGATCGTTTTTTTTGAATTACGCAATAATTTACATTTAGTCGATAATACACAGTAACCTGTAGGTTGCCAGGATGTATTTTATAAAGTAAGACCTATTTATGATGCAATCAGAAATCGATGCTTGGAGCTACCATTACAAAGAGAACTCTGTGTTGATGAACAGATGATTCCCTTTACGGGTAAACACGCCGCTAAGCAGTATATGAAAGGGAAGCCATGTCCATGGGGTATAAAGTTATTTATTTTTATGTAGTAAACATGGTCAGGCGTATGACTTCATAATCTATCAAAGTTCGTCACCCGAACTTGATAAGAATTGCATAAAGACCATTGGATACGGCGCATCTGTAGTACTACACTTAGTAAATAGAATCGGTGATAGCAGAGGCCACGAACTTTATTTCGACAATTATTTTTCTTCTTATCATCTACTGCAAATTTTGAAACAGCAACATATTATGGCTGCCTGTACCGCTCGTGTAAACAGATTTGCAAAACCATCATTACTATCTGATAGAGAAATAAATAAAAAACAGAGGGGTTTTGCACAAGAAGTGAGCAGCTTAGATGGTGATATTGTTTTAGTGAAGTGGTTAGATAACAAACCAGCTCACTTAGCGTCAAACTTTGTCGGTATTAGAGAAAAGGATATCGTAAAGAGATGGTGCAAGAAGGAAAAGCGCTATATTGAAGTGGAAAGGCCGGAGATAGTTCGAAAATACACTCAGGCAATGGGAGGGGTCGATTTGCTTGACCAAATGATGAGTTATTACAGGACATTTATAAAATCTACAAAATAGCCCCTTCGCATGATTTTCCACGCATCCGACCTAGCACTAACTCAAGCTTTTCGTGATTATCAAAATCATAATGATTTACTTGGAATTCCGAAAAACAGACAGCTGACTATGCTTCGTTTTCGCCGCCAACTAGCTGAAGCTTTAGTATTACGGAATAAAATTACAACAGCTAAAAGGGGACGTCCAAGTGTCAGTACTCCTACGCCGCAGGTGATTCCGAGAAAACCTGGAGAAATTCGACCTGCTACCGAAATAGCTCATGATGGTGTGGGTCATTTTCCTGCACATGATGATGGACCCGGAACCCGCTGTAAAATGTTCGGCTGTAAAGGGAAATCTCGTATAAAATGCTTGAAATGTAAGGTGCACTTGTGCCTCACCAAAGATAAAAATTGTTTCCTAGCTTTCCACACATAAGTTTGCTAGATTATATATACACAGACTGATTGAAATTACTATTATATAGACTGATTATAATTACATGGTTCCTATTCAAATTGTAGAAAATATTTTGTTTCATTGAGAAAACATTTAATTATGTTATTTTTATTATGTTTTTAATAAATAATATAAATATTAAATAGTTTTATTCAAAAATTTCAAATAATCTATATAACAGACATTTTATTGTCAAATACGGATGTGCGCATTTGAGCACATAAAGAAAAATCACTTTTTCTCGAAAAGTAATCTAGAATGATTTTTTCAAATATTTTTCTCCTATTAGCTAAAGTTTAATTAACCTAAAAAAAATATTACGTTTATACTAGAAAAAATAATAATTCAGGTCTGAAAGGGTTAAAATCAAAGATGCTTGTTGGCAAAGAAGAGGGTGAATTATTAAAATCAATTGATAATTTTAACAAAGATTTTCTAAAAAGACTAAGTAATTCTACAGTTACTCAAAAATATTCCCCATCACTCCGTAAATTCGCATTATCACTTAACTTTATAAGTCCACGTGGATATAATTATGTTCGAAAAATGTTCAATTATTGTCTTCCACATCCATCTACATTACGGTCGTGGTATAAAAGCATTGACGGCAGTCCTGGATTTACTAAAGAATCCCTAGATTGTTTGAAAATATTGGTAAATCGTGCTCAAATTAATAACAAAAACATTTTTTGCGCGCTGAGTATGGATGAGATGGCAATTCACAAGCACGTCCAATGGGATGGCAAAAAATGTGTAGGGTTCGTAAATTTTGGCGAATCATTATATGTAGATAGTGTGGCTGTGGCTAGAGAAGCACTCGTATTTATGGTTACGGCAGTTAATGACTGTTCGAAAATGCCCGTAGGATATTTTTTAATAGACAGTTGTAATGGAGAACAAAAAGCAAATCTGATCAGAGAATGTATAGAACTGTTAAACTCTTGGGGTGTTAAGACGATTTCTTTAACGTTTGATGGGTGTCCCGCCAACTTCACTATGGCCAAAAGTTTAGGTTGTATATTAGGATCAAATGTCGACTGCCTTAAGACTTCTTTTAATGTAGGAGGTCAAGAAATTGTTATACTGTTGGATCCTTCCCATATGCTCAAACTGATAAGGAACACGCTTGGAGGAAAAAAAGGAACTTCTAAATAACCATAATCAAAATAAATCCTGGCATTATATACTTAAATTACATAATTTGCAAGAAAACGAAGGACTTCATTTAGCTAATAAACTTCGAAACCAGCATATTCATTTTGCCAGACAAATAGTGAAGGTAAAGCTTGCAGCTCAAACTTTCAGTAATTCTGTCGCGGAAGCAATTTATTTTTGCAACAAGAATCTATATTTATAGGAATTTGCTGGATCAGATGCTACCGTAGAATTCATAAGAAAAATTAATGACATGTTTGATGTGTTAAACAGTAGAAATTTTAATACATACAGTTTCAAGAAACCGATATTTAAAAATAATTTTAATGAAATACAAACATTGCTCAATGAAATGGAGAGTTATCTAAGAGGTATAAAATTAGCTGGCCAAAATATATTAGACTGTAATAGAAAAGTAGGATTTTTCGGGTTTATTATTTTTAATGCAAATTAAAAGCATTAAAAAAATTATAATGATTACATTTTATCTGACGCTATGAAATTCTTGCCGTCGAAGAAGAAGGCGGAGTTTTGTGTATAACGAAGACCGTGTAACATTTTTAGGAAACTCAGAGCTCACCCCGGATATAGCTCAACTTAATAACACCTTTTCAATTTTTTTCACAATTTCTCAATCAAAATAGTGGATGAGACAAATTTGTATATTACTCAACAAGGAATTTATAACTGCCCCCAATGAATACCACAGAAATTAGACAATTTCTAGGAATAATTATTTTTATGTCGATATATCACTATCCTAGTGTACGATCCTACTGGTCTAAGTTTGGTTTCAGCCATATTATACAAACAATGCCCGTAAACCGATTTGAAAAACTGCGATCGGTAATCGATTTCGACGATAATTCTGAGCATAAGCCTGTTAGTCATCCTGAACATGATCGTCTCCATAAAATTAGACCTTTAGTGAAACATTTGAACGAAAAGTTATTGGCCACCGCACCGTTTGAACAGAGACTTTCTCTTGATGAACAAATGTACCCAACAAACCCCACAAATGGGGATTCAAACTGTTTGTGTTACAGGATACGCACACTCCTTTGAAATATACTCTGGAAAGCGAGACGTCCAGCTTTTGCCTGAAGAACCTGACCTCGGTGTCGTAGGAAACACCGTTGTAAGACTGACTCGTGCGATTCCACGACAGCTAAATCACATCATATATTTTGATAACTATTATACGTCCATACCTTTGCTACACTACCTCGAAAGCCAAGGTATTCATGCGTTGGGCACGATCCAAAGAAATAGATTGGGAAAAATTGCAAATTACCTACGCATAAAGAATATATGAAAGATTCAGTAGCGAGAGGCAGTTATGAGGAGCAAGTTGCGGACTATGAAGGTGTAGACATATGTGTTACCTGCTGGAAGGACAACAAGCTTGTTACGCTGGCCTGTACGTACGTTGGAGCCGAACCACTAGAATCTGTAAGTAGGTACGACAAGAAAGAAAAGAGAAAAAATTCTATTCCCTGCCCTAAGATCATAAAAGATTACAACGCCCACATGGGTGGTGTAGATCTCATGGACAGTTTCTTGGGCAGATATCGTATAAGGATAAAAAGTCGAAAGTGGTACATTCGTCTATTCTACCATATGATAGATATGGCAGTAATCAATTCGTGGGTAATCTATGAAAAAGCATGTAAGACAAGAGGAGAATATACAATGAGTTTGGCAGACTATAGGTCTGAGTTAGCAGAAACATTATGCAATTATAGAAAGACAGAAAATAAAAGAGGAAGACCATCAACCTCTCATATGGAGAGAGAACTGGAGGCCAAAAAACATCGTGGGCCAATGAAACCCAGAGATGTGAGGACAGACGGTGTGGATCATCAGGAGCGGAGATGTGCCAATAAAAATCGGTGTAAACTGCCTGGGTATAAAGGCTTTTCACGTACAGAATGCACAAAATGCAAAGTAGCACTATGCCACACAAAAGATCGCAATTGTTTTGCAGCTTTTCATTCTTTCTCTTCTTAGATTTTAAAGTGCTTTTTATTTCCCTAACGCATATTTTTGCCAAATGGCAACATTCATATTTCTTCAAAATATACATTACTGTAATATAATTTTTGGTGTTTTTACTTATTCCCCTCATTCTATACCTAAATTCTGACCTAATAACATTTTTTTTTTCTTTACATAAAAAAATCATGCATTAAAGGGTTAAAATTTGCGAAATAGGTGAAAAAATATTTCGCGCTCGTTCTCATATTAAAGGAATACTGTAATTCTCTTCATTCGCGGAAATCGTGAATCCGAACGATTTAAAAATACTTTCCTTGTGAATATTCGAACAATTATTTTTTATATTATTCCTTGGGTCTCTTAATTTATTACTCTTATATTTTTTCAAGGGTAAAATACGTAATTACTGATGGAAAAATAAATATATACCCGTATTCTCACTATCCTCAGCGGTATAGAGAGAAGTCTTCGAGGATGAGGTGCTGCAATTGACCTATCTACCATTCATCCTTTCAGCAGCACCAAAGATATTTGCCACAATAACGAATTGGATTGCGGAGATCCTACGTTCACAAGGCTTCCGAATTTTAGTATATCTAGACGATATTCTCCTAGCCAATCAGAGCCGGTTGATACTTATTTCTCAGGTTGCGAAAACACTGAGAATGTTGGAAACCTTAGGATGGCACATAAATCACCAGAAGTGTATAACAGAACCCACCCTGGAGTTAGAGTACTTGGGCTTGCTGTGGAACACACGACAGAACCTGGTCTAACTGCCTGCAAAGAAGATGAACAGGATAAGATTAGCGCTTTCAAGGATATTGAACAGAGAACTGTTCATTGAAAGAAGCGCAGAGTTTAGCAGGTTCGCTGAACTTTACAAATTATGCGATCCTAAGGGGACGACTACACTTTAGCAACTTGAGAAAGTTCAAACAGAACAAACCGAGGGAGAGGAGAGACCTACCCCCACCCGTTCAGCAGACCTTGAAATGGTGGCTGAACAGAATAGAACAGGTCTCAACACCCATAAAGAGAACAGGTGTGACTCATTTCTGACTACAGATGCGGCAAATACGGGCTGGGGAGCCCAATTAAACAACCTCTTGGGCGACTCTGCTATTGGTAAGTGAAAATAAGCCTGATGGATATCTGTCTTTGTTAACTACTTCTGAGTTTGTAAAAGTCTGCTACATCGGTCTGGGAGATTAATTGAAAGTGATATACCGCTATGTATGAGTTGAGACCTCTGAGGTCGAATATAGGACGCCAGCTCCCATCTGATTTTTTTACTAGATTCATGTGACATAAAAAACCCGGATCCAACATCTGAGGGGCTTCCAAAATACCCTTCAGTTTTAATTCCTGAATGGTCTCTGTCATCTCCTTTGTCCTCCTTTTCTCTGGTTGAAAATCTCTAAATGGAGTGCCTGTTATCAATTTTAAGATATGATTGTTTGCACCCTATTTCACCCACAAGTGAGCATACTCCTTTAGCACCCCCCCCCCCCCCCCGTCCCCTGAAGGACCTTGTTTGATAGTCAGCACAAACAATTCTGACTGGTGATGTGTTATTTGTTCTTTGATTTTTACGAAAGGGCTGTTTGTTTTTAAATCTTGGATTCTGTTTCTTTAGTCTTGTAATCTCTATTGTGAGGCCTGTGTGTACTCTGATGATTCCTAATATAGCCCTGGGAAGTATCCATCATCTTTTCTTCCTTAACATAAGCAGGAGTGTTTAGCCATGTTTGTGAACCACCTAAAGAAGATATAAGTGGTTGCAATGCTTCACGGCTAAAAAGGTATTTAGTGCTTGGTGGTATATTATGGAGTGCAACTCTAATATTTGGGTTTGTAATTTCCTTAAGGAGACGGTCTCGACTCACCTCAATGCATTCTGCTCTTTTTCCACACATAATCTGCACTGGAGTTTCTGATGCTTTGTATGATGCAGAACTAGGTGCAAAGACGTTTGTAATTTTTTCAAATAATGTACTTGGGTTCAAATTATTAGAACTGGCTGATGACCAATCAAGTAATTCTTGTAACCCTGACCTTAGTAAATCTCTTTGCTCCAGAATATTATTAGATAAACTCGCTAATAATGTCTCAGTGCTCGCTAAAACTCCTTGGTCTTGTTAAGATGACACAACTCCAAATTAACCTTGAGGTCCACAAAACCGGGAGTGGCTGGACTAGACTGTAATGCTTTCTTAAACCAAATACCCTTCCAAGTTGGTGAATCAAATTTCCGTAGGTTAATAAGTTCCAAGAGACGTTCCCTATCTGCCTGTTTTATAACTGTTCTCTCATCAAATTGTGTGTCTAGACTATTTAACGAAAGCTTGGCTGCTGACGTACTGGGACATGTTAGGAATTGAGATGTTGATGGTGTTGAATTAATAATCTGCCTAATTTCCTCTATATTGCTGGTCTGTGTTGTAGGTTGTGAGTTATTGGATATATAGTCTAGTTGTTGAATAAGTACGGCTACACGAGGGTCGTGGTGTGTCGGACTATGTTTGACCCTGGGTATTTTGTTTGGTGGCAGTGATGCCCTATCATCTTCATCCTCCGAGGATGAAGACGATACAGAATATCTCGAGCTCACCCTCGAATGCCGATCTCTATCCGAAGCATCAGTATTCGAATTTGGCTCGCTATAACTTACTTGTTGGGTTTCTTCTGGATTCATGATTGATGATCCCCAATGCAGCATTCTTGACAAACGCTATGTGGTTTTCAACACTTTGAAACACTAATTTTAACTTATTCGAAACTTTTCTTAAAATATTGTGTTAACGGTCCGATTTTACAAAACGCTATGAAGTTGTCAGCTATTGGGCAAGCGTCCTACGGATTAAAAAGTGACGCACGCTGGTGAGAAAAAAAGATAAGTATAGAAGCATGGACGATTTGGTAAGTTTTTAACCATAAATAATGAAACGATAGTCGATTTTACACTCACTTCTTCACCTCAATGCTGTGTGTTTTAGAAGACACATAGGCTCAGTTGCACCAAGTAACTTTGCCAATACCTTTGCCTATGAAAATGTCATCGCCATACATTTGAGATATATTTGACCGAGCAAATGTATGGAATTGACAGTTTCAAGGGCAAAGGTATTGGCAAAGATAGTTTGTGCAATTGGGTCATAATTGTTTATTTTGACATAAGAGAATATGCGGCCGGGCCGCTCGCGTACACCATAGAGTAAGTAATCACCACAGACTAAAAAAATATTAACTGCTAATTACTAATATATTACAGTGTTGTCTGTAAGGAAAATCTACGCCTATTTAAGTGTGCCCCATGTTTAAGGCTAAGACCCCCGAAGAAAGGCAGCTTACTCATAATTTCGTTTGTGCGTTATTTTTTTGAGATCTGGGCACATTTTGAAAAATGTTATCTTCCAAGACAATGCCGTTCCTGTAAAAAGCGTCATAATACTTTATTGCATCCTTTCCAGACTCCTGAATTAAATACATCCACAGAACAATCCATAGGGGATTGTTATGTATGCTATATCTGATAGCTTTCAAGTACTGCTATGCATCGCGAATAAAAAAAATTGAATCGATTGGCTTCGAATCGACCCAAAGAAATTTCCCAATGGATTCTGATTGAAATGAAGACCAAGTGGTACATCTTTTGCCAGAGCATTGGGATTTGATAAAGAAAAAGTGGATGCTACATATTTTCAACCTCCTTGAAGAGCTTTACACTAAAAATAACTATCCACCAAATCGCATTTACAACGTGGATGAATCAGGCCTCATAATCGTACAAAGTAAGATACCACAAATCATCGGTCACAAAGGTAAATGCCAGATAACTGCACTGACATCAGCAGAAAGAAGATCTCTTATGACAATAGTTGTTTGCATGAATGCTACTAGTCATTTTGTGCCACCGTTCATTATTTTTCCCAGAAAAAATATGAGTGCTCAGCTAATGAGAGGCTGTCCTCCAGGATTAGTCGGAGTTGCAAATCCATCAGGGTGGATTCAAAAAACATCTTTACAGACTGGTTCAAGCACTTTATTGAATACACCAACGCAAATCCTGAATCAAGGGTTATTGCTAAGGAAAAAAACGTGGACATAGTTTCGTTGCCTCTACAACCGACTCGCAAATTGCAGCCGTTAGATAAGACTTTCATGGGGCCGTTAAAAACATACTATAGTGAGGAAATGCGCAGGTGGATTAGAAACAACAATATACCTCTAAGTCCATATGATATTGTGGAGGTTTTTGGCAAATCCTGTTTGAAAGTACAAATAGGCGACATTGCAAGCCAACAGGTTCAAAGTCACTAGATAATAGCCTTTAAATAAAAATGTGTTCAATGATGTGGACTTTATTGCTGCGCAACAAAATGCTAGAAAAGACGGTTGTACAACCAATATCACTCCACCGATAGAAATAGCTGTACCAGAAACAACCACTAATGTACAATTAGCATCATAAGTCGCTACACGTTCACGAGATTTGGAATTGTCTTACATCCAAAATAATAATTATTTTCAATATCGTATAGCACTTCTCGGCATAGATGACTTTACTTGGTTATATTTTACGACTACTGAGTACTACGTACTAATTTTAATTCATAAAAAGGTTATCAAAAAATGTGAAATGTTCAGCGACTTATGTTGCTGACTGTACAACCTGAACCTGAACCTGCACCCTCGACTTCCGTGCTTAATCGCAGCAGTTGAGATCTGGTGTCTCCACATGCCATGAATCCAGCGCCAGAGAAACGATGAAAAATATCGAACAAAAATGATTTATTAAATAAAAATATGAAGAGACAAGGAAAGAAAATAAATTAGTCAATATATATAAATTTATGACTGATTAGTAATAACATTAAACTGATTTAATTTCTATGTTGTTTTTTTTTTATATTCCTAAAACAAAATGGTATTTCCATATTTGGTTACTTTCCTCTACCGATACATAGAGACCCTATAGTTATAACCGGTATAGGTGGTAAGACATATTCAGACGGTTATATAGCATTAGACGAATTGTAATACATAATTATTTTTTTATTTAAAGCTTTTAGAAAAGGGTCATACTCAGATGGAGGTTGATTTAGCTCACTTTATAATTAAATGAAAGATAAAAAGAAAATGACATATTTTTACCTAGTCAGCACTCTTCGATTACCAAAGAAGCTCGACTAAACCCATTCCATATGGGGTGGACCAGCTTGTCCACCACTTTTTTAAAGATTATAATATCAAAGGTAACTTTATTTGCGATACAATCCTCCCGGTAAGAGGGACTAGTGCAGAATGTGTGGTTGATATCACAGGTTTAAAATACAATGCTAATGCTTCAATTTACTATAAACTTGGTACCATTCCAACTGTCGAGCCGTAAGTAGCGAAAACGCAGAGCTCCTGCTTCAAAAAATACGGAAAAATAGTAAAAGTGGTGCGATTTTCAAACAAAGAGTGTCATAATGTGTGAAAAGTGACGCCGGTCAAGATCCCAGTGTCAACATCACCGGGAAAAAACTGGTAAAAAAACAAAATTTTATTTGTTTTTTGGCTGTCGCTCGGAAACGCGATCGACGACACCCCAATTTTATTACACCATCTTGAAAGGTCTTAAAAAGATTTACAAAAGGACACCTCACGTTCCGCGGTCCAGCCAAAATACAAGCCACCAGGACCAAAAAAACAAAAACCACGTGGCCACGTGGTCAGTGTTCCAGAGGAGTGCACGAAAATCTGACTTCATCGTCAGCTACGTCCCAAAAAGTTACATTAAGGGATGCTTCAACCAGAATTTTTCCTCCAACCTCACCAGAGAAATATTTTTTTTAGTACCTACTTAATCTCATTTTTATTCGGTTTATCATCCATAACTCCTGAAAGCGATAGACGACATAGTAATTTTTGTCGTCTATCGAAAGGCCCCATAGAAACACACATTGTGGCAAAAAACAGGATTTTTTGGATGAGAAACCAATTTTTAACAACTAATTAGGTCACCTTTTTTTGTTCATTTGCAAAAATTGTTAATATCTCGGAAACTTTTGGAGATAGCTCAATTTTAACACCAAATTTTCATACAGTACGGTACTGTAAACGAGTATATCCCCCTAATTTATCCCGACGACGACGACGAAAGACGAGTTTCAACTTTTACCACAAACGCCAAAACAATTTGAGCCATTTATTCCACCACAGCACAATATCAAAATCAAAATATGAACATTTACAACAATAAAAAAGTTTTATACCTGAATGAATGAATTCTATGAAAATTTTCCAACCTAACGGAGTTTTACCTAATGAAGTTTCCTCTAATTAAGCTATGATGATGTTTATTTTAATCATTAATTTGTTTTTTGTTTTTAGCTAAAAGAGCTTTTACTTTGTTGATTCTTTATATTTCAGTTTTAATATGATCTTAAAATGATTTTAAAAATATATAGACAATTCGGATGAAGAAAGGGTCGATCTAACGATGACGCTCTCATCATTATTATTATTATTTATTGTTTATAACTTTATTGTACACCTAAAAACTAATACAGAAAAAGTAATTAAAAAAATGTACAAAAGGCAGTCTTATCGCTCGAGGCGTTCTCTTACAGACAACCAACCATGAGATGGATTAGATGGAACGACGGTTTTGGGGTATCATGAGGTGTACGAAAGGTTAAATGGACATATATCTATAAGTCATCGTTCTAACTAATCAGGTTGCCACCGCTATCGAAGCAGGCGACTGCTGTATTGGAATGTTCCTATATCTAGCCAAAGCATTCGATACGATCTCGGTTGAACTAATACTAGTAAACCTAGAAGTAGCGGGTATAAGAGGAACTCCACTTCGCTGATTTAAGAGCTACTTAACCGAATGGTTACAAAACGTGAAAGTTGCAGACTACTCCAGCCAGACAGCTCCAATAAAATTCGGTGAACCACAGGGAAGCTTACTTGGGCCAACTTTATTCTCCTTATATATAAACGACATTTTAGACTTAAATCCTCTTAACGCCTCAGTCGCATAGTACACAGATGACACCGTAATTTTAACCCACGGGCACACTTGACAGCAGATATATCGCTACGCAGAAGATGCTCTAATGACGGTGGCTAACACTTTTTGTGCAGTGACCGTCCTTCGTAAACATGACACAAGACCACATAAAGAACCAGACGGTAGGAGAAAATGTAGCATTTTCCTACAGCACAAACACATACTAAGTTCACTGACAGAAATTTCGTTGTTTTAGGTGGCAGACTGTATAATAAAATAAATTCCACGGTTAAAATTTTGAATACGACGAAATTATCTTGTAAACGTGCTATTAAGAAATGGCTTTTATCTCTGTCCTATGTGCAAAATGAGGCGCTACTATGTCGTTCTAATGTAGGATAGCTACATAGTCTCTTGCTCCTTATAGGCATCTAACACTTACACACGCATTCACAATTTGAACACACGAATGAAATAATAATTAAATATTATAATAATTAAAAACCGTCATACTGGACAATCGTAGTTTTGCAAGCACAAATTTATATAATTTGTGAATAGCGGGCGTTCATGCACCTAACCGAATTGCATTTGATAGTATAAAAGTCAAACTCATTTTGAATTACATATCTGAGAATGTTGTCTTGGAGATTTCACTGATACCCATAACACAGGTTCTCGTAGCATAGGTATCTGTAGATCACTTTTTTGTTTAGACAAATGTAATTGATTTAGGCTGAATTATTATACTTGCTCCCTTAAAATGTATCTTCTTCATGTTCTCTATGTTTGTCTAGTTTTGGAATAATATCATAAAGGTAAATCAATACGCACCGTACGAAGAGTAGTAAGGGAAGGAGACCAAAATGGCTGTGTATGTTCTACGCCAGAGAAGAATAAAAAAGGTCGTGCCAAAAAAAAATTGATAACTTTGACATTTGTGCCATACTCTACTCTGTGAGAAAACAGGTACTGTTATGCATATTAATTTAAATTTTACTTCATTATTCAATGAATATTAAAATACAATAGTATTTTTTATACTTGTCATAATCAGAATATTAATTTTCAGGTACCGACGTTGCGTAACCTTCTTCCAGTATTAAGAGATTATTTAAATTTTACCGGAAGTCGTGAATATTTACGGAAATTACTGATTGCTTTGGGTTTCGAATATTGCTGCAAAGCGTAGAGTTTATTTAAAAACAATTATTGAGAATAGAAATTTACCTATGGAGTTGAGAATATAAATAATTTATATAGATGAAAGTTATGTACACCAATCATACAAATTAAAAAAATGTTGGCAGTCATTGGATGTAAGCGAAGTGAAACAGAATGTATCGAAGGGTAAACGATACATAATAATTCACGCAGGTAGTGAGAAAGGATTTATATAAAATGCTCTGCAAATTTTTTGCGGGCCTAGTAAAAATTCTTACTATCATTCAGAAATAAACAAAAATAATTTTACGAAATGGGTAAATGAAAAATTAATTGCGAAAACAAAAAAGTGCGTGGTGGCCTGTTGGTAAACGGACTAGATGCGACTGCCAACATGTTCACGGTGGTCGCGGGTTCGAATCCCAGGGCACACCTCTGACTTTTCGGAGTCATGTGTGTATTGAAAGTCAATCACCACGCACTAAAACGGTGAAGGAAAACATCGTGAGGAAACCTGCATACCATAGTGATTCATAAAAAATTCTATAGTATGTAAGTCCGCCAACCCGCACTAGGCCAGCGTGGTGGACTATATGGCCTAACCACTCTCAATCGTACTCTCGATTGTAGAGGAGGCCCGTGCCCTGCAGTGAGACTTATATGGGCTGATAAAGAAGAAAGAAGATATCTGAAAAGACAGTGTCAAAGATAACTAAGGAAGGCGAGATAGCAGCTAATACGTCGACAAAAATTTCCACTCCACGCAAAAGTGGTCCGAAACATAAAACTATCGAATTAGACGATTTCGAGCGATGTGCTATAAGACATAAAATACACGAATTTTATTCAGTAAGAAAAGAATTGCCTACTTTAACTAAATTATTGCATGAAATGCGACGTGATATAGATTTTAAAGGCAGTCGCACGACTTTATGGAGAATAATTAATGAGATGGGATTTTATTTTGAAAAGTTCCGATTCAAAAGAACACAATTAATGGAGCGATTTGACATTGTCTCCTGGCGTTATAGATATCTCGAGGAACTAAGAAACAATCTTCTTGGAAATCAGCGGCCGGTTATATATTTAGACGAAACACATATACACTTAACGCATTGTACAGGGAAATGTTGGCAAAGTGAAACAGAAGAAGGCGTAGTAGTTTCAGATTCCAAAGGGCCACGGTGGATTATAGTCCACGCTGGGGGTGACATGGGATTTATACCTAATGCTTAATTAATATTTAAATCTTAGTCGCAAGCAGCCGACTATCATAATGACACGAATAGAGAAAATTAAAAAAAATGGTTTGTAGAAAAGCTTATACCGAATCTGTCTCCACAATCAATTGTTGTCATGGATAATGCCTCCTACCATACAGTAGCGAAAGGCACCAACAAGGCACCAACTATGGGAAGCACAAAGACTGAAATCAAAATTGAATTGTAAGTAAAGGTCTTGCTTATTTACCGACTATGGTAAAAGCTCAGTTATTCGAAATTATTAAATATAGAGCTCTTTGCCCTATATTTGAGGCGGATCAAATATTGGAACTATAGCGCGCTATCTTGCCGCTCCCGCGGGCCCTGTATCGCCCCCGTCCGCACCACGGGCTCCCGTACCATGCCGTGCCTACGAGTTGCGCCCGCGCTCACACCCCGTCGCCCTTCGTGAGTGTCGAGTCGGTGGTTGTCCGGGATAGACGCGTGCGCGGGCGTGGCCCGTGTGCTCTTCCGCGGTTGTCGATGTAGTAGTGTGTACTTAGTTTCCGACAATATAGTTTATTCGCGATTATGGTTTTTTTTAATCCATTCAGTTCCTATCCTGTGACCGGCACTCCTCAACAAAAATAGGTATTACGTATCCCCGATAGAACAGCATAGACATAAAGCAGTTAGGCTTCCGCCTTATCATTGCGACTTAAACCCCATTGAACACATATGGAGTTTGTTAAAAATAAGAATTTCTGAAAAAAATGTGGGTCAAGAAGCAAAAAATACTGTAAGAATAACAGAAGAAGCATTTGCTAGCATAACCCAGGAGGAATGGAGAAAGGAATGTGAACATGTAAAGAAGATTGAGGAAAAATATTTCGCTGATGGTCCAGCTGTTGATGAAGAAATGGACAGATTTATAATTGAAGTTGGAGATGAAAGTGACTCTTCTGATAGTAATTTTATGTCTGATATGGATGTAGATGATGATGATCATGGTACCATTTCTGGTGTAAGTCCCTTAAATGAGCACGATTACTGTAAAAAAATAGACGACCATAATTATAATAAAACACGATTTGAACTATTTGGTTTTATTTAAGTCAGAGGTACGATCCAGTTCAAATTACAATTGGTGTTGAAAAATCTATCACTATTTAAATATTACATTGCTGTTTTAAAAATCTTCTCTTGTTGTCATACTGAAAACCTCATTTTAAAATTTCCCTAATATTACGGATTACACATATTGTATGATCTAGTAGCACTTGTATACATTGCTACCAATATGACGGTAAAGGAACTATTTGTTGAAACGCACTCTAACAGGGTGCACCCCTGTTCACCCCACGTGAACAATCACGCGCCGATTCATAGAAAACTATTTGCCGTCTCGCTCTGGTATTTCGCGTATTCTCTTGTCGTACCGTGAGATGTCAGTATTCGCTGCGCGGTGGGAACGGCGACACGTTGATTTCGTGCTGCAGGTACGTGCGCGGTGCTGTGTCATCCCTGTTACTATTTGCGTCGGTATTTTTTTAGGTTACTGTATTTTTTTGTTTCGTTCATTTTAGTATATTATGGCGTTTCGTAATGATGAAGAGCTAGGGCGGTATTTGAGTAATATTACCTACCCCGAGCATGGGGTAGGTTGACCAGTTTTTCCTATTGTACAAAAACTGGCCTGTACTCAACATCATAACGAATAACGCGCTTTTTGCCACTTTCTTGCAAAGCTATTAACTGAACCCATTTTTAAATTAATATACTCTAAAGAAATAGAAATAGAAACCTTTAAGCTGAAACCTGGTCAACCAACCCCGGTCTCCCCTAATGTATATCTTAGTATAGCGTGGCGACCCGTCGCCACGACAAGCGTCGCCACGCCAACTATTCGGTTTACAAGTGAGCCTATAGATGTTTCACATAAAAATATAATGTTTACCTTAGTATTGCGTGGCGACCCATCGCCACGATAAGCGTTGACATGCCAACAATTCGGTTTACAAGTGAGCCTATAGATGTTTCACATTAAAAAAAACCGTTGTTAATAGAAATACATAATAGGTACAGAAATGTTAATATCCAATGCATTCCAAATAACTTAATATACTCCTTAGACACATGGTTAAGTAATATGAATATATCTGCATACGATTAATACAATCACTTCAGCCAAAAGACTATATAAAACATCCGAACTAAAAAAATCTTGTAATCACCTGCTTGATACAACTTATAAATCATTTTATAAAATATACACAGATGGTTCCAAAGATGAGAAAGGTTGCGGAGCAACTTTTTATGATCAACTAATAAAACTACACGTAAAATTTAAAATTTCTAATATAATTCCAATAATGTACATAGAACTCATTGCTATTTCAGAAGCGCTTTCATATGTTGCACCACTCCCAAATCGCGAAATAGTAATTATAACTGATTCTAAAAGCGCTCTCCAACACATGGCTCGGCTATACTCGACCTTTCGAGGTTCTCCGATAGCATACACCACACAATTTATAACAGTATCCAGTAAAAGATTTTCTATCAAGCAAATTGTTACGACAATCTGCATCAACATAACCATGTAATTCTGATTCCTCATTCACATATTTTATCGAATAACTTTTTGTTCTTTTTAAATATTTCAAAATTCTTTTGGCATGCGTTACGTACGCTCAGCCCTTAGATATAAGTACACACACAGTATTTAATATTAAACCTCTCATGTAACTTAGTTATAAGAATAACATTTGTAGACAGTCTGAAATACACCCTCGTGTAGAACAGTACCCCAAGCAGGAATATTTTGAAGTATCGTATAGTAATAGTATCGTGACAACGATTACTATACTATTACTACTCCATATCGGTAGCATGAATCGTTTAACCATACTCCCGTGAACTCGATACTATTACGTTACGATAGTGACAGATAACCTAAGGTAATGAACGAATATTATTGAATGATTCGTGCGGAATTGTCATTCACTATGTGGGTAAATTAATTAATGATTATTATAGAATAACAAAAAAATATAAAACATGCATTAATGTCGCGTAGAAAGGTTATGAAATTAAATTATTAAGAACATACATATTTATTGCATTTATTCCGCAATATACAAAAAGGACTCCAATTAATTTTGCATTTAGATTTCCGAACGTAGCAATATTTTTTTTTGGTTAGTTTTACACATTAGCGGTTTTCACTTTTAATTTAATGCAAATTAATAATTACCATATTATATAGGTTATAGATAAAGATACGTATATATGTTTTATAAAAACCCTCTACAATTTTAAGGATCTTCATGAAAGTATTCTCTACATTTTTGCTCGTTAAGTTCCTCGGCAACTATTTTCACATATTAAATGCTCACACTTCTTTGCCCTAAGAGCTTGCTCGACTATACATTGAAATAAGCTTACCTATATTATAAAATGATTAAGTAGGTACGCAAAACTAAAATCAAAGTTCCATGTAAATATTTTATTTATAAGTTTTTTACAGTTTTAGGTTAGGTATGTTTTAACTACAATAAATTCCAGACTTTCTATATGCTCACACTTGTTCACAAGATTCCCAAGTTCGTTTCTCCGATTCCAAACAGTCCACAGTCTAAGAAATAATCTTCATATTTAGGTGTCAGGATAATTGTAACTTCATATCGCAGCATTGAATTTCATATTATTAGCGAAATACGGAGTAGATAATTACACACAATAACACTACGGCATCGGGAGACACTAAGCATGACCGTAATTAACACATTTTTCCTTAATTCGATGTGTAGAAATGCAAAAATATACTCCCGATAATGTTCTCACGGTAAAAATTACGGTGATAAAACAATCGTATTTCTCGATAGTAAATCGGCGATACTATACGTCAAAAATTATTCCTGCTACCACTTTTCATACATTCAACTATCGCTAGACTATACGATTACCATACTATAGTATCGTAAATGTTTCCCGCTGCCATAATTTAGTTCCAAATACGCTCACAATGGCGCTGTTCAAATTCCCATACAAAATTTTACTATTACGATTACTATACTATAGAGTCAAATGTTCCTGCTTGGGGCACAGTTATATTTTTTAAAAGCTCCTCCGGCTCGCTCCCCTCATAACTCATGTTTCCAATGGCATTCATTAAAACAGTTATTATTTTTACTCAAATAAATCACAGAAAATGCTATATCAGGTCTAGTAAGAATAGCAACATAAAACAAACTGCCAATCAATTCTTGATATGGTAACTGTTTATCACAAACTTTTACTTTCTCTAAGTTAATTTTTATCTCCATAGAAATATCTGCCATTTTACAATCACACATACCAAATTTATTTAATAATTTCTCAATATATTGTTCTTGATCTAACTTTATTGTGTCTAATTTTTTATCAATAGTTACAAGCATTCCTAAACACTGTTTAAGTTCACCTAAGTTTTTTATTTTAAAATTCTCACTTAATGTAACTGTTAGATTATCTATCTCAATAGTATTATTAGAGAATATGAAAAAATCATCTACATATAATGCAATAATTCGTTTTATATTCTTATTTATTTTGCTATATAAGCAAGCTTCAAACTCAGATCTTTTAAATCCTAAGTTAATCAAACAGAAGTATGTATACCTTCTCATACCATGCACGAGATGATTGTTTGAGACCATAAATTGCCTTTTTTAATAACTTTCAGCAAAAGTTATTCAATTCTGCAGAGTATGAGATGGCGAAACAGCGGCCCAGCAACTCGGAGACGCCATTCAAAGTACCGGCATTATTGAGAGTGTTAGCGACGCAGTCGATGTAAAATAAATTATACATAATCTGTGGCCACGCGGCGCGGCAACACCTGTTTAATCTGTGATGTTTCCGTATCCGCCGACGCCGCGGGAGTCGTCGTTTTTATGTCCGCACGCAAACGTTTGTTACAGTATAATATTATGTAAAGTGCGTAAATCCTATTAAATCCAATTCACAAGAGTTCAACGAGTTATTTTCCTCGTTCCTGCAAGTAACAGAGAGTATCTACGCCATTTAAAGTACCGGCGCTATTGAGAGTACCTACGCCATTCAAAGTACCGGTGCCATTGAGAGTACCTACGCCATTCAGAGTGCCGACGCCATTGAGAGCACCTACGCCATTTATCTTTTGTTACGTAAGGGCGCAGGGGCTGCACTTCCCGCAGCGGCCGGAAACGTTGCAGAAGCAACTTTTGTTTTGACAACAAATATTTTGAGGTTAGGTTACTTTAATTGGGTTTTCTCAGGAATGGTGCGTTACCTTTTCACGGGAGTGATACCCGGGGCATAGGGCACTCCTCCCTACCCCCTCCACCCCCTACCTAACCACAATTCGTGCCAACGTATTCTAGACCTCACCCGGGTTCTATTGTGTCTCCAAGCAAGGAACCTTAGAGTATATATGTTATGGGCCAAGTGATTAATGCAAGCAGTATTCATAATGCCCGGGCAGTATGAATATTGCCGAGCCATGTCGGGCCAAGTGATTAATTACAATCTAAACTCACCTATTTATCACATTGCCCGGGCATTATGAATATGGCTACACGATAATCGGGCAATGTGAGTAATAGGTGATATTTTACGTGGTGCGCTACCGCATTGTCGCATCTGAGATAGATCCATAAATTAGAAAGGTTGAATGGATCTGCTTATGTTTAGTTGTTTTTTAACGTCCGAAACATTATCTTCAGAAGAAAATTAGTGTACAGACTTTATGAATCAGTTAGGTCGACTGTGCCCCAAAAACGACTCGGAACACCTCGACTTCACACAGTCTTTTGGCTACCGACCCTAGAGTGTATATAAAAAGCCGGAGGCACGGAGGGGGAGCAGCCCCCGCCCGCTGTAACGAAGGATAGGCAAAGCCAAAGCTGCGGAGGTGAGCTTGGGTGCCTATCTTTTGATACGCAAGGGCGAAGGGGCTGAACTTCCCGTAGCGCCGGAGACGATGCAGAAGCTAATTTGTATTGACAACAAGTGTTTTAAGGGTTAGGTTGCTATAATAGATATTTCTCAGGAATAGTGCGTTACCTTTTCATGGGAGTGGTACCAGGAGAGGTGCGACACTCCCTCTCCCCCTCCACTTCTCCCAACCCACCCCTTCGTGCTGCCCTATTCTAAATTCTACCACATCGGCTCATTTTTTGATTTTGATTCACTTTACATCACTCTGCCCAATAGGCAATTAACATTATCCATAATGCCCGGGCAATGTGATAAATTGATTGGTTATAATCACATTGCCCGCTCTTATTGGACATTATTCATATTGCCCGGGCATTATGAATGATGCCTGATTAATCACTTGGCCCATAACATACACATATAGAGGGAGCACTGGTAATTGAAAAACGTAGATAAAAATGGTGGTGCCGGGAGTTATGTCCTAGTAACAAGGTCCTTACACAAAGACCACCATTGTTTCTTAGGAATAATTAGGTTACGATTACATCACATATCACTTCCTGGTACTCGTCACAAGAAAGCATTGTTAGTTATATTCCTTTATTATTATATAGATAAGCATTCATGTATTCTTTGAATAAAATAAAGATCAGTCTTGCTCTGCTCTTCAAGCGGAACACACCTAAATATTGTTTTTAAAAACCCTTTTGCCTTCGCCCACAACCTAACTCGGGGCCACCTTTTTTTTCCCGCCAATCAGTATGGATTCAGACAGCGTGGGGTGCACATGAAATCTTCTAGAAAGAAAAATCTTAAAATGCCATTTTGCGTCATTAAATTAATAATTCCAGCTGAGCAGTTGTCAATTCACCTACTCGTAAACTGTTCAATAAATCATTCATCATCGCTATCATTGCGCTGTCGTACATGTCGTGTCGTCGTTTATGGTCTGTTCACAAGACGAAAATTGATGCCACAAATTGACTTCCGCATTTATCCATGATCGTCTATCCAATGAGATAGAGGAGCAGCGTGCCCACCGTCTTAGATTGATCCACGATCGTCTATCCAATGAGACAGAGGAGCAGCGCGCCCACCGTCTCGGATTGATCCACGATCGTCGATCCAATGAGACAGAGGAGCAGCACGCTCAACGACTAAGGTTGACTCACGTTCGCTTATCGAACGAAACATCTGAAGCTCGTTCAGTTCGACTAAGTGAAATGCGTCAAGCCAGACATATTTGTAGGGACATTGCAAATGAACAATCTTTTGAAGCTGCTATTAATATTTTTTCTGATGTACCATGTACCATTTGTAGAAAAACTCTTTAACCACAACTGCGTTCTAATTTACGAACAAATATGTATAGTACATTATAACCTGAAGAGCTGATTGCCTTAGGTACAATAACTACATGCACTCGCTGTAACAATAATATTAAAAAAAGAAAACAGCACATTGGAACATAATGATTTGACTAGCCAACCTATGCCTTATATTAATTTAAATATCTATATGTTTGGTACTGGGCGACCCGCCTTCAATATATGATGCATATATTTTGATTTGTTGGCTAGTCAAATCATTAAGCAAATTAATCAACAAGCTCAAGTTCTATGAAATAAACATTATTTTTTTGCTTTGCAGTGGTACTTATTATTTTGTTATTTTTTGATTTTTAGTGGTTTTTGTTTATCATTATTTATAGCTGCTCATACTTCTATATTACCGGAAGATCATCTTGGAGTTCTTTGCAAAAAAGAATTCAAAAGAGAAATTAAACTCCATCGAACTAAGTGCACCGCAGTGATAAACAATGTACTTGCGCCACATTTTATTTCTGTCTTGAGAAATGATATTGGAGATGGACCATATAGCTTATTGCTTGACGAGAGCACCGATATAAGCGTAACCAAGTTACTAGGAATAGTAGTGCAATATTTTAGCAATACATCATTCGAAATTGTAACTTCCTTTGTTAGTCATACAATACCAGATAAGGAACGAAACACCTTATTCTCCAATTACTGGAATAACATGACGTGGGATCAACGTAAACAATACGTCGCATCGAATGTTCAGATATGCCCAAAAAAGCAAGTCAAATGTAAAACATCATCATCTAGGCGTAATCAGACCAAAGAGTATTTTATAGAAACTTTGAATGGGCGTGTGCAAGTCTGCAAGCATACTTTTTTGAATACGTTCAGTATTAAAGAATGGACAGTACGTCATTGGTTATATTTGTCTGAAAATGGAATGGCAAAGAAACTCGAACTCACTCATAAAGTTTTAGAAGGACACTCAAAGAAAGATGAGATAGCTTTTCTTAAAGACTTTCTAAATAATTTGCCAAAAATACCTTAACACTACTATAGGGCTACCTCTTCTAGAGAATACTTAGAGCCCATCATTGAAAACAAGAATCATCTTTTCAAAATTTATTGTGATAAGTGTAATTCAGTAAATAAAGAACCTGTCAGTCGATGGTCGTTTGACAAAATTTCCTACGAAATGAATTTATGCTTATTTTAACCAAAAAAAGACCAGTGTGACACATGCTGTGCGTTCAAAGCGGGTAATATTAATGAAGATATCTATCGCAGTCACATTATTCGAAAGGAAGCAGCCAGAAAGGAGAAGAAGAAAGATAAGGACCGAGCATTAGCTGGAGAAGCACACGTATTTACGCACGATCTCCAATCAGTTAAATTGTGTCCTATGTTGCAGGCTAGTGCTTTGTATTATAAGACAAAGCTCTGTGTTCATAATTTCACTATGTTTAACTTAGCTACAAAGGATGTCTATTGTTACTGGTTTGACGAGCATAATGCAGGATTAGTGGCTTCTGTTTTTGCATCATGTATCATAGATTGCCTGAGAAAAACTCTTTTAGAAAACTCTAAGCTAATTGTCTTATTTTCTGATGGCTGTACATCATGTACATGTACATGTAATATTGTTTTAGCAAATGCTCTTTTAGACTTAGCTATGGAATATAATGTCATAATAACGCAAAAATTCCTTGAAAAGGGTCATACAAAAATGGCGTGTGACTCCATCCACAGTTCAATTGAAGTCGGCTTAAAAATAAAGAGATAATCATTTAACGCCAAACAATGATCACCGTTAACAAACAGTGCAATTAAGTAAAACTGTTAATTATTTGTAACGAAAAGTTAAGTTTAAACCTGTTAACAATTGTAGAAGATTTATTATTTTGTTGTTTATTTAAGAGGTATAAGTCTTCCCATGATTCTATTTTTATTTGAAATAAATGATTGAAGATATTTACAGTGTATTTATAACTCAGCGTAAGTCTCCCCATTTCATTTATTGTAATGTGGTAACACCGCGGATGTCAGAAAAATAATATAAATAATCATTTTTATAACAACCGGCACTAAAATCTTAAAATAAATCTATTTTTATATTTAAAAAAATTCGAAATCGGCTATTATTTCGTTGTTTTTAAGTAAACTTCTGTGTTACTAAACATGAATAAAACTGTACGTAGTGGAACAAGACAAGTGGTGTATCACATAAATGTTATCTTTAGCACAAGAATAAAGCTTAATATGTTATTGTTCCAGTTAGATTTATTGTTATTTTTACAAATAATGCTCATAACAATATAGGTATGTGTTTACAAATAAATATATCTGGCTCTAATCATTTTGATACTTACGCAAACCTTTTTTTTCAGGTATATTACTTAGTAGTGTACGAAGAATAGTAAATGAAGGATCGTCTAATAATGGTGTGTTCAGTACTCCTGGTAAAAGTAGAAAAGGGCGATCTAGAAAACAATTGGATTTTTTTTTGAATTTTGATTTATGTGCAATCAGACAAAAGGTGCATTACTTTTACACCGTGCGAAAACAGGTGCTTTCTCTAAAAAGTTTACTGCCTGTATTGAGGATTGGGATATGATGGAAGCCGTGAACATTTAAGAAAAACGCTGCGGGCTTTGGGATTTATTTTAAAAAATGTGAATCAAAGAGAACTGCTTTAATAGAGAAACCTCATATTGCAGCAAAACGAGAAAAATATTTAAAGGTTATAATGGAAAACAAAAATTTGCCACAAGAATTGCAAAAAAACATTATTTACCTAGATGAAAGCTACAGACACAATTCTTATAAAATAAAGAAATGTTGGCACTTCTGATTTTAGTGGCGTAAAGCAGGACGTGACAAAAGGGAAACGGTACATAATTATTCACGTAGGAAGTGAAAATAGTTTTGTGCCAAATGCATTATTAATAGTTAGTAGGAATAACAAAAAAGAAGACTATCATTCGGAAATGAATAAGACAAACTTCACTAAATGGATTTCAGAGAAACTAATACTAAATCTATCAGAGCCCTCCATTGTTGTCATGCATAATGTTCCATATCACAGTGTGATAATAAATAAAGCTCCTACTTCTGCCACACGGGTTGATGATATAAAGCTGTGTTTATTAGAAAATAACATACCTTTCGATCCAATGTTACGTAAGCCATCTTTATTAATGTTAGTGAAAAGACATAAACCAGATCCGATTTATGAAATTGGCCAACTTCTAGTAGATCATGGGCACACAGTGGTAAGACTTCCACCTTACCACTGTGATCTGAATCCGATTGAGTTGATTTGGGACCAGGCTAAGCAAAAAATTGCTATGCGAAATTTGGTTACTACTGACATTAAAACAATAGCAGAAGAAGCATTCGCCAGTATAACTGCAGATGACTGGAGTTCTTGTTGCCATCACGTATCAAAAATAAATAAAGAATATTTTGAAAGAGGACGGACAATGTATGAGACAATAGATCAACTTATAATAAATTTAAGGGACTCTAACAACACAGATTCTACAGAATTAAAATTATGACTCAGAATACGAAGATATGGCAAGCTCTTCAGAAGTAATTAATGAAGAACATTTTTCTGGTGTCAAATATTTGGAAGAAGATATATTAGATTAATATAAAATATTAATCATATTGTTAAATCTAAAAATAAATCATTTTCTTTTTCGAAATTAATAATTCATTAAAATTGAATAATTAGTTTAAAACTTATTTAATTACTACATCTAAAAAATAGCAAAGATCAAAACTTGTTTAATACACATATACTAATGTATTGCCATTTAAAACACAATGGCGCCCTCATTTGTTTTCAACTTTTTAATGCCAGGGTATAAAAGAGTCCCTCACAATTATTATTCAGTTTTAATAAAGTAAGTAGGTCTGGTTGGCCAAGCTTATATAGTAATTAATTTAAATACTTTATGTATTGGTAGGAATACATAGACAATCTACTTATTTCCTAACTTAAGTTGAGGTATTAAAAATAATAATAATAAATAACACCCAACAGTCACATACAAAGTCCTGACTCCACACTAAGATCGAGTCTTGTGTCGTATCAGGAACTACAAGAGATTTTTCGGTCTCACAAACACCCAGACCCGGAAGAAATATTTATGGGCCAAACAAACATTTCTCTCGGTGCGGGGATCCAACCCGCGGCCTCTCGTTTCACATGCGACGTCTAACCAACTACCCCACAGAGGCTGTCATTAAATTGTTCTAACATGGTAATCGTACACCATCGTAAACCATATTAATTATTGTGTAATTGTTGCTTTTTAGGATACAAGAGCCAGTATAGCAACAACTTCCTTCAGTTTACATGAACCATTGAATATGGAAATTTATAATAGTGTAGTGTGTAAGCATAGCACCTTTGTAATATTTTGTGTCAGCAATTGTATGTATTTACATAATTGTAATATTTTATACTTTTATATCACTAATAAATAGCAATTTAAACTGGCTTAACGTGTCTTGTTATTTCGAACCGAACGTGGCGACCCTGCCAACTCACCTAGCAACTCGGCGTTGCCTGTGACGAATATAATATGCCACGAGGCTCTCCGTAGATTACATATGAACTTTGAAGCGGTATACCGCTGGACTAAGAACACCCATGGGCAAATCACAAAGCAAGGAGGAAGTGATCATCGCGCAGACGGCTGGAGGCAAAACCCGGCATAGGCGGCAGCGAAGATGACGAATCAAAGGTGTAAAATGTTGTATTTAATTATACTTCTGCTTCGCCCTCGAGATTAGCATGAGAAGACATGTAGTATCGCGTACTAGTACCCCGTCCTGCACTTAAATGAGATTTTTTTTAAATAAAAGTATTTAATATATTTTTTATGAAAATGACATTACTTACCTACTTGAGTGTTGGTCACCTCTTAACAAGTTTATTCGTGTTTTAGTGCTTCGCCATATTGCGCACTTTATGTATAAATATTCAGTTTATAGTTGGTTTAAAGTGAAATAAGTGAAGAATATAGACGTGGTTTATAACTATTTGGAGCAAGAACTACGCAGATTGGAAAGAAAATTACGGAAGAAAATGAGTGGACACCGAAGTCACCGGCACCGCTCCCCACGCTCCTTTACCTGTAGCCCCGGCTCACTGAGCCAATCAGTATCACCGGTGAATATGGACACACTAAACGGTCAGTACCAACAAAATTATTTTGTTTTTCCATGAGGTGTTTTTGACTTGCAGACAGTACCCGCGGCTGTCACTTGTCAACACAAAGTTTGCAAACAACCTGTTTAAACGTTGGGTGTGTCGTACCTGTACATAATATCAATGTATTGTAAAAAAACCACCCCATTTTTATATTTGTTACTCGGGTTGCGTCACCGTACCCCACAAGTTAGCTTGCGAACAGATCTATACGACTGTTTTTTAGCTGATGCTGTGCAAATTAAAATTATGGACTGGCAAGGGGGTAACTCTAAATATTGAAACTGACATCAACTTGTTTTCTTTTTTTATTGTTCGCTTATCATGTTTAGTATTTTTCCGCTACTTAGAACTAAAGCCGATGTTTAGTAGTGAACCAAACCATTAATTTTATTGAACCTAGGCTCATTTAAAAGCTAAGACCTAGAATTTAAAGAATTTAGGATAAACAATAATATTTAGGTTTTATTTTCTTTGTCAGAGACGTTACAACGATAGTTTAAAAGTTTGAGTCGATTTTTTTGCTCCCGTATGAATTTTATATATTGCTGAAATAGTGTGTGTGTGTGTGTGTGAAAAATCTTGTTCTTAATTTCATGTCCCTATAAGGCAACCATAACCTAGTCACCGTCAGGCAAATTTAAAATTAGTATTTTGAAGAAATCCGCTGGCAATTTCTTTCCACATGTCTTGGGTCGGTTCTGGAATACAAACGGCTTTTAAATAGTTCCAAATTAGTTGACATGTTTCTTGTACTATTTTCCTTGCTGTAGAGGCCCCACGGTGGTAAGAGAGTTCAAAATCCTCAAACGAGCATCCAGTTCCTAGATACCTGAAACAAATTATATTTTTTAAAAAATAAATTAAATAAATTAAAATTATATTTTTTGTTGTTACAGTAACTAAATTACAGAGGAAGTGGAAGAGTCTTCGTGACAGTTTTAATAGAGAAAATACAAAAAACAAGAACGTTGCGAGTGGTTCGGCAGCAACAAGCAGTAAACAGTACATTTATTTCAATCATCTATCGTTCTTGAATTCCTTAAAAGAAGTGAGACCGCCTACCGATGTTACTAATGCAACTGATGATGCGGAAACATCTCGCCCGAAAATAAACAGAAACATTAATATAAAAAGGGCCGAAAAATCAGAAAATGAAATTCTCAGAACACTTTCGGAAAATTTAAAACGTAAACATGATCAAATAAGCGACCAAAATGACCCCGATAAGCAATTTCTGAGGTCGCTGCTTCCACATGTAAAAAAAATTGACGAAAATTGTAAACTTCATTTTCAATCAGAAATATTACAGTTAATTAGAAAGTACACGCATAATCAAAATTATGAAACCTATTCGGCACAATATTATGGTTATTCTTCAGGAAATGCCAACATACACTCGACACAAAAAGCTTCTACATCTGTTCAGCCTTCTCCACTTCATTCACATTATTCCGACAAGTCTATGCTTGACATGTCATACTCTACACAAAACGCTTCTACATCTATCCCGTCTTCACCTATAATTCAGCCTTCTCCAACTCATTCATATTATTCTGACCAGTCTATGGACAACAGTTCTGTTATCGAAAACATGTTCCGTGATGATGACGAGTGATACCAAATTATAATAAAGACATAATAACTAAATACAAATACATACGTGTTTTATTTGTTAACTAGCTATTCTCTAGTAGAAAAAACAATGCACATTGATTATTATAATCAATGTGCATTGTTTTTTCTATTATAAATAAAGTATAGATTATTTTATCATAGTGTTCTGTGGAGTTTTATGCTAGTGATTATTTCCACTTACCTTAATGTGATAGCTAGTCTTTCCGCAGGTGCGATGCTTTTCCGCATGTTGGTACCGTGGTGCTTTAATCCAGCATATAATAGAGCATGTAGTTCCCAAAACGTACCTATGCTTAAACGAAAATGTTTGAAAAACTTTTTAGGATGGTTTAGAAGATTATCGAAATGTTCGTTGCATTTGTTTACATTCGTTAAAATTGGATGTATCCAATAACTACGGTTTCGTCTTCTGCGACGACGTCTTTTTATCAAAAGTAGCGCAATTAAACCTTCTTCGTCAGAGTCCATTATGATACTGCACGCAAGGGTTAAAAAAAAGTACAACAACAAGCAGCCACCGACCGCAAGTGTCGACCACCGGCCACAAGTGGCTGTCGCGCGCTTCAGCTACCTTTGTAGCCGCTTCTAGCTTCTAGTGGCGGCGTATGTGGCTGTGGCGAGTGGCTCGTGTGCGGCGACACATAGTCTCAACAATCAATGATTGTGAAAGTATTGTTTGTTTCGATAGGTTTTGGAAGACGACTATGTTTATGAAGCATGCAGGTCCAAATTTGACAAGACGTAGAAATGTGTGCCTTCTATCTGTCTGTTCTACATTGTATACACAGAGTGACAGAATATTTAGAGAAACTCCGACGGAATTACAGCACTAAATAATTTATTTATTTATTTATTTATTTATTTATTTATTTATTTATTTATTTATTTATTCTTAACTGCACAAAAAAGGATAAACACTTAAATATATTACAAAGAAAAAAAAGTACAGATGGCGGTCTTATCGCTCTAGGCGATTTCTTACAGACAACCTTTGGATGGATAGTAAGAAAAAGGAAAAGATGAGAGGGCAGTCTAGAAAAAAAGGATACAAGCTCCAATAAAATAATAATAGACGAATTATAATTAATATTAAAGAAAGCATAATATTACAACGAAGGGTTAGTATGTTTAACAATAATATATATCACTTAGTAAAATAATATTACATTAGAAGTTGTAGGAGCCTGGATGCTTCCAATAGGTCAATGTGGAGATCTTAGGGGAAGCCTATGTTCAGCACTGGAGCTTCTGAGGCTGAAGAGCAGAAT
This sequence comes from Hyles euphorbiae, assembly GCA_023078785.2. Taxonomy (NCBI): domain Eukaryota; kingdom Metazoa; phylum Arthropoda; class Insecta; order Lepidoptera; family Sphingidae; genus Hyles; species Hyles euphorbiae. Next base: position 8,043,947 of record CM041042.1, read on the forward strand.
ATAAGCAGAATATAACAGAAGTGTGAGGCCGCAGTAACCATTGTCTGCGGCGCGTCGGGCCGCGACGAGCTACCCCGTGAGCGTCGCGTCGGGGTGAAGCCGGAGCGTCGGGCTGCGACGAGCTGCCCCGTGAGCGTCGGGGTGAAGCCGTAGCGTCGTGTGCGACGAACTACCCCGTGAGCGTCGGGGTGAAGCCGAAGCGTCGTGTGCGACGAGCGTCGGGCTGCGCCACGAGCGTCGTGTGCGACGAGCGTCGGGCTGCGCTACGAGCGTCATGTTCGACGAGTGTCGGGCTGCAGCGGCGCTGCGCTACGAAAGTGAGTGCGGAAAAGATACGCGACGGGCGTATCAGTGAAAGTGCGCGTCGAAATACACGCAACGGGCGTGTCCGCGCGAAACGTGTGCGTGAAATAGCGGTGCTGATAGCGTTTAAACGCCGTTTTCACGGCGGCACAGTTCGTCCTGCCACCTAACGGTGCCAAAGGGCAGAGGCGGCTGTGCTAAACGTCGTTTTCACGACGGCGCGACAGGTCAGCGAGTGGTGAAGTTGTGCGTCACCACCAACCCAAAGAAGAGCGCTTGAGAGCGCGGGTTGAATCCAGGCACCGTAGGTTTAGGTTAAGGTATAGGTTTAGGTTTAGGTTTAGGTTTAGGTCGTTAGGGCGTTGGGACAATATGCCGACGACGCGCAGCCAAACCGCAGAAACGTTACGGGTGTATGAAGATTACCCCGCGTCACCGTCAGTACAAGCGTCCGCGTCTAGGAACGTACGTACCGCCGCGAGAGACACCGCGGTGGAGCCGACGACGCCCGAGTTCACGATTCCGCGTGAACCCGCAGCCGCGAACCCGGAACGTAGGTCACGACCGCCGTCGGTACGTTCGCATCGGTCGACTGCCAGCGCGATAGCCCGGATAAGGCAGGCCGAGCTCGACGCGGAAGAGCAACTTGCGGAAATACGGAGACAGGAATTACAGTTACAGGCTAGAGGAAGGTTCATTTGGAAGAGGTTAGCCGCGGATGTCGCCACGATACGTGAGGAGACGGATCGCGAAAGTGTCGGCGGAGACGAAGCCGCCAACGCAGATAGGCGGGTGAGCGACTGGCTCAACCAATCCCTTATACGAGGGGAGGGGGACCCAGCCGCTACGCGGGAGTGCGCGCCGAGAACCGAAATGAATGAAAGACGCGTCCCGAAGCCGGAATCGAAAGATAGGCGTAGGGAAATAACGCCGGAGCGCTCACGGGAGCGCGGAATAGAAAAGTTAGCCGACACACTCGATCAAATTATCACACGGCGACGCGCGCCGCCTAGGCAGACTCAAGACCTGCCTAGTTTTAGTGGGGCGACAGAGGAGTGGTTGCCATTTAAGGCCGCTATGCGGGAATCGACGAGTATGCACGGTTTCTCGCCCGCGGAGAACCTTGCTCGACTTAGGGCTTCGTTGAAGGGCGAAGCGCGTCAGGCGGTGTCTTTGAATTGGCGTGTCTGAAAAACGGAAAATCAGTAGGACGGTCTAGTCGGCTATACCGATTAGACCCCGAGTACGGACCCGACGGGTTGATACGGCTTCGGGGACGTGTCGTATTGGGGGTCGTGGTACGCGCGTGCGTCACTTGCCGTATTCGGCGAGCGGCGGCCGCGGTGCCCGTCAGAGGGGACTTGCCAGAGGCGCGCCTGAGGGCCTACGTGAGGCCATTCACAACATGCGGAGTAGACTGCTTCGGGCCGATGTGGGTGACGGTCGGGCGGCGGCGAGAAAAGAGATGGGGTATGTTGTTTACGTGTTTAGTGATAAGGGCAGTGCATATAGAGTTAGTCGATAGTTTGAGCACTGACTCGGCCCTTATGGCGTTTCGGCGTATGGCGGCACGCAGAGGTTGGCCGCAGGTCATATACTCGGATAACGGGACCAATTTTCGAGGCGCGGAGGCGGAGTTGACGCTCGCGTATAAAGAGTGGCTCCCGGCTCTACAGGACGTCGCGTTGGCGCACCGGACCGAGTGAAGTTTCACCGATCCGGGGGCGCCAAATCAGGAGGGAGCCTGGGAGCGCCTTATACGCAGCGTCAAGCGGTCGTTAGCCGTCGCGTTGAACGAGAGAGCGCCGCGCAGAGAGGTTCTATACACTGTACTTACCGAAATCGAACATACGATAAATTCGCGTCCATTAACTCACGTGTCGGTGGACCCCGACGACATCGAGGCTTTAACACCTAACCACTTCCTGTTAGAGTCGAGCGCGGATCTCGAATCGCTAATAATTATAGCCTGATTGTATCTGTTTTCAGCTATTATTTCTGCAGCTAAAAGGATAGCTAGAAGCTCCGCTTAAAACACGGAATACTAGTCAGCCAGCTTGAGAGTTTTACTGATAATTTCAGTGCCGTATTGCCAGAAGGATACGCCCGCACCAACCCTGCCATCCAACCTACTACCGTTCGACTAGCTACTAGCGCTACTACTAGACTACTAGCGCTCGACTCTATCGCTTGTTCCAAAACCTTAAACCCCCTCGCGATGGAAATTCGCCAAAGATTGATGAGTGTAGAGGATGTTCACCCGGAATTGGGTTGGATTAAGGAGCATAGAGGGGATCCTGGTAACGAAAGAGCAGACGAACTAGCCAAAATAGCCACAACAATAAAGGTCAAGCCCCTCTATGACGCATACCCTTTATCCTATGCCAAACGATTAATCCGAGCGAGAAGTGCGATAGCGTGGCAAGAAATGTACAATGCAAGCTCGACTGGGGGCATAACCAAGATTTTCTTTCCCAATGTAAGAAAAGCTTACAAAGTTCTTTGCAAACTAGGGCTGGAAAACATCATGACTCAAATTTTAACGGGTCACGGTGGTTTCCGAGCTTATTTGCACAGATTTGACCTTGTGGAAAATCCTTCCATATCCTATTAGAATGTCCAATTTTCGCTAAAGGGAAATTCGAGTGTGATGTATTATACTCCTGTAATCAAGAACCAGAAAATACAGTCATTTGGAAAGCAGTACTATTGTCATTTCTTCCCCGAACCCATTGAAGGCGACGTACTGCACAACTATATTGATACAATTATCAATATCGAAAATATTAAAATGATAGGTGATTTTACTGTGGCTGAGTCTACAAAGTAAAATGTAATTGTTGCTAACGAACAGAATAACACCGGAATTTTAGAAGAGCCAACCCTTACTACCAACAAAACTAAACAAACGCCTTAGCTAACTATACTACAAGACATTATACTACCTCCTGTAAACATTTTTCACGGCGAATCACAAAGTCGGAGGAAGAGACAAAATAAAATTAATAAGAATTCTAAAAAGTGGCAAAGAGAAACAAATAAGAAACTAAGAGAAGAAGGGAAGAAATATTTAGGTTACAGGCGCGATCGGAAAGTCGACGGATACAATCCAAACTTTAAAGTTTTGCATGACAGTTTAAAACCAGCTAAAGAAATGGGCCCTCGCTGCGTATCCGCTGTTTGCCAAAAGTCAAAGTTCCGTGGATGTCATGACATTAAAGAAAAAGAACGACAGAGTATCTTTAATAGTTTCTGGAATACAATGAGCTGGGAACAGAAACGAAAATTTGTTTGTTCAACTGTTTCTTCAACACCATGCAAACGAAAGGTAATGAGTGTCCCATGTCAACTAGTAGTTGACATCACATAAAAGTGTATATTGCTCGTGTCAACTGGTATTTGACATGAGTGTTGACCCCTAAAATGCCCGTGTCAACTAGTAGTTGACATGACGTGGCGCGTTTGGATGCATTAGAAATCCGTTAAATATGTCCATTTCGGTTGCACTAAGGGCAATTTGTATTATTCATCTCGCTTCTCCGTTAGTTTTCGCGCCAAAATGTTCAAAGACGATGAACGAAACCATTCACATAAATGCCAAATAACGGTCGACAGTTCACTCAGTTCTGTGCTCAGTGCGTGTTGTGCGTGTCGTGTTGCCACAGTGCTTTGTTTTGGAGATATTTCTAAAATAGTAAGTATTTACTCCTGATTGTTTATGATTTTCGAGATATGTAAACAACTACCATGTAGACATCATAATTCAAGCATGGAATACGCATTAATTTACCTTTTTTCGGAGCCCAAAATATACTGTAGGTACATTTTGGCGGACGACATAAAAATTATTACCTTTAATTTTGGTGTATTTGACTGTATTTTCTTAGTAAATGATATTCAATAGTTAGGCTAACTAATTATCTGCCGATACTATAAAAGAAAGTAGACAAATATATGTAAACAAGCAAAGATTGCGATTTTCAAATAACTTCTCACGTAACGGTCGTGTTTCGAGCGGCCAAGGGCTGGTACACACCCGGAGCAACCGTTTTTAATTTATTTAAAAATGTTATATTTTGCATCGATACTATGTTTCTATATGTTTTGTGTATTTTAATGTTTTGTTACATTGTGGTATTTGTGCCAATGATTGGAATTTGGAAGATTTTTGCTTATAAAAAATTTTGGATGTTTTTTTTTTGTATATTTTGGTGGTGATACAATAAATCTGGCGACTCACATATGTTTATAGTTAAATAGTGACAGTCATTTCTTAAAATAAAAATGCATGCTCAAATAAAGTCACAAATATTTAGCAAATACTTTAAAAACCTTAATCTAAGTTAGTGAGTTTCTACCGCCATAGCACGGCGACAAATAAATATTGGAATTTGAATTTTGAAATATTTGACCTACAAAAATTATTTTGCTTATTTCCTTGTGTGTTTTTGTGGTGATGGGTTAACACTTGTGTTTTTTTAGCCTGTTTGTGATAATGCCCGCGCCGAAGCGGCCTCGATGTGCGAAAAAAATTGTGTTTCCTGCAGGGTACGTACTTTTTATATTCAATTATTTTTGTCTTTTGACTTTCATAAATTACGCCATTGTGGCAAAGTCACACAAGAAGAGTTAAGTGTTTTATTTTTTGTCTAGGTCGGCGACCAGTTCAGACGGCATTTCGGAGGCCCCTACTCCAGGACCCTCAGGGATACAATCGCGGTATAGGCCTCATTAATTATGACAACAGTTATCATATTAATTTGTTTATTTCATTATATTTTTTAGTCCGCTGACCTTGGCAGAGGATATTAAGGTCGCTCGGGCGTCCAAAGTGAAGGACCTCAAAAATCTCGCCAAGCTGGACGCAGACCAGCGTAAACGTTTAGCGGATTTGAAAATGCTGAAGCAAGTGGGGTCCTTCATATTACCGGATTCTCCTGAGTCGAGGTATGTAGTTAGCTAATATTAGTCAAACATAACCTTATTCAACATTTTCATTAAATGCTTATTTTCCACAGAAAGGGAAAGGGAAAAGGCAAGGGGAAGAAAGCGCAACCAAATGCAATTCCCTGCCCTCTAATCCCTGGAGTGCCACTAGTCCCTCCAGCAAAAATTCCTCGGCCATGGGAGGTGCTGCATTCGCTTGGTATGATGAGTATTTTATTTAATAATTGCTTGTTGTATTAATCTATCCATATTAGTACATAAAAATTGTAATCTAAATCCAGAAATTATATCTGAAATAATAGTTGCTATAGCTAAAATTAGTTTTTGCTTTTACTCAAGCTATACTTGACATGGTATTCTTTATTCCAGAGCACACGATGGAGGAAAAGAGATCGGGAGACTCGTCTCCCGATTTTGTTGAGGGCACGCCCCCAAAAATGGGAGAAGTAGAAACCAGTCGACCTTGGTTGAAGAGGAAAATCGACTTCTCGCCATCTTTGGGGGTTGTTCAAGCCACCGAATCTCCCGTCAACCCTGTGTGGGCTGACATAGAACTTATTGGATTTACACCTCGTAAGCACTATGTTTAAATAGAATCATTAATATTTTTTCTGGATTTGAGACTAATTTTTTTTGTGTATTTTTTCAGAATCTAGTACTTCGAGAGCTATTCCTGGGTCGGGCACGAGTGCCATGTCTTACGAGATCATGAGTTCCTCATTTATATGACAATTGGTGCAGGAGATGCTGCAGACCTACTGCAGCCCTCCTGTCATCACCCAGACTCCAAGACGGAGCATACTTCCCTCGGACTTGCATTTGCCAGCAAAGAATGACAAAGCTCAGCGGTGCAAGCTTTGTCATTCAGCCAATGTCCGGCGCACAACTATTTGGAAGTGTAGCACCTGTAATGTAAATTTGTGCATGCCATGCTCATTTATATGACAGTGACTTTCATTGTTGAGTGTATATAAATGGGCCAGCAATAAAAAATATATTGCAGTGTCCACAGAGCGTGATTTTCCTGAGCCCGAGGACAGTGCCAGTGAGGTCGAGGTTGAGGGCGAGCCGGTGAATGATGCCTGTGAAGAACGGGACGTTCATCGGTACCCCGCGATCGACGACATCGAAGACCCCGGCCTCGCCCAGCACGTCCAACACTTGGGTCGTCAGGAAGATGCCTCTCTCCGGACCATAGCCCAGGAAAATAGTTTAATTGATTTTGACTGGCGTAGCGATCCGGAAAATTTTGAGGGTACCCGAGAAATTTTTACTTGCCCTTCTGGCCCGACCTTTGAAGTAGCTGGAATGACTCCCTTACAGGTTTTCCAAACCATCTTTGATGCCAATATCATAGACCACATTGTTCACGAAACAAATAGGTACACCGAGCAGGTTCGGTCGAAATCTCTACATTTCTCCAGGATGGTGAGATGGACCGACACCACCCCTGAAGAAATATGGAGATTATTCACCATCCTGTTCCTACAGTCCATGGTGGTGAACAATGTGGAACGAGAATATTGGTATCCCAAATTAGAGCAGATGAAGGTGGGAAATTACGGGCAAATCATGTCCTTCAATCGCTTCGTGCTGCTCAAGAGATGTCTGCATTTTACAGATAACAATGCCTTACCCCCAAGGCCCTCCAAACTGGATAAGGTATTACCCGTCCTCACATACCTTAATCACAAGTTCAGCTCTTTATACCTACCCGAGCAAAATGTCGCAATAGACGAGTCCCTTCTTTTATGGAAGGGCCGTCTATCGTTTGCACAGCTGATTTCAAGTAAGCGAGCTCGGGTAGGTATTAAGAGCTATGAATTGTGTGAGTCGAGGACGGGCTACCTATGGAGTATGGAGGTCTATTCGGGGAAGAAAGGGTCGCAACAAGCGATTGACGGCCATGCACTGCCCAATGAGCCGGAGGGTGCCACTTCCCAAATAGTTTTCCGACTAATGCGGCCTCTTTTCAACAGAGGCCACACCCTAATTATGGACAATTTTTATAATTCTCCCCTGCTCTCCAGAATCCTGAAACGTACCCACCATACCGACTCCATGGGCACTCTCCGACTCAACAGGGAGTTCGTTCCAGACTCCCTCAAAGGTCTGAAAAAGCAAAATATGAGGACGGGGGAAGTATGCTTCAGCACTACGAAGGATTTGGGTGTGGTCGTGTGGAAGGATAAAAGTGTTGTGTCACTGATCTCGACATTCCATAAACTAGAAGTCGGCGACAAAGAAAAATTCGGGTATTACAAGTACAAACCCACAGTGGTACTCGATTACAACCTTTTTATGGGCGGCGTAGATCATAAAGACCAGATGCTCCATGCCTACCCCATAGAGAGGGGAAAAAATGTGTGCTGGTATAAGAAGCTTTTCCGCCGGCTTCTAAACGTATCCGTGCACAATGCTTTTATTATTTATAACCACGGCCGTACCCAAAATCCCGTAGGACATCGGGAGTTCTGGATCCAATTGGTGCAGGAGATGCTGCAGACCTACTGCAGCCCTCCTGTCATCACCCAGACTCCAAGACGGAGCATACTTCCCTCGGACTTGCATTTGCCAGCAAAGAATGACAAAGCTCAGCGGTGCAAGCTTTGTCATTCAGCCAATGTCCGGCGCACAACTATTTGGAAGTGTAGCACCTGTAATGTAAATTTGTGCATGCCAGGTTGCTACACTGAATACCATATTAAGTTTGTCTGTCGGACATAAAGGCTACTGGTGGTAGGTCTCTCAAATGTGAGGGCCCGTCTGGGTAGGTACCATCGCAATGTCTATTTCTCCCGCCAAGCGACAGTTCCGGTTGAAAGACATTGTAGCCAGTCTAACATTTTGCAGCTTATTTTATTTTAATACTTTTTTTTTTATATTTAGTATGTAACTCATATGCAAATAGTTTTCATATTTAAAACCTTTTTTAAATTTTAGTATGTAACTCATATGCAAATAGTTTTCATAAATAATACATTAAAATAATAAATATGGCTTTCATATAAAATTGGTTTATATCAAACTTAATGTATATTAATTGTGCATGTGCGGTCGTATCGCTTACCATCAAGCTTGGCATGCTTGTCCCACCATTAATTGCAATAAAAAAAAAACTAGACGTAATAAAAAAACAGGTATAAAATCGAGTCGAATTTTCTCGGTGTACTCTCAACCTTATATTGCCGGATCGCCGCCGAGTTTAGTACATGTATTTTTTTACCTTTGAATATATTTTTTTGAAATGTTCAATATACAAGTGTGATACCTTTTTGGAAAGAGCATTAAAAACACCATGTGACATACCAATTTTTATTTTTGTATTATATAATATGTAGAACAAAAGAAACCAAAAAACTAAAGTGATATAATTGTGGCAATGGAAACTGTTGTACTAACTTTCATATTTCTCAGTCGTGATGAATGTTATTGCTATGATATTTTGTATTTGAATAAAGTATTAAACTATTTATGCTGTACTACCTATATTTTAAGCCTAAATGTGATATTTTTGTATCTGAGCCTTGTTGAATTTGACGTATAATAAATCGCGCGGCGCCAAATATCTGTTTTCAATTAAAGGGCTGTAAATAAATATTTTTGTATTGTCATGAGTATGTTTTTATTTCTCATCTTATAATACCTTATATAAGCAATACAATTTTAAATTAAAACCACTATGTCATCGCTTTAGTTTTTGAGATATGATCCTATAAACACAAGACGCGATAAAATCGCGCGATCTCTAATTTCAAATAAGCATAACGTAACACCAGAGTCATAATCTGATAAAGAAAATGAATAATAAATTCAACAAGCTTATAGTTTAAACAAAAAACATAACACTTAATAGTTAAACAAAGCACTTGAATGCTGAGAACCGTTTGTTTACAATAAGTGGCGCGCGGTGACGCGCCGTCGCCGGGTCATAAAACGCCGGAGCAACGTAGATTGTTTATATTATCGCGCAGAGCACGTGTTCAGCGACTATATGTTAACCTTGACGGGCATGGGCAGAAGTAGGGCTAAGAATGAGACCTCTAGAAAAAGTGAGACCAAGTCCTACTACTTATCGGTCACCAGAAATTCAATTAATATAACGAGAGTACAAGTTTGTCGAGGAATGTTTCTTCACACCTTAGGATTGTCGGAGTGGTTCCTTAGGTATTGGCTCGAAAAAACAAGAGAGTCTAACTCAATCAAGAAATCAAAATTAGCAAACTGCCACCACGATATGAATTCATGTTATTTCATGAAGTAGTCCAGAGCAAAAATTAATTCCAAATATGCCAAAAAACAGTGTTGCTGTAATGGATAATGCAAACAATTAAACAAACCTCCCACACCACAAAATTTAAAAGTTGATATCTTGAATTGTCTCACTCCTAATGAAGTTTCATTTGAAGAATTTTATACAAAAGCTGAACTTCTCTGCCTTGTCGACAAAAATAAGCCTACACCTCTGTATGAAGTGGAAGAACTATCAACATGGACATGAAGTATTAAATATATCCATATCACTTTGAATTAAAGCCAATTAAAATGATATGCAAACCTTAATGAAACGCAATGTTTCAAGCAGAAACATTGGACCGTAATCGGCAGATATGGAGGAATCGATTATTGAGTCATTTTCACATATTACTCCTGATGACTGGAGAAATTGCGTAAATCAGGACAGAAATGTCGAAAGTATAAAGAAAAGGACAGAATAAGAGGCTCTGATTTAGAATCATTTATTATTAATGTGAATGATAACGATACTAGTGACACTAGTAGAGACTTATTAGATAACGTGGAATTTTTGGAATCTGATTTTGATTATGATGATTAATTTACTTTGAATGAATGTGTTTTTGCATAGTTCAATTGTATTATTATTTTGAGGGTTCCGTACCGAAAACGGAAATACGTCACTTCCTAATTCCGAGTCCCTATATCCGTCGAGAAATCTTGTAGGTAATTCTCGTTGATGATGGTAATGCTTGATGCATCATGAAATTTTGTTTGAAGCAAGATTTCATAATACATTTATATTTATCTCAGATCCAAAATCAGGAATGTTTGCGATTATAATGTATTTTTATAGAGTAACACTTGCAGCTATATTGTACCGTCGTGCAGTTATATTGTAAGTCGATAGGGTACCGTGCAAGACCCGCGAGTCTAACTCATATTTGCTATATGAGTTACACTCGCACCCGTTACAATCTGGTGGCGACCGACACAGGCGATTTGAAGAATACCAGGGATTTATGTTACATGATCGGGACAAGTATCATCAGTAAGTTCAAGACAAGCAACAAAACTAGCATTGATGGCGGAGCAATTCTAGAAACTGTTAGACCATAACACCCGACAACTACAGTCTCTAATTGATGCTTTAACTTCAAACAAAAGTGGAACGATGACGAGATGCAACAGTTATTTCAACGACGAAAAGGAGATAGAAGAAGTTGAATCGTTTTTGTTATCTCTCCGCCTGTTCAAAAGTTTGGAAGAAATATCGGACAAGGATTCCATCCAGGGTCTGCCATTGGTATTGCACAACGATGCTGCAATGTATGGTGGCAAGCAGTAAAACACGAGATAACTTTAAAAGGCTTCGAATGGCGCCTGAGATTCAAGTTTACACCACTAAAGTCACCTCATCTTGTTTACCAGGAAGTAACAAGCATCAATCAAGGTTCCTCTCAAAACACTGAAGACTTCATAACCCGGAAGAGGATGTTGTTTTCTTTGCTCCCCGAACCTAAGCATCCGGAAACACAGCAACTGGATATGATATACCATTTGTTACGCCTAGATATCAGGGACAAGGCACCACCCACATCATTCGACACAAAACATCAGTTATTATACGTCAAAGGGCATTCAGAATATCCTTCTTGAGAAAAAGTCACGCAACAGAACGGAAACTGTGTCACGGGTATCTAAAGTAAGATGTTCTTTCTGCAAGAATCTTGGCCATCAGGTGAAGAGTGCCGTAAGAAGAACACAGTCAACATTCAGAAGCAGAGCCTTAATTCAACGTTCAGACAAGCTCATCCACAGGGAGCGTCAACATCATAGCCAAAAGATTCATGCTATGGCTGTGGCACTTTAAATATTGTTCGCACAAGCTGCCCCACGTGTGCTCGAAAATCCTCATCGTCCGTGAAAAACGAAGAAGTTGGATTTTGTTCACGGTGTTTCGAGTGGAGACCAGACCACGGCCACAACTGGAGGCATTAAAGGTACTTACCATACATAGATACCTGCGTGAAGACGAACTTCACTTCATATACCCTGTACTTTCGACTGCGTGAGTTAGGGTATAGTTTCAAACAGCAGCAAGCGGACCTCACTTTGGCAAATGACGTCACTAAAAAGCACACCGTTCTGACAGTAAGATCAGACGTGGAAGTTTATGGACGACTGTTTTCCACATGCTTCATCGTACTACCAGAGTCGAGAAGACCAGAAATTCTGGGCCTGGGATCCATTATGTTAATCCATATTCATATCCACGCTTGTACGGCCATCTGGAATCGGCAAATTATGGAACATATTTATGGGCATACGAACCTGTACGTCCAGCAAATGATGAACCATAAGCTTGCTACAGGCGAGAACCATATGCTTTGCCCGAGTAGTAGAAACACCCAATGGAGGGACATAACTGTTGATGAGTTATACGTGTACTTTGCGATCATAAGCGCTACGGGTCTGGTTATGAAAACACATGCAGAAGATTATAAGGGAAAAAAACTAGGTGCATGCAACCCCGAATTTCACCACAGTCATATTGATAAATCGTTTAACCGTCTTATACATTTTAATAACAACCTAGCTATAGGTAATACTCAATTAACCAATAGTCAGACAAAGAAAAAAATACAGCCCATTACCTCTCATTTAAATAAGTTTACCTCTCAGTATAAAGTCTGACAAGCAAGTGCTGGCACAAGGCTTATTTTAAATTCTTCATATGGCAACACTAACAACTGTCAAACTAATTTCCATCATAACCTCTTCTTATTGTTGTTGGTTGTTGTGCTTTGGTTGTGTACGCTTGTTTTTGTGTTAAAAATGCCAAAACCAATAAAAAGCTGTGTCCGGAGCTTATTATATACTATGTTAAATAAATACGAACAGAAGAAAATTGATATAAGTGGGTGTATCGTCACCCCAAAGATGTCGACGTTAATGTGCGCTGCATCGGAGTTCCATTACTGGGTTCGAATCCGATATCACGAACCGGCGCTAGATGGCGCAACCGAGCGTCGCATAGACAACTTTTCGACAACCGAAAACCACCGACAAATAGGCGAGGTTCTAGTGTGACCAACGAGCAGGTCACAAAACCGTTGCTTTGGAAGAAACCCAGCACTCGTTTTTGAATCGTGGAAGTAACTTGGTCGAAAACTCCGCTGTTGCGCAACCTCGTTACCAAAACCTATACCCGATATATTCCCGTTTAACGTGTTCACTCAAGAGTATTGCTGCTGGAGTTGCCTGGTCTGCGAGAGCTGGTGAAGCCGGAAGCCTCGGTAAGTGGTAGACGATAAGCACTCAGTTTTGGAAATAACCGTTTTTCTGCAGCGCACATTATTGTCGAAATTCTGTTGGGGACCTCCCCCTCGGCAGCTGAAAAGCTCAGCTGAACACCGTGTCCAGCCTCCTTGCTGGTACAGTGGGCAAATCGAGGAAAAACATCGACTTTTGGATGCAATTGTTTCTGCGGCAAGTAAGTACAACCAAAGGTTTTGATACTTTGATACTAATTCAAGACTTAAATAAAAATATAGTTATGTTTCCTGTTATTTTAATAAATTTTGCATGATTACCATATATTGTTATAAAAACATGTTCTTTTTAGTTTCAAGGTATTTCGCATGACGAAAATATTAAACGTGAAAAAGAAAACTTAGTGAAACAGCTTAAAGAAGTTGAAAATAAAGATTTGGTTACATCTGAATCAAGTTATTTCAACCAGTTATCGTCTATAACAGGTAGAATTTCATTATTTTTATTATTATTATTAAATTGTTGATGACACAGGCGGGCCAAATTTGTCTCGCGGGCCTCCTCTGTCCTAATCTAATCTGACTGTATTTTACTTTGCAGACGTTAGTGTCAACACATTGCGGAGAATAAAAAAAGAGGGTTCTTTGAACCAGGGTCAATGGAACACACCGGGAAAGAAACGTCCCCGGCTACCCAGTGTTTCAAATTTAGATGATTTCGACATATCAGCAATTCGTAATAAAATAAATGAATTTTATTGCGTTAAAAAGCAAGTTCCAACTATAAGAACTTTATTAGCAGAACTGCAAGAGTCTATTAGATTTACTGGATCTCGTGAAACATTGATGAAAATATTATTGAAAAATGGTTTTCAATTCAAGACTAATAAAAATGAACGGTCTGTTTTGATAGAAAATTTCGAAATATCTGCTTGGAGACACAGATACTTACGAACTATAAATCAAAAGCGCCAAGAAGGAAAGCCAATAATTTATCTTGATGAAACATATGTTCACCAAAACTATAAACCAAAAAATCATGGCAAGGACCAAGTACAAGTGGAGTAATTGATAAAATTTCTAAAGATAATTTTTAACTTAATATATTATTTGGACTTGTATGTGTGTTTGCTCTTTTATTTATATATATTTGTATTTCTATTACAGGGAAAAGGCATATTATAGTTCATGCTGGATCTGAGAAGGGTTTTGTACCTAATGCATTGCTGTTGTTTAGCACTAAATCCAAAATGGCAAACTATCATGATGACATGAATCGTAACAACTTCATGAAATGGTTGGAAGAAAAATTAATACCTAATTTAAGTGATCCATCTGTAATAATAATGGACAATGCAAGTTATCATGTCACTCAAATAAACAAGCCACCTACAATTAATAATTTAAAGGCTGATATTCAACTCTGGCTCAACAAAAATGACATAGCATACGAAGAAAACTTCACAAAAGCCGAGCTTTTATATTTGGTGAAAGAAAATAAAACTGCACCTCTATACCGGGTATATCAAGACTGCTACCGAAAACGAAGCCAGGTGGTAGTTTTAGTGACTACAAACACAATGTTATTAAAAATTTCGAAAAGAAACGCGACAATTTTTTTTTTATTATTTTTTAAATATCGTCGATTTTGGGTGGAAAATCCATAGTTTCTGCTAAAATAATAATTTAAAGCCCTACGTACCATAGCGTCTTTAAAAATAAAAGGGTGTACACTATTATTAAAGAAAAAAATGTGTATTTACCAACCTAAAACAACGATAGAAAAAAAAATGCAAAAAAAATTCATCACAATTTTTTGCACAAAATTTAGTTGCATTGTGTCTGAAGTCACTAAAAGTACCACCCGGCTTCGTTTTCGGTAGCAGTCTTGATATACCCTGTATGAAGCTGAGGAGCTTCTGAAACAGCATGGACATGAGGTCCTTAAATTGCCTCCATACCATTGTGACCTGAACGCAATAGAATTGATTTGGAGCTTGGTGAAGAGAAAAGTAGCAAGTAAAAATTTAAGTATTTCAGGTGCTGATGTAGACAAATTAATAAGGGAATGTTTCGCCAGTGTGACTGCAGCAGACTGGAAAAAATGTACAGATCATGTGATCAATATAGAAAATGAATATAAAGAAAAGGACAGAATAACAGAAGAAGAACTTGAACCATTTCTCATCAATACCCGTGATGATGAGAGTGAGAGTGATGAATCATTATCAGGCTTCGAATTTCTTGAATCAAATTTTGATTATGGATCAGAATAAATTACATTTCTTAAAACCTATTTTTATTTTTCATATAAATATTTTTCAGAATTCGAGTGTAATTCACATGTAATAATAAAGTAATTCATATTCGCTTACGCGCTTTATAGACCTTTATAACCAATCAGTTTTGAAGTATTTTGAAAGGCAGGGCATGAATAAGAAAACCTAGCTCTTAGTAACGGAATTTTAAATAAACTAACTGAACCCGCAGCTAAGCTTATTAACTCGAACACCTTCCCAGAAAATTGGCAAGATATTAGAAGTGCCTTAATAAATAATTTTGAAGACAACCGTGACAAGACCGCTCTTTATAGTGATTTGTCACTGCAAACGCAAGAATCTAACACCCCTCAGGAATTTTATGAGTGGTGTTGTTATAAAAAATAATTAATATTAAAATAATGCAGGATCAGCGATAAGCCCCGTTGGTTCCACGTTTACGCAAAGTCTATAAAAAGGTCAATTACACGTGGTTGTCAGTTCAGTCCTAGTTCAGCCGTAGCTCAGTCTGTCTTAATACCTTAGCTCAATCAGTTCAATGTAATATTGTTGTGACAGTCGATTATTTGAATTTTGTCTAAATGCGAACCTTCTAAATTTATTAAAGTTTAATTACAGCAGTAATTCAGTGATTTTTTAAAAAGCCATCACGGAACGCCATCCTGACAGTGCTAAATTTTTTTTCAGTACTTTAATAACTTACATCACGCTTCATGAGAGTTAACACTGCCATAAAAGCTTAACGGGTACTATATAAAAAACTTACTCTTCAAGCTTACTTGCGAGGGTTAAAAGATCGTTTATATGAGGAATACGTTGTATGAGGCCAGAGACAATGTAAAAAGCTCTCGAATTTTTACAGGAGGAATTAAACACATTATAACTCCAACAAAGAAATGACAATAGTTCAAATAAAAAATATTGGCAGCTACTATCCCCTAATAATAATTTACCATTAAATAGTTCTATTCCGAAACCTACCCTTTACAATATGCCGATTAGAAAGCCAATAATTAATATGCCTGGTCCATCACGGCAGCCTTATGCACAGCCCCAGCCAATGCAAGGGTGGAAACCACACACTCAACAACCCCCTATGCAAATGTCACGTGGCCTTACGCGGACTGAACAAATGATGTGCATGGCAACTATAACCCACTTAGTAACGTGTTTAGGCTAACCTAACAAACCACCGCCGCAGAAATCATTTTATTTTAGAAAAGCCTTAAGTATCATAAGTCTCAAAATTTATGTGATACATGCACAAAGTCTGGTCCAAAATGATGCCGTTACAACCGATCACTGTCCGGCTGGTTTAATGCAAACATATTCGAGGATTAGGTAACATTTATTACAATATAATACAAGAAATGCTTAATTGGTGATTAACTCCACACATAACATTGCCGTTCAATGTCGCGTTCTTTAGACCTATGAAGATGGCATGGCGAAACATACTTTTCGAATGGAAGATGACAGATGGCAAAAAACAACCTTCGATTCCAAAAGGATGTTTTCCAAAGCTACTATCGAATTAATGGACAAATTAAAAGAAAATGATACTGAAAAACATTACAGCTGGCTTCAGGAAAACAGGAGTTCATTCTTTCCAACCGACAAATGTTTGAAAAAGGCTACCGAATAGGGACAAAGAAATATAAACAAAGAAAGTAGTTTCGTGACGCTGAGTATGGATACTAAAACATCAAATTCAAACACATAGAGACCACACTTCATGGCAGCACCTTAAGATTATATAGTGTTTACAGCAGGGTGTAAAAGAATAATGCTAGACGAAAGTGCTAGAAGAAAGCGGTTTTTGTAGGGTCATTGAACGACATGCCCGTCGTCGAATCGACTGAGCGGCCTTTACACTTTAGAGCCAAGAACGTTATCCCCTGCTCCATCTACGTCAGTACACATGGATTTAATTTACCACGTGTAATGCTCATAAATTCTATAGCTACAAATGAGTAAAATACTGGTTAAATTTTTAGATTCCAATTGGCTCCTACCATCGTTTTATCGCTTGGCAGCAACGAAAAATTATAGTACATATTATTTTGATAACTTGTGCAAGAAAGTGTGCAAATTCACGGCATATTTTATTAGCCAATAATTGAAATCAAAGTAATATTTTACACATTTAGTATTTAAATAATAAGTTTACCTCTCTGTATACCTTGGGCCAGAACATTGCGTTCGATGAAAATCTCTCGCAATGGAAAGGCCGGTTGGGAATAGGCTATTTGACACTATTAAAAGTGCCATTGTAGAAATCAAGTGCCCTAGTAAAGCAAAATCTATGGATAAATATTTAAAAAATGGTGTTATATCAGAAAAATGTAAAGCCCAGGTGCAAATACAAATGTACGCTGCTGGTGTAAAAAAGTGCTATTTTTGTGTTGCTGACAACAAATTTGAAGAAAATGAGGCGGTGGAAATTCTTTTAGTAACTTATGATGCTGAATATGTTAATAAGTTGATAAAAAAGCTTTTTGATTTCTGGAAATCAAATATTTATCCTGTTTTATTAAGAAACACTAGCGTGTGACAATGTGTATAGGAATGTATTTTGTGTAAATAAGAAAATTAAACCAATGTTTGAGAGTCATGTCAATGGTGTTGTAAAATCCTGTTTCTATAGGTTGAAAATTCTGTATCGAGTAAGAGACTATCTTAGTGTTACGTTGAGGAAGAGATTAGTGGATTCCTTGATTCTGTCTAAATTTAATTACTGCGATACTGTCTACGGACCTTGTCTCCTATCCCGTACGGAACACTTAATACAACGTGTCCAAAATGCCTGTGCACGGTTTTGTTTTGGAATTCCCCGAAGGGACCATGTTACACCATACTTGAATTGCCATAACGTGTTGAAAATGACTGCACGTAGGAAACTACATTTAGCAACATTAATGTTTGGTATAGTACAGTCACACACACCGAGATACCTGTACAGTAAATTATCATGGAGACAAGAGCATTACAACTATCCCACTCGTTCTACGTCGAACCCGCTCTCGATGCCACGCTTTAAAACTGCCGCCTTCAGGGGATGTTTCAAATTTGCGGCCACCCGCTGCTGGAACGATCTTCCGCCGCCAATGAGATTCTTAAAAACAAAAAATACTTTTAAATTACACATTAAAAAACACTTATTATACGAGCAAAAGAATCCCCAATAAAACTAAGCTCATAAAATATGGTAATAATGATAAGTTTATTTACCTTTTTTAAATATTTACCTAAAGTTTATGAATCATCGGCTAGGCGTGATATGAGGCCACGTGGCGGGTGGCAGCGTTCCTCCAAGACGGATAGTTAGCTATTTTGCGTGGTTAGCTGAGTAGTATTGATTCACAGGATCCAGCTCAAGATTTCTTTAAGATTTGTTCGAGATTTCGCCAAGATTTGTTCAAGCAAGTCAAAACTGAATGACACGAAACTAAAAAAAAAAAAAAAAAAAGTTTGGTGTCAAATTGGGGGTTTTCGGGGTCGTCCGATCCATCTGTGCTATCCATTTTCTTCTAACTGTAACCGTTGCCTTTTTAGCTATTTTATTTCACCAGGTCCACTACCCCTAATTAATTAGCTAATGTTTTTAAGGTGATTACCTTAAATATCTCCTCGACTGCGCTCTTAATGACGGTCACTTAATGAATCATCACTCGATGCTAATCACCCTATTCCTCATCAATAACAACACGTTGTTTCAATAGTTCATGTTTTATTCATTCAAAAAATTGATTTAAACATCATATGCAATATCATATCATTTTTAAACGTATCCATATTAAAATTATTTAAAAAATCACTTAATGACTTCCCGTTAAACTTATACAATATGTACAATATACAGTACTCTCCACAGACTGAAGTCCAATCATTTTGTATTCTGCTACTACTACATTTCCATTGTTTTGAATTCCTATTCAAGAACATTCTGTGATAACCAGTAGGAGAACGTCCATAAGAATCAAAATATTCTCCAACACCGCAACTATCTATGTGTATACCTATCCAGTGAGATCCTGGCTTTGTGTCCGGGTCCAAATTGCTTATAACATACATAGGAACTTGAACATTCATTGGTAATTTGTTTGCAGCGTATACATTATACTGTAGACTTGGATGAATTTTTCCTAAACATTGTTGAATTTCATTGGTATTCATTGTTGCATTTAAGTTCCATATGACTGAATACTTCGTAGGATTACAGGTGAGTGAAAAGATCAAGATATGATACATATATTTAAGAGTGAAATAAGGTGCAAATAAAACGGTGAGTATATTGTTACAGTAAGTTTTATTTTGATCATAAACTTAGTACTAAGTAATACAGAATTCATTATTCTAGTCTTAGCTGCTATAGTCAACAGTAACATTACGATTTTTATCTATTTCGATAACGTTATCAAACTCAGCATATACAACACAGTTTATTGTTTGAGTAAGAGTGGATTCAAAACGAACTTCTAATCTTACGCTACCATGCTTTATAAGATTCCAATGACTCGATGAATTGGCTGATAAATCAGGAGTAAGATCAAAAGCTAACAGACAATAACCATTGGAATATTTATCACGAGATATCCCATTACCTTCATTTAGAAAATGTATTCCCGTTCCTGAGAATAAGGTATGATATGTTGTAGTAAACATTTTATTCTCAAACGATGGTTGCAAAGCTTTTGAGGGTATTTGATGACCATCTATGTACAAACAAAATGAATTCATATCATAGTTTTCAAAGTTAAGTGGATTTTTAGTGAGACTACCATTGAACGCTGCATTATTAACAAACCCAACTATACATCTTTTAGGTACTTGTCCTAGAAAAATATTATCAAGCGTTTTTCCTTGAACTCCTGATGGTATTGTTAAAACTTTAACTTCAGCTCGAGTTATATTTTTCTGTTGCTGTGGAATAGTAAGAACACAAATCTAATAATCTATATAAAATTGATAGTTAATGGTTTCTTAATATAAGAATGCACAAATGTAATTACAAACTAATTAGATAAGATACTTAATGATTTGTTGAAACAAGATTGTGTTAATGTAATAATCTATTAAAACTAGATAGTTAATGATGTGTTGAAACAAGATTGCTAAGTGCTTTACGTTTATATATAAGTCCACAATATTATTGGTATGTTAATTTAACTAGCAGTCGTAGTTCGGCGAAGTATTGTTAACTAAAGTGAATTATAGTGACCAAAGGAAAATGGAGGTAAGGTACTTTTTTTTGTTTTATCAATTTATAAACTTTTCATTACTACTAGATTTACTCTTAGGTTATTATTGGATTTACTCAGAGAGACTCATTGTGTAAATTATGTTGTATTGTTACAGAACTCATTCAGTTCTATGATGGAAGATAATACATATAAAGGATATTATTATAACACACCCCCGGATTCTGAAAATGAATTAGAAATAATTACATCACCACCACCACAGCCCATTAAAAGAAAATCGAATGAAAATCAAACAATTGATGATCTGTTCGAAATATCACCGAAGAATAAAAAGAAAAAGACATCGAGTTCTGTGTCTCGAACTCAAGATGGTGGTACAACGTTTATCACTAGCAATTCAGATGATTCAGCAAATGCAACACATCTTATTAAGATCGAGTTGTATGATTTGCAAAAAATATCAAAAATTCCCGTGAAAGAGCACTGGAAAAATAGTGAAATTAGAATCAAGTTTTATACAACAAACAAAACAAAAAAATATGACAATATTCAAAAATTAATGTATCAACTTACAAAGGATATTACTACAAGTGAAACTTGTAAAAAATATTTCTTTTCCAAATAAGAACTAAGTATATAATTTGCCACCACCACCACCACAAACAATCAAAAGAGAAAAAAAAAGTGAAAAACAAGAAAGTGATGATCAAATTCCCGAAGATTAAGAAGAAAGACATCAAGCTCTGTGTCTCGAACTCATGATGGTGGCACAACATTAATCACACGCAATTCAGACGATGCCAAAACGTACTAAGAAACCATTAGGCAATTACATACTTTGTTAATTATGGATTCATCATTACCTAATTTCTTTACCTGCATATTTCATATAAGATCTCAAATTTTTTTTGACTTATATTCAGTTGTATGTTGATGTTTGTGGTGTAACTTTAATTCACTTTCCAAATTAAACTACAAAATGGACTTCTCCAATACAGTTGAAAGCGCCTTTTTTAGTTCGGAAGTTGACGAAATTCTCGATGAAAATGAAATGGTTAAGATTTGTGAAGAAGTGGAGATATGTGAATCACTGAAATCATGTTTTGATGATGAATTTACATGTGTGTCGAATGAAAACCACACGAAGTAAGTACCGAGTTTTATATCAAGCTTAATAAAAAAAATGTTTTAACAGTTACAATAATATTTTATTTTGTTATAGTCAACCAAAACAAGGAGGATCACTCAAACGCACAATAGTTCGCGATGATCCAAAACCTTTCATTCATAATGTGAAACGTCCAAGAACTGAAGAAATGGTGTCAACTTCATCTGGTGTGACAGAAGGACCCCACGCAGGTGATCATTTAAACCAAGTAAATTGTGACGCTTGTAAAATTACAGTTAGTAAACGATATTTTACCAACCATTTAAAAAGTAATATCCATAAAAATAACGCTCTGAAATTACACAAAACTTTTGAAAACGTATCGATTATTGAAACCGCTTTTGGACAAAGAATTATAACATATAAAATTTGTAGTAAAGCGAACGAAACTTTTAAACCATTATTTCAAACTCCGGAATCATTTTTGAATTCAATTAAAAATGACATATTATTTTTAGTTGAAGAGTCAATTGAAAAATATAGTATTTTTAAAGTTAATTTCATATTACATGCTGAATTCATTCAACAAAGTAAAGATGATACAGTGAATTCATTTGATTTTCAAACTAGCAATTTTATCATATGTCGTGGGGATGATTTAAATATATTTTTTACGTCTTTATGTGATACTTTGGTAAATAAAATAAGTAGCTTTGAGAAAAAAGATAGTGGATGGAGTCTAAAACACATAAAAAGCATAGATTTGAATGTGAATAAATTTAATCCTCTTCGTGGTACTTCATATATTGATTTACCCAGAGATATTAGTGCAAAAAAAGCCGTTATTAATGTTCAAAACACAGATTATTTATGTTTCAAATGGGCTTTACTCTCCGCTCTTTATCCAGTTAGTAAAAATGCTGGTCGCGTATCTTCATACACTATGCATTCTGATAAATTGAATTTCAATGGTGTATCATTCCCTGTTAAATTAACTGACATTCCAAAAGTGGAAAAATTAAACAAAATTAGTATAAATGTATTTGGTTTAGAATGGAATAAAAATACTAAAAAGCACAGTATTATTGGGCCTATTTATTTTACTAAAAGCCGTAGGAGTAGTCATATAAACTTGTTGCATTTGAGTAATGGTACAAATAGTCATTATTGCTTTATCAAAAATTTATCTCGTTTAGTTAGCAAGCAACTCTCAAACCAAAATCATGCCGTTCATATTTGTGATGGATGTCTATTGTATTTTCCAACTATTGAAAGATTGTCAAACCACCAACAATATGACTGCTCTCATGTTACTACTGAATTACCAACTAGTGATAAAACATTTAAAAATTGGTTTGGTCAGTCAACATCTAATGATAAGGTAATGTTCGATCATTTTGAACGAAAATTAAAAGTACCTTTTGTTATATATGCAGATTTTGAAGCATTTTTAAGTCCTGTTAATTCATGTTCCAATAATCCATTCAAATCATATACAAATAACGTTCAAAAACACGAACCGTATAGTTTTGGGTATTACATAAAGTGTTCATATAATGACAATTTGTCAAAGTTTGAGTCTTATTGTGGGTCCGAATGTGCACAAGTGTTTATGAATAGAATTTACAATGACTTGAAATCTATTTGTAGCAAAAATAATTTTCAAAGCCCTCCCAAACCATTGACTGTAGAAGATCAACAAATTGTAAGCAATTGTAAATGTTGTCATATTTGTGAGACTGATTTGAAAGAAGGAAAATGTTTAGACTTTGACTGGTACACAGGTAATTTTAGAGGTGTTGCACATGAAATATGTGCAAAAAAGTTTAGAGCACCAAATTTTATACCAGTAATTCTTCATAATTTAAGTCATTATGATTCACATTTTATTGTTCATGCACTCAATTTTGTTGATGGTCAAGTAGATATAATTCCTCAAAACAAAGAAAGGTATATTTCGTTTTCAAAAACTTTGTATGTAAATAATCAAAGAATAAATTTAAGGTTTATAGATTCATTAAAATTTTTACCATGTAGTCTTGATCAATTAGCTAAAAATCTAAAAGATGATCAATTTCATACTCTAAAACACAAATTTCCTATCAATGAAGACTTTATGCGTCTCAGAAAAAAAGGTGTTTTTCCCTATGAGTTTATGACCTCTTTTGATAGTTTAAAAGTAACATCTTTACCCAACCAACAACAATTTTACAACACATTAACAAATTCAAATGTATCTGATGACGATTACAATCATGCAAAGGATGTTTGGAATCACTTTAAATGTTCAAATATGCTTGATTATTCCAATTTATATTTAAAAACCGATGTCTTGCTATTAACAGATATATTTGAAAATTTTAGAGATCTTTGTATTGCTACTTATAATCTTGATCCCGCCCACTATTATACTGCCCCAGGCTTAAGTTGGGATGCTATGTTAAAGTACACCAAAATAAAATTAGAATTATTGACAGATTTTGATAAAATTGCTTTCATAAGGGCTGGTATTCGTGGTGGTGTATCTCAATGTAGTAATCGTTATGCCAAAGCCAATAATGAATATTTAAACAATTATGATGTCAACACAGCTAAATCATATCTTGTTTATTTTGATGCTAATAATTTATACGGATGGGCTATGTCCCAATACCTTCCCGAAGGAGGATTTGAATGGATAGATCCTACAAGTAGTTTTGATGTATCTGATACATCAGAAAATGGTTTTATCTTAGAAGTAGATTTAGAGTATCCTGATGAACTTCATGACATACATTCAGATTTACCTCTTTGTCCAGAAAACATTTGTATCAATAATTGTAAAGATTCAAAATTAATTTCTAATCTTAATAATAAATACAAATATAAAATTCATTACAGAAATTTAAAACAATGTCTCAAACTAGGTATGAAGTTGATAAAGATACATAGGATATTAAAATTTAAACAAAGTCCCTGGCTTCAAAAGTATATCGATTTAAATACAAATATGAGAACAAAAGCGGTATCAGATTTTGAAAAAGATTTCTATAAACTGATGAATAATTCAGTATTTGGTAAAACCATGGAAAATATAGAAAAAAGGGTTAATGTAAAACTGCGAACGCATTGGGAAAATCGAGGTAAATCTCTGGGAGCACAAGATTTGATCGCGAAACCAGAATTTCATAGCCTTTCAATATTTTCTGAAAATTTAGTTGCAATTCAATTACGGAAAACAAAAATTTTATACAATAAGCCTATCTATCTGGGATTTTGCATTTTAGATATTTCTAAGACTTTAATGTATGAATTTCATTATGATTACATGCTAAAAAAATTTAGTGATAAAACTAAACTATTGTACACTGATACTGATAGTTTCATTTATCAAATATTCACAAATAATTTTTATGAAAACATCAAACCTGATTTAGGTGCACGGTTTGATACTTCCGATTACCCACCTGATAATATTTTCAGTTTTCCTAGAATAAATAAAAAAAAGTTAGGATTTTTCAAAGATGAAAATAATGGACAAATTTTAGAAGAATTTGTTGGTCTTCGATCAAAAATGTATGCATTCAAGGTAGGCAACAAAATAGTAACAAAAGCTAAGGGAGTAAATAAAAGTGTAACGAAACGATTAAATTTAGAAAATTATAAATCATGTCTTTTTAATAAAAATGTTCAATATCATAGTATGTATAGATTTAAATCTATCAAACATACAATATTTACTCAACAAATTAACAAAACTTCTTTGTCTTATAATGATACTAAGCGTCACATTTTACCAAATCTTGTAGATACTTTAGCATGGGGTCACTATAAACTAAGATAAAATATCAATTGTAATGTGTATTTTTTTTTTTTTACTATTATGTTTAGAGTATCTCCAATAATCTTCATATTTTGTATTAAATGTAGTGTTGTAAATAAAAACCTAAATTTAAGAAAATAAAATTGTACATACATATTGTGTTATTTAGTTTGTAAGTTAAATTTAAGAATTAATTATAATATCTTCATTATCCGTTGGTTACTATAATTCAATTTAGTTAATAATAATTCACTGAACTATTAATACTAAATTAAAAAAATAATTGTACATACACATTTCGTGTTATTTAGTTTGTAAGTTAAATTTAAGAATAAGTTATATTTGATTATATGTCCTGATTGAAGAGAAACAAATAAAGTTGTGGTTAATATGAATGCTGTTTATTTTATTGTTGAACTTCGCATATGTCACACGTTGACAACATGTATCATTTTATCCACCCTTTTACTGCAATAATTGCAGGACCTAGTGGATGTGGAAAATCTCAGTTTGTAACAAATTTTATTAAATACAAGAGTGAAGTATGCAATATAGATTTTGCTCAAATAACTTGGTGTTTCGATGAAATGCAACCTCTATATAACTTAAATAATGTAAACTACTTTCAAGGATTACCAGATCTAAACATGTTTGATGGTAAAGAGCCCAATCTAATCATAATAGATGATCTCATGAGGGAATCCGATGGACGCATTGTTGACATATTTACAAAGGGTAGTCATCATAGAAATTTAAGCGTTTTCTACATAACCCAAAATTTATTTCATCAAGGAAAAGGACAGAGGGATATTTCTTTAAATTCAAGTTATATTATTTATTTTAAAAATCCTCGGGATAAAACACAAATTCGATATTTAGCACGTCAAGTTTCACCAGAAAATACTAAATTCATCGAAGAAGCGTACAGAGATTCTACTAAGGATGCTCATGGATATTTGATGGTAGATCTTAAACAAAATACTAATGATCAGTGTCGTATTAAAACAAGGGTATTTCCTAATGATGGATTTTGTTATATATACATACCAAAGAAGGGGTTTAAATACGACAAGAATCAAAAAATGTCCGTCATTTACCAATAATGCAGGGAAGCTTGAAGACACATAAAGATTTACTCTCTGCATTACATACTTTAAAACCAAAATATCAAAAAGCCTTATTAAAATCGTGTGATGAGGATGAAATAAATTGTATTTGTGAGTGTGTTCATAATATTTTACAAGGTAAAGTTCCATTAAAGGAAAAGGAAAAAAAAAATCTGAAAAAGTATAGAACTTTGCTTCGTAAACTCGTACATAAAACTACAAATAAAGTGAGAAAAAATATAATAATTCAAAAAGGTGGAGCCTTTCTACCTATTATATTGGGTTCTATACTGAGTGGATTAATAAGCGGTATTGTTTAAAATGGAACATGCTAAGAGAATGATACTTGTTGAACCGAGTTTGATAGATAAACTTAATCAAAGAGATTCTTTGGATAATCCAAAATCAAGACTAGATGTCGAAATGCAAAATATTTTAAAAAGCAAAGAAGATGATAGAAAGAAGTGTATTTTGTACTTACAAGTTTTACAGCGATATTTACACTTTACTGGGGAAGATCGCCAACCTTATGAACTGCCAATAATAACTTCACCTAATTCGTCTGAAACAATTATTAAAAAAGAACGTGACGATAAAAATATTGAAACAAATATTCAAGGATCAGTTGTTGATCAGATATCAAACGAAGAAGATACTCACCAAGAGAGCAACACTGTCCAGACAGAACCTGTTTACTCAGTAAAACAAATTTTAAGTTTGATACCAAAGACGTATTCCAAAAAAGGTGAGCTCTTACTAAATTTGTTGTCATCAAACAAAACAAAAATCCATTGGAATGGTGAAGGTACAGTTCTTATTGATAACAACGAGGTAATTGGAAGCAATATTATAGACTTAATAAATGATACATTAAGACCACTAAAACGAAATGATCCCATTGGATGGGAAAAATTTGCAAAGGTATTAAAAGACCTTAAAGTACCTCTTATTTACGTTGGTAATCCGAAGAGAAGTAAATATATTAATCAACTACAACTAAAAGATCTTGAGGAACCATCTGCTGAGGAATTTACTACTCCTATGTCTACTGAAAAGTACATTAGAAAAGTAAAGAAAAAAATAGATTGGGAAAAATGGACCCCTTATTAGAAATTCACAATATTTATTATGATGCATCACACCCTGCTGGTTATAGTAGTATTGATAAACTTGCCGGAGCTATGAAAGGTAAAATGACTAAAAAGGAAGTTAAAGAATGGTTGCAATCACAAGAAACGTACACTCTTCATAAGCCGATATATAAGAAATTCCCTCGAAACAAATATATTTTATCAAATTTAAATGTACTTTGGCAAACAGATTTGAGTGATATGAGAACTTACAGTAAATATAATGATGGTTACAATTATATATTGTGTGTTATTGATGTTTTTAGTAAGTATGCATATGTTAGAGCTATAAAAACCAAAAATTCATCTACAATAAAACAATGTTTTGAAAGCATATTCAGTGAATCTTGTAATACACCGACTCACATACAATCTGACAAAGGTACCGAGTTCGCATCCAAAGATGTTAAAAATTATTTTAAAACAAGAAATATTAATTATTATACTACAAATAATCCTGATATTAAAGCTAGTGTCGTTGAAAGATTTCAAAGGACACTCAAAACAAAAATGTGGCGGTATTTTACTCATAAAAATACTTATAAATACATTGATATTTTACAAGATTTATTGTATGCCTATAACCATAGTTATCATTCGAGTATTAAAATGGCTCCTTGTGATGTAAATTCTAACAATATAATTACTGTTTGGAATAATTTGTATGATAAAGAAACAGTAAGAACCACGAAAGATATCCCATTACCTAAGTTTCATATCGGTGATCATGTACGGATAACAAAATATAAACATGTATTTCAAAAGGGGTACGAGTCTAACTGGAGTGATGAAATTTTTGTGATATCTTCAATCATTGACAGATCACCCTGGGTTGTCTACACTTTGAAAGATTTAAAAGATGAAGTAATTGAAGGTACGTTTTATGAAAAAGAACTACAAAAAGTAAATTATAACCCCACCTCCAGTTATAAAATTGATAAAATTCTCAGATCTCGTTATTCAGGTGTCAAAAAGCAATTGCTAGTTAAGTGGAAAGGTTATCCTGATAAATTTAACAGTTGGATACTAGCATCGGAATTGCAAACAATATGATAAAAC
Organism: Hyles euphorbiae; assembly: GCA_023078785.2. NCBI lineage: Eukaryota > Metazoa > Arthropoda > Insecta > Lepidoptera > Sphingidae > Hyles > Hyles euphorbiae. Next base: position 8,072,396 of record CM041042.1, read on the forward strand.
ATAATTTTTATTTAACATTACCAAGCAACAGCTCTATGGAATATTTTCCTGAAAATAAGACAACTATGTTTTCTACTAAACTACCAAAACCCATGAAGTTAGAGGGAGAATGGATTGTTGGTGTGGTTGAATTTCAATATCCATGCACTATGTTCACTGTTCAAGAGCATGAAAATGTAATATATATAACTAAAAGAATGTTAATGCCAAATGAAGAAACAGCATCCTTGGTTTACTATAAAACTCACATTCCAGCCACAAACTATGATAATATAAATCATATTCTATCAGCCTTAAATAATATTAAAGAAAAGGTAAAGTTTCGCTATGATGAAATATCTAAATTTGTTTCTGTGTCAGTTATGGATGACTCAATCGTATCACTGAAGTTATCACCTAAATTGGCAATCCAATTAGGATACGAACCCAATAGAAATCTTGTAGAAAAAGGGTTCGGTAAATGTCCAGCAAATTTACATTTAGGATTACCATCTCAACTATTTGTTTATTGTGATATAGTAGAACCTCAAATTGTAGGAGACGTGATTACTCCACTATTAAGAATAATTCCTTTAGATCCAGCCAAATATATATATGGTGCTAATAAAATGCATGTTTTTTCACCTCCTCACTATATACCTGTTATGCGCAGAGAATTTGACACGATTGAGATAGATATAAGAACAAGCACGGGTCGTAATATACCATTCCAATTTGGGACGGTGTGTGTTAAACTACATTTTAGAAAATTATAATGTATCCTCGAGATCACATAACCTGTCCATATGAACATTACTATACTCACCAAGCTGGTTCAGGAATAGGAGTAATTTACAAGGGAGCACCTTATCAACGTGGTCATGGAATTGGTAGCTTTTTAGGAGGACTGTTTCGTTCAGTTTTACCATTAATATCAAGTGGAGCACGGACTATAGGAAAAGAAGCATTAAATACAGGTGTAGGGCTTTTATCAGATATGGTCAGTGCACGGCCAATGGAAGAGTCAATCAAGACGAGACTTAAAGAAGCTAGTTCAAATTTAAAAAGAAAAGCTGATGATAAAATAGATAAAATAATGTCAGGTTCAGGATATATAACAAAAAGAAAACGACTATCTGCATTCATTACACCACCAACTGCTAAGGTGAAAGCAATAAAAACAAAGACTCCACGAAAGTACAAAGATATTTTTTCATAAAATAAAATGTCATTTTTACATAGTCATTCTTGTGAATGTATCAAATCAGAATTAGATTTATTTGCTCTGCCATCAACACAAACAAGTATAGAAAGTGGATTGTGGATACATTACAAACCTATATCATCTCTAGCTGATGATGGTCCTATAGAATTTCAGGTGCCTGGAACTGGGGATGATTATATAGATTTGTCACATACTCTTATTCATATAAGAGCAAAGATATTAAGTCAAGACTCAACAAGACTAAATGCATCAACCATTGTTGCCCCTGTTAATAATTGGTTGCACTCACTTTTTAGTCAACTAGATGTTTACTTGAACCAAAAATTAGTTTCACCTCCTAACAATACATACCCATATCGCGCCTATATAGAAACTCTCTTAAACTATGCTCCTGCTGCAAAAGAATCTCATTTAACATGCAGTCTTTGGTATGAAGATACAGAAGGAAAAATGAACTCAACTGATGGAACAAATATTGGTTTTACTAAAAGACAAGAATTAGTAACCGAGAGTAAGGAAGTAGAAATGATTGGTCATCTTCACGGTGATATATTTAATCAAGAAAAGTTTTTAATCAACGGCGTTGAAATGAGTGTAAAGTTAGTCAGATCTCGTGAATCGTTCAACCTTATGGCTTCTACAGATGATATGAAATTTAAAGTTAGCATAACAGATGCAACTCTTGTTGTAAGAAGAGCAAAAATTAATCCAAGTGTTTTGCTTGCACATCAAAAAGTTCTAGCATCTACCACTGCAAAATATCCCATAACTCGAGCTGAAGTTAAAGTTTTAACAATACCATCAGGAGTTCAAGGAAAAACGCTTGATAATATTTTTCTAGGACAAGTACCTAAAAGATGTATAGTTGGGTTTGTTAATAATGCAGCGTTCAATGGTAGTCTCACTAAAAATCCACTTAACTTTGAAAACTATGATATGAATTCATTTTGTTTGTACATAGATGGTCATCAAATACCCTCAAAAGCTTTGCAACCATCGTTTGAGAATAAAATGTTTACTACAACATATCATACCTTATTCTCAGGAACGGGAATACATTTTCTAAATGAAGGTAATGGGATATCTCGTGATAAATATTCCAATGGTTATTGTCTGTTAGCTTTTGATCTTACTCCTGATTTATCAGCCAATTCATCGAGTCATTGGAATCTTATAAAGCATGGTAGCGTAAGATTAGAAGTTCGTTTTGAATCCACTCTTACTCAAACAATAAACTGTGTTGTATATGCTGAGTTTGATAACGTTATCGAAATAGATAAAAATCGTAATGTTACTGTTGACTATAGCAGCTAAGACTAGAATAATGAATTCTGTATTACTTAGTACTAAGTTTATGATCAAAATAAAACTTACTGTAACAATATACTCACCGTTTTATTTGCACCTTATTTCACTCTTAAATATATGTATCATATCTTGATCTTTTCACTCACCTGTAATCCTACGAAGTATTCAGTCATATGGAACTTAAATGCAACAATGAATACCAATGAAATTCAACAATGTTTAGGAAAAATTCATCCAAGTCTACAGTATAATGTATACGCTGCAAACAAATTACCAATGAATGTTCAAGTTCCTATGTATGTTATAAGCAATTTGGACCCGGACACAAAGCCAGGATCTCACTGGATAGGTATACACATAGATAGTTGCGGTGTTGGAGAATATTTTGATTCTTATGGACGTTCTCCTACTGGTTATCACAGAATGTTCTTGAATAGGAATTCAAAACAATGGAAATGTAGTAGTAGCAGAATACAAAATGATTGGACTTCAGTCTGTGGAGAGTACTGTATATTGTACATATTGTATAAGTTTAACGGGAAGTCATTAAGTGATTTTTTAAATAATTTTAATATGGATACGTTTAAAAATGATATGATATTGCATATGATGTTTAAATCAATTTTTTGAATGAATAAAACATGAACTATTGAAACAACGTGTTGTTATTGATGAGGAATAGGGTGATTAGCATCGAGTGATGATTCATTAAGTGACCGTCATTAAGAGCGCAGTCGAGGAGATATTTAAGGTAATCACCTTAAAAACATTAGCTAATTAATTAGGGGTAGTGGACCTGGTGAAATAAAATAGCTAAAAAGGCAACGGTTACAGTTAGAAGAAAATGGATAGCACAGATGGATCGGACGACCCCGAAAACCCCCAATTTGACACCAAACTTTTTTTTTTTTTTTTTTAGTTTCGTGTCATTCAGTTTTGACTTGCTTGAACAAATCTTGGCGAAATCTCGAACAAATCTTAAAGAAATCTTGAGCTGGATCCTGTGAATCAATACTACTTAGCTGTCTCCCCTTCCACGTTGGATTCGCCTTTAAAATAAGTGTTAGAATTATGTCATGAATATTATTGTTTGTATTTGTTTTATTTTATTCTTTCCCTCGACATAATTGCTGGGATAACATAGGTACTACTCAATATTTGCACCTATATATTATATTATATTAACAATATACCTATTATATTATATTGTTCTATAAACAATATTACGCAAGTCGTACTTACCCGAGACAATCATTTGGAAGTATACATTACTTTTTACTTCCCAACACGATATAGCCATGCCACCAACATTCCATGTTTGCGACGCATCGGCCATCGCATTGGCCGCGCGCTTCGAGACTTACTTATTATAGTTGATCAAGAACGTCCTCTCACGTCCCTGTCGTCGGACGACTGCAGAGTGCATTTTCTGTATATTGTGCAATGCTAGGGCTCGCGCGGGCGCGGGGGGCGAAGCGCGCGGCTAACCCGGTGTGCTTGGCGTGTCGAAGCGGGACAGAAAACTGTGCACAGGCTTGTTATTTGTTGTTATTGTTATTCATTTGTATAAACTTTTTTATTTTATGTTTGTATATGTTGGTTACTTTAGGTGTAGTTAGGGAAGATTTTATGTCATTTTTTTTTTTGTTATAATTGTTGTAGTCATTGTTTTTTCTTTTTATACATTTATGCGCTAGTAATACCTACATTTTTTTTTTTTTTTTAAATAATATTAATATGTCGGCTAACGTTCGCATGTCACTCAAGGTGACCACTGAAAACCAGCGTTGCGCTGTGGCTCGCGCCGCAGTGCAACATTAAGCTGAGTGGTCACCTACGTGTCACTTTTTTGCGACGTACAAACTTTTTATTTTTTTTTATTATTTTATTAATTCTGTATGGTGTATGTAAATTTGTGTTATATGAGTGTGTGCGTTGTAATAAGTGACAAATAAATGTGTTTTCTTTCTTTCTTTCTTTCAATGTACATATATTGTAAGTCTTTGTTTTATTTGTTATTCTTTAATATTTTAATATATACACTATCTAATAATAGAGTCCTGCAAATTTATTAGTGCACATGCAATAATAATAACATGGTCAAGTACACGAAGTATATTTAACTAAACTTCCAGGGGATAGTCACCTACACATATATAGTATACTAGCTGTCGGGCCCGGCTTCGCCCGGGTGCAGATAGTTTTTGAGTCCAATCCACATCAAGAACATATTATTTCGCGTGTCTACTAACTATATTTCCCGCGTGCCGTCGACTATATTTCCCTTCCGTAGGAGAGGACATCCCGTGCCAACAATTTGAATTTGAAAGAGTAGAAAATATGTATATTTGGTTTCCTGACTCATCCCACGGGAACACTACATTTTTCGGGATAAAAAGTAGCCTATGTGTTAATCCAGGGTGTCAGCTATCACTATACCAAATTTCATCAAAATCTGTTGAGCCGTTTTTTCATGAAAGAGTAACAAACATCCATACATACATACATACATACAAACTTTCACCTTTATAATATTAGTAAGGATTGATAATGTAATGGATCAAGAAGATGAAGTCCATTATCCACAGGAATTTCTTAATTCTTGAAACCCGAGTGGCCTCCCCCCACATTCTCTCAAGTTAAAAATTGGTGCCCCAATTATTTTACTCAGAAATCTTAAGCCACCAAATTTATGTAACGGGACTCGACTTCAGGTTAAATTTCTTCGCAATAACGTGATCATTGCAACAGTCTTGACTTGTCCAGCGGTTGGTCAAACAGTACCTACTTATACCTCGGATCCCAATGATTCCAAATGATTTGCCTTTTCATTTTAAAAGAATCCAATTCCCAATTAAATTATCTTTGCCGTAACGATAAATAAATCACAGGGGCAAACATTTAAATATGTAGGATTAGATTTACAGATTTACGGCAAGACTGTTTTTCGCACGGCCAACTATGTGTCGCGTTGTCAAGATCAGGTTGCGGAAACAATCAATATATTTTTCTGCCACAAGAAAATAAAACGAATAATAATATAATTTACTCAGAAGTACTTTAAAATAATATTTTAACCCGGTTTAAAGTGGACGGACACTCCCGCCTGTAGTCGTAATTCTTATGTGTCCGGCTGAATGTCGAATAGATAGACACAAGACAGCTATTGCCTGCGACTTATACAATTTAACTTAATCTATATTTTTCTTAATATTATAAAGCTGAAAAGTTTGGTTGTTTGTTATGAACGCGGTAATCTCGGGAAATACTGATCTGATATGAAAATTGTTTAAATATGAATAGTCCATTTATTGAGAGAGGCTATAATATAGGCAATATTTTATCTCGGTATTTCCACGGAAACGAGAAAAACGCGGGTGAAACCGCGGGGCACAGCTAGTATTAAATAAATAGAAAAAAAATAGTAAACGAAATTGTTTCGTAGAATATCATAACTAATTATTTTACTTTTCTGTCATTTTTTTATTGTTTTTTTGTATTACAAAGCAATAAATAAAATACCGATATAATAAACCTAACTCTTCGTTTTTTACTTTTATGGCCCATAGGGAAAAATATTTCCCAAGAAACTATAGGAAACCTATACACCCTGCTATATTTTATCTGGTGATATTCTCTTACTTTACACCCTCAATAACTAAAATACTGTGTTGTATTTTCATTTTTAGTCTTGGACATTTTATAGTCCTGTTAAGGGTTAATAATTTTCTAGGCAACCAAATCCTCTCTTAAAGTAACTATGCAGCTCTCATTTCGCATATATTACTCGTATGGGTATTGTTAAAAAAGTTTCTGTATAATTCCTCCTTAAAAAAAATGTAATGTTAAAAAAAGGTTTAATTTTTTTATATGTTGATTTTTTCCCTAAGTGGTCCATCTTACCTTCTCTTCCCCTTCCATTCTTTAATTTAGGTTCATAAATTATTGCTCAATTTCAACCAAAAACAGCATCGCATAAACATTGCTAATGAGCTGTTGGATTCTATCCGCGACAACCCAAATTTGCTCCATAGGATCATAACTGATGACGAATCGTGGGTTTACGGTTATGAGGAAACCAAGGCTCAGTCATCACAATGTAAGCTGCCGCATGAACCAAATTCAAAAAAGTTTTGCTTACAGTTTTCTTCGATTGCAGGCGGGTGCATCATTAGTTCTTGCCAGAGGGTAGAACGGTCAATAAGGAATATTACCAGCAAGCTAAGGAATATTAGCAGCAAGCATACGCAATTTACGCGAAGCAATCAGCCAGAAACGCCCGGATTTGTGCACGAACAAAAATTGGCTTTTGCACCACGATAACGCCCCTGTTCATACATCGTTGCTTATGCGTGACTTTTAGGCCAAAAACAACACACTAATGATGGCGCAGCCACCGTATTCCCACAGATCTGGCGCCCTGGGACTTTTTCTTGTTCCCGAAACTGAAGAGGCCCATTAAGGGACGACGCTACGCTAGGATTGACGAGATAAAGACGGCATCGAAGGAGGAGCTGAACAAGATAAAAAAAAATGTGCTTCGAAGATTGGAAATACGTTGGCACAAGTGTATTAATATATCATGACTCATGTCGCATCGCCTAAGGTTACATCTGAAAACCAGCGCTGTGTGGTTGCTTCTGTTATCACACAGCACCATGCTGAGATGTTGACCTGTTATCGCGAGTGAGCTGCGCAACATACTTACCTGTTATTTTTTCTTCTTATTTTTTATATTTAGTCTCTCTTTGTTTAATTTATTGTACTGTTAAATTTTTATAATTATTGTACTGTGTTGTATGCGGCTAATTTGCACGATAATAAAGCATTTTCTTTCTTTTTCTTTCTTTGTTCATGGGGATTACTCTGAACGGGACAAAATAGATATTCATGAATAAATAAATAATTTAAAAAAAACACATAGTGGGGACTTTTTTTGAATACACCTCGTAATGGGAAAAAAGCAGGTAGTCCTCGCCGAAACAATCCTAATAAACCGACCAAGTGGGTTTCTTATGAGAGCTGGAGTATCTGGCGTAACTTATGACTTTATAATTTATGCTGGAGATTATACATACTTTCAGAGGAGTACAATTTACAGAAGCGAATTTAGGTATAGAGGGAAAGACCCTTCATAGCATTATGCCAAACGATAAATAATAAAGCTATTGTTGTTTATTTTGATAATAATTTTACATCTTTAGAATTGGTATATATGTTGAGGGAGAATTATATAATATAATAGATTGAGAGATACCAACAGCAGATTGCAAGGAGATAAGACTTTGTGCATTTATTCATACATGCATTCCCAAGACATAGGGTAGGGGGGGACGCGAGGTAAGACTGGGTCACGCACACATACAAGAAACTAGACTCTTGCGAACAGAAACAGAATACTAACAGAAGTCAAGCTTGTGTATGTACATCACTTTTGTTGCTACACTCACACTACGCTCGGCGTTCGCGCAAGGGCTGTCGACTCTCGCTCATGCGAAAACACGTAACGTGTTAATAGCACTCATATAGTTGGATTATTTTTTAAATAAATTATATAAAACACAATAATACAATTAATAAATTTTAATTTTATTTATGAACTCGCTGAGAATGTATGTCATTGTTCTAAGTTTTTTTTATTGTTTTTTATATTTAAATTATTATAATCTGGTGTTTTATATACAAGTGTAATAACTTTTATTCATTTGTTCCATCTTTGCACAAAACATCTCACTATTTGCGTGCCCAAAGCGGGTGACACTCGCGCTCGCAGTGGTCTGGACTGGTTTGAAATATCGTGTCGGTGAACGCTGTCAATGTGTGCGTTGATTTAGCGCGCTTTGTATGGAGCTTGACTTCTGTTAGTTTCGTATTCTGTGCTGAAACAGTGAGTGGGAGTGCGCGCATTTTTTGTTTACAAACGAAAATCACGTTGAGTGTCTCGTCGATCTAATTTTACGCAGTTAAAAATGTCTCAACTGTAAGGTAATTATGACTACCCAATTTATGTCTTTTCTCGTATATGGTTGTTAGTGTTGTTTACTTTGTTGTAGTATAGTTAGAGTCAGATTAAGGTCACAATTACAATTTGATATAAAGCCTCTTATTCATGGTAAACATTTGTTTGGAAACATGGTTGCATAAACATGTTGCCGAGTTGCTGTTAACATATTGCGGGTAACACTTACGTTGCCGAACTGATCACGTTATGTTGCAGAGTTGACGGCCGGCGAACGAAGACATCAGTTTATGAACAAATGTTGACGTGTGTAGACGTGCATACAACTATTTTTAAATATGGCGGTAGTGTGGAGCAACTATAAAATTAATAGAATTATTTCAATCCAAAGCGATGCTATGGGATTCTTCTATCAAATAATACAAGGAGAGAAATAAAAAGAAAGATGCATTCCAAGAAATTTTTCAAACTCTAAATATACCCAAAAAATACGTGGAAACTAAAATACATGTACTGCGCTCTCATTTTACTAGAGAGAAACAAATATCAGCTAAAAAGACTACAGGCAGCGGCGTAATAGAAAAATATAAATAGATTTATTACAAGCCATTAGCCAACAATCAACAAGTCACCTAGACCAATCAATACCTTCTCCTTCTACATCGACATCTATATCCACGAAGTCTACGAATCTAACGGGAACAAAAATGCTAATACGGTAGATGCAGAAATATTAAAAGCTATACGGGAAACACCCTCGCAACCTGAATTAGTTGACGACGCCTGTGCATTCATGATATCTCTCTTACCAACAGTAAAACAATCGAACGCCGATGATAAGTTAGAATTTAGAATCGAAGTTATGCACATTGGCAACGAGTGGATTATTTCTCGAAACGACCACCCGAATATTACCTATCGAATTGTTAATAGTAAGCGAAAATGCCTATAGGGAAATATATGCGTTAAATTTATTTTCGGGACAATGGACCAAATATATCCGTTTTGTTGAACAATATATCTTACTACATGAGATCAAGGACGAATTAAAAGCGGCCACGCTAGTGATATAAGTGGGTGAGCGCTCGCACAACCTCATGTGTGATTCATGTTCACAAATTATTGCCGAGGATAAAAAAAATCCGAATTGGTGAAGGTGGTAGAAAAACACGTGGAATCACGACGTTCCGACATTGCAGAGTGACAAGTATTCCAGGAACGCAAACAAAAAATGGCAGACAAACTCGCGGAGTTCCTTCAATAGCTCCAGCATTTGGCATCAACGCGCAACTTCGGTGTCAATCTAGAAGAAAACCTGCGCGATCAATTTGTAATTGGAATTGCAAGCGTCGAGATCAAGGCCAGAAATATACTGCTGAAACACCACGCGACTCAAATCGACGCAACACGTGTTGAATCAATTCAAATCGTAGTTTTTATGACCAGAAATGCCCGTTCGTAGAAGGCCCGTTAATAATCTTATTATAATTATATAAGAAAAGACATATTACAGATACTCCTTTTTTAATTTTAGAAAAACATACCTTCCGATTTATTACTATTGTTGAACTTTTTTTTAACTAAAATTATATAATTTATCATCAGCGTTCAGAATTCATACTTTAAGACTGAGTGGACCACTAACAAGGAAACTACTTTATATTAGCTTTTAAAAATCGCCGTACGAGACAAAGGCCGTAAAATGATAGATCGTTTTAGATTGAATAAAGCTAGTTTTTGCAGCATCTGCGATTATCTTCGAAGTTTAGCTTAAAATGGTTCACAAGAAAGCAGTTTGAAAATAAAGATAAGCCACTGTAAATTTAATTCTCTAATTTCGAAAGACCGCGAGCCTTAAATTCAGATTTGAAGATGAACCTGGCTTAAAAGAGTAACTTATTTAGCCGACATCTTTTCCTGTCTCTATTAAACTTTCCTAGGCATAGCTCTACCAGAGGTTTGCAGCCTGGCAAATTGAGAAACACCAACAGTTGATGCCGTCTTGATGTCGTCAGGGAAGATATGAGAGCCAATGGCCTTACAATTGACGCTGAAAATCGGGCGACGTGGCGGACACTATAAATACCGTATAAAAAAATAATAAATCGGTTATTTTAAGAGTAAAGGAACTTAGAAATTGTTGCCAATTCTTCTAAAATCTCCCAGCTCTTAGAATTCACCAGAAAACAGCCTACAGCACCTTCCTACCAAAAAATTTAGTATTGGCACACGCGGGTATATGAGTCAATTGTTGTAACTAAGCTTATAAAAATACATGTAGGAATGACGGTAATAAAACTCATTGTGTTAATTATTTAATTATAATTATCACCACACGTTATAATTAACGGATTAACGATTTATCCGAATATCTGCGATAGCTTGTTACTTTACACACACACTTTAGTAAACACGCGTTTGTCACTGTTTCACTGCCGACTGCTGGATCTCGAATCTCTTGCCTACGGTTCGGAGGCGGTTTATATTGCAAACTGTCATGCTCCCACTCTTACTCTGACTGTGGGTAGTGAAATAGAACCACAACAGGGTTTCCTTTAATAAAGTTACTTCTGCAACTACCCGTAGATTCCTTAGGGCCAATTTACAATTATTTATCATATGGGTTTTACACAAGAACACCCCGACACGGCCATACTGACGAGCACACGTCCTCGTGTGCGTGTCTATACATCATTTGAGGACAAGGAAATCATTCGTTCGTTCATCCTGACTCAGTTCACATCATATAACAATTCGCAAAATGGTAATAATTATTATACAGTCTGGTCCGGAAAGCATTCCCTTCAGACCCTTCAGATTCAAGTGCGCAGATTGTTCCTTCAGTTTAAAAACTGGACCGAACTGTGCTAGACCGAGATTGTTCCCCTTTAGCTTAATGGTTGTTGGACCGGCTATACCCTTCAACAACTTTCCCTTGGACCAGTCACTTAGACCCTTCAAGTGTACAGACTGTTTCTTCAGTTTGAAAACTGGACCGAACTATGCTAGACCGGGATTGTTCCCCTTTAGCTTAATGGTTGTTGGACCAGCTATACCCTTCAACAACTTTCCCTTGGACCAGTCACTTAGACCCTTCAAGTGCACAGACTGTTCCTTCAGTTTAAAAACTGGACCGAACTGTGCTAGACCGGGATAATTCCCCTTTAGCTTAATGGTTGTTGGACCAGTTAAACCCTTCAACAACTTAACCTTTTTTATACCTGGACCAGTGTCTTAGACCCTTCAGGGGCTCTCATTGTCCCTTCAGGTTGAAAACTAGACTGGACTACTAGACCGGGATAATCCCCTTTAGCTTAATGGTATCAAGTCCAGCTTAACCCTTCCAAAACTATAAAAACGACAAAGTTATTTCGTGTGAACTTGGTCTATGAAATGTTAACCTTTCAAAACCTTGTTACTAAATTCTATTTCTATTTAAAGACCATACGAGCTCTTGGAATCGATAACGGGTACACCAATACATTACTCTACGGAATGACACACGTAGAATAGATGAACTAAAATCAAACAAATATGGGAAGATCTCACCAATTTGAAACACTCCTGTGAAGGTGCCGGTGTCTTGGAACTTCCCGGGCTCACAGTCACAGCTCCATGTCACTGCTCCTGATAACAATTAATGGCCTAGGCAGGCAGATGAGTTGGTGTGTCACCTGATGGTAAGCAGTCACCGCAGCACATGGGCTATTTCAATACCAACGGCACAGCTGAACAGATGTGCATCAATCTTTCCTGATAGATTCTAGTAGTAGGTTTATTTTTTTTTCGTATAACTCCTTCATGTAGGTAGTTACAATTTGATAGTCATCGATATCAAAATTACACTATATAAGACGTTCTTTGTGAGAAATGTGTCCCACCTAGGTGCAGTGCATGTACCGCACATGAATCTTTCAAAAACGCGTAAGCGACCTTTTGGTCGCGACAAAACTACATCCTGAAAGCGATCTAGCGCTGCATGGTTATACTGTTTGGTTAGATGACTAATTATTTGTTCTACGCTGCAGCGATTTAGTTTCAAGTTTTACCAAAATCGAACGAGACATGTTTATGGGATAGCTTCTCTATACGAAGTAATTTTATCTAAATGTCGATAGTCATGTGATAGCCATAAATGGCAGTCACACATGAAAGACACACGACAGCTACACACGTGAGTCACATATGATAGTCACATACGTGAACCAAACATGACAGCCACATACGTGGGCCAATTATGACAATCACACACGTGAGTCACACACGACAGCTACACATAACAGTCACCAGTCATCATAATTTACCTCAAGTTATTAGTTCTGGTACTCACGTCAGAATCTGCGCCAGCTGATGTCGATAACCAAGCGGTTGCGGCTATACTGCGTAGGACGATCCCGCTTCTGATGTAGGAATGACGGTAATAAAACTCATTGTGTTAATTATTTAATTATAATTATCACCACACGTTATAATTAACGGATTAACGATTTATCCGAATATCTGCGATAGCTTGTTACTTTACACACACACTTTAGTAAACACGCGTTTGTCACTGTTTCACTGCCGACTGCTGGATCTCGAATCTCTTGCCTACGGTTCGGAGGCGGTTTATATTGCAAACTGTCATGCTCCCACTCTTACTCTGACTGTGGGTAGTGAAATAGAACCACAACAGGGTTTCCTTTAATAAAGTTACTTCTGCAACTACCCGTAGATTCCTTAGGGCCAATTTACAATTATTTATCATATGGGTTTTACACAAGAACACCCCGACATACACTCAAATATGATTTATAAAAATGTTTCTTCGGTTTATTTGGATATAAAGGTTCAGGGTTTCATCGGTACAAAAAAAAATCCCTTAAAATTGAGCTTGATGGTAAAATTCAAGTCACGAACTTGACAGGAGAAGCAGTACTTTAACTGTTACTTATTTGGTAAGTTGTTCATGAGATTTAGAATTTCATAATTCATTAAACAAAACAATCAAACAAAGGTTTCAAGGAATGTAGGGGCGGCAAAGGAAGTTTGTGTTGGAATATCAGATTTATAAAATGTCAACTTCCAAATTGGAATTGTATCTCCATAACTAATTATAGAAGTCATATGCATAAGCAACTTTCAATCAAAACATACCTAAATGTGTTGCGCGGAAAAACTACTCATACTTAGTAAAATTGTGCGTAGTTCCGAGTTCAGAAATTTTACAGGTAGGAACTTATGGTCCAAGATCCCAGGGCCCCCAGACGTTACTTATTTTCTCATAAAAAATATAAATGGGATAAAGTAGTGTTAGTACGTACTTTGAGTGTCTGCATACCTGCTAGCTTGTGTCGACGGCCAATTCATAGGTACCAGGTGCTAAAGGTAGATAAATACAGTACTGATTTTTCTTAAATTCTCAGTGCTGATTTTTACATATATTTTAGATAATTTTGTTAAAAATTAATAATAATTATTGCCAGACACTTTCCATCGGCGCTTATCCTTAACAGACGCTTTAAAGCTTCAAAAAAATAACATATTTTTACTTATAATCTCACTCTTGATTTTTATATATGATACTTAGGGAACTATTTGAACACCCCTGGTCAGCAGCCAGACCAATTGGAGGGGTCAAACATCCCCCCAGACACACATAAAGTGTCGCTATGTGTATGAGCGAATGAAGAGTTCAATCGCAAAAATGTGAAAAACTTTGATGCAAGTAACTTACCACCATGCAAAAGTGAGCTTTTACAGCAGTTTGGACGAGCTAATTACATCACTAGTCTCTGGAAGAATGCCCATTTTTTTTTATTGCTTTGAATGGCGAGACGAGAATGCCGTTCGCCTGATAGTAAGCGATACGACCGCTCATGAACAGTAGTAGAACCAAACAACACCTTGAATTACAAAGCATTGCTTGGCATTCCACTGCGCTCGCCATCCTGAGACATAAGATGTAAAGTCTCAATATGTCCAGTAGTTCCTCTGGCTACAATATCCTTCAATCCGAAACACAACAGTGCATTTAAACTGCTGTTTGACGAGAGAAATAAACATTGCGGTGGTACCCACCCAGGCAGCCTCTCACATATGAGAGACCTACCACCAGTAATATATGAAGAAAATTAGTATATTTAATTCTGACAATAATGGGACGTTGGAAGACAATAAATATCATTTTAACTGGTTCGATGGGGACCAATTGCCGAGCTTTGTCAGTGAATCGCTTCAAGAAGCATCAGGTATTATACTTTAACTTTGAATAATTGATATAACCGTGTAACTCTTTGATTCTTAATTATGTTATTTTTGTAACAGAAAATGAAAGTAATAAGGATGATAATGAAGATAGTCAATGCCAACATTGGGTTGATGATGACTTATCAAACTTAGACGATGGTGACAGTAAAGATCACGCTGAATTGCAAAATGTTCAAACTACAAATAATCCGAAAGAAGAAAGACATGTATAGCTTTGTGTAATTTTAAGATATATATTTATTGTCTTCCAACGTCCACCCATTATTGTCAGGACTAAAAATACTAATTTTCTTCCAGAGACTAGTGATGTAATTAGCTCGTCCAAACTGCTGTAAAAGCTCACTTTTGCATGGTGGTAAGTTACTTGCATCAAAGTTTTTCACATTTTTGCGATTGAACTCTTCATTTACGTCACAAACCATATAAGTGTTGATGAAGAGTTGGAGTCGGGCAGCATCTACGTCAATTATTCCGGGCACGTTGTACAGTTCACAAACAAATTTTTGTATAGTGTTCACTGAATATCGCCGAGTTTCATAAATGCTATCTGGTACTCTGCATTTTTAAGTAAGAAAGATATCGATAAATAGATATCTCTCTCACACTCAAGCGTACAAATAATGACCTCACGCTCATACACATAGCGACACTTTATGTGTGTCTGGGGGGATGTTTGACCCCTCCAATTGGTCTGGCTGCTGACCAGGGGTGTTCAAATAGTTCCCTAAGTATCATATATAAAAATCAAGAGTGAGATTATAAGTAAAAATATGTTATTTTTTTGAAGCTTTAAAGCGTCTGTTAAGGATAAGCGCCGATGGAAAGTGTCTGACAATAATTATTATTAATTTTTAACAAAATTATCTAAAACATATGTAAAAATCAGCACTGAGAATTTAAGAAAAATCAGTACTGTATTTATCTACCTTTAGCACCTGGTACCTATGAATTGGCCGTCGACACAAGCTAGCAGGTATGCACACACTCAAAGTACGTACTAACACTACTTTATCCCATTTATATTTTTTATGAGAAAATAAGTAACGTCTGGGGGGCCTGGGATCTTACTCTATTATATGTTGTTACTTATGTTTAACAGTATCTACTCATTATAGAAAAATAATGACCAATTGTAAGGTTTAGGATTTTTATGTTTTAAGTAAAGATAAGGCAGGAAATCGTTGCACAAAATTTGCCGAACGGAACAGTCACAAATAAATAGTGACGCAAATTGGAGAATTAGGATTTTCTCATTTTTAGGGGAGAAATGGGCACGTAATATCTTATTTCGGTAAGTATGTATCAATTTTTTATCAGCAGGCAAAGTTGCGGCCAAAAACTAGTAAGTAAATAAGAATGGAAAGGTGGCTCAAAGGTCTTATATGTGTTACAACAAAGTGTACCAACGAAGGCAAAAATTCAAATGTAGTATTCATGATTCATCCAGGAAAACACAGCAATTTCAGATCACAACGATGATACAGCGACATCAAACTCGTCGATTTCCAAACCGAAATAAAAGAAATATGATGAATCGTATATCAGTTTTGGTTTATTTCATTCAAACTGCTCACTTCTCTTTGTGCTATGCAGTAGTGTTTCCTAATAGTTCCACGGTACATACCAAGATGCGCTGACATTTAAAAACTGTACACCCTGTACAAAGACGTGACAAAAAAACGTAAAAAAGAGGAGTTATTGAAAAGACGAAAAACGATTATGCATTCCGTTGGTGATAGAGAAGAAAGCTGTATGTCACTCCTGAGTTTGTTAGCCAAAGTTACTCAGAAATGTTTCAGGATGATTGTATTTGAAGAATTGGTCAAGTACCTATCTCACTGCAATGCGCGCCATCTATTAAGACCAATTTTCCCGAGGCACAAAACAGAAGAATGAATTCATAGAATCAAAATTCTTTTACCCAATATTCAAAAGCCCAAAAATATGTCAGTCGAGACATATTTATGAATCGTGTCTAGAAATGCCATCAGACTCAAGTCATTATGATTTTTGGTGCAGAATCCGTGATGACTATCTGATGCTCGTCAAAATGGCCCTGAATGAAAATTCAGTCTCCAATTCCCAACCACATACTTGTGCAAAACAACATTTTCAACCTATGCAGCTACGAAAACCAAACACCGCAACAGAACTCCGAACCTGTCATGAGACTTCAACTTTATTTTTGTATTTTTACAAATGTATATTTTGTACTGATTGCATAAATATGTAAACATCCAACATAAAGTTTTTTGAAATAAATAATCACAGATTTTTAAATTATTTTAACAGTCCTTAGGCTTTTATTCAAACAGTATGATTTTATCTACAAGTAGAGGTAAGTTCATGTAACAAAGGCTTTAGAAATCAACAAATATTAGGAGAAAACTTATCTATAATGGCCATAGATGACCCACCAGTCTCCCATGGGAAAAATGCCGCAAGCATATTAATATTATTTACACATTGGTTTGGAACCACGAGAACCACATTATAAATCATTCATGGTACATTTATTGTACTAACTCGAACTATTACTGACTACTCCACAAAAACAAGACAATGCAAAATGAATTCCCTAAACAACTGAACAACCAGTGAAACAGATGACCAACAAAAATACTCACATGGTGGAAAACTAACAATTAACAATTCAGACATTGAATTTGGGCTAAAGTTATTTCTAGTTATATATAAAGTTTGACATCACTGCCAAAGACGATTTTATTGTGATTACATAACATAAGAACACATTGAAAATGAAAATTTCATAGATAAGAAATATTTTATTAAAAAAAAACATGAATACATTGTTATTATACTATTTAGTTGTAATGTATTCCTGTTTTTTAACAATTGCTATACCTAGGCTTACACTATGGACACAACAATAAATAAACAAATATGTCTACATATACTTGAAAAAACAATGGTTCCCTTTGAACTGATTAAAATCCTAAAATGTAACAAACCTATGGACGAGACTTGAGAAATGCTTTAATTACTAGACCAACACATATCAAAAAACACTTTAAGTAATAACTCCTAATTTACCTGCATGACTTATTCACTTTTGAATTGTTGAGATTTTTTTTATGAAATTGAACTTTCAAATTAATGTAGGTCATTTTTAATATCACACTTTTTAATAACCTTTTGTGTACTTAATAGTTACATTACCACAAGGCATCATTAAAATGTCTCTCACAGCAATGAACTAAGCCCACTATCAGTATCTCCTAAATTGTTTTTTAAACTTTTCATAGTGATAATCATCTGTTGCCCGTTCTCCTTTAGCTTTTTTGACAATTTTCTCAACACTATCATCAATGACAGCATCCTCAGCTTTTTGCACAACCGGCTTTTCTATTTTTCGTTTCTTTGTATCATTATCCATGTTAAATCTATTGTGTTGGACGAAATTCACAGCCATGTTAGTTGGTACAAATTGTGATGGGGCATCTTTCTTATTATGCCTTTCCCACAACAGTTTCATTTTTGCTTCTTCTGTAGCTTCAATGTTTTTTATTTTTGCATCAATGCCAAGATCCACTTCTGGTATACCACTGAGCATCTGGTTGGACAACATCTCTTCTGAGCGATTTGCTGAAGACACTCGCAAGTGGTCCGGTAATGAAAGTAACGCAGCCTCCTCAGGTGACAAGTACTTTAATGAATCATTATGATCATTATCTGTTTGGTCTTTATTATGTCCTTCTGTAACAAAAGATATAAAACATAGAATAAATATTAAATTTATTTTACTGTGTCCAATTTATATTTAAACTCAATGTGTTTGGACACTTCAAAGCACATATTCACTTGTGTAAAATTAGTAGTTTGCCCAATGGCTCAATATGAGTTGCTTAATAATTATCTTCATGGCAGAAGCCGACTGAAAGTTGTTAAGATAACAGTAAATAGTCTTTGGCTCCATCAGGGTGGTACAAGTCTCTCCAATAAACTATATTAAGTAGCAGTATTGCTGGTGTGTTAAGGTCTGTGTAAGCTAAGTGTAAGCTGGTAACAAGACAGTCTTATCACATGAATAGCAACCACTATACACAGTGGTTAACGGTTACAAACCATTTATGACAGGTTTACCATATTAAGTGCCTAATTGTTACCAGTTGGATCTGTGTACATAGAGTACCAAGACAGCATTTTATGATTGTAGATTTCATTATGTTTTTTTTTTAATTTTAGTTTGATTCCAGTATTACTTAGCAGTTATTTATTATTCAATGCATGTTGTGACGCCTGCAGGTAGTGCATTTAACATGTTACTAAATTGTAAGTGTATTAGATATAAGAAACAATGTAAATACCATTGGATGTCCTTAAATAAATAAAATAAAATAAATAAATAAATAAATTGATACTTAATTTAGATGTTTTAGAGTAGGTACAATCCTGTATATTTTCACCTTGTTCTGGTGTAAATACAAATAAATACGTAAAAATGAATAATAATACCATGTATCAAATTTAAATTACCTTTTCGTTTAGCCAATTGTTCTTCGATGTATTTCATCATCTCTTCGTCTTCATCTCGCTTGTTAGTTTCGGCAGAGAACTGTGTACCAATACCTGTGTCGTAAGCATCGTCAACCTGCTTTATTTTCCCGCTCTTTAGTGACTGCATATTAATCATACCGCCCGTTTTGACCTTAAATGGGTCCTTGCATGTTATTTCTTCGTCTAAAGTGACCTTCTGTCCCGTCGCCAAAGCTATGATGCTAACACCATTAGGCCTTTCTCGAAGTTTCTGTATGGTCTTTGTCTCCTCCAATTTAGCTAGTATTTGTTCCTCATCGTCGGATTCCTCTTCTTTCATCCGCTGACGAAGATTTTTCTTCTTCACGGACTTGAATTTGATTTTGTCGACGGACAATGATTGGCTTTCGTCGGAATCTGCCATTGCTTTGAACTATGAAGTCAGAAGTGTGATATCTGTGATATTTAATGTCGAACAAAATTACGATAGTAAATTGTCTACACCAAACGTAATACAATATTTTGAACACACATTAATTAAAAATGTCGATATTATTATTTAAATTATTATTATTTATCCGTTGAGGAATTGGGAGTTAATACAACAATACAACTTTACGACTGTTTACAAGGCGTTGGAACTAGATTGAATAGAAGCAAAATTGAATGTGAATAGAAATTAGAATCACAGACCAAGTAGTACTAAATAGAATCATTGAATTGAAATTCCTACGAAATTCACAAACACAGGCAAGAAGCTTTTATAGAGCCACAAAGATACCTGGCCCGGTGGCCAAAAGTGGAAACAAATACGTCATTTAGAATGTCAGTCTATCTGCCAGTCGCTGTCATATCGGCCATTAGTTGTTTACTCAATGTATTTATTTATTTATTTAATGCTTCATATACACAAATTGTATAAAGGCGGACTTAATGCCTGAGGCATTCTCTACCAGTCAACCTTTAGGTGGTGCAGAGAGAGAGCACGGTAGGCGCATAAAATATGTAATACATTTATTTTTCCTGCATTATTTAAAACTAGTGAAAATTGCCGAAAACTTTAAAAAGTGATGCTAGGAATGTTAAACTTCAGGTATTAAATTTTACGTAGGAAGAAAATCGGCTTCAGATACCAATAATACCCTTCGAAAAATTGTATCATCGTGTAGCTGTTGCCACAAGTTTGTGTTATCAGCTTTTCAAAATAAATTCCACGAAAACAGAACTTTGTACGTACTAGTACAATAGATGTTAGTTCATATCCTAAACTAAAATTCATCGTTACGTGCGTGGTGGCCTGTTGGTAAATAGACCACCAATGACCACAACCACATTTCACGGTGGCTGCGGGTTCGAATCTCAGAGTACCCCTTTGACTTTTCGGAGTCATGCGTGTATTGATAGTCAATAAACACACACAAAAACAGTGAAGGAAAACATCGTGAGGAAACCTGCATACCAAAGCGATTTATAAGAATTTCTATGGTACCTGTGTAAGTCCACCAACCCGCATTAGGCCAGCGCGGCGGACTATATAGCCTGTGATATGGCCTAACTACCCTCAATCGTACTCTCGATTACAGAGGAGGCCCGTACCCTCCAGTGGGACGTGTATGGGCTGATACAGATAACTTTTTAAGGGTTTTGACTTCTTTAAGGGGGAGCGATTGGTTAGAAATCTTGTGAAGGAAAAAAACATGCATATGAAACTGGTCCACTCATTTTCCCGACACTATTGATCGGATTGAAAAATCTTACTTTACCCACTTTATTGCTATATCTATTTTTAAGGGCAACACCAAATTCGATTACAGCGACTCTCTCACCGGGTCAGATAACTTTGTGCCTCTATAGCTTATACCAAGAAGCTTATACCCAAATGGAGATTGCATTCCGTATATAAAAGTGAAGCACAAAAATTTGACCTCGAATGACGTTGCGACTGATTGCTATCCTTTTCTTTCGAGTGACAATGAATGAACAAAAAGTCATTTTCATTCATTGTCACTCGAAAGAAAAGGATAGCAATCAGTCGCAACGTCATTCGAGGTCAAATTTTTGTGCTTCACTTTTATATACGGAATGCAATCTCCATTTGGGTATAAGCTTCTTGGCTTATACCCACAGCTTATACCCAGATGGGGATTGCATTCCCACTCCCATGTCACTCGAAAGAAAAGGATAACAGGCAACAGCGACTGCATTCAAGGTCAAATTTTTGAGCTTCAGTGTTTTATACGGAATGCAATCTCCATTTGGGTACCGTAAAACGTGGTGATTAGGAATCAAAGGGAGATTAGGGACAAAACTGAGAAAACATTTTAAGGTTGAAATGTGAGCCATTAGTTGCACATAATTTATTAAAAACAAATTGTAACAATAGAAGACTATATTATAGTCCCTAGTGCAACAATCAGTAACAATTAATTTGAGTTACAAATTGTCTTTTAGTCTTTTGAAAATAGCCTCTCGATATGCAGTAAAAATACACCTAAACGAACTTCGGTCTACTACAAAAACTACACCATTTATGAAGGAGATATTGTTAAACACACAAAGTATAAGTATTGGACTATCGAATTCATAAAAGGTTAGTCTCAATTTCTCATTTAATTCATGTTTTTTTGATCATTTAAAAAGTAAATAAAAAAATATGATATTTTGGGGGGAATAGAGGAGATTTGGGGGTGATTAATAACGAGACTAACCACTCAAACGTCCCGACCTCCAACTTTGACGTAAGCTGTCATTTTTATAGGAAAATACACTAGTAATGAAAAAGCGTCCTAAATTCAAAATATATTACAAAAAGCGTTATGAAAAAAATATATATAATGCTTGAATAAACTACCTTTAATCTTACATTGGCCAAAAAGAAATTAGCAATAGGCATATTTCAAAAAAAAAAGACAAACTCGTGTGTTGTTTGAGAACAACGACGAGTGGTGCGCAGGAGTTTATAAAAATGTAAATATTGATTTGTAACTCTCTTATTGTTCTTATATAGTTTATTAAAAGATACCTTTACATTAATAATTATCAATTATCTAAAAATAAGCCATATTCGACGCGTGATTCGAAGTTTTTTAGACACGAAAGTAAATCAGGATCGTTGTTTGTCGGTTTTCATTAAATATTTCTGTGTCAATTCTATGAAAAAATGAAAAATAAAGTGTTAGAGATAGAAAACATATCATAAAGAATAATTGGGTGCCATTTGATAATTGAGAATATATCAAAACAATTCAATATTTTAATTGATTTCCAGTATTCCGTAGAAAGTCGCGCGCCATATTTATTAAGATCAGTGTTAGCGTTCCAAAGATTTTGTTCAAACTAGAATGTGCGGTATGTTTGATGTTGGATGTGATTGTTATAAATTAAGTGTGATAAAGCCAATGATATGGTGATTTAAATTTTCAAAATCAAAGAATAAATTTATTAATTCAGTTTAAATATTTCAATACTTCTTCTCCAAATATGCATCCAAACCGTGGAAAGACGAGTTGGATACATTCGAGCCAAAATCACAAGAGCTCGCCGAGGACAGGTTCAAATGGAATGACAAAGGGGAAGCCTTTGCCCAGCAGCGGGACACAATCTAGGCTATTAAAACAATATATATGTTGTATATACGGAATGGAAACCGCCATCAGGGACCGCAAACCGTTACGTACATTACAATAAGATAATAGATGCGCGACTGCGAATAATCCGAACATTGAAATGATCCACTATTAAGCCAAAAACAAATTATAAGATACGGCTGCCGAACGCGGCTGAAGAGTGGTAATAATATTCAGGGTCTCTCGGACGCGGCGCGGCAGAATATTCAATTTTCTAAATATCTTCAGCTACGTCCATCAGCCGCATTTTATAAATTGTACCCGGCTTTACTAACTTAGTTATTCTGATATAAAGCTAGTACATATTACAATTGGACACATTTATTGAAATAAAAAAAGAATAATATTAAAATACATTTTTAATTTTAGGTCATCAACGGAAAAGCAAGAATGCTCGTGAGTGTTTTATTTTTTGATTTCAGTGATAGAGTGCATGCATAGTTTGTGTCAATTAAGCAAATAAAAAACCATCACTAGTGCTAAGAGTTAACTTGAACTTTACATTGAGCGGGCAGTGCGGAAATGGGGGAGACCGAGGCCCGGGCAGAGGCAGAGGCAGAAGCCGAGGCAGAGGCAGAGGCACTGTGCCGGGCTACTATGCCGGGCCAAATAAAAAAAATACTAAATAAGTCATACAAATCTTTAATTATTAATTTATAGGTTTGAAATTGTCAGTATTTATTCTTAAATATTTATTCATTGATTGTAATAATAATAATTGTATATTTTTATTTTGTTTTAATTTTCAACCACCACTTAACTACCCTTATTCCTAATTTTTAAATACTATTACAATTTTTGATTGTAATGGATCACGCTATACCTACCAGTACCTTTACCTATACAAATCTCGTCGTAATTAAGGATATTTTCTTAAAAATCTACCATAAACTATAATTTGGTTTCTAAACCAAACACTATAAAAAAGGATAACAGCTTTGCATGTCTCGATCGCTAAAATTTCATTAATGCAAAATCAATAAATACATTAAAAAACTAGGTATAACAATGTTAACATTTGATAGAACTAAGTCATTTATATTCCATTCATGTTATTATACGATAGTAATTTATTTATTGGCCCTGCGCTGTTTTAAACCGGCTAACATTTGTATCAAATATCGTCTGGACAAGAACTTACATGGGCGGCCATCTTTCAAGCTTTTTTGCACCAGTGTTACCAACTTAGTGGATTTTCCACAAAATCTGGTAGTTTGGTCCTGGTTGGGAAAAATTGCTTTTAGTGGATTTTAAATGGTTTGGGGGCTGGCGAATTATTGAAAAGCTGTCATTATCAATTCCGACACATCATTGTTTATTGAAAATATGATGTCATATATTGTAATCAAATATCCAAATATATAATCAAATAAATAAATAAATACACCCAACAGTGACATTTATGGTCTCGACCCCACACAAAGAACTAGTCTTGTGTCGTGGGTATCAGGAACTACAACAGACTTTTCGGTCTCACAAACAGCCAGACCCGAAACAAATACCTCTACATCACACAGATATTTGTTTCGGTGCGGGAATCGAACCCGAACAATATTATGTTAATATATTAATTAGGATATTAATTAGGATATAGGAATATTAATAATTAGGATTCATGTTTAAAAAATAAAAACAGAAATACAAACCGAAAATATGACTTCCTGACATCTATTGGCGAATAATGATGTGTTAAGCCATTCTATGTATGCCCAGCATTAATTGTGTAACAGGGCCATCTACCGATAAATATAGAGGTACCCAGCGTTATTTGTGTAACAGCGCCATCATCTACTTGTTTTGGAACTGACAACCATGTGTTTTCCATTTTGAGCATGAAGATAGACCTCTATTTCATATATAGTAATGTACTCTGTGCGGTTCATAACTTTTAAGTTTTAACATGAAACTTTCGAGATACATTCCCTTTCTGCTGTTTTAGTTATTTTAACTCGGGTACACACCTACCTTTGCACTCAATTTAAATCTTTTCACTGAATGACAATGGTGAGAATTGTTATTTTGATTTTTTAATAAACACATATTTTCAGCACAAACCTCACAATTAAATAATATTTTCAAAAAATCAACAATCTTACTAATAAAACGATAGCACTACAATTAATAAGCAAACAAAATAGTAAACAATGCTTATCACATATTTAAACAAATAAAAACTTACTAAAAAAAATGCATAATGTGCGTACGTGATTTATTAGAGTTTCGATTATTTTTACTCGGATTATAGGCAACGAACATTCCCGATTACTCCCGACAAATACCGAACTCCCGTAGCCTGCCGCTAGAGTCGCGGCTTTCGATATTCATGGTTGTGTGTGTTGCGAACTGTGCACCGACAGTGGACACCAAAATTACTAAATACATGCAAACAAATGTCCTGCGAGACGCGGCGGCAAGAGTTGGTTGATTAGGTACAATAAAACATTTGCGATATTTTTAATCAATGCTCTATACCACGACATGACATTACCCCCCTCGCGCAAATCCACGGCAGGTTATCTTCATATAAAAAAAAAATCGCCTTACGACATGGCTTGTCTATGGCTCAGGCTATTGAACATGACAGTTACCTCGATGCGCCCACCTCTTACTTCTACCCGACGTCGCCTAGGCGGACGCCATATTTAATTACATTGTTACGTCAAAACTTCTGTCAAATAGTTTTCTTTCCCGCGGTATTGTGCGCGGCATCATTACAGTGTGACGTGTGTGCAAATCCTACTTAACCCGCGGTTTGGGGCGCGTCTGCGCCCCGGGCCGCCATGTTGTTTACAACAAATGCGTCGATAGATTTACTTGTATTTTCTTTTAGTGAATTTGCAGTGATTAATGTGCAGTGAATACGTATATTAAACGTGCAGTGCAAGTAACGTCAAGGAAACAATTGAATATTTGGAAAATAATGCTCGTAACTTATAAGAAATCATTACTCATCAATTCAATAATCAAAAATGTAAATATTCTCTCCAAATATTTGTTTGTTTTCTATGAATGTAACAATCACAAACAGTAGACACTTGTTACGGATTGACCACCCCTAGATATCGCTGACTTGCAATTATGCTATTTGCCAATATTCAAGTTAGCAACGGACGGATCGCCGACGCAGCGGAACGTGTATCGACCACGAGCCGCCGATTCAGCGCCTCGTGCCCCGCACCGACGTCATCGGAGCGGACACCAAAGCCTTCGCCCCTCAGGCCACCGGCACTTCTAGGTCTCGCATCGACCAGTAGACATCTAGATTAATTAGTTATAACTTTGTAATTTTTATATTTTAATAAATTAATTATATTTAAAATTGCATTTTTTTGCAACCTCGGGTCGCGCTCGACATAATTCAGTTCGTAATTTTATAAATACCTGTATTGTTGTTGCATCCTAATTAATTCAATTGAAAATGTTTATTATTATCTAAATTCATGTTTGTTCGATTTCGTTTTTTGTGTTTATTTACTACCCCTTCATATTAGTTTCATATAAATATTTAAATGAATAATGTGTAAAGTCAATGTACCAAATGTCAGAATTTTAATAAAATCTAATTTTATTTATGATGATTATGACATTTCTATTACTTATAACATAATACACATGCTTATGTAAATATTATCCAATATAAGAGGCTTTACATTTTTTCGTATCTTTGGTACCTCCGATTCAGGTACGCCCAGTTGGGAACCTTGGTAAAATTGTAGCTACGTAAGGCAAAAGTGTACTTTATTTCAACTTAAGATGTCATATTTGTAATAAACACATTTGTATATTTCGACGAATACTTTTGAATGTATAAATGAAATGAAATAAATAGTTGTTTATATCATTTGAAGGGTTTTATTTGTAATCTACACAAATACTAATATCTGAATTTGAAAAAAATTACATCAATTGCCATTATTTTAAAAAACCCAAGATGCACAGTTTCAAACAAAAGTAACACTCGAAACTATCACCAAACACTCGACAATTCTACATATTATGTAGTTATAGTCACACTATAAACATATCTTTTGCAAATTCAACCTTACGCGGATTGTTTAAAGTTGTTTATACAAAGCAGTGTACAAAATGCAATAAAATTTTACGACCGACGTTAGTCGGTAGGACAAGGCATGGAATGGAGACGAATGTCCTTTTTACTTTTATATGAAGATGAATTTGTTTTTGTACTTTTATCTGAGCGTAGATATGTTTTGGGCAAGACATGTATATAAATCAATAAAACAAATATTTATGTGTAAAATTTAATAGGTATTTAATTTTCGATATATTCGGCTTAAAAAAATGTTCAAGTCTTTGCTGGCTGATGATTGATGTCCATTCTCCGCATCGTATTGGGTCACGAGGAAACCTAAAATGTAAATATTTATATATATTTTCCGAGCGTTTCCAGACCTTATCATCATCTGCCTAACTTGATTATTCTGATTTATATTATTATACCCAGACAGTTATTGCAAAAAAAACTGAATTCAAATCCCTTTTCAAGATGGCGGAAAATGCACATGCAGGAAATCTTGGTCGACAATTTGATCTTAAGCTTTTTTACCCCCGAAGTCATTAGCATGTCTCTAAACCATAGGTTGTGGCCTTATTATTAAATATACTAGTTATGAAAAAAAAAACGTCGAATTGACGTTCTTTTCTGCTTATGGCATTCGATTAAAAACGAATATTTATAACATATAAAGACTTGTTACAAAAATGTACACAAAAAAGTTCAAATTAATTAATAAAAAAAAAAAAAACAGTAAATAATTCGACTCCACTGAATACGATCACTTGGCAACATTAAATCGTAACCCGGAACTGGGAGTCACTAAGCAAAACGCAAACTTAACAAAAATTGGTTATGTGATTATGGGTATAGTTTTTTGGTTTTTTATAAGATAAAAATAACTTAAACTAGTAAAATATGGATATCAAAAGAAAGCTTATAGTATATACTTCATTTATAAATGGATTTTATTGGTATGTAATTTGATTTTATGGGTGAAAACATGATTTGAAAATGAAATACCATTGAAATTCGATCTGTATAGAATTTTTATTATTTGTTTACTACACATTTGAATTATATTTGTACAATTATTGTCACATCTAATAATTCTGCATAGTTTTAGATACTTAAAGCTATTTTTTATTTCCCTGTAGCTAGAATAGGTACAAGGATATAATGCTTTATGTTTATGAATATTGAAAAGGCGGGAATCGGAAAATTTCTGTCAAAATAAGTGACAGTGACGTGGACGTGTGAGTGGCTAAGGTTTATAGAGACGTGAAAAGGTACAATTGGGACGATAAAGGGTGTATAGGTACAGTGTGTGTAGAGTTGTCGCAACAGTTTTTTTTGTTGTAATTAGAGTTGTGTTATAACAGGTCAAACTCAATATCTGTTCCTCCTGTTACTGTTCCTTCCAAATCACAGTTCCTAATAACTGTTCTTAAGTAACAGCCTGTTATTTTTTAAGTATGTATGATTTCTTCTAGCGCTGCATATTGTATTTGTCAAATAAAATACTAGGTGCTTCTCGTTCTAGCAAAGGCCTATTCAGATGGTGTGAGGGAGACGGAACGTTATTACAAGTAACACGACCTAATTCAAGAAGTATTTTTTAAAGACGATTTGTTCGTACATGCCTGCCAACTGCTTTTTTTCGCATAAATACTAGGTGTGTCTCGTTTTAACAAGTGACATTCGTGTGTACATTTAAAAGAGACGGGTGATGAGAACAGTTTTGTTAATAACAACTGTTATATTTTTAAGAACAGATTAGGCCTGTGGAACAGATATATGTTCACAGTGAGAACAACTGTTATCTGTGATTTGCTTCTACCTGTTCTTTTGAACTGTTACGATAAATACGCCTCACCTCTAGTTGTAATAAGTGAACATGAGCTGTCCTTAGCACATACTATTTGTCTCATTCTCTCCCATGATTTGGCCTATTGGAAAAAACAGGATAAGTACATGAGTATGTTTCAGACTCCTTCTATGCTTAGTTCTTGTCCAAAACGTCAAACGGGTTATCAATAATGATAACGTTATCAACAAAGTGCAAAGTTTGTTTAGCGGTGGTAAACGAAGGGTGTTCTTTTTACAATGTTAAATATAGTATTATTGCAATCACCACCGCCCAAATTCGAGGAACTACAGAGGAATATATTCAACAAAGATGCTTTAGAATTCTTAGTAAATTTACACAGAACTTTTGACGAACAAATAGAATTATTTTATGCTAACAGACGCCGGCGAATGGTGGAAATCCAAGCTTTATCTTCTTTAGACTACAAGAATTCTACAGAGAGAAGTGACAAATCGTGGAACATAGGTCCTTTACCAATCAGATTACAGTAAGTAATTGATATTCTAATTTCTAACAGTTTGTTCATATATTTAAATAAAATAAATGTAATATTTTCTGTAGGTATGTTATTTCTTACTCTATCCATAGTTTTCCAATTGGTTTGAAATGTAAAATTCAATTAAAAGTAAATCATTTGAGATCATAGTATTATGTTAAAAAAGAATGGTGCTAAGAAATACTAATATTCAATACCATTTAACATGTAATCAAATATGTTTATATTACACTATAAGCAATACACATGGATTCTATACTACCTAAACCACACAATCTTGTGTATCAAATATATTAATTCACATTTGTCTCAAACTCTTCCTTGGATCAGAGTAAACATGCAATATTTGTCATATTTTTATTTACCTTAGATCGTTTGACTTGGTTTCCATGTGTATTTTGAAAAATAAGTTAAGTTCAGTATGTAAGCCTTACAAATTTTTGCTACGATAATTAACATTACATGACCCTGTTAACTATGTAATCATATAACTTGATGTTAATATTATATACCTTGGTTCCCAAAATACATGCACACCTAGTTGAGACTAATAGAAATAAGAAATGCTTAATTCACTTTTTAGGTACAAAAAAATTCTTCTTATTTTTGTTTACAACAGTATCAATACAATGTCCTATAGTCTGTTTCAGAAATATTAATCCAGTGTGGCGGACTTACACACTGTAGAAATTCTTATAAATTGCTATGGTGACCTGTATAGGTTTCCTCACAATGTTTTCCTTCACCTATTTAGTGTGTGGTGATTGACTATCAATACACACAATTGTATAAATACAATAAGTAATTTAACAAGCTACATTCAATTTCAGAAATCGACATGTAGATCTTGGAGATGTGTCGGCATCTAACACTGCACATTTTGTCTCTGCTCTCAATGAAGATGTGCAAGGAATTCAGGTGGACTTTGATGATGGCCACTGCCCCACCTGGAGGAATCAGCTGCTGGCATTCCAGAATATAAACCTGGCCGTGAGGGGAAAGCTACCTGGGGCACCACTCACTATTATGACAAGCCCTATACTGATGCTAAGGCCTAGGGCGTGGAATATGATTGAACATAATATTTTGGTTAGTATATTTTCTTTGCTGGAGGTATGATGCATAATTCAGCTACAGTGGATTATTAACATTTTCTTTTAAACATGCTTAAACCTTCATGTTACTGAAAAACAGAATGTGATTTATAATTGTAAAATCTAAACAAGGTTTCCCATTCATTCCTAGTACTTAGATTATTTATAATATAGAGGGAGCTGGTCTTTCTACATTTTAGCCTAGGAAAGCAGTAATTACCCTCATTTCCAGTTTGTTTAGGCTTGTTTTTTCTTGCTGTTATTTTATACAATTATGTTCAAAAAAATTAGTGTTTATTGCTGAATAGTGAATACATAAATATGATTTCAGATAGATGGCAAAGAAGCAATTGGTCCACTTGTAGACTTCGCAATTTTGATGTACCACAATGCAAAGTTACTGTATGAAGCGAATAGTGGACCATATTTCTACTTGTCAAAACTTGAGAGTGCATCAGAAGCCCGTTTGTGGAATGACATCTTCGTGTGGGCGCAAAGGGAGCTCTGCTTACCTCAGGGCACAATCAAAGCATGTGTGTTGATTGAAAACATAGTATCAACATTTGAGTTGGATGAGATTTTGTTTGCACTAAGAGATCATTCACTGGGACTTAATTGTGGTATTTGGGACTACTGCGCGTCTATTATTGCTAAATTCGGTGAATATTTTTATTCATTAATGGAATATTTTGTAATCATTTTTATGTAGATTGTAGACTATCAGTATATTTGTGAAGTCTCTTTGGATGAGGCTATTGGAGTAACCTAAGTCCTCAATAAGCAATATGTATATGTGGACCAAGGCTTTACATTCACAGATGACATGTGTACCTGCTACCTAACCACCTTTATAAATATTAACATATTTTTAAATCAATGGCATCAAGACAACAACTAAACACAGATATAAAAATATTATTGCAATTTATACATGATGTAAGCTGCATTGGGGTTACACCGTAAAAGTAGTGCGCTCATATAAAATAATAGGAGTTTATATTCTTACCCCTTTCATCCTTGTATTACTGTGTTACCTCAAGGTAACTTATATATATGATACTTTAAAAAAATATTTAAGCATCTATTTTTTCAATACCATCTTTTATTTAGGTAATCGAAGCGAATTCCAGTTGCCAGACAGGAACAAATATGTGAACATGGACCGCCATTTTCTAAATAGTTACATGAAGTTGGTAGTGAAAACGTGTCATGCTAGGGGCGCCCCGGCTACAGGCGGCATGGCGGCTTCAATGCTCAAACCCGGCACTGACGGCGCTGATAAAGAGTATGTAATATTTAATAATGTTATTTATTTATTCAAATCTTTATTTTACACTTAAAAACAATATTAACAAATTAAAAAAAAAAGTACAAATGGCTGTCTTATCGCTTAAAGCAATAGTCTACTAGTTGATAGCTTTTTTTAATTTATTCATGATAACAAACACTAGACTGCCTCAGACTGCCTTAGTGGCGTAATTGTACTATGGTACGGTTACGAAGCTTAGGTCTCAGGTTCGAATCCCGGGTTGGGCAAAGTGATATTGGATTTTGTACTCATTATCAGTCCAGAGTCAGGAATTTGTCCCCGATATGGCGATAGACTTGCCAACTATCACATTGTGGGACATACAAGGGGAAATGCGGGTGCCTTGGTACCTCTGCCAACCTCTTCTGGGGAAAAGGCATGATTTTATGTACCTATATGTATAAACAGTAGTAAATAGTCTTATTGTTATTGAAACAAAAGATGTTAAGTAAACATACTACCCACGCTATCCACAAATTACTTTAAAGTTTTAAGTAATAGTTAACAACTTTCGTGGCGCAGTTGGCTAGATGCCGGCTGTGAAACATGTGTGTTGGTTCGATACCTGCACAAGGACAAATGTTTGTAAAATCAACAGCTATTGGGGTAGTGTCTGTTACCTACGACATTAGTTTGAGGTCAGAACTATGAATATATCATACGTGTGTGACTGTTAGGTGTATTTATTTACTACTAGTCCTGG
Source organism: Hyles euphorbiae (assembly GCA_023078785.2). Taxonomy (NCBI): domain Eukaryota; kingdom Metazoa; phylum Arthropoda; class Insecta; order Lepidoptera; family Sphingidae; genus Hyles; species Hyles euphorbiae. The sequence goes on from CM041042.1 coordinate 8,104,726, forward strand.
TGACAATTCCCTTCAATTATTAGAATTATTTGGTAATTATTATTTAGGTGTATTAAGGTAACACCGTGATATGTTTAATATAAGTTTACTTTCTTACCCTGTACTTACAATTGCGGTGTTACCCCAAAGCAACTTATTTTCAAAATTGTAGTTTATTAAAAAAAACTAAAAAATTTCTATATAACACGCCGGATAATCGTATAATATAATAAAATTCTAATTCAGGTCAAAAATGATAATCAGCAAAGTACTGGAAGCCAAGATAAAAGAGATTGAATGTGGCGTGGACGGATTCATGGTGTACGACACCCGTCTAGTTCCACATGTCAATGAGGTAAGTTTAATTTGCCGAGTTTTTATAGAGATAATATTACTTTTCCTACTTAGCATTACACATACATATACAAACACACACAAAATCATGGATGTATGCATCACGCATGTGCACACACACAAATAATTTTACTTTTCTTTATACTTAAATACTGAATTTATTGTCATCTTAAGGGAAAATGACTTGTACCCCATTAGGAAAAGTACAAAGAAAATAAACAAATAGATAGGAACAATCTACCATTATTTACATTAGTATGTCATTATGATTATTTAGTTAGTTTACGATATCTTTTCGAACGCATTAGTCTTCTGAGACAAAGGTTGCAAGTTTGAGACCTGTATAGATATTTTTATATTGGCAGGTATAGCCTACAGATAGTTTTAAAAAAGTAGCAGAAAGGGCAGAAAATGTATATTTTTTATTTTAATTTGACACTCCCTTCACGATCCAATGATTTCTATTGTTTGATGATTTTATTTACAATCAAATTCAATGTCTCTTTATGCAGTGTTGTAAATCAACGTGTTTATCTGTATAAACGTCGCATTATTATTTTTTCTATCTCATATCTTACTACAGTATAACGTAGGAATATAGAGGTCAAATAAGCGAACTTGCCAATGATTAGAGTGAAGAGAATGGCAATTGATGATGGGCGGAAGAAGTGAAGGGAATACAGTTGATGGGTGGAAAAAGTGTGTTTGGACCACGGACATAAATATTTATAAGTACTTAGATCAGTGGTTCGGAGCTCACTATTATATGCTTTTTGGAAATAAATGATTTTAATAACTATAAGGCTGTCATTGCATGACAGTGGCAGTTAAAATATACCTTATTTCAAATGACATTAAGTAGATTTTACATTGAAAGCCCCTAGAGAGATGGGGACTGTTGAGCACTAGAGTACCTAAACTGCAAAAACTATTTAAACGTCATAGTAAATAATATAACTTATATTTTTAAGCTGTGGAAGAAAAACAGCGCCACACCGAACCAAATAGCGCGTAAATTCGACTACAAAATTACTGCCCAAGATCTGTTGTCGATACCATCCGGTGGAGTGACCCTACAGGGTCTGAAGCACAATGTCGCCATATCGATACTCTTCATATACTATTGGTTGGCGGGGATAGGACACTTCTTCTACAGCGGCAATGTGGAGGACTCAGCCACGGCTGAAATATCGAGGTACCAGATATGGCAGTGGATTAGATTTGCGGTGAGTCTATGTTTTTTTCCTTGTCGATTTTTATTTGATCTCCACATTGAGATAATATACTAGAGGGGACACTGCAAACAAAATTTTTGTAACGAAATGAAGGGTACATTCTATTTCTGTCTCTGTCACGTCAATGAAGTAACATATCTTCCCTCTCGCTTCAATGTGTACCCTTGCGCACGCACCATACGCACAAATTTTGTTCCTGATGTCCGCTCTAGTATAATACCTCAATGGATCTCCACCAGCCCATATACGCCTGCCTGCAGGTCACGGAACTCTTGAATATAGAGGAAGATTAAAAATCGTTGCGAGCGATGAATATTTTCAGTAACGTTCCATTAGCGATGCACTGGAGTACGCGCACCACATATGTACGTCGGAAGAGTTTACCGATTTCTGCACTGTCCATATATTTATGTCAATACTCCAATGCTTATAATATTATTCGAAGTCAGAAGAAAATAACTTATGTTAGAGTATAAGTTGGTTGATCAGAACAAATTGTGCAATTTGCGTAATGCACTAAGTAGATAACATGCGCGTTATTACCTTATCACAAAATACCAACGACAAAATATGTCGTGACATTCTTAGGTCGTTCATATCAACTGCATAAATACTTTGTAATTTGTAAGTTAGAATGAATATGGAAGAATTTCGACATGACATGTATTTAAAGATCATTTTTATTGGACTTAATTTTGTATTGTATGTAACTATGTATTTCTGTGTTAGATTACCGAGAACGAATTAAATTAAATATTTTTGAAAATACATAATATTAATTAAAATATTTCGATTCCAGCCTGTTATCGAAGACGATCCGAAGCAACGAGTCACGTCACAGTTCATAGAGAAAATGGCGGCAAATTTCACAACGCACGCGCACAAGAACTTGTGTCGGTCGAGTGCGGAGAGAAAACGCCTAACAGCCGCTAGATACATGAGTATCGAGCTGTTCCTAGCTAGGAACCCGCCAGAATTCATCACAACCTATCTAAATGACAACCATAAGTTTAGAACGTTGCATAACAAAGCTTTACTGAGCAACCTGTGATTTTTTTTTTATGTGCCAAAACTTCCTATTGCAAACCAAAATACCGATAGACATAGAGAATATTATTATGATAAAGTAAAAATTACTCTCTAAAAATAGACAAAGAGAGTTCTCAATCAAAATATTAAAAGAAATTAGCTTTGTCTTTCTCACATTCCTGCGTCAGTTTTTTGCAGCTAGGATGCGAACTGACCTTGCTTGTAGATCACCTAAGCAGAGCCCGTGTTCGGGTAGGGCTCGGTTGGGCGACAACCCTAGGGCACCGGTGCAAAAGGGTACCGAATGCCAGGAATTGCTGTAATCTATAATGTACTATCTATGATTCACTGTCTCGCTTGGATTTGGATAAAACTTATAGGCCGCCGTAGAAGTCTCGCCCAGGGCGTCGTTAGTCCTACATCCGCTACTGCACATAAGTCTAAGCCAGCGAAACTGAACCACTATGTTATTTCGAAACAAAAATGTTATCTATTGTATAATCCTTGCATACTCGACACGAAAAAAAATAAGCATAAGGTCAGAAATCGGGTTTAAAATACAATTTTTTTGGTGTAAAAGTCTAAATTAAAATCTATTATAAGTATATTTACTTAGATCATTAATATTTTATGTCTATATTATTTCATTGTTTTTGTTAAAAAATATTTTAATTTAAAATGTTGTTATGGGTATGGTGATATTAATAAAAAAGTACCTAACAGGTATTTTTAATTATTCAAAATTTAAAAAAGTATTATTTTAATTTTTTTATGGTATTGGACTTATTTGTTATATGTTTGTACACATGTTCTGTAAAAGCCTGAACAACGGTAAATCCTAGGAAAGCCCCAGCAGTAAAATAGCAGGGAAGTCCATATTAAATTGTAGCCATTCCTTAGCCTGCTACCATTTATAAGAGTATTTTTAAGACTATTAAAAAAATGAAAAGAAACAAATATCCAAGAGTTTTAAGAATGATTGTTCCTAAAAGTTAGTACAGGCTTTTACAGTCACCTGTATGGTTTTAACAAAGCTATTTAAGCGATAATTATTTAATCTGTGATATTCAACCAATGTGTCGTTTAAAATGATATTGTTAATAAATGACTTTTATTTGTTATATATTTTGTTCTAAAATTATGAGTAGTTTTTATTTAGCATAGCGTTTAGTACCCAACTTGTATCCATACTCGGTTGCTTATACTTACTGGGTATATCAAGACTGCTACCGAAAACGAAGCCGGTGGGTAATTTAAGCTACTTCAGACACACCTGTATATAGCTTTTTTTAAATATATTTATCAAAAAGTAATCAAATCCAAAATCTAACGAAGAATTTCGTTAATCTGAACGGATTTAAATCATGTACTTGTAAAAGAAAAGGGATGCAAAACAAAATTAGTGACGTTACTAGGCTTACATTACAGTGTGCGAGTGTGAAAGAGAAGATACTCTTAAGATGTTCCTATAATCCAATAATAATAATATAATCCTCCCGCTCTTAAATTTAAATTACTAATATTTGCCTCATTTTACAAGTTACTTTAATACTGTGATGCCAAATGTTTTACTTAAATGGTATTTGTGTTTGTACTAATATAAAAAAAAAATACTTTAGTCAGTAGGTATTTGACTGGGCCTATTATACTGGGCACACTTAATGGGAAATTGAATCTTAAATATCATAGACACAATTATTAAAACAACACGAGTATTTTAAAATGTTTTATTCGTTTAACATTTTATCTCAAAAATATAATTTTTAATATGTCAATAATTACATTTGAACACGGCTCAAGCAAAAGTTATAAATTGTTTCGAAGAATTTAATTGCGATTTATATCATTTGTGCTCAATAAATTCAATAAAGGCGTTTTCAAAGCTATCATAGAACTATAAACCAATTAAATAAGTAAAAATAAACATAAAATGTAATTTAAGCTTGTAAAAGTACATTTTGTTTTTTTTTTCGTGAATTTACAAAGTGCGCAAGACAATATTTGTTGGCATAAGCAAAGTGCCTTTTTAATCATATAAATCCTTGATTTGATTAAATTGGGAATGCAAAAAAGTCAACGAAGAAATTAATAGTAAAAATTACAAAAATATTCCGACACTACATTATAATAATATCGCTGTTATTTAGTCATAACAATTGAAATTAAATTTATTTTATATATATTTTACAAACACCATCCCAACCTGACCACATATATTAATTTGAAACATTTTAAAACTGAAAATTGTCTTCCCAATATATTATGCTTAAACATACACAATAAATTATATTTCTGTCTCTTTTTTATTCGAATAGTTTTTTGAAAGAAATTTACGTCACCTATTTAAACAATATTAAAATAGGAAAAACTTAAAAACAAACTCTTTAGCCTAATCTTTGAAACTATAATATATTCGTACATAAATAGGGTGGCCTAAAGTGGACCTTAGGCGCTTTCAAGATATCTTTGCTCACAGGAATGATAAGGATCTATGACAAAGTATAAACAGTTTTGATATTTCAAAACCCTGTCATTCAACGTTTCATTTCATTATGAACACATGATCAATATGAACTGAGCACTTAAAATATTTATTGTGTTTTTGATATTCATAAACCATCTTAGCGTTAAATTCTAAATGTAAAACAACTATTACCTGAAAATTTTATGAAATGTCCTTATTCATAGAGTTTATAAACCAATTTTGATTACCTATTGAGTGTTGTGTCCTTTTAGAACAACTTGAATTCAGTATGAGCGAAGAAGACATAACATTCGATAATTAAAATAGGTTTATAAAATACCTATGAATTATCGCCTAGTGGCCGTTCTTTATATCCTATCTATCTTTAACAAAAAGTTAATAGCTATCATTAATATGTCGCGGTCGGTACAATTATAAGATTCGTTAAATAAAGACATATATATTTATCTTACCTAGCTATAAATAAATATATACACTATTTTTGTTAACTGAAACATAAAATGCATCGAAATATTTAATGAAATGAAATCTCTTGATAAAGATAGATTGATTATAGACAACGGCTGTAAGTCTTAACACACACCAACGAGAATAATTAATGAAAAGTAGATTAGATTACCACGTAAGGTTAATGCTTTGCCGTGTCTGTCAAGAAGCCAATACTATTCCTTATATCAATTATTAACAATCATATATTACTGTAGGATTGAATTCAGTCATATTATTTTATAGATACAGAATACATATCATTTGTAAGAAGCCATGAGGCACACTGAACTTCCATATATTACTGAGTATCTAAATGAGCAACCAGACATTAATTATAAACAAACTAAAATGTAGCCTATCTAAAAAATAATTGCATAAATATTAGATCCTAAACTATATGACTCAATATTATTTGGAGATTATAGTTTTTTTTTCTATCTAATAAAGTCGATATGGTATTTAAACTTAAGTCATGAAAATTGAAAAATAAGCTTTTATAATTATATATCAATTTTCTAAAATGTCAGGTTGCCCATTGACGAAAGTGAACATATTCCATTTAATAATCTAATGCATGAAATGATATTGTGTATAAGAAATAGTCAATTAACATTATTATCACAATAGTTTATTACGACAGTCATATCTATACATATATTTTACCAAATTGTATTTGCAATACAATAGCTATTTTCACTGTGCTTCTTAAATATAAATGGTCTGTGTTTCAAACATTATATGTATGGATTTATGTTCCTATTTTCACAGGATAGGCATAGTATGACAAAAACATTGCCCACCTAATTGAATGCCAACCATTCCAGTTATTTTTGAAATTAGATATTATCCATAACATAATGCATAAAATATTGTAATTTTAGAAATAATATTTTTGGATTTTATAGCGATTTTTGGTTTGTTTCAACATTAACACCTTATTATATTTTACAATTATAAGATGGAATTATTTTTTGTAGCATAAACATTACGAATGATAACCTCAGTCCGCTGTAACCACGAAGGCTGTATGGTCTTCAAATGTCAAAATAAACCAAAAACACAAAAAAAAAAAACAAAAAAAAAACTTGTGAGAATAAGCTCAATGTGCCTTTAGAAATGCATTATAAGATGTACTTCGCTATGAGATATTGCACCAGGAGTTTTGTTCGCCGTCGACGCGTTGCCTCGCGAGTGCGCGCGCGATTATCGTGTCTTGCGACTGAATGTTGGCGTTCTCTTGCATGGAGAGAGCCAGCGCGTGAGCCAAGGCTTCGTCTTCACTCTGAAAGATCATATTATTTTGACCATATTATTACAAAACAATATTTATATACAGGGTATATCAAGAGCGCTACCGAAAATGAAGCTGCGTGGTAGTTTAACAGCCGCTGCCAATAAACAATCCCAATCCAAAATTTGCCGTTTTAGATTGACAGCTCAATCTTTTTTCTGATACTATATTATTAATAATCAATCTCAGTAGTGAAAAAACAATGGCAACATGGTAAATGACAAATCGAAAAGTAGAAAACAATCCAGATTGACTTCAATCTAATTCTTTCGATTGATTATAGTCATCGGCCGTTAGTGACTTCAGATATCCTAACAGTGTCATAGATACTGGTTAGGTCTCTCATAGGTATGTGGCCACCTGGGTAAGTGGTATCGCAATGTCTATTTCGCTAAACAGCAGTGTAATTGCACTGTAGTTTTCGGATTGAAGAACATTTTGGCCAGAGTAAGTACTGGACATACTTTTGAAATTTAACATCTTGTGTCTCAGGATGGCGAGCGCAGTGGCATGCTAAGCATTGCTTTCTGAATCAAGGTGTTAGGTTTTGCTACTATTGATGAGCGATCATATGCCGTTTCCGTCTGCATCAGGACCCGATAGACTTTTTGGTCTCACAATCAAACCCGGAATATTAATTGCGATTCACACAAATATTTGTCTCGGTGCGTGGATCGGAGCTCGCACCTGGGTATCTAACCAACTGCTCCACGGAGGCTGTCAACTTATTCTAGATACAATGTAGCCTAAACTTTCTCAATCGTTATCCCAATTGTAAAGAAGTGGGACGTAAGTATATTGTCTTATACAGATATACATGACTTATTATCTAGAGCAGTGGTTCCTAACCTGGGGGAAATTACCCCCGCGGGGGTAAAAGTTGTATTTTGCGGGGGTAACAATGAGCTTGTTTTTGTCTTAAGTGTAACAAAATCTATAGCGCGCCATCTTACGGCTCCCGCGGGCCCCGTATCGCTCCCGTCCGCACCACGGGCTCCCGTACCATGCCGTGCCTACGAGTTGCGCCCGCGCTCACACCCCGTCGCCCTTCGTGAGTGTCGAGTCGGTTGTTGTCCGGGATAGACGCGTGCGCGGGCGTGGCCCGTGTGCTCTTCCGCGGTTGTCGATGTAGTAGTGTGTTACTTAGTTTCCGACAATATAGTTTATTCGCGAAGATGGTCTTTTAATCCATTCAGTTCCTATCCCGTGACCGGCACTCCTCAGCAAAAAATAGGTATTACGTATCCCCGATAAGTGGCTGCCCAACGTTCGGCTTCGAACTTGCCGTTATAATAATTGTTATTATAGACAATCGAGTTACCTATTTTTTTTGTTGAGTGAACATTTAGTTCTGATCCAAAGTGTACAGTGTATGTAATAACGTTATAAGACGTATCACGGTATTCGGACTGCTCCACGCCGTGAACGTGAACGTGAACGTGAATGTTCGAGAGTTCGAGCCGCGAGTATATACACGTTAACTCGTGTCGTCATACACAAAAGGGACGATAAGTATACATAATCCTTACTAATATTATAAAGGTGAAAGTTTGTTTGTATGTATGTATGGATGTTTGTTACTCTTTCATGAAAAAACGGCTCAACAGATTTTGATGAAATTTGGTATAGTGATAGCTGACACCCTGAATTAACACATAGGCTACTTTTTATCCCGAAAAATGTAGTGTTCCCGTGGGATGAGTCAGGAAACCAAATATACATATTTTCTACTCTTTCAAATTCAAATTGTTGGCACGGGATGTCCTCTCCTACGGAAGGGAAATATAGTCGACGGCACGCGGGAAATATAGTTAGTAGACACGCGAAATAATATGTTCTTGATGTGGATTGGACTCAAAAACTATCTGCACCCGGGCGAAGCCGGGCCCGACAGCTAGTTTCTTATAAAATAGTCTTAAATGTATTGCTATGGACGATGTATATTGGACTTTCCGCCTAGCCATCATTAAAGTGTTTAATCTCGGACTATTGTTTATCGAACTTTTGTTTAGCTTAGAGTAATATTACGTCGTAGTTGTGTCGCCAATATGGACGTGTAGTGTTTATGTCGAACTATTTCTTTGAACTTTTGTTTATTTTTGTTACGTCGTGTTTCAAAGACGCAATTGTGGACGCATAGTGTTATGTTTGAACTTTGAACTATTTGTGTTTTTCGTCGAACTATTTGTTGAACTTTTCAAGTTGTTAACATTCGAAGTATATTAAGTTATTATGATGGCACCCACAACGCGACATGGACTTAAAGACAAGGGGGAGAGTGAATCGCGACCAAGTTCCGGGTTGGCTAGTGATGTTGTCACGCCGACCACGTCGACCACGTGTGAAGCAACCCCGCCTCAACCGGCGCCGATGGCGGCGACTCCGGTTGTCATCACTGATCAGCAGCTCCTGCAGCTTGCGCAATTGCTGCGCGCGCAGAGTCCTACAGTTTCGTATGCATCGCCTCCGCCTACATTGTTTCAAGGAAATTTCGCCAAATGTACGGCGCGGTTCGACGGCTCTCAAGACAGCGATGTGGTTGCGTTTATCGACGTGTTAGAAATTTATAAGGAGTGCGTCAGTATAGAGGATGGTATCGCCTTGCGAGGGTTACCCATGCTTCTCACCGGGTTAGCTGCAACGTGGTGTCAAGGTGTAAAGGCTTCTGTTACGAGCTGGTCAGAAGCATTACAGTTGCTAAGGCAGACATATGGGCCGCGTCTCCCGCCACATCAAATCTATAAACAGTTGTTCTCAAAGGAACAAGAGGATGAATCCACCGATATTTTCGTGTGCAGAGCGAGGGCTCTGATTGCTCAGCTTCCGTATACTTTGGACGAAGGAATTCAGCTAGACATGGTATACGGACTATTGAACTACAGAATTAGAGAGAAAATATCGCGAAGTACTTTCAGTACTTACTCAGAATTATTGTGCCAAGCGCGACGCTTGGAGGATTTATTTCATGAAGGCCAACCTAAACTGTGCAAGTCAGATAAGACGCCAGTTAATGGATCCTCACCATCCGCCAATCACCAGTCTGTATCAAATACCTATACTAGGAATACAAGGTCACGACCGCTTTGTGGCTACTGTAAAAAGTACGGCCACGTGAAGGCTGAATGTTCCAAGCTTCGTGACCAGACCAGACAGAGGACAGGCGAGGGCACATCGCCGCCGTCTTCGGCGCCGATCGTGTGCTTCGGGTGTGGTGCACCAGGCGTGATTCGCGCTAACTGCGTGACGTGCAGAGGACGACGCTCGTCCGCCTCTCCGGCTACACATAGTTTTTCCGCGGTATCGAGTGCATGTCCGCCGCGAAGTAGGCCCGTCATTTGCGTGGACATTTACGGAGAGACAGGAAAATTATTACTAGACACTGGTGCGAAACAATCTGTCGCGAGTGTTAGTTTAAGGGATTATTTAAAGAAATATAATCATAAGTTTGAAAAAGTGTTTTACAATTTAAAATTTGCGAACGGTGACCCTAGTAGCAATATTGTTGAAACTGCTCTAGTCAGTGTCAAGGTACAGGGAGTAGTGGTGCCGACGCAGTTCGTGGTATTGCCAGGTGCTACTGAATCTTTACTGGGCATTGATTTCATAAGGGATGCTGGCATGGTAGTTGATTTTGTCAGGGATCGGTGGTCATTACGAGACAGATCAGGTACGTTTGTATTAGAGTACGAGGATGACAGGACTCGCCTCGTCTGTTCCACTGTAGACCTTCTACGTGAGGATGAAGGAACGATCCTGAAGGTTCATGAGCGCATGGAGCTATCAGCACCCCAGGAAGATAATAAGGGTATCTTTGAGCCAGGGGGAGCTGCTACCACATTTGCGATCCATCGGAATGATAACGACTATCGTCCATCAATATCCGTCCCGCCCTATCGTGTTACACCTGTGAAAAGGGAAATTATGAGGAAAGAGAAAGCCAATGTAGTTGCCGACACCTTGAGCAGGCCTGTTGCAGTAGAAGCCTCAGAAGGTGAAGAGGAATGTCCTATTTGCCCCATAGTCGTTGACTTGCCTCGACGAGGACCTGAGGAGGTTCGTACAGCCCAACTGTCAGATTCAGATTGTAAAAAGGTGATCGAAGATTTCGAATCTGATGATGATGAACGCGCTTTGCGTTGGATCGATCGCGGTTATTACATGGCGCAAGGAGTATTGTACCGGTGTGATCCTGAGGGAGAAGCCGAGGAGCCATTATTGGTATTGCCTGAGGTTTGGAGGGACGATGTCATGAAACAGCTTCATGATGCCCCAACGGCAGGTCATCTTGGGGTAGAGCGTACTTTGCGCAAGTTGATGGAGCGATATTACTTCCGTGGTATGCGCTCATATGTATCCGACTATGTGAAGAAGTGTGATGCTTGCTCTAAATTTAAGCCGTCCAATCTGAAGCCTGCAGGACTATTGCAAACTCCTATACCGCACCAGAGATTTGAGGTAATCGCGATGGATTGGTCCCCTTCCAGAGGGTGACAAAGGAGAAAGGTGGATTTTTCTAGTGGAAGATACCGCCACCAGATGGGTAGAATTGTTCGCGTTAGTAGACGCCACCGCAGAAAATTGCGCTAAGATTCTCATAGAAGATATATTTATGAGGTATGGTTTCCCACGGCGAGTTGTGTCCGACAATGGATCACAGTTTGTATCCGCCGTGATGCAAAAGGCCATGTATGTCATGGGTGTTCGGCAGTGTCCAATACCCGCTTATCATCCGGAGGCGAATCCCGCCGAGAGGAAAAACCGGGATTTAAAGCAGAGGCTGGCCCTGTTATTGGGACCGGAGCATCGCAAATGGCCAGAGATGGTCTCCCAAACTCGTTTTGCTCTCAACACCGCCTATAATAGTGGTACAGGAGAGACGGCAGCCTATCTGATGTTCGCTCGGGAATTAAGGTCGCCAATCCATGTGGATGTGGACCATGATATGAGAGCCATCGTGTCCCAGGAGAACTACGTCCCACAGATAACGCCGTACTTGCGTAGTTTCGGTCATACACTCCAACGTGTAAAGTATCGAGTGGAGGAACAACAGGATATCCGCAAAGCAGCGGCAGACAAGCATAGACGTCCGGCTCCTGCTATCCAGGTGGGAGATCGAGTGCTCGTAAACGCACATGTTCTCAGCAAATCAAGAAAGGGCGTTACCGCAAAGTTCGCACCTCGACTTAACGGTCCGTACGTGGTATCAGAGGTGGCGAGTCCGACGTCTTACGTCATTAAAGATAGTCGCGGTCAGGTAGTTGGCAAATACCATGCTAGCGCCCTTACTCCTTATCAGGGTACAAGGAGGATTATACAAAAGGCACGTAGGGGAAGGCCGGCCAGGTCACATCCGGGACGAGCTAGTGACCTGGAGGGGGAGGATATAGCGCGCCATCTTACGGCTCCCGCGGGCCCCGTATCGCTCCCGTCCGCACCACGGGCTCCCGTACCATGCCGTGCCTACGAGTTGCGCCCGCGCTCACACCCCGTCGCCCTTCGTGAGTGTCGAGTCGGTTGTTGTCCGGGATAGACGCGTGCGCGGGCGTGGCCCGTGTGCTCTTCCGCGGTTGTCGATGTAGTAGTGTGTTACTTAGTTTCCGACAATATAGTTTATTCGCGAAGATGGTCTTTTAATCCATTTAGTTCCTATCCTGTGACCGGCACTCCTCAACAAAAATAGGTATTACGTATCCCGAAAAATCTAATATTGCCAAATTTATACTTTTGAGGAGGGGTAAAAATAGTTACACTAGTTAGATCATAGGGGTAACGGACCTAAAAAGATTAGGAACCACGGATCTAGAACAATATTTGAGAGAAGCCTATGTTCAGCAGTGGATTTACTGTAGCTGAAGAGAGGGAATGTACTACTTGGCTATATTAAATAATATAACTCCTATTTTTTATTTTAATCGCAGTTGCATCTGATAATATAAATCGATCTCTAGTGATAAATAGTTGAATTATGTGTCTAGTGAATGACTTAAAGTTCGGTCTCAATCACTTAGGTACATTTTCAAACTGAAAACTGACACCAAGTTAAACCTGGGAATCGAAACCAGACGCTTACAGTTCGCAGTCCGTACATGCTACCACTAAGCCAGAGGCGATGATTAATTATAATCTTGATTAATTTTCACCTTGTAACATACTTGGAACAGGAAATATAGTAACCTTAGTATTCTGAATGTTCACTCACCATAGTTCCTTGCACTTCCGCGAACGTTGTGATCGGAGACACTGCCGGTGCGTTCTGGATTTTATGATTTTCTGTCGCTTTTAATCGCGCCATAGCTGCCTCGCTATACAAATTAGGAATTAAATATTATTTCACCAAGAAAAAATGTAGTGAAGTTTGATGATTGTCGGAATCGAGCATACAACTCTAGTATTTCAATAACTTTTTAAATAATCTTGCATACTTGCACAAAAAGATTTGCCAAATGCGCGTAAAATCTACCAACACACTGGTTCAGCACTCAGGTTGGCGGCTAAACCATTTTTTAAGGTTTGGCGTCAGGAAACCTGCCGTATATTGCGTAATAAATATTTACGCATGCCAATCTATATATCCTGTCATCTTTAATGTTTAGGTCAAATTACGACAATGCTTTCCACCTAAAAATTATCTCCACAACGTAAATCCCATATTCCAACAGAAATTAAAAAAAAAAAACAGATTATTACTAAGGTAAATTAGAGGAACTTGGGCAGTTTAAAACACCTGATTTAGTTTCAAGCCAATTTAATTCATATTATAAAAATATTTTTTTTTTTCCAAGTTCTAATATTGAAACTAATCATCATCATCATCATCATCATATCAGCCACAGGAAGTCCACTGCTGAACATAGGCCTCCCCCAATGATCTCCACAATGACCTGTTGGAAGCGGCCTGCATCCAGCGACTTCCTGCGACCTTAGTCAGATCGTCCGTCCACCTTGTAGGCGGGCGTCCGACACTTCGCTTGCCTGTACGTGGCCTCCACTCGAGAACTAATAACTATCAATAATTATTTTTAACTGACGTAAAATAAAAGACGACTCAGTATTAACAGATGTATTTGGAATTATATACATAAATCTTAACTATAATAAATTTTAAACTATACTAAGCAAAAAGCTGCGTATCTAAAAATGCATATATTTTTTCACTGGTCATCACCACATACATTTAATGGTGCATCCATTGTTATTTTTGTATAGCTAACGCCCGAATACTGGAACGCCATTCAAATAATAAGTTGCTCTTAACAGCGCACGGCCCACTTAGCCAGTACATTTAATCGGGATTAACGTAGTAAAGCGCCATTTATATTTAAGTTGCGTTCCAGTATTTGGGCGTATATTCTGCAACACTAAAATAAAGTAACAAACTCTAACTTTTGTTGCTTCTTGTAATGTTTTGTTGCATGTTTCTAACGTTGTCCATACCGCTAATAATAAAATAGCTGAATATAACAAATAATAATATTAAATATGCCATTTTCATGATTTTTAACAGATATTCCGAAATGACATTTGGAAATGTTGCTGAAAAAATAACCGCGGTTTAGATGGACCATTGTAATGCTATTTTCAAACATATTTATAAATATTGTCATGGAAGGCACTTAAAGCTACCAACCACTACTTGAATTATCTAAAGCTCTTTCCTTATTTAAAACCCTACCTGGGAACACCTATTTATCAAATTACACTTCTTAACTTATACACGTCATTTTACAATTTCCTTCATTCTACAGTAAAGTACATTTCATCACCTTCTAAACTAATACTCCGTCTCTCACTTCATACTCGTAGATAAAATCTAAATTGTTTAATGTTTAAACCAACCAGGATGTGGATTTCCGTTTCCATAAGGATATTACGAGATTGCTTTAAAACGATGACTTGGCATAAAACCAACAAACTTCACAAGTTCAGTACGTGAATAATTAAATAAAATACGTCATAAGGCACGCAACAAAAACACGTATATGACATGAATTTAATAATAATGATCATGATCTTGTGTCTTGAACTCTTATTTGGCACGCTATTAAAACCATCAACTATTCTATACAAAGTTGTCAATTCTCATTAAAGATTGTGATTCAAATTCAGGCTGATGCTAATACTGGCTTATTACAAATGCAATATTAATATATTGTAGTATTATTCCACAAAGACAATATAATAAGGCTCATCATTATTCTCCGTATCTGACAGTGCATATTCATGTTCTGGTGACATAATTGGCGATTCAGGTTCCGGTGATGGCGAATATGTTAAATAAACCGGTTCATTTGTATCAGCTGATTTTTTGTCATTTTTCGAACCGACGAGCCGTCGAGTTTTCGTCTCAACATGCTGTTTATTCTCATTCTTCACTATATCTAATGTTTCATAATCACTAAGAAATCCGGCTTCTGCGTCACTAGAAAATTCAGCTTCTACATCAGTAGAACATTCAGCTTCATAATCAGTACAAAATTCAGTTTCTGCTTCACTAAAAAATCCACCTTCTTCATCGCTACGATCTTCAGTTTCTACATCACTAAAAAATTGAGCTTCTAAATCACTACAAAATTTAGCTTCTTCATCACTGCAAAATTCACCCTCTACATCGCTACAAAATTCAGCTTCTACATCACTATAATACTCATCTTCTACAGCTCTAACATTTTCTTTTATCTTTGCCTTTTTCTTTTGTTTATCCCCCGGATCACCGCCACTTGTGACCTTTACTCTTTTCAAAGATTTATCAACTGGTTTCTGAATTTGTTTCGGTCGTTTAGGATAATAAGGTGTTTTCTGTATAACCACCTCTCGATCAAATGGGTGTATACCGCAAGCTTTGAAACCAGCTTTTGCATTAACCGCTGCAGTATGTTTACCCAGCTCTAATGCTTTATTAAGCAAAGTGGCAAAAATATTTTTTGGAAGTGTGTTAACATTGGGGGCCTTTTTTGACCACCAATTGCCGAACACTCTTCGCCAATTGTCATGTAAACTTCTGAAATATAAAAGGTCTAAAGGTTGTAACAGATGTGTACTGTTGGGCAACAGACATACAAACTCGATGTCGTTGTCTGCAAAAATATTTAAGGTGTCAATAGTAATTTGGGAACTGAGAATGTCGCCAATCAAAATCTTTTTTCCTTCTTTCTTCTCGGCCACGGGGAGTAACTGTTTCTTAAACCAATCATCGAATATCTGCAAATCAATCCAGCCGGATTTGTTGGCAGCGATTTTCGTATTAGGTGGCGCTCCAGACAACCAATACATCAATTTATTTTTAGCTTTGTATGTTATGAATGGAGGGATAAACTCTCCAACAGCATTGCAACAAAATATCACACTGAAACCAGGATACGTGGCATTGCTCATTACTTCGGGGTGTCTGAATTGGCGCCGAAATATGAGTTCCGGTTTATCAAAGTTGTCATGGAAACCAATTTCGTGAAAGGTAAAAATGTTTTCTGGAGGCACACCTTCAATTTCTATACTCAAGTTATTGAAATATTCTTCTAGTTTTTCCTTTGTTACCTTCACTTTTTTGCGACTCATATTTGGAGTAACTATGTCCTTAATACTTGGATGACGCTCTAAAAACGTTTTTCCCCACTCCCAGCCAGGCGAATTGTCTTTGAAACTGGATTCCTTCCGGTTATTATCGTCTAAAAATTTTTTTACTAATACCCTAACATCTTGCATGTTTATAGGTATCCCTAATTGAGCTAACACTAAAGCATGCGAAACAATGTTATCCTCTTCAAGAGAACTTAAAATTTTCGGCCTACCAACATCTTTTGTGTGCCTTTTATCTAATTTGTTCTTAATTGTACTTCTTGGAATATTATATTTTTTGGCGGCCTGTCTTTGTGTCAATACACAACTTTTAATTTTATCCAAGCATTCATTAAGAGTTTCAAGTGTGTATCTCGTCTTAGTACCATATTTTCTTGTATCTACAGTTTGGTTCTTGCACAAAACATTTGATTTTGAAGTCTTCTTCTTTCTTAGCTTAATGCCAGCGCTATAAAAGAAAAAACGCATTGACTAAGTTCATGTAACTACTAGGGTACAATTGACCCGATTCAGAAACACACACTATTATCACATCACAAAAATTATTACAAACACTTTTAAAAAGCACTGTATTATTGATGTCTCATTAAATACTGAGACATTGTGGACACTAACCTACAGTAAATTGTATATATCACATAGTGAAAAACATTTTGAACATTCCGTAAACCACGCGCAATTTTAATACCGTTGGCGAATTGTGTGAATTGGCGAATGCTTTAATGACTGTTAAAGTTATCCGAATAAAAAATGAACAATAATACTTACGCGGCTTTTCTTCTTTTTGCAGCTAATTTTCCTTCACAAGCATGGTCCGTTGCGTGTCGGTGTCTCAGACAGAAATTAAGTGCACACTCCCCGCAAACTAGCGGCACAATTTCTTTCGTCTTGCATCCTTTGTATGAACATTTATTTGTAAAAACCTGAAATTTGAGAAATGTAACTATTAGATATTTTTTTTACTATTAGATTTGTTTTCTATAATCTATGTTTTTTATCTTAAGCAAGAGATTCCATTACATATTTCGATCCAATTTATGGATGGCAAAAGATCATGCGCGAAGGATTGTTTCCGGGATGAGTCACAACACCAGCATTGGTGAATCGACACAAGGAGGAAGAGGATAATGACTGAACTTATCTATGATTTACTTGCCCGAATACTGGAACACAACATAAATATAAGCTGCGCTTAACTATGTTAATGCCACTAAAATGTACTGGCTAAGTGGGCCATACAGTATTAACAGCAACTTATTGAATTGAACATTTGAATGGTGTTCCAGTATTTGGGTGACTATGTTTCACATGGATTTGGATAGCAGTTATAGGACATCATAGTAATCAAGCCCTGCTACTGAATATGGCAGTGAGATTTTATTTGGATAGCTGCTGAACAATCAAATTATTTTATTATTGTCTATAAATAATTGATTTGATTGAAGTCTATGAATAATTGCATTTTTAAATAATACAGTTCATATTTTGTATTTCCTATGAAAAATAAGCTAATTTTAAATGGAAATCCCACTAAAAAAAGGGAAATATGGGGATTTAATACACCTTATCAATGACTAAAACAATATTAATTTATTGTTGTAATGAATTTAGAAAGTAACATTTGCATCCAATTATAAATCCTTTCAAGAGTATACTAAAGGATTTATATAAAGAAGTGAAATACATAGATAAAATGAATTACCTTCTTTCTCCTTTCTCGGGCTGGATCTGAAGTACATTGATTGTCGATGTGTGCACTAACTGCAACGTCTGGAGGCTCTCCACGTCTCCCTGGCACTGGAGCCCCACAGAGCGGGCACACGGGTACTTGTACATCTCTTGTGTTGGGCTCAGGGCACTCATGTTTTACATAGGCAAAATGGTCTGAGCTATAATGAGATATTGTTTTCCGGTTAATATACTTTCACTCATGGTTCTTGGTTCTAACTCACATTTATCTTTAACAGTTATAAAACCTTATAAGTAAAAGAACTAAGTAGAATAATGTAACTGATGTAAATACACCTTTTATTTTAGTGTTGGACCACGGTCAAGAATAATAGTATTGGCAAGACTCACAAAACATTTTCTTATTAGAACTTTGAATGTTCATTTGGACATAATGTGGTTTATATGCTCAAAGTTAATAAATAGCAGAAAATAAGTTAGTATGTTCAAAGCTTTTAAAATTAGAATTAAGACACATTAATGGTAAGCATGCAAAATCTGAAGCATTATGATTATTTTTAAGAATCAAAAGTATTACTCACCAAAATACTTCTCTACAAGCACCACATTTCATAGGCAAGAAATCTGTAACAAAATAAAGAATGTCATCATAAATTACGATACTGATGATTGATACAAAATCTTCATGAAGCTATTATTCGTATATTTTTTTTTCAGAACAATAATTTAATTTTTGTCAATGTCATCAAAAAGTGAATCCTTAGAAAATGAGTATTAATAATATAGGTTGTAAAAATTATGTATAAAGCATTATATAATCAAAAAATGTCAATTGCAAAGTGTTATTGCTAATTAATTATCAAAAGTAATGTAAATATCAGGCATATAACAAAGAATTCACTTTCACAAGTGTATGTATTCAAACCTTGA
This sequence comes from Hyles euphorbiae, assembly GCA_023078785.2. Lineage (NCBI taxonomy): Eukaryota > Metazoa > Arthropoda > Insecta > Lepidoptera > Sphingidae > Hyles > Hyles euphorbiae. Next base: position 8,123,780 of record CM041042.1, read on the forward strand.
GTTGTAGATGAGCAGAATAGTAGGTTAATAATATTTACATGTTTTTGATGATATAGCTAAAAAAAGCTACATACAAAAGGAATAACAACATACATAAATAAAAATATTGAAAACACTTCCACTAACCTAGTTTATTGCAAGATTTATAGGAACAATTCTTTCCAATATGAGGGAACTCCATTATTTTATTTTAAACTTCAATAGCACGGTAACTTCGTAAGCTCTTCTTGGTTCTTGTTTTGTGATGAATGATTACGATAAACAATTGTAAGCACTTTTATAACGCAACTTGTTGCAAAAGATTCAGCAATTCGTCCACAGAATTCGTCATTAGTAAAGCTGTAGCCAATCGTATGTATTCGGTACTAGGCTTGGGCAAAAAATATCGATATATCAAAATATCGATATTTTTTCAGAAAAATATCGATATAAATTAGCGATATTTTTTCCCGCGATATATCAATTTTCGATATTTATTTTCAGATATCAAAATCGATATATTTTTTAAGCTCTGCTGTCTGCTCATGCGCCACATCATGTTTTTGACCAATCCGATTTCTTAAATTTAGAAAATATGGGTGGGTCCTCCATCTGGTCCAGACATGAGAAATTATTAAATCTGAGCATAGGTTCCAAGCAGTAGCTGTGTCCCCAATGAACTGAAGCAGTATCACTTTTAGAAAGAAAATCTGATCCAATATAGCTGGGTAAATTGTCAAGATTACACGCCGTTTCCCTCGGATATCGCTCAAAAATATTTGATTTGTCAAGCATCTTCAGTGTAATCTGAAAGAGTAGCTTCAGTGGTAAATTTGGCTGTGCCAAATGATAGGAGCAGATTAACAGGGGAACACATCAAAAAAAGAGTGCTCCTGATGTCAATATCAGACAAATGCTGGTTCGGATATTTTTTTTTTTATTTTGTTTCTTTTTTTATGCCGAGCAATTCGATTTTATTTAAATAATAAAACTTATGTTGAAACAGGCCAGATGTGTATTTGCTTTAAAATTCCGATAATTTTGGCAATTTTTATAAATAATTGCAAATTGGGCAAAAAATATCGATATATCGAAATATCGATATTTTTTGGGTGATATATATCGATATATTTGAAAAATATCGATACGATAAATATCGATATATTTTTTCCGTTTGCCCATCCCTATTCGGTACTGAGTAACGAGTACTCCGTCTGACATACGATACCGAATCGTTACTCACAAATACATTTCGTTACTCGTATTTTTCGTATCTACTGATGCTTGTTAGTTTGATTCTGCCAACAAGTACGACTATTTTGGTTCGCGCAAGGACTCTTGATGCGTGAATTGAAACAGTTTGGTGTCCGAGTAGCTAGGTACATAATGGCCTGTTCTTTGGTAGGTACGATAATACTAACTCTATGTAGGTACGTTTTATGATAAACATGCGCGCGGTTATGCTGTGATTTTAAAAAAGGACCATATAAAACAATTTACGTTTGTTTCATAAAATGTGAAATACCGATATTATGTAATTCCTAGTTACCAGTTTTGCATCAGGGCCCTCTATTAAATTAAATGTTTACGCTATGCATACTTCGTAATACACTTGAACAATAACAAACCAACTGTTTCCTGTATACATTTAATCTGATTTATATTTTTGTCAATTGATGTTAGCATGAAACAATTAATTAATATATTCGACACTTATTAATGTTTCTTTTTAATTAGTAGATTCACAATGGACCGCAGTGTTATTGTGATAACATATTTTCATTGCTAAAAGTGATCTAAATATTAATTTCAGTATTTTTCTGTAAGATCCTTAAATTGCACTTGTATCCGTTTGACCTATCAAATTATATACTAGACTGGTTCAAAATAAAAAACATGCAACCTCCGCATTTAAGTAACGTAAAAGTAAGTATGCTGTATACCATACTAAACGTACGACGACGGTCGATGCGGCTTCAACGTCATTCCGTATCCGTACGCAATACAACGTTCTTATAAATAAAATATGAAATATCAAAAGTAACGAGTAAAGTAACGATACGATAGTAACGAGTACTGATTGTTAAAGTAACGAATACATACGAGTACATTATTTCTCGTTACTTTTACAGCACTAGACTCATTAGTCATTGAAAGATGAAATGACAGTTTTTTTTTCTAGAATAAATTTTGTGATGACATTATTATAGTCTACAATCACAGGGGTAGCCACCGTGTAACCTAGTATGAGATAGCGATATTTGTGGGAGTGTGGCCAGGTTGACACGTTTTTCCTAAGGTATCGGGAAACTTTGACCGTTCTTTAAAAAAATATAATTGCTAAAATATCGATATTTTAACTTTGAGGGGAACTACAATGCACTTACATACCTGGGTCGTCAGCCATCACCCAGAACTAATAAAAACACTGTATAACATAAACATAATTTAAGTAAATATTTAGTTCTGAAAATAAAAACGATTGTAATAAAAGCTAATAACAAAACAACATCTAGTCCGCCCCGTGACCACGAAAGTTGTAAAGTAATCGAAACATCGCGGGGAGAAGTTAAAAAAAGCAAAACTTAAACCAAATCCGCGATAAAATTCGTAAATAGTTTTATTTCAAAAACAATATCTATTGTGCATCCATATACAGTTCAAAACATATAAGGAAAAAGTTTAAAAAATAAAAGATAATTATTGAAGTTTGTTTTTTAATATGTAATTTAAATCTATTAATATCGTTTGTTTTAGGGAATATCAACCTTTGGACCGCTGGCCACCCCAAATAATGTAAATATTTGCCTCCAAAACGTCAAATTTCCTGGAGTCAAGCGGTTACGCCGATAAGGACAGGTTACAAAAGCTTGCATCTCTTTCTTACATGAATGTTATGTATAAATCTCTTTCGTTTTGTGGAAAAGGGATAGAACATGTGACTCCGTCTATTAGTTTCTCCGTCTACGTCTACAATCTATCGACATGTGGCAAAAATTGGAACTAAAATTGTTTAAAAAAATATCTATATAACGCATTGTTTGAGACATGTTTTCATTATATAAAAAAACAAGCATTTACATACTTTATCTATTGTATAAGTCCAATATAATAAAAAATAAAATATGAAGAAAGAAAAAGATGTTATAAGCGTGTTAAAATACATGAATGACAACCGACAACAATGCAACTAGGCTTTCAGACGTCAACGTAGACGATCTATATTTCTTGAATTCAATTAGGATTTAACTTTATGCATAAGTTCAGAATATTTAAATGATGAAAACTTATTTTATTACACTTTCGTTTTGAATCAAAGTGAATTATTTACTATTAGGGCTTAATAACATACCTTGTAAACGCATCAACAATATATTTTAAATTAAACAATTGTTTAATTTTATTTTCCTTCAATATAAACATGTTTTTCTTCTTTATAGTTATATTATAAACAATTGAATAAAAATTATATAAATAATTTCAATTTTCTAAAAAAAATTTTTATTACAGCAAGTACCTACTATAAAAATAACCTGAGATTGTAGTCAATGTCACAAATGTCATTTTCGACCTAGCGGCTCAGACTTTCCGCAATATTTAGTTTTCCAAGTTTTTCCCGTAGCCGAATCATTACGAAGTGATCCTTCTTCAGGATCACTGAACAAATCTGGGTTTCTTAGAACATATAATAGCCGCAATGAGCAAAATAATTCCTTCCGCCGCTAAGTTTTTAACTGCAAATACGGTTACGGTTGGTTTTACCACGTATTATTCCTAAAGTAACAATTAAAAAAATACTTTTGTGTAATTTAAAGTTATTTTTTCTTAATTATAAAATGTATTTTTTTAGAAAGTGACCGTACCAGTTGTATCTACAAGTGCGAAGTATAGCACAAAAAATGAAGCCACATTTGAAATTAAGGTAATGAACATGTATTTTATTTGGTTAATTTAGCTTTTCGTTTAATTTAAGGTGTCTGTAATGGTGTATGTTAGTACTGTTGTTTTGTACTTCCCAGAGAAATGGTCTAATTATGTAACCTAACCTTCATCAGGTGTCAAGTGTACAAGTGTTTTTCTGTCAAATGACGTATGTACCTTGGTCTCTGTTTTCAAAGGAGAAAGCATAATTGATACTTTAGTTTGTTAATTTAAAAATAAGGTTAATTTAAGTTGAACTTAAATTCTACATTAGATTCTTGATTGCACTATTGGGTCCAATGCACAATGTTATATGCAATGCCTTTTAAGAAGTAGTTTTTTAGCTCTGGTCAGGTATAGAAGTTCACTGATGATAATTAATTGTGCTACTGTTATAAACTTGCCTTAATTTATTTGTTTTTATACAGTTGAATCCAAAATGCTGTGCAATGAGAAATAATCCTCACAACAGAAAGGCATCTAATATTATAAATACAAAAGTAATTCTTATGCTGTTAAATCATCTAAGTTGGAAGAATATAAAGTATATTCTTCAAAAGTAATTTCTTTCAATAGATCATGTAGTATTTTATGTAATGAATGTATTGAGTAATAGATTTAAATTGATAGCAATCATGGCCATTGATCATATTGTTTATAAATAAGACAAGGGTAAACAGCCATATTTTCCTACATTGGAATTAATGTAATATTAATTAGTAGTAGATAGAAAATATGAAAAATAGTATACACTTAAATAAAAAGTAAATATTCACAAGAGTTTTTAGTACATTTATTTTTTTGTACAAATTAGATCTGTAACATAGTTTTATTGCCTCCCTTAGTTCAGAAATTACCATAATACTTTAAATCATTTTTATCTATAAAGAAATTGGTAAGATTGTTTACAACAAGATCACACTCTGCAGCAGGTCTTGTGATGTTCTAAACAGTTATAATTATTATACTATTAAAAAGAAATAAAATAAGTTAAATATGAGTCTTAAGTCATTAATAACCATTAGAACATGTTAAGCACTGTGATAAATAATTATTGTGATAATAAATGAATAATAATTGTAATGAAATTAATAAATGTAAAAAAATGTATTGTATGCCACCAGCCCTTCAAACTGCACAGACTGGACAAGGGCCCCACCTTAACAACCACACTCACATCTGAAGATGCACTTAAGTTATATGAACAACTGGCTGTTATCAGACGAATTGAGACCGCCTCTGGTAACTTGTACAAAGAGAAAATCATTAGGGGATTCTGTCATTTGTATTCAGGTAACTTTTTAAAACCTTTTAAGAGTGAAAGTAAGATGTTGCCACTAAACTCCCACTCTTTAATATCTGCCTCACATTGCTATCTACTTTTATACTGTTTATTTTTTTGAATTGGACAATTTAAAAGATGTTAAATAAAATCATAAAGGAGAATGCCCATTTTACTATGAAACTTAGTATCAGTGCAAAGATTTTTGTCCCTCGATGAAACCTATTTTTTGTGTAGGGAAAAAAATATATTTTCAGTAAATATAAACATGATTTAAAGAGAGAGTTTTTGGAGAAATGAACTCGAAGTCCAATAATTTCTTTTTTGTCTTCTGCTCTATGAATAAAATGCTAACAATTTTAAGTAGTATCGGTAACAATATTTTTTCATCGATACTGTGAATGGGCATTGCCCTTTCACGCAATAATAATGGATATATTTTCCCCAATCTATCATTTGTCAGTACATAATAATACAAAAAAAAAAAACAGTCATCTACCGTATTATGGAATAATGATCAATATATAAGGATCTCCTTTTATATTATGTGTCCAATTGATAACATAATCGAGCTGTAAGTTTTCCATAACTAATAATATAAAATAAAATCCGATGTTCAGGTCAGGAAGCCGTGGCGGTGGGCATGCGGTCGGCGATGCGTGACTTCGACACAGTGATCACCGCGTACCGCTGCCACGGCTGGACGCACCTGATGGGAGTGAGCGTGGCGGGCGTGCTGTCCGAGCTCACGGGGCGCCGCACGGGATGCTCGCGGGGCAAGGGGGGCTCCATGCATCTCTACGGGAAGAACTTCTACGGAGGCAACGGTATCGTCGGAGCTCAGGTCAGGACTAATGCATCTATATTGTGAATGTCATGTCACCTTAACCTAGGTGTATTTATATTGTAAATGTTATTTAACCTCATAATGCTGTAATAGGTGAATGTTAGCATTATAACATACATAATTCAATTTTTCACTACCAACGGCCTTAATCATATACATTTTTAAACCTATTTTAGTTATCGAATGTTTTGTCACTTTAATTCATTTTGAATGAAGAAGACAAGACATTTAGTATGCAGACTAAAAAGGAGTAAAATCGACACGAATAATATGTCCATTTGCGAAACACAATCTGGGTTCGCTTTGATAGTATAATGCAGCTAACGTTGCATAGAAATATTCGTAAAGAAATAATACAGAAATCTAAAGTATCCTACGCCATATTAAGAAGCAAGTTGTGTCTTGGGGTTGGAATAAATTACAAATCTTTTCAGATCCACAAATGCTTTAATGTTATACAGCATGTGTTGGTATTGTGTTAGGTTCCCCTGGGCGCGGGCGTGGCGTTCGCCCACAAGTACCGCGGCGACGGCGGCGTCACATTCGCTTTGTACGGTGACGGCGCCGCCAACCAGGGACAACTGTTCGAGGCATACAACATGGCCAAGCTGTGGGACCTGCCTTGCGTTTTTGTCTGTGAAAACAATGGATATGGTACTGTATTCAACTCTTTCTCTTTTTCTGTATACAGGGTGATATTGACACATGGTACATAATTTAACCCACATGTTTCTCATTAAGGAGACATTGTACTTAATTTAAAAATATATAAGAACTTTCTCTCTCCTTTCTTTTATGTCCATCCAAAGGTTGCTTGGAAGAGATTGCCTAGTAGCCGCCGATTGTACTTATTTTATAAGTAAATAACATAATTTCTATTTTCCTGGTGTATAATAAAGTTAATAAATAAATAAGTAAGAACAATAGTTGACCAAAGGGCTAAAAGACTAAGATTAAGGCTAAGACTAAATGATAGTACAGCGTCTTTAGTATCTGTTCTATTTTACACAAAACTAACGAAGCCAACAGAGTCTTGCAGTTAGTTTTACTTGACTCAAGACTAAGTAAGCCGACATAATGTTTGTAGGTATGGGCACTAGCGTGGACAGAGCATCAGCCAGTACTGAGTACTACTCGCGCGGAGACTACATCCCCGGCATCTGGGTGGACGGCATGGATGTGCTGGCGAGTCGTGAGGCCACCAAGTACGCCATCGAATACTGTAGCAGCGGGAAAGGTGAGTACTCTGAGCATAATAAAAATAAGTGGGTGTACACTATTATTTTAAAAAAAACTATACCTAATACGACGATAGAAAAAAAATAACAAAAAAAAACGTGTCAATTTTTGCACAAAATTTAGTTGCATTGTGTCTGAAGTCACTAAAGCCGGGTCCAGACATGATTATTTGACCGATTCTATCACCGTATCCGATCACCGTATCCGTATCTGCGTATTGTATCAAGCCCCGTATCAAGTTGTGGACGCCTTCGATTTGCTCCGTATCCGTATCTTCACAATAGTCATGATCGCGTATCAAATTGCCCAGTTCAGTTTCTGCTCTCGATCAAACATGTAATGCAACTAACTGCGACGAGTTAGTTGAAATGTACGAGAATTTAGCAATTTCATGTGCCTGTTTTATTGTCATTCACAACATTCTAACCTCAAAACCAAGAGACGATGGTTGCAAACGGAATTATTGTGACGCGTCCAGACTGACCCACGTCCGTATCTGTATCACCTTTGATGATCGGACAAAAACCGACACGACATGGGACGGGCCGTATCATAACGGCGTATCGAGATCCCGTATCATGATACGTATATCATTACCCGTCCACATATGCGATCATGATACGCGTCGACGATACGGATACGGTGATCGGATCAGGCAAATGATATATGTCTGGACCCGCCTTAAAACTACCACCCGGCTTCATTTTTGGTTGTACTCTTCATATACCCGATATATATATGAATAAATACACTCAAAAGTCACATACATAGTCCTGACACCATACCAATAACTAGTCTTGTGTCCTGGGCATCAAAAACTATGAGAGACTTTTTGGTCTCACAAACACCCGAAAGAAATATTTGTGGGCCACACAAACATTTCTCTCGGTGCGAGGATCGAACCCGCGGCCTCTCGTTTCACAGGCGGCGTCTATATCTATAATATACAGGGTATATCAAGACTGCTACTGAAAACGAAGCCGGGTGGTAGTTTAAGCGACTTAAGACACAGTGCAACAGAAAAAGTTGCAAAAAAGCGACAATTTTTTTTTGTTATTTTTTGCTATGGCCATATTTGGGTGGTAAATACATTTTTTCCTAAAATAATAATGTATACCCTTTTACTTATAAATACTCTTAGGTATAAAAGAGTTTAAATTATTATTTTAGCCAAAACTATGGATTTACCACCCATTTAAAAAATCATAAAAAATAATTGTCGCATTTCTTTGCGAAATTTTTAGTTGCATTGTGTTTGTAGTCACTAAAACTACCACCCGGCTTCGTTTTCGGTAGCAGTCTTGAGATACCCAGTATACACCCAATAGTCACATAGTCCTGACTCCACACTAACAGCCGCTGCCAATAAACAATCCCAATCCAAAATTTGCCGTTTGAGATTGACAGCTCAATCATTTTTCTGATACTATATTGCCAATAATCAATCTCAGTAGTGAAAAAACTATGGCAACATGGTAAATGACAAATCGAAAAGTAGAAAACAATCCAGATTGAGTTCAATCTAATTTTTTCGATTGATTATTATTGGCATCGGCCGTAAGATCGAGTCTTGTGTCGTGGGAATCAGAAACTACATCAAGATCGAACTAAGTAGATATCCAGTCTCTGCCTACCCCATTATTCTCCCTATTCGATGGGAAGGTGAATGTTCTGACAGGTAAGATATTTATATAGTAGTGTATACTTTAAGATTAAAGTTAAATTTAGGGTGAATTGTTACTTTGGCCTAAAGATGCCCAATTTTTTTTTAATAATACTTCACAGAATTCTCTGTTAAATTCAAATATTAAAATCAGTGAACATCTCAATGAGTTATCAAATGTACAGTTATCAAAGTATAATATCAATGCCTCATATAAGCTAAGTGATTCACATGTATCACGATATAAGAATTGGAGCTTTATTTGTTTATTTATAGACTTTCTTTAGTGCACGATAACGCCTGATAAGGAATCGTAATAATCATATCACAATCCGAAATTGTCTGCCTTGATTATTTCGAGGTCTTTTTTATTTACATCAGACAAACAATTCTTATCAATACACTTGAATCAGGAATTTGTATGAAAAATTATGATCTATGAATTATTGTTTTAAAAGGAAAATGTACATAACAAATCAAATTATATAAAGTACATTTGAGAGTGTCCTGTGATAATTCTTAAAAATCAGTAAATAAGGTGTATAATTCGCCCTAATGATCCATAAAATCTCTTTTGTCGTAGTATATGTCTCATCATCATCATCATATCAGCCACAGGAAGTCCACTGCTAAACATAGGCCTCCCCCAAGGATCTCCACAATGACCTATTGGAAGCGGCCTGCATCCAGCGACTTCCTGTAATCTTAGCCAGATCGTCCGTCCACCTTGTAGGTGGGCGTCCAACATTTCGCTTGCCTGTACGTGGCCTCCACTCAAGAACCTTTCGGCCCCAACGGCCATCAGTTCTACGAGCTATTTGCCCGGCCCACTCCCACTTCAACTTGCCAATCCTATGGGCTATGTCGGTAACCTTGGTTCTCCTACGGATCTCCTCATTTCTGATTCGATCTCGTAGGGAAACACTGAGCATAGCCCGCTCCATGGCTCGTTGAGTGACTTTGAGCCTTTTAATGAGGCCCACAGTGAGAGGCCACGTCTCGGTGCCGTATGTCATCACTGGTAACACACAACTATCGAAGACTTTCGATTTTAGGCACTGAGGTATTTTGGACGAGAAGACGTCGCGAAGTTTCCCGAACGCTGCCCAACCGAGTTGGATTCGACGATTGACCTCTCTCTCGAATTTGGACCTGCCTAACCGGACCACTTGTCCTAAATAGGCATATTCATCTACAACTTCGAGAGTCGAGCCCCCAACTCCGATGGAGGTGGGCAAAACATGGATATTCGACATGATCTTCGTTTTATCCATGTTCATTTTAAGACCCACCTGTTGGGAGACTCGATTAAGGTCTTCGAGCATAGTGCTAAGGTCTTCCAGCGATTCTACCAAGACTACAATATCGTCGGCAAATCGAAGGTAAGTAATATACTCGCCGTTGATGTTGATGCCGAATCCTTTCCACTGCAAGAGCTTGAAGGCGTTTTCCAGCGCGGCAGTGAACAGTTTCGGAGATATAACATCCTGTACTCGGACCGACATGGTGGCGTTGTTGTATATACACCTCAACACTTCGATGTACCGATAGTCTATGTGGCACCGCTGAAGAGACTGTAGCACAGCCCAGGTCTCGATCGAATCAAAGACTTTCTCATAGTCCACAAACGCTAAACAAAGCGGCAAGTTATATTTATATTCCTCGGTTTTTTGTATAACCTGCCGTAGCGTATAAATATGGTCTATGGTACTAAAGCCTTTTCGGAAACCGGCTTGTTCGGGAGGCTGGAAGTCATCAAACCTGCGTTCGAGACGATTTGTGATGACCCTCGAAAACAACTTATAGACATGGCTCAGGAGCGAGATGGGCCTGTAGTTCTTCAGCAAGGTGTTATCACCTTTTTTGAAGAACAGTACCACCACGCTCCTGCTCCATGCCTCTGGCGTTGAGCCCTCGAGGAGAACGGAATTGAAGAGCCTCTGAAGGACTTTCAGTATCGACGTTCCGCCCGCTTTCAGAAGCTCTGAAGTGATTCCGTCCTCACCCGGCGCCTTGTTGTTTTTAAGTTGTTTGAGGGCCATTTCTATCTCACACAGGCTGATGTCCGGGATATCATCAGTAAAGTGTCGGATCAACTCGGCTCTCGGGTCTTCGACCGAGCTAACAGTAGGTTCGGCAACCGAGGTGTAAAGCTGTCCGTAGAACCTCTCGATCTCTCTTAATACCTCTGCCCTCGTCGATACCATGCGGCCATCGTCCGTTTTCAGCCTAGACAATTGGCTTTGCCCAGTAGACAAGTCTCTTGCAAACACTTTGGAGCCTCCGTTCCGCTCAATTGTCTCCTTAATGCTCACAGTATTGTGAGCACGGACATCGTGCCGCAAGGACTTCCAGATCCGTCTATTGCTGCGATATGCTTCGGCGTCAACGGAAGACTGCAGCGTCAAAGATCGACGTTCGGCCATGAGGTCAAGAGTGTGGATCGAGAGTTTTTGTGGTCTATCTCTACGGCGAGGTCTAAAATACTTAGATCCCACCGTATGGACAGCTTCTACCAAACCGCTGTTTAACTCGTCCACTGCAAGGTTTTTTTTCTTTTAGACAATCAAAGCGATTTGTCAACTCGAGTTGAAAGCTCTCGGGGTTTTGGATATGGGCGCGAGTAGGTCGGAGCGTAGACTTCATCAAGCGACGCCTTTCTAATTGGACGTTGATATTCAATGTGCCCCTAACCATTCGGTGATCACTGCCGGTTTTCACCCTGTTGATCACAGAGACATCACTGAACATCCGTCTATTCGTCGTCAAGATGAAATCTATCTCATTTCGCGTAGAACCGTCAGGACTCAGCCAGGTCCATTTCCTGTGAAGCGGCTTCTGGAAAAAAGAGTTCATCGCAAAGAGTCCCTCTTTTTCCAGAAAATCGGCTAGCCTCTGACCCCTGAGGTTCCGTTGCCCATGTCCAAATTGCCCCACTTTCAACTCTGCATCGGTTCTCTTGCCCAACTTTGCGGTGAAGTCCCCCATAACAACATTGAAGTAGGTTTTGGAAGTATGTATGGCCCGACTTATGTCCTCATACATCTCCTCTACTTCTTCATCTGGGTGTGTCGAGGTCAGCGCGTATACCTGTATGACCTTCAACGAATATATGTCTACCATGGACAAATCATAAATAATGTGTTTTATCAGGATAATATTGAACCTATCATATGCACAGATCAACATCGGCAATGCAATCAACGATAACGATAATATAATTCAAAAGGTTATATTAATTATCGTGCTAGCATGACAACAAATTATTTCCGTAATATGATGTTAGAATTTATTTGCAGTTGTAGATGCAAAAGTCATTAATTTCCCTTTCGTATTCTGTTATCTTTATAAAATGCAGACTCTTATTTTCATATTCCCAATGAAATTAAATTTGTTTATTGATCACGTAGGTAATTAAATAGCTCTTATGACAAGTCAATACATAGTACATATTTTATACTTATTTACAGAGTAATTGATTATGTAATTATACAGGGTATATCAAGACCGCTACCGAAAACGAAGCCGGGTGGTAGTATAAGCGACTTCAGACACAATGCAACAGAAAAAGTTGCAAAAAAAGCGTTTTTTTTTGTTATTTTTTCCTATGGGCCTATTTGGGTGGTAAATACATTATTTCCTAAAATAATAGTTTTATTTATAAATACTCTAAGGTATAAAATAGTTTAAATTGTTATTTTAGCAAAAACTATGGATTTACCACCCAAAAATGACGATATTTAAAAAATCATAAAAAATAATTGACGCGTTTCTATGCGAAATTTTTAATTGCATTGTGTTAGTAGCCACTAAAACTACCACCCGGCTTCGTTTTCGGTAGCAGTCTTGAGATACCCAGTATAAATTAATTTAGTTTTAGTGTTTGGTTTTTCAATGTAAAGAGAAGACCTGATTAAAATCTAGAGTTTGGAGGGCATAATCAATTTATATTACGTTATCTAAAGAATTTATCGCAGAACACAGGAAATCACTATCGAAAGCCTAGGTATATTCCGAAGTAGATTTACGCTATTATACTGTTTCCATTCGTTTATTTTATTTTTGACAGTTCACGCCTATAAAGTACGACATTACAGTAGAACAATATTTTGAAATAAAAGTAGATACTTTCTTGACGGGTAACGCCCACTTAGAGTTGTGCCATTCGTAACGAATGACCACAGATAACAAAAACGATTTTGAATAGAATCAATCAATCGGAATCATTTGAAATAAAATTACATTAAAATGCTAATGAAAACAGTTAAACGTAATATTGTACCCAATATTAGGATCGAATGTATTTGCTGCAAATTAATTAATATGAATAAAGGTATACGTATTGAAGTTACTTTTAATAAGAGTTTAATTTAAAATAATTACAACGAAAATAAATGTTTAGTACCTACTGTAATAAACAGTTAAACCATGTTGGAATTCATAGTACTTTAAGGATTAAATAATTAAAACAACTAAAAGGTAATTTGTTAATATTTTTATTTATAAACAATCGTCTGTTTCGTCGGAATCGGCGTCGTCGTCACTCGTATCCCCAGTAACACTAATTATTAATGAGTGCATGGGTAAGTTGTCAAATGCGACATCGCGATCCCAATCAGACATTATTTCTTTCTTCGTCTTATCTACGACACTCGCCCAGTTATGAGGCGTCACATTTTCACACGCATTTTTAAGCAACTCCAGCATTTTGTTTGCGGTGAAAGGAGGAGTTGTATTTATTCTCGCAGCATATCCTTTCACTTGCGCCCATATTAGCTCTATGGCATTATACTGGCAATGATATGGAGGAATTCTAAGGACGGTGTGCCCATGTTCTGCAGCCATTTCATCTATAACGTATCGTTTAGGCTGCTTCCTCATTTTTAATATTTTAAGTAACTCTACTTTTAATAGGGACTCGTCCACCTCCTCGCCATTGTTACGGAGCCAGTTTATTATTTCATTTTTTTTACTGGCTTGCGTTGGCATTTTGTTAATTTGCCGAGAGTAATAGGACGCATTATCTATAAATATTGTTGATGGCTGTTCGAGTGACAATAACATTTCCCGAAACCATTTTTCATATACTTCGGAATTCATTTCTTCGTGGTAATCCCCTGTTTTCTTTGATTTAAAAGCTAACATAGCATCTTGCACAAATCCTTTTGCGGTTCATGCATGACAAATTATAATTCTTTCACCTTTTCCCATTGGCACTGCGGTCGAGGAGCTAGCAGTGTTGTCAGTCCAAGTTTTTGATACCGTGTGATTCGCATTGAGCCAAGTTTCATCGGTGAAAACAACATTCGACCAGTCTTCTATTTTTTTAGCTTGTCTTAAAAATTCGCATCGATACAAAGCAACATCATTGCGTTCCATCAATATTTTTCTTTTGTCACATTTTTTGTATTGGAATCCAATCCTATTCAATACCTTCGCCAAAGAAGACTTTTGACCACGGAACAAGCCACTAGTTTTCAGAGATTGTACTAGGTTATGTAAAGTAGGAATCTCTTTTCTTTGGTAATAATCGTATATATGACGACGAATAGCATCACCATCAAAACTGTCAATTGCTGTCACTTTAAAGGGCTGACGTTTTTTCTTAGGTGTAGATGGCTTGTTTTGTTCCATGCCACTACTGCCGTAGCCTTCTTTAATTATTTTTGAAACTGTTGGAGCAGTAATACCTAATGCTGCTGAAACACGGTCTCTGATTTGAGTCACTGGTATAAGAGGTCCACCATTACGGCTTTCCCTTTCAAAGTACTCATGAAGTCGCAACACAAACTCCCTTGTTTGTCCTTTAAGCACCTTTCCTTTAGGCATTTTGAAAGTGATGAAGGCAGGTACGATGTTCTCAATTCAACCAAATGTAGGAATTCACGGGTAAAACAATACGGAGGAATATAAATACTCAACTCGACGTATGAAAAATGTGAATTAAAATTCAGCGAACGGAAAACACTAGCACGGGCGCGGGCGTCTCGTTGTGAGTGACCACAAAATGGCGGCGCGCGTCACCTGTCTGCCCAGTGTTGCCGTTTCACAATTTGTTTTTAACAACATTACTATTGCCGACGGAAGTGATAAGAATATTAACTTAACATGAGTAAATGGTTTATTTTAATATAATTATTAAATCAAGTAACTTAAATATCCCTGAAGTTTTATAAAACAATGCATGGAGCAAAAAATAAAATATGTATTAAATCGATTAAAACTTGTTCAAAAATAAAATCGTTTGTTATAAAAAATTGATTCGATAACGCATCAGGCCATCACTATTTGATTCAGTACTCGATGTGTCAAAAATAAAATAAACGAATGGAAACAGTATAATAACACATGATAATCTCCGTGTTGCAATTGGTTAGATGCCGACTGGTAAACGAAAGGCCGCTGTCTGTGAAGCCCACAAGTATGTGTCTCGGGTCTAGGAATTACTGACACCGAACAATATCTCGTAGTTTCTTATGCCCACTACACGGAGATTTAATTGATCTTAATGTGTGGTCAATTCTGTATATTATGTGACTATTAGTTTTTTTTATTGCAATGAATGGAGGGACGAAAATGCCGTTCGCCTTAACAGTAGCAGAACCAAATAACACCTTGAATTACAAAGCAATGCTTGGCATTCCACTGCATGCCATCCTGAGACATAAGATGTTAAGTCTCAATATGTATAATTTACTCTGGCTACAATGTCCTTAAATTGGAAACACAACAGTGCATTTAAACTGCTGTTGCTGTTACTGCTGCTTGCAAAATGGAAGCAGACCATTGTATTGTTATTTATTTATTTATTAATATCGCCCATGTCAGGTCCACTGGTAATGGAGATGGAGACATACCGTTACTCGGGGCACTCGATGTCTGACCCGGGCACGTCGTACCGCACCCGGGACGAGGTGCAGGAGGTGCGGCAGACGAGGGACCCCATCACTTCCTTCAAGGAGAAGATCATCAGCCATGAACTTGTCACTCCTGACCAGCTCAAGGTAATATTGTCGTAATCTAATCATAATATAACCTCTTTAGTCCATTGACTAAATCGGTGAAGGAAAACATCGTGAGGAAACCTGCATACCATAGCAATTTATAAGAATTTCTATGGTATGTAAGTCCACCAACCGGCACTTGGCCAGCGTGGTGGACTATATGGCCTAACCACTCTCAATCGTACTCTCGATTGTAGAGGAGGCCCGTGCCCTGCAGTGGGACGTATATGGGCTGATACAGAGAGAGTCCATTGACTAGTCACCCGCTTTGCTACGGAGGGAAGTGGACCAAATATTTCCAACTCCTATTATTTATTTCATGATTAATTTATTTGTGGGTTAAAGACAAGTTAGACATTCCCGGCGACTCGCCGAATTAAATTGCTCGGTGTCATTGCGTGCCACTGTTGATTCTACGACACTGGAGTTGCAATGGCGGGCGAAAGGGCGACACAGTCTCCATTACTATCATAATAGGGATGTTAAATATTTTTTGGAAACGCTTTTATTTTGTAGATAGGCCCTATATAAACACTAAAAGAATATTACTAAAATATAGAAGTAATTATAATTATTATATAATATACATTGATTAAACTAAAATAAAATTGTGGGACACGTCCACTTTAAACGAATTTTGTGCCCCACGATTTTATTTTAGTTTAATCAATGCATATGTTTTAAATTTGTATTTTATTGGTACCCATGACTGTATCCATGATTTTTTTTTTAGCTTTTAGTACATTTATCTTCAATATAAAACCGTTTAACTTAATTTTTTTTTTACTTTTTTTTTAATAATGGGTAGCTCCCCCATTGTATTGGAGATTTTGCCAAAGTCAAGTATGTGTTGTTGGGATGTCGATTATATTTACAGTAGAGCAGTTAAACTAATAACTTATGATGGATACTATATCATATGCGAAATTGAAAAATATCTCAGTTCAAATTAAAATGAAATTACTGTTTTCTTTTTTATTACGTTTCTTGACCAACACTTCGTAACATTCTTATGCGATTACTATATTTATTTTACAGGAAATCGACACGAAAGTAAGGAAGGAGGTGGACGAGGCCACAAAACAGGCCAAGACGGAACCGGAAGTTGGCACCGAGGAACTCTCCGGAGACATCTACTACAACAACCTGGAACCCTTCATCCGGGGCATCCATCCCAACGCGCCGCTGCAACACATCAACGTCATGCCTCGCAACTAGGCCGGCATAGTGAATGCGACTGGCAACTGAGCTTGGGATTAGCAGATTGAATCTAACGGGTCACATAACAAACAGGCCGATTGGCTCTTTTGTCAGCTTACGTTTTAGACAATAATAGGTAATTTAGCATCCCCAAGTGAATTGTACTGTGTCTATGTCTATTAAAAAAGATAGCTCAGGCAATATTGACTAAATTAATCTGTAACTTACATCTAAAAGGTCTGTTTTCAACACAATTTTGTTTGTTGATATTGATAACTATGTAGTCAGAGATGTAGAAATATTTCAATGGGTTACAAATATCTCGGAAATTTCAGTAACACAAGAAAACCTATTTTTTTCCGTGTAGTCTACACAACGTTCGCATTGCGGGTGTTAGTTCATTGCGGCATCAAAAGATCCACTAGGCCTATTTCAGTTTTAAAGGATTTACTACGCAAATAGAAGCCGTTTACACACATTATATAGTAATTTTTGTTCATACACAGCGTTTCAGATAACTTATCATTACTATTGTTCAAATATTGAATGGTTTGTGTCGAATATTTTAAAATCATGAAATAACCTTGCCTAGGTATTGTAACATGTGCCTCAAATATTTCAAATTTTGTAAAAACTTTTATTATACTACAGCGAGAAATTTTCAAATTAGATGCAAAAATATAATTTTTGTATATTATGTGGTACTCTATAAACCAAATTGTTAGTTCAATACAATTGCAATATTAATTATAGAGTATTGAAAATTCATTTTAGTATAATAATTGTTTCTTTTCCAACACAAACCGAAGGGCACAGGCATAGATTAAAGTTTTAAATGTTTTATCAAACAGTAATACAGTTTTCAAACAATTTAGTGATTATGCTGCATTTTCACCTAAGAAAAATGCTGTGTCTTGAATAAATAAGTTTATAAATGTGTGTATGGAGTATAGTTGAGATTTTTATGTATTTGATACATAATTCGCAATAGATTTTGCACAAAGTTATAAAGCACATAATTGGGATGCTACCACACTTTACGGTAACACATTGGCTAAATGTGTCAGAAATGTTATATAAATATTTTTATTGTTTATGTTGACCATTTTTTTTATTTCTTTTTAGATCTATGTGTAGTTCCTTTAATATATTTTTCTTATACCATATGTACTTTGTTATTTTTTTTAATATTTATGAGAAATTTGGTACAAATAAATGTTATATAAAAATACGTATATTTAAAAATCAGTTTCCCAAATTCCATTCTATATTTTGATGTCGTTACGAGATTTTTTTTGTTTCATTGTGTAGAATAAGTATAAAATATGTTACTGCCAGCAATGCTAATAAATCCACTATAATATTTCGGTTTATTTTTATTTATTTTTTATATAGATTGAAATTAAATATGAACTTCAATGATTAAAATTTGAGGAATATTTAATATCTTTTATAATTGCTCGAACCAAGTGGCAAGTGTCAATTGAGTACATATTATATTTTTTACATAATATCTATTGCCGATAAAATCGAATCGAGTACCTAAATCTTTTTTCATTTATCTTATAACATGGTGAACAGAAGGTTCATGACTTTTGTTTATTTAAAATGTACATTTTGACATTGATGTATCAGCCCATATACAGTCCCACTGCAAGACACGGGCTAACTACAATCGAGAGCACGATTAAGAGTTTTTAGGACATATAGTCTACCACGCCAGCCTAATACGGGTTGGCATTTTCACTTTGCTGGACCCATATTATAAAATTAATTAAATTATTTTGCTTATATACAATCGGGCAATTATTTTAAAATAAGAGACAATTCATGCTCATAATTTATTACGATACTTAACGCATTTACAAACATTACAATTAGAAAATTACATAATTGAGATAACGGTACAAAAATATCGTTTCAATCATCACAAACTATACTTGAGCACAATTTACTATACGTAAAAGATGCGTTCAAATAAACTGAAGAAAGGGATTGGGTATAAATATAGCTGTTAATATTGAGAAATTATAGTTATTCAATTGAAATAAGTTAAAATCACCAATTTCCGTAAACGCTACAATTAAAGTTAATATAATTTATTGCACAGTAACTTAACAGCAGAATTCTTGCCATGTCATGTTAACTTTTGCGCGAAGAATGGTAAAAATATTGACAATCTCCGTTACGCACGGTTACGCATTTGGTTTGACGTCTCTCGTAATTTCCTTTACTCACAGAATGCCAGGACCTTCGACTTTTGGATGTATTAATTTACTTACTATACATACTCCAAGCTTTATAATAACTAGAGTCTTAAGTCCAACATCAGAAATGTTTATTTTCTCCTTCTTATGTACTTGAACGCATCCTTATTTCAACATTTAGTTAATGCCTACTTCTAAAAAATGCTACATTAAAGTTATTTTCATAATACTAAAGCAACGTAAGCGATTAGCTTCAGAAGGTAAAGGCGTTTAGTAGTTTATTATAGTTTTAGGCCGAGCCGGATTAGTCTTATAGCAGAAGTACCATAGAACAAACTTCGGGCTCCTCGCACAAACTCCCATCCTTCTTTGCCTATACTTTTTAAGCATAGATAGTAAGGATTTTTTCTGGTATTTATGGTATGGTCGCCTATAGAAAACCGAGGGCCCCATGATATAATGTGCTACAGCTTTTTAGGCACAGATAGTAAAGGTTTTTTGTTCGTATTTATGGTAGGGTCGCTTATAAGGAACAGAGGACCCCATGTTATAATGTGCTACAGGACCCACGTTGTCTTAATCCGGCACTGGCTTTAAATATAGTAAGTATCCAAGTGGAGAAAAAATGCATGATTACTCCACTAGATAAGTATGCGTAAAATAAATTACTCTCATCTGTTTTTCTTTGATCGCAGCAAGTTAACGACAAGCCGAGATAGTATATATTTTCTATAGCATCACACATTGTCATTTTAAGCCTTCTATTTTTTAAAGACCTAGAGAGTACGATTTGATTGAATGTTTGGATAATATCCAAGTCAATATTTAATAGTGCGATTGCACAGACAACGATTCGCGAACGAGAGGTAATTTAACTACCATAAATTTGTATTAAAACATCTTCAACTTGCATATTTGGGCTAAGTTAATAATCACTTTAAGTAACATCAAGAAAAATCAAGTATTACACATAGTAAGTACTTATATAACATTTTTACATTTTAATTTAATTATACAATACTAATTTTATTAGGATTAAGTCCGCATTGAATATACAGGGAGCGCAAAAAAATGGCGCACTTGCTCAGATGGGTACAAGGGCATAATATTAATATCGTAATAAAAAAATAATATTTGGAAAATACCTATCCGTTTTGAAGTTATGACCGTTTAAAGTTTTAAGTTGAATCACCACTTTTTCGCATAAAACCAGTTGGAATGGATGAAGAACAAGATTTAAACACATACGTATTTTGTCGTTTCGTCGTTAATTGAACGGTTAACGAATTATACCACGAAAACCATTTTTAACAGCATCAAAACTTCCTTAGACTTCGCTTTAACCGTTGTTTACACATGGGTAAGGTCATAAACTCTTAGCTGTATAATTTATCCTTCTCTAATTTCAAAACAGGATATTTTTTGTTTCATTTCAAATAAATAAATCAGTTAAACAGGGACGTACTTAGATTTAAGCGTCAATAAATTAACAACATAATAACTTTAGGTGCAGTTGCATCGTGTATGGATTGACTATTTTGTTTGTCATTATTTTCCTTAGTGTCACAAATCCAAACTGAAAGACACCAAGAAATCACACTGGTCATCGCTTAAATCATGTAAGATTGCGAATTTAATTATAATTAGAAAAGTGTTGGTAATACCTACATAACATTAAAATTTTCTAAATAATTAATATTCATTGAAAAAATAATCTGATGACACTGATTAATAAAAAATAAGATTTTTAAAATGATGGCCCAATTCGGCCCTATTAGTCAAAGGAAGCCGCCGGTCATAGTGTACTTCGTCCACAGATCACTCCCAATAGATACCTAATGTAAGGCAGCGGTTGTGCGCCACACATTTAAGTTATCAGATATATATAAACCGATGCCAAATATCGCGTCTTCAGTGTCATCCAAGTAGTGGACCCGCACATATCGTTGAGCGTTGGCGAAAATTAAGTTTTGAGAATATCTTAGTACAGTTAAAAATGACTTGCTCAATAAAATGGTGTGGAAAAAACTCAAAAACTTCAAGTATGCAAAAAAACGGAATAACGTTTCATCGGTAACTAATATCCTTTAAATTAATTTGTTCACAAGCGAGCTCAATTTATACTGGTTGATGTATTGATGTCAAACAGTCGAGTTTGAATCGAAAATCAGCCGTCTCTTTTTCGCATAGCAATAACCATAATAAGCCATCTTTTTCTGTTGAAATCACACGTTCTTCTAGTGCTTGACGCATGTTTATAATATAATTCCAATCAATATCGATATTTTAAAACATTAATGTAAAATAATTTGATTAAATGACAATGTCACGAAATGTTTAATGATGTAAATAAAAATTGCAAATCACCATGACGACGTCATTTAATGTAATTTGAAAAAGGTCAAGTTTTTAACTAGGTACTTTTTCAATAATTGTACTCTTCCGTTCTTCTCATTTCGTCGAGTAAAAACTGTGGGTTAGTATATGACATAATGTTTGAATAATACCATTTTTATTTTAGATTCCCCGCATGTCCCGAAAGGAAAAAAAATGGGTAGATGCAACATGTCGAGGTGACGATTGGTGGCGTTTTTATGTATAGATTAGTAGATATTTCTTTGTAGTGTAATATTTGTTATCTTGTGCAATTATAGTTGCGTACTTATAGTTTTAATAAAATAAAACACAAATAAATAATATATTTCAAAGTTTTTTTTAATACATTCATTATTATTTTGACTAGGCACAGATCACTCTCAATAAACAACACGTTGAATAATATAAATAAAACCGACACATACTAAAGTATAAATCTTAATCCTATTTTATTCGTAGTTAGCAGTTGCCGGTTGTTATAATTTATTAGATCAGACCGGTGAAAAAATATTATCAAACATTTAACAAGTTGGTAATCAAGTTATAGAAGCGATCATAACACATGAACTTACTGGCAAATGCAACTATCGATACGTTTTTTTTTTATTTATCGACTTGTGCCGCATCTCTCGAATGCAGTCCACGTGACCGCGCTGCAACCCGCCCACCCCCCGCGCAGTTCCCTTCGTTGGCGTTTTCGGTTCAAAACAAAACTATCGTAATGCGGTATCTATTGGAAGTGATCTGTGACTTCGTCGGATCCAACGCGGCTCGATTATTCTTCCTTTGAGGTTGCCGCCGCCCTTTGTGAGCGCGAGCCGAAAGGCGGCAATTTCTTTGTCGGTAACTTTTAGCATTTTGCAAAAGAAGACCGACATCTTGAGGTGTGTTCACACTACACACTTGATATAACTTAATTTGATTAAGTACCTACTCCGATATAAAAGTTACGTTAAAAAAAAGATCTTATTGGACTGATAGAATGGTCCTTACTTGCTCAAGAGCTTATAATATTATTTAAATATGTCATCAACCGATCCAGTCAGTTACAAATTGCCTATTTACTTTTGCTTATTATTGTATTTAACATTACTTTAATGTGTTTTGAAAATAATGTTACTTTAAAGTGATAAAATTTCTTCTAAATTCTTATACCTAGAGAAATGTCGTCTACCATTATAGCATAGAATTTGCATATGAGACTTCTGTGAGATAAAATTAGTGAAATCAATAAACACTAAGCACTAATTTACTGCACTGGAGACCCCGTGCCCTGCAGTGGCACGTATATGAACTGATACAGTACTAATACTAATTGTTCACATGAATTATTATGAACTCAAATAGGAAAGTTTTTGTATCTAATGTGAACAGGCCTTTATCTTTCAAAAATCAAAATAATAATTTATTTTTTATTAGTTGAATTCGGATTGCGATCGCGTGTGCATGTATTAGTCGTGTGCATATTATTGTAAATTCGTTTTCAGTTATTTTGAGTAAATTTTATTAATTTCATTATGCTTTGAACATTACCCAATTTGATAGCTTTTGATGTAACTTGTGTTATGTGAAATGTAAAAGAAAAAGTGATTTGTGCTACCAAACTGTGACAGTGTTTTCGTGCGGGTTTTGGCGGATCCTGCGCTTCCATCCTTGCCTATCAAGGTCATTACGGTTTACATTACAAGGTCAGTTAACTATTTTAGTGGTCATTAATGACAACTAACCAGCCCATATGGGTCACCGACGGCCTCCGTGGCGCAGTTGGTAAGAACTGCCTGTGAAATGAGAGACCGCGGGTTCGGTTTCTGCCCCGAGACAATTTCCATGAACCATAATTATTTTTCTAATACCCGCGACACAAGATTTGTATCTTAGTGTGGGGTTAGTACCCATGTATGTGACTGTTGACACTTGACAGTATTAATTTAATATCTTTTTTATGTACCCTGAGCGTTATGTATACAATCGCACGACTTATAAGTAAATAATGAGCTCTGCTTATTTATTGTTGAGTGTCTACCGTTCAGTTGCAAGGTTCAATCACTTTAGCCGCTTAGCGTAATGTGTTAAGGGTTAGCATATGTAACGTTACATTTTTTTTTCTCGGCATCTTTCTTAATATTCGCTAGCGCCATGCAAATCCGTCTTAATTAAGATGCCTTCACCATATACTATAATGTATATTGGCAGGTGCGCCGTTTTCTTGTCCACCCTGTATAAATTAAAACTGAGCAATCAATTATGGCACTAAAATACAAATAAAAAATAAATTATATAAGAATATTATAAAAACAATATAAGAAATAAATATAAAATAGGATTATTATGTATATTCATAAGCATAAGTACATCTTTGGTAACATTTCTTAAGCGACATGAAGACATCGTGAAGGCACATCAATGCGCATTCCTTATTATATACATTTATAAAACAACTTGTTTATCAATGTTTAAAATAACCGAAAGATAATAGGTGTATTTACTTCGAGTACTGGCAATTAATCGATTAAATAATAAGTAGACTGGTTAGTGATAATAAGTAAAGTTAGTCATGTAGAGAGGATGGATGAAAGAAAACTAACCAAGTAAATATACAATGCGAGTGTGGATGGATGAATCGGTAGGGGTCGACCTCACCGAACCTACATCATCCAAATCGATGAAATCCTCAACAAGAGTCAGGTCAAAAGTACTCTGAACCGACGAGAATGCATGAAGAGGTTGATGAAAGAGGATGAAGCGAAAATAATATGTCAGGATTGATCAAAATGGCAGTCTATTGTCTCTCCCTATCCCTAAGGGATACAGACGTGATAATTATATATGTTAAGACTGCTATCAGGATTATAGTATTGCCTGATGTTTTTACCTTCTTTCGAAAAATAGGGGAATAGTTTTAAATAACGTCTGGACATACAAGAAACGTTTAAAATTTTAGTAGTCTGTTGAATGTTCATAATAATATCCATGGGCATAAATGTTTTTTGATAAACATGTTCTTTTATAATCCAATACGTACATCTATTATATTCGAATTTTCTAAGTTATTTCAAGCTAGATTTTGCCCATAACATTCTTGGAGAATTATGAGTTATTCTATAATATAAATTGATTTTTTAAACCTTTAATTTTTTAACGTGCTAAACTTTAATCCGAGATATAGGTACATTTTAACAAAAATATGTAAGTGAGTTGTCATAACAAGCAATGAGTTAATAAACATTCAAACTACAGATATAAGTATATGTAGGTACCCTACCTAATAAAATGGTATCATTAGGTACATCTTTAAAACTATGATTAAACTGGATAACAAAGAGCAACCGGTCAGTCATTAAGAAAGATATTTAAATAAAGTTAAAAAAATGATTTTTGTGATTCATATCATGACCACAATAATTTACTTTAATATGTATAGTTTAATGTACGACGTCCGTAGGTAAACTTTGCTTTCGTGCGAAATTTATTTGGTTACATAATATTAATTTTCAAATAAGTTAATCAATGAAAATAACTAAATTTGTTCTTCGTCAATAAGTACAAAATATATTTCAAATCGAAGAGCATACAATTTTACTACTTTCTTAAAAGCTATCCGGTTGGAAATTTAGTTCGTAAGACTTTGGATTTACATTTTAAAAACGTAAGTTTCGTATTCGTAATTTTTCTAAGGGCTAACTATTACTACTTATTTATCTAAAGGTTGTCTTTTGAGGGGGAATGTGAGGACAGGAGGGAATGTCGAAAGGTACTGGACGTATTTCACTAAGGGCTTTATTATATTACTTGTATAGGTCAGGGTTCACTTTTTGAATGCTATGCTCAAACAGATGAAATAACACTATACCTTATTTAAATTCGATACAATTTAGATTACAAACCTACATTAAAGTTACATTTTTGTCATTATCTGAAACTGTATTTTATATATCAAGCAAAGGCTTTGAAAGATCAGACAATTTTACAGTTGCAAACGATAACGATAAGTAGGTTTAACAATTCAAGAAAGGTATATTAGCTGAACTACATTTTTGTTTTAAATGCCAGCTATCAATATGATGGTATAATAGTCACCATTACCATTTAGTTGTTATTAAGTACTGAGCCTATAATTTCTAACAAATTTATAGCATACATATCCAAAGTCATGCAATCATGGCGGTTTCTTTAATTGCCTAAGCTTTACCAAGCTAGTATTTGTCAAATAGAGAGAAATTCAAACTGCATACAGTTTAATGGCGAGGTAAACAACCTTGGCCAGTCATATCGAGGTTAATTTAAGCGGCTGCTTCTGTTTGGGTGAGGTTTTCATCGCTCTCTTCAACGAAGCCGCACTGTAGTTCGTACAGCTTGGCGTAGATGCCCTTGAGAGCAATGAGTTCTTTATGAGTGCCTGCCTCTGCGACCACTCCTTTATCTATGACGCAGATGATGTCCGCGTTCTGGATGGTGGCGAGCCGGTGCGCGATTATCAAACAGGTTCGACCCTCGCTCGCCTTGTCCAGTGCTTCTTGTACCACCTATAAAGACAGCAATTTATTTTTGGTGGGTTCGTTGGTTGAGCTGATTTGTAGCTTAAGAAGCTAGTAGTGGGAAGGGTGTGGACTGTGGAGATTATTAGAGGTTGAATAATGAATTCCTTTTTCCTAAATTTGTAAATAATAAAATGGATATTTTGTCCCCACACCCTAAAAAACTTTGCATTTTGTTTTTCACTTACTACCAAGTACCCACCTATAAAAGGCTAGTTTAATGGATGCCTAATTCTCTTTCAGTCGTAAAGAAGGCACATACTAAAGTCTCAAGACCAGATGAATGGGCGGATTAGATGTATGAAAATGACAATTTTACTGTATAAAATATATGTAAGTGATTGATTTACCTTCTCACTGTGCGTATCCAGGGCCGAAGTGGCTTCATCAAGCAACAGGACTCTTGGGTTCCTCACTAGAGCGCGAGCTATAGCTATTCTTTGCTTCTGACCGCCTGATAATTGTGATGCACGGAGACCGATGCGCGTATCGTAACCCTGAGGTAAGATATTTAAATGAATAAAATTAAGGACATTTAGAAACTTTTGACAGACTCCAAATTTCGGAAAGCCTGATCCTCTGTTAAACAAGCAATATTATAACAATAGGCCCATTGCGAATTTGATTGTAACAGATTTTATCATAGAACTAGACGCCAACAAATGAAGTGCTGCCTTTATGTTTCCAAAGGAGATAAAGTGCGAATTATCTATCTATAGTCTTACATTCGAGGACGCTGAAGATTCTGTGCCATTTAAAAACACTGTAAAGCCTAAATAGGAAAGCGAACCTTGCCATTGGCAGGAATAAAGACAGCATAGTTTACATTTAAAATGATATAGTCGTAACTCTAGATATATTTGTTATAGTAAATTCTGTATTTAAGTGAGTGTCTTACACTTCCTTTTTGAAATAATTTGTACTCGAACTTACATCAGGTAGCGCAGCGATGAAGGAGTGAACATTGGCTTCCTTAGCGGCCATGACTATTTCTTCTATGGGCACGATCCTA
Organism: Hyles euphorbiae; assembly: GCA_023078785.2. NCBI lineage: Eukaryota > Metazoa > Arthropoda > Insecta > Lepidoptera > Sphingidae > Hyles > Hyles euphorbiae. The sequence goes on from CM041042.1 coordinate 8,151,045, forward strand.
GTGTTGTCTCCATACGCGATGTTGTCTGCTATTGTGCGATCAAAGAGCACGGGCTCTTGAGACACGATGCCCAGGTTTCTCCGCAAGGTGGTCAGCCGCATGTCGCTTGAGATGCAGTAGTCGTCCAGATACTGTTAATTAGTAATTAAGGATTAGATGAACTGTGTGAAAGTTGACTAGACGGTATTGATTTAGAAATTTTGCGTTGAGTTATATCCTAATAATTTTGGAATTTGATACTCCCGAACATTATGTGGAGTACCTAGGCACATTCGTTCAAAAATTTACGTACGACGCGACGTCGAAAAATTCAAACTTACTTCCGGATCATAGGGAAGCCCCCCAGTGGATGCACTTTTAAGAATTTCCTATACAAATAATATTGCATTCGTTACGTATGCAAATATGTGGCCTGCCTTTATACACTTTTTCGTTAAAATGTAGAGACTTTCCTGCCCTTAAACCCACCACTGTAACTCATGTCAGCCAGGATCAACAGTGGCACACAAAGAATTGACACCGAGCTTCGAAGCTCGGCGAGTCTCTCAGGGTCACTAGCTTGTCTTTAACCTCGAAATCCCTTTGAGCATCGAAATTAATCAGGAAGAAAAATCAATAAGAGGAGTTGAAAACAAGTAACAATGGACAATTATTTGCTTGGTTGATATGTAGTTAAATATGAGTGCTTTGACTTACAACAGTGCCGTCGTCGGGGTCGTACAGCCGCTGCAGCAGCTGTATGAGCGTGGACTTGCCGCAGCCGCTCGGGCCCACGAGCGCCACGCGCTTGCCGCTCGGGATCGTGAACGACAAACCGCACAGCACCTGCACCTCGCGACGCGTCGGGTACCTGAACTTTATGTTCTTGTACTGGATCTTGCCCTTCGCCACCTGGTATGCCAATTATGCTTAATGTTTTTTTTTTTTTTATAATGGCCTGGCATAGTGGCGGCATTGCACCTGATGGAAAGTGCCAATGCCGCCCAGGCAGAGTATCCATTGGCATCGGACGGCAGTCCCAGTTTATACTACATGTATCTTATGTATCAGCCTATATACGGGCACGGGCCTACTCTACAATCGAGAGTATGATTGAGAGTGGTTAGGCTGCTTGGATAGTTACCACAATGTCTATGTTTTAAGCCAAACAGTAGTGTAAAAGCATTGTTATGTTCTAGTTTGAAAGACATGGTAGTCATAGAAACTAAACTCATTTGCAAAAAAAACGGGCACCTAAGCAATGAACCATTTCAAATGTTACTATTGGTTTGTTTGATAATTATAGGTAGTTTTACTTTCACAATTTTGTAAATTAATAAGCAAATAATCGGTTTCGTCAGTATTATCATAAAATTTTGATAAAATTTATGGGTTTTAATGCTAAAGTTCACTAGTAGTGTATGCTCGCTAGTAGTGCATATGCTCGTAAAGTAAAAGTTAACAGAGATTTTTGTTTGTTTTTTCTTTAATAAAGTAAAAGCAGATAAATGTTTAGGTATCGAGTGTGACCCCCTCTAGCTGAAATCACAGCTTGAATTCGTCTGGGTATGCTAGCGAGGATATCCCGGCTACTTGCTTGCGGAATACGTTCCCACTCCGCGGTAATCACATTCTTCAGCTCTCTGATGGTCTGCGGAGCCGGTTGTACTGATCTCACGCGTCGTTTCAGAACGTCCCAGACATGGTCTATAGGATTGAGGTCGGGACTTCGAGCTGGCCATACGCTTCCACATCGCCAGACCGGTGGGCGCGAGCGTTGTCGTCCATAAAAATTGAGTCTTCGCCTAAAGCGGCCAATGCGGGTTGTGCATGAGGAATTAGAACTTCCGTTATGTATCGATGTCCAGTCAGTGAGCCGTTTTCAATGAAGGCTAACTCTATACTGGATCTGGATCTGGATTAGCCCATATACATCCCACTGCAGGGCACGGGCCTACTCTACAATCGAGAGTACGATTGAGAGTGGTTAGGCCATATAGTCCACCACGCTGGCCTAGTGCGGGTTGGCGGACTTACATACCATATAAATTCTTATGAATCGCTATGGTATGCAGGTTTCCTCACGATGTTTTCCTTCACCGTTTTAGTGCGTGGTGATTGACTATCAATACACACATGACTCCGAAAAGTCAGAGGTGTGCCCTGGGATTTGAACCCGCGACCACCGTGAACATGCTGGCAGCCGCGTCTGGTCCGTTTACCAACAGGCCACCACGCACTTCTGTACTGTTCTGTGTAACTCTGTACGATCCATTGAATTTATTCCTGCCCAAAACATAACAGAGCCCCCACCATAAGGTGTGATTTCTTCAAAACAAGCCTCTGCAAAGCGTTCTCCTCGTCTTCGTAGCACTAACCGACGTCGATCTTCACCGAACAGAGATATCCTGGCTTCATCGGAGAACAATACCCTATTCCAGTCTTTTTGAGTCCATGACTCACAATTTCGAGCAAACCTAAGCCTGGCAACTCTGTGCTCACGGAGTAACTTAGGGCCGCGGGCCGGGCGATGACTGCGTATATTAGCCGCGAGAAGCCTCCTCCTGACCGTCCATAAACTAATATGCACATTGCTTACTTCTTCGAGGTTGTTCTTAAGGTCCACATACGAAGACTTGAGATTTCTCAATGCGCGACTCACAAGAAAACGATCATCCCGTGGTTGGGTACATGGTTTTCTTCCAGAACCAGACTCAATCCTATAGAGTATGTCTGGGACGTTCTGAAACGACGCGTGAGATCAGTACAACCGGCTCCGCAGACCATCAGGGAGCTGAAGAATGTGATTACCGCGGAGTGGGAACGTATTCCGCAAGCAAGTAGCCGGGATATCCTCGCTAGCATACTCAGACGAATTCAAGCTGTGATTTCAGCTAGAGGGGGTCACACTCGATACTAAACATTTATCTGCTTTTACTTTATTAAAGAAAAAACAAACAAAAATCTTTGTTAACTTTTACTTTACGAGCATATGCACTACTAGCGAGCATACACTACTAGTGAACTTTAGCATTAAAACCCATATATTTTATCAAAATTTTATGATAATACTTACGAAACCGATTATTTGCTTATTAATTTACAAAATTGTGAAAGTAAAACTACCTATAATTATCAAACAAACCAATAGTAACATTTGAAATGGTTCATTGCTTAGGTGCCCGTTTTTTTTGCAAATGAGTTTATTATGTCACAGAATGGTGATTTTGTAATTCATAGTGTTTTTTTTTTTTTTTTTTTATATGCATTGCATGACGAGACGAGCATTTTGTTCGCCTGATGGTAAGCGATACGACTGCTCATGAACAGTAGCAAAACCAAACAACGCCTTGAATTACAAAGCAATGCTTGTCATTCCACTGCATTCGCCATCCTGAGACATAAGATGTTAAGTCTCAATATGTCCAGTAGTTATGCTGGCTACAATGTCCTTCAATTCGAAACACAACAGTGCATTTACACTGCTGTTTGGCGGGAGAAATAGACATTGCGGTGGTACCTACCCAGGTGACCTCTGACATATGAGAGACCTACCACCAGTGTTGTTTGGTTTTGCTACTGTCCATGAGCGGTTGTATGTAAAGATGTTACAATTTTATAGAAATTTACAATGTGGACCACGGCGCCAATTTAGGAGAACAGGAAGCCATATTTTATGTATTAGCCTATTTAGAATATCTTTATAATTTATAAATGACGGTGTATTTGAAGCTGCATTGTTTACTCACATAGTTCTCGGGCACAGCAGGCGCGTGTGTGCTCGATATGATCGGTTTCCGTTCAAGCAGCGTCATGACTCGGCCGGCAGCGTTCACCGCCGCGCCAAAGTTGGGCGCGAATGCGAGAGCTTGACCCATCATCCAAGCTCCGAATATCAGCGCTTCAGATACCCTAGAAACAGATATAGCCGTGTAGTCATGTGACATAGATAAAGGGTATGCATAGACTGGGGCTGAAAATGAAGCCAGGTGATAATGATAGTGACTAGACACAATGCAATTAAAAATATTGCTAGAAAAAGATAGTTTTTTACTTTTTGTCGTGTTTTAAATACGTAGTTTTTCCTAAAATAATAATGTAGGTAATCCCTTTTATTTTTATAGTACGCAATGATTAAATTATAAGCTTAGCAAAAAAAAAAATAGTCGTGTTTTTGGTGAAAATTTTATTTGAATTGCAGTCACTAAAATTAACACCCCAGCTTCATTGTCGGTATCAGTCTTGATAGAAGAATTCAGATTCATTCGTTAATTTACCAGATTCAACCCATACAAAATGAACCCACTTACTTAATAACAGACTTGTAAGGTATCTCCTGGTTGGCGACGAGCACGCCGCCGTACCACAGCGAGAGCGCGTATCCAGCCACCGGCGCCGTCTGGCCGAACGAGAACACGCAGCCTCGCCATCTGATGCTCTTCTGCGCCGTCACCTGCGCCTGCGCGCCGGCCTGCTGGTACCTCTGAACCACGCCCTCCTCACCACCTCAAGGAGAAAAATAAAAAAGACTTATATACAGGACAAAATACAGGGTCTGTATGTCTGTATCAGCCCATATACGTCCCACTGCAGGGCACGGGCCTACTCTACAATCGAGAGTACGATTGAGAGTGGTTAGGCCATATAGTCCACCACGCTGGCCTAGTGCGGGTTACAGGGTAAATACAGGGTACAAATGTACATTTGGTGAAACAACTGAAGGCCTTATCGTTATGACCAATCTCTTTCAGTCTTCAGACAACCATTAATAAAATTAGTGGAGTCAAATGTTGAGTCTAATTCTGTACAATTTGGTGGGAAAGTATTAATTGAAGGTTTATACCACTAAGTCGTGGGCGTTCTTGGGGTAATTACTAAGATTCAGTAATAACTAAGGGTGACCCTTCGTTTGTCGTTTCAGTGGACAGTCTAAAGTTAGATTTATATTAAACCGCGCTAAATTAAATTTTCCTGTAAAACTGATCGTATTTTGCATTCGATTGTGAGGTCTAAGAGCTCACGCCAATCGATATTGTTTATCACTTAAAATAAAACTTAAGTACCGACAGTTACGGAACCTTAACTTTTCCTACAATAATAAAAGAATTCATACACTTAAGTCTTTCTCTCGTAAACATTTCCGAACTGCACTTCAGTATAGACAAAGCTAAAAGTCAAATGAGCAAAAAAGACATGAATCTAATCACAGATCTACAGATTCAACTCACAGAAAGCGCAAATAGTCCTGATATTGCTAATTGCCTCAGTAGCGATGGTGGTTGCTCGGTCGGACGCTTCTCTGACGTCAGCGATGCCCTGCGCGAGGACCCTGCCCTCCAGCACCACGGCTCCGATGACCATGGGCACCGATACTAGCGAGACCAGGGTCATACGCCAAGTGAAGAACATGGATAGCCCGATGCCCAGCACTATCGTCGCTGTAGCTTGCATGAGCGCTCCTATTCTGGTGCCGGTGGCCTAAAATAAATGCCAATGTGTATAGATATTCGGCTGATGCTCATATCCTTTCCACCAGAGGGTGCGGGTCTCCTCTACAATCGATTCTGGTATTTGCTGTAACATACCATATAAATGTTTGCAAATCGCATGCAGGTTAAATGTTACGGATTATGAGGTTATTTATATTACACCAGTGGTCAAAAATTTACAAAAAAAATCTATTTTAATAAATAGTGTTTATGATAATGTTGTTGTTTAGACTACTCACGCCTTGCACAGCCGCTGCGTCGGCCGCGAGCCTCGAACTCAGAGCCCCGACACCATTCCTGGGATCATCGAACCATCCTATCTCTTGCGCCAGCATTGTTCTGAACGCAGCCACTCTGAAATACAACAATTATGAGGTTTCTGGGTCTTGGTTCCTGGATCCATTATTACTCTGATTCAGAGTCTCTGAATATTAGGTAAGACTAGTTAAGGTGAATTTTCATTGCGATATTGAAAATAGAATTAAAAAAGGTTTTAAAGGTGAATGAAGAAATCGGAATTTAAACGATACTTCATGCTTATTTTAGAAATACAAAGGCATTCGTTTTGTGATTATTTTTCAAACTATTGTAAACAATGGCAGGGCAGTAAGCAGAAATAAATAATGAAAATATAGGTCTATCTATTAAAAATAATTGCATTGTTCTAATGTCAGTTTAAATTTTTGGAATATCAGCTGTCACAAGCACTTTGCGGCCATTTCAATATAAAATAATTATTTGAGCATCTAAAAGTATCATAAATACCTGAGCCTTGCAGTTAGCCGGACTCCAGTTAAATTAAAGATAAATATTTGGAAGAATATGCCGACGCCAGTCAATATCCCGACGAGCAGGAACAGAATCGCAATAACATTTGTCTCACTACGAATCCAGTTATCATTTGGACTTTCTAGTAACTGAAAAAGAATCCAAATATTAATTACAATAAAATTTATTGAAAATAAATTTTCTTAAGAATTGTTTCTATATTCATATTAATTCATTGTGATTTTTTTTAAGTTTTAAAAATGTAGTTATCGGTCTGTTAATGCTGCCCACTGGGCTATTATATCACCGGCCAATTCAATTTCCATGTTATTCTTAACTTCAACAAATACCTGCTCTGTTGATTCTTTCATGGCAATGTCATGCTACACTTCAATTGAGTAGTCATAAATCTTTATTCCACTTCGTAACGCTCGTAAACAAAACTTACACCATAAGTCTCGCCGAACAAAACAGCGAACATGGGGAACGAAGAGCCTACAGCAATCGCCGCGATGACTCCGATCACCATCAGCCACTTCTCAGGCGCGCACAGCTTCAGGATCTGCCACGTAGTCGGCTTGAACTCTTGCTCCTGCTTCACTTCCTCCACCACGCTGTCTTCAGACCCTGAGCTGGAGTCACTGGTGGTGCTCTTAACGGAATCCACTGAGGCTAACTTCTTTAGCTTGGGTTTGCGGAATTTCGCATCTGAAATTGTTTCATGATGGTAAGCAATACGACCGTTCATGGACAGTTAGCAGAACCAAACAACACCGTAAATTGAAAAACAATGCGTGGCATTATATCCTGAGGCATAGATGTTAAATCACAATATGTCCAGTAATTACTCTGGCGGCAATGTCCTTCAAACCGGAACACAATAGTGCATTTACACTGCTGCTTACTAGGACAAGACATTGATTGTTGATGATTTTACTTCTATGATAAGTGAGTAAGATATGTAAGTGAGGATCGGTGTCTAATCAAAGGGCGCTGGTTAAAATATTAAGACAGCAGTAACCTTTCGAGATTACGAGTGGTATTCTTAATCTAGGTACACATTTAAACAATGTGAGAGGAAAACATTGATTTTCGGTAGGCAGGATTTTATGCCAAATCATTCTTCAACGACGCTGAAAACTAAAGCTATACCTATAAAGGCAGACAGTAGTTTACATTGTGATTATCATCTAAAACCCTTGGAATTTATCGATGTTCTAACTCACGTTTTCCCATATCCGAAGTGGACACGCCTCCAGGCGCCATGCTGGGCTCATTCTCCAACACCAGGTGGTAGTAGCGACCCTTAAGTGCCAGCAGTTCCTCATGAGTGCCTTCTTCTATCACCTCCCCTTTGTCTATGAATATTATGCGGTTCGCGTTGAGCACGGTAACCAGCCTGTGAAGAATGTAATACTTTGATGTAGAGTTTTAATAAGCTACCGATGTTTTAAGATGTAGATGGTAGTCAGGAAACGAACTGTCGGACGTCCAACTACAAGATGAAAAGAGAAACTAATACATTTTGTTCAGCAGTAAGTTCCCTGCATTTTATTATATTTATTTTAGGGAAAGAAACATGATTACACAGAGGATATCTTAAGAACATAATAGAATAATAGTATAACATGCAATTATCGCCATATTTTCTACAAATTACGCTGTAGCTTTAGCTTTTTAGGCGCCGTTCGTCCGAACATATATTATTGCCTAACGCCCATAATGCATATGAGGCCCACTGAGAGGTTTAAGTCAGTATGCCGTAGCATCTAGCCGATAAAAGTCCTCGTTCTCGGAGCTGGAAGGTAGGATACGTCGATATTTTCCTTTCGACCTTCTCCCAGGCACTTTAACGGGACATTAGGGTGCTTTTCGATAAAAAAAAACACATTTTTGTTATTATTTTTTGTTTCGTTTTCTTTGTATGTACCTACCTTTGTGCGCTCAAAATGTTTTTTTTTATTGCAATGATTGGCGAGATAAATATGCCGTTCGCCTGATGGTAAGCGATACGACTGCTCCTAAACAGTAGCAGAACCAAACAACTCCTTGAATTACAAACCAATGCTTGTCATTCCACTAATAATAAGACATAAGATGTTAAGTCTCAATAATACATATGTCTAGTAGTTACTTTGACTACAATGTCCTTCAATCCGAAACACAACAGTGCATTTGCACTGCTGTTTGACGGGAGAAATAGACAATGCGGTGGTACCTACCCAGGCGGCTCTCACATATGAGAGACCTACCACCAGTAAACATTGTTTAAACATTGTTTCTCAGTCAGTGACTCATGTGTGCAACCCTTCATGACAAATAAAGTTTTTCCTAAGCCTGAAGTAATGTTTCATCACCTGTGGCTGACCATGATGGTGGTGCGTCCGTGCGCGGCGGCGTCGAGCGCGCGCTGCACCTTGGCCTCGCTGTGCGAGTCCAGCGCCGACGTGGCCTCGTCCAGCAGCAGGATCTTGGGCCGCCGGACCAGCGCCCGCGCGATGGCGATGCGCTGCTTCTGCCCGCCTGATAGCTGTGCGCCGCGCTCGCCTATCATCGTGTCGTAGCCCTGCCCGATAATATATTAGCTTGTATAGGTCCGAGTATATATTTTATTAGAAGAGCACATACATGCATACCAGCCCGCATTAGGCCAGCGTGGTGGTCTATATGGCCTAACCACTCTCAATCGTACTCTCGATTGTAGAGTAGGCCCATGCCCTGCAGTGGGACGTATATGGGCTGATACAAAGATACATGCTTAGGTAAACTCACGCCATTTATCCAAGAAGGGACAGAGGTTGCTCCTGTACGCAACCAATACAATACCCATTTACAATACCCATGTATGGCATTGAATTTTTCGTCCCACGATATAACAGGGCTTGAGCCTATCGCCATATAAGGCACAAATTCCTGATTCGGGGCTGATCATGAATAGAAAAAACCAATAACATTTTGGCCAACCTGAGATTCGAACTTGAGACCTCAGCTTTGTAATACCGCAATACAACTGCACCACCGAGGCAGTAGAGTGATTAGGAGGAGAGTTTTGACCCTGATTTACTTATCAGACTCTCTGATTTGATAAAAACTTCAAAATCCATACAGAAAAAAAGGTACAATGGAGAATTCTTCATGCAATCTTCCAAATCTCTGTTTCTGCGAGCGAGTAGCGCATTATATCTTGATAGAAATATGCACAATCCGATATAAGGACACATTTTCTATGTAGGCATTTAGATCGAGGGTTCATTGCCGTCCGCTCGTATTTTTGATATATTGAGTTAGTTATATAAATTAAGTATACCTCTGGTAATTTCTTGATGAAGTCATGACAGTAAGCTTGTTTCGCGGCAACTATGATTTCTTCATCCGTGCATGAAGGGTTACTCATGCTGGAAATAATAATCATCATTAAAATGAGTATTTGATACGTCAAATCCTTTTGAGATGTAGATCTTTAGACTTTAGCTTTCTCTATTCAGTACTACCACAAAATGTAACGGATAATTATACAGCTTTAATTGGAGTTGCCCTAAGTTCGATCGATATTTGCGTGGTCAACAGATATTTCTTTCGGGTCGGGATGTTAGTAACACTGACAAGCCTCTTGTTCCTAACTACGACACGAGACTCAATCTTACTATACGAATGTAGTGTTTTAATTCTCAAATATAATTGCTCACCGTATATTATCCTTGATGGAGCCAGCGAAGAGCACCGGCTCCTGTCCCACCACGGCGATGTGACTCCTGAGGTGTTTCACGTTGATATTCCTGAGGTCGTGTCCGCTGGCGCGCACGGAGCCCTGGTCGGGGTCGTACAGCCGCTGTAGCAGCTGCAGCACGGTGGACTTGCCGCAACCGCTCGGACCCACCAACGCTACTGTCTCGTTCTTGTTTATCTTCAGGTGTATTCCGTGTAGAACCTGGAATTGTTGTGTATACGTGGTAAGGATCAACGGTGGTTACTTCACCTTCTTCTCTTATATCTATTTTATCTTCTTTGTCAAGTTTCAAAAGTCCTAATTTTATATTTGTTCTTCGAATGAGGTAGATTTTTATGAGCTGTAATGACTATTTACCATAATATACCATTATGATTTTTATTTTATTTTGTATTGTAATAAATTTGAATTAAGGTTTCGTGATGTTTTTGTCTTTTAGTCATCTCAATCAAATTCTTCATAAACTAGTACAGATGTCTACTTTTCTATATTACTTATAATTATTGTAAAAGACATCTCACCTGAACATCCTCTCTAGCTGGATATCTAAAGAACACGTCATAAAGTTCTAGATCTCCGTGGAGTTCAGGCTTGGTTCCTTCAGAAGACAAGCTGTCGATAGCCGGCTTCCTGTCTATGACTGCGAACACCGCGGCACCAGAGGCGCGGGCGTTGTTTATAGCTTCCATATGAGGAGCCGTAAGACCCACGTTCTGAGCACCCTGTAGCACGCTGAAGAATATCTGAAATCAGTCAAATTCATCAAGTTTAATATTTGATATGATTTGCAGTGAAGCAATTCAAGTGTGTACCTATAGTGACAAAGGTTAATAAATTGGTGATCTTTCAAACTTAAAAAAAAAAACTGTTACTTTGATAAATCAAACGTGTCTTTGTCTACTGTTAATATTAAGATTATTTAAAACTGTGTTTGTTTATAATTAATTATATTAATTATATTTTATAATTAATTTATATAACAAAATTTTTCAGAAGTATTGAAGGACGACTTACAATCATAAGGGCTGCGGGGGTATAGGCTGGTTTTTCTTCATGTCGACTTTCTAGAATCAATCCAACACCATACCAGAAGGCGAGGGCGTAGGTAGCGTATATGATGAGCCACATTACGGCGCTGCCAAGCCCTGAGTAGATGCCTTTCTTCGTGCCCATCTTCTTGGCTGGGTCTAAGCGAGCTGCGTATCTAAACACATAGACCATTCAAGTAGGATCACTTACTTTTAGTGATTGATGACTGAAGAGACTGAATAGTTGAATGAAGAATAGGTAATCGCTTAGGTAGAGAAAACTTTTATAATTAAAAATATTATGTAAACTACCTACGATCGATTTGTTGTCTACCCTCTATTTTTATCACCAAAGCCAATACTAAGTTTATTTCCATTGACATTAAAAATGGAACCACACTTAAGAGAGAAGACATATTTTTTAAAGATAATACCTGCTTATTTCTTTTTCTTCCCCGCCAAACGCGATCACAGTTCGTATCGCCGACAGAACTTCTTCAGCAATCACACCAGCTATGCTGTACGCTTTTAATTCTTGCGTCGTCAGGGACGATTGTACCTAAAATTCAATAAATATCAACCCGTATACATAGTAAATTTATCTTTTAATTCTAAATTCGGCGCATTTTGCACCACAACTATAGAATATCAAATAAGGCAATTATTCTATTTGCAGTTTTGTTTTATTTAACAATAGTTGTAACCCGAATTATTTTAGTAGTAGGTGGCTTATTTTGGATATGCTTATTAACTATTCTGTTAATTAATATACTGTGATAAATTATAATTTTATATGGAGGGACAATAAAATGCGAAATATTTTTTATAAGGGTAGTATAGAAACTATTCGGTATGACGATACCAACAGTAACAAATCCAACATTTGTTAAGAAAATATTTTACAAGTACAGGAGATCCGGTTAAAACATTTCAAAGAATAAATAATTTAGTGCGTAAAACTGATCTTCAACAAGCAAAACCATTATTATTTACCTTGGCCACGACAGCTGTGGTCGCTATAATAATAGGGGCACAAGACAAGATGACCAGTGTGAGCTCCCAGCCGTACACGAAGGAGATGATGACGGCTGTCACAAACGACATCACCAGGTATATCAGCATGGGAACCTTCTCGCCGATGCCTTCGCGAAACTTCTCCAAATCACTGGAAAATTTGTCAAAAAATATATACTTATTCATCGTGATTTTAAGGACGTAAATACTGAAATAAATAATAAACATTAGGAAACACAAGAATAGGACATATTATCTAATATCTGCTGATACTACCAAGTACCAAATAGCCAATAGGTTAGAACAGTGATTCTCAACCTTTTTTTGTTGCGGCACATATTTAACGATTTCAAAATTTGGCGGCACACAAAGAAAAAGATAAAAAATATTTACTTACTACAACACACTGCATAAATAGTTTATTACAACAATTTTAAATATACGAAATAAACTAATATATACTACAATAATAACTAAACGTTTATTAAGGGATTAATTACAAGCTAATAATAAAAATATTTTTAATGCGAAATTTGAGCTTGATGTTTTTTTGATAATTTCATTTATATTTGGTCGTAAAGATGACAATGCTACTCTCATATCGTAAAGAAAATGTGCAGTAACTACTATGCAACACCTTGTGAATCCCAACTATCACTAAAACAACACGTTTTGTACGCAGAAGTGGCAAGTGTGCGCCGACTTGAGACATATTCCTATAAAATAATTAACTTTTTTGTGGATTTAAATATATATTCATGTTAAAAATATTTTTCTTTTTAAATGATATAATTTAATAATATTAACATTATTATATATTTGCAAAATTTGGCGGCACACTTTTGAAATTTGGCGGCACACAAAAGTGCCGCGGCACAGTGGTTGAGAATCACTGGGTTAGAAACATACTCATAAGACATTACGACAGTTCTTTTGGTCTATTCTTTTAAATCCATGGTTTAATGTTAAAATTACCTTGAGCGATAAGGCCGCCAATTGTAAGTGTTCTGTAATGTTGTATACTGTTTTATCCTCCTCCTTGAGTCGATTTGGTCATTGTCGAGGGTCGTGACCCCCACCATGTGCAATTTTTCTTTAATGATTTTGCGCCCTCTGGGTCTGCGTTTAGCCTACTTTGTAACCAACTTCAAAACAAGAGTTTCTCAATTCGATTGAATGTTTTTTTAATGTTTGATACCTCATAGTTATACATCTGGTGTGCAATAAAGTTGAAAATAAATACGATAAGTACAGAGTAATGACTTACTCGGAGACTTTGGTGGCGAAGTTCATGGAAGTGTTGAGGTCATACCACGTGATGTCCTGCCGCAGCACCGACCGTAGGAAGTGTGTCTTCACCCGGTTCATCTGCACTTGTATCAAAATGATAGGTGTAAACACTATGGGCCATCCTTATATTACGTCACACGTTAAAGGGTAGGGGGTCGACAAAGTGAGACATTGTGTGACAACGGGCGGGAGGGGTCCAAAATTTGGAGATGTCAAATTTTTTGAAAATATTATATGATATTAAACTATTGCAACGTTAAATTTTAAAACACATAAAAATAGTTGCAACTGTGTTAAAAATTACAAAATATGTGACATAACACTAGGTAGGACAGAGGAGAAATAAACCGCTGTGCACCGTTTTAGTAGTAGTACTCATGGTCCACTAATTGATTTAATTTGATAAACGTTAAAAATGGTTTTCGTTGAAAAAAAAAATTACCATAAAGTAGTAACTAATGCTTTAAATAAAAGAAAAAAAAATGCCTACATGCCCAATATACACAATTTATTTCAATAAATTGTGTATATTGGTAATTTTAAGTAAATGTGGAATATAGCTGTGATAAGAATATACAAGACGCCACGAACCTGCCTGAGTGCGGTGTAGTTGAAGAGGTCGACGCTGATGGCGCCGACCACGAACTGCGCCAGCGACAACACGGTGCATCCGATGCCGAACGCCTGCGAGTCCTCAATCAGCGCTGCCCTGTTCTCTTCGCGGCTTGCGTTCGTTCTGAAGATATAACACTCTTTATAATAGGTAGTTTTATTGTTATGTTTCATGATTATCATCAGCTAAAATACGCGAACGGAACATTATACCGGGTGGACCACTGGTGGTAGGTCTCTCACGTTTCTTCTATGTGAGAGACCGCCTGAGTAGGTACCACTGTAATGTCTATTTCTCCCGCCAAACAGCAGTGTAAATGCACATAAGATGTTAAGTCTCGATATGTCCAGTAGTTACTATGGCTTCAATGTCCTTCAGAACGAAACACAACAGTGCATTTAAACTGTTATTTGACAGGAGAAATAGACAATGCGTTGGTTAAATTAAATTAAATTTAATTCCTACTCAGGCGGCCTCTCACATATGAGAGCTACAAATAGTATTTTTTTAAATGGAGTCTTGAGAGCCTCAATCTGACTCACAGTGTTCTCCCGCCGCCGAACCATGAAATGGTAAGTGTGGGACATGACGTGCCGGTCATGACAGTCCTGTCGATGAGCAGCGCGGTGAACTCGCCGTAGATGATGACGCCCAGCGGCACGAACAATCCGTTTACCGACGCCAACATCGCGCCAATCACCAGCAGTAGTATCTCCCATACTCGCGCGAATCTGTACTGTGGGGGGAAGATTTATTAACATTAATTTATGCATAAATTAGAAAGGAGCAAACGGATTTATTTTTGGCGAGAGAATAATGTTCAGGTATTTCGGTATGCTGGGGGAGGCCGCAGGATTCAAAAATAAGAGTACAGTTCCAGCCTAGCACGCTACGGATATTGTGGCTGAGCTGAAATCTAAGAAAGCCTGACTTTTCGGAAACGTGTGTATTGTTAGTCATTCACCACGCACTATAAACTATAACGGTGAAGGAAACATCGTGAGGAAACCTACATACCACAGAGATTTGTAAGAATTTCTATGGTATGTAACCTGCACTAGGCCAGCGTGGTGGAATATATGGCCTAACCTTTCTTAATCGTACTTTCGGTTGTAGAGGCTCGTGCCCTGCACTGTGACGTATATGGGCTGGTAAAACGTATTGTTCCATCAAATTAGTGTAAACTATAAACCTAATAGTATTCAAAATGTTATCAAAAGATGGCGTTACTCGTACTCAGAATATGGTTTACAGATCTATCTCGACACTAACTTTTATCCGCTGTTGAGTATAGAGCAATGTTTTATCACGTTATTATTACTACGATTTGGAACAGATCCAATGTTAGGTCGGAGTGTAGTTAAACAACTATTGTCCCATACCGCATTTACGATCATAGATTATTTTTTTTCTATATTATGGAGTACTGGACCTTAATATAAAAAAATGTAAAAATAAAGGAGAGCACGTGGTAGATATTCAATACATTTTTAACTACTAACAAAACTATTGCGAATAATGTAACACTGAAGGAGAATTACTATTACGTAAACGAATATGAGATTATAACAATCACATCAGTGGCGCATTTGTACAACGGTATGGTTACAAAGCTGAGAATTGCTATTTCGTGTTCGATTTTTTTTTTAATTCTGGGCCGGCATAGTTGCCGCATTGCGCCTGATGGTGAGCGCAAATGCCGCCCAGACAGAGTGTCTATTGGAATCGGACGGTAGTCCCATGTCAATAGACACAATTATGCCGGCCTGCTAAGATGCCCCTTCACACTACGGCGGAAGGACCCAGGATTATAGGAAGGAGGGAACACGTGCGATGGCAAACAATTCCACAGACTGACGGTGCGGCATAAAAAAAATTTGAGAACCGTTTGGTTCGCGCCGGGATGGTGTGGACCGTCAAGCCATGGCTTCGCAAGCCAGCCAATTCCGGGTCGGGTAAAGTGATATAATACTTTTCTATTCATTTCAGTCTGGGGTCAGGAAATTTGACTCGATATGGCGATAGGCTCGCACCCTATCATATCGTGGGAAGGAAAATACAAGGCGAAACATCCCCATGTTCCGAGAAGAATAAGGACGGGGGTCCTAGTTGCACCTCTGCCTACACCTTCTCAGAGAAAGGCGTGAGATCATGTACAATGCACGTCTACATATGTATTACTATTTAATATTCATACTTACTAGTCTGAACCAGGATACAGGGGTTGCTAGAAGCTTTTCTTCTTCACTGTAACATAAAAAAAATAAGAAGTAAAGGTACTGTCCTGGTCAACCCTAAAACTGATTGACTAATTTACAATGATTTTAACTTTATTAATGTTTTTACTTTTTATACATAAGATACACACGCTATTTATTTATCCTTCTCATTCTACGAATTAAATTATGTGGTTACTTGTGGAGCATGCAAACATTTGTTTTTGTGTGGGGATTGAACCCACGGTCTCTCATATCACAACTCCGCAACATAGCCTTTTTTTGTTTGCGCAGGCAATCCGGGTTAACGGATCCCCATCAAAGTTATCAGGAAAGTGGAGCGATTATGTTGGATTCACTGATCTTGGACATACCCACCAAAACTCGCGAGGCCCCTTTCGGCGCAATTGGAATTGCCCCGGGAACTCGAAACAAGGGCACCACAGCTCCTACCAAGACTATTCCTGCACACTTCCACATAATTTGTGGCACGTACTGTATATTGGAGGCTAAGAAACCTCTTCATTCCTGGGCAACAGGCAGTTACTTCTTCCTCCTTCTGCTGCTGAACATTTCGGGGTCGTATTGTACTCAAGTACAAAGGGCGCTACAACAGTCCACCACTGCGCGCCTGCGACCTGCACTTCCCCATTAGTCGCCTCTTATGACAGGCAGGGGATACCGTGGCGGGATTCTCGAAACGCCCCCATACCACACGGCAATCCGCAACATAGGCTGTCAATTTATCAAGCTACTCAGTACTCACGCTTGTTTGTTGAGCTCTTTCTCAGCGAGATAAGCAGACTGCTGCGCGAGCGTCTGTATAGTCAGCGAGTTTGACCGCCAGCCTAGCGAGTACGCCGGCCGCTGCCCGCTCGAACGTCTTTGCGTCTGAAACTTTGTGACGCTCTTTAACGACTCATCGCGTTTCATTCTCGAGTCAACCGCTCTGCAACAATACAATTACATGTATTTATTCATATGAGAAGTTACAAAAAATAATTATAATAGTATACTTGTATCATGGCTATCACGAAATAGGAGAGTCTTCTTGGTCTTACAGCACCTAGACCCGAAAATAAAATTTTTGGTTCGCACAAATTTATTGAGGGAATCTAACTCGCGGCTACTTGTTTGAGAGTCGTCTCTCAACTGACTTCACTGAGGCACTGACTACACGGAGGCAGCCTTATTTTTGTTTAAAAATCTGTTACCGAAAGTGGTTCATCATATAGATTCATTGGTAAATAAAATTCGCCGCATGTAACATAATTATTGCGGGTACGACTGGAGTATAGAAGAGAATATAGAAAATGTTACAATGTTGCCTTTTCCCATTTTACTGACTACATAAACAATACTTAAAAATAATTACATTGTCTACGTCCCACGAAACATTTTTTACATAATTTGTGTTGTCAATTCACGGAATAATAAATGTAACATAAAATAATTCCATCACGAAAAATAATCACGTCACAATGGCATTGTCATAATAAACAGAGAGAAGAATTTATGGTTTCAGTATTTTTCAAAGCAACACCTAGTATTATTAATGCGATCTTAATAAATATTATTCAATATGTATAATCACACGATGAGTGAAAAATTGCTATCGTAAACACATCCTACCTTCATTCTCTTAATTTCTATAATATTACTTTAATGGTGGAAATCAGTATTTGACGATTTTCTTAAATCGTCTGATCGCACAGCTTTAATATATTTAGTCCTATGATGATCATGAATACCAAACAACACTTTGAATAACAAAGCAATGCTTGGTATTCCACTGTTTCGCCACTCTGGGTTATAAGATATTAAGTCTCAATATGTCTTGTCCAGTAGGTACTCTTGCTACAATATCCTTCAAGCCGAAAAACAGCAGGGTAAATGCGCTGCTGTTTGGCGGGAGAAATAGACACTTCGATGGTATCTACTTGGCGGCCTCACACATATGAGAGGCCTACCACCATTAGAAATATGACAATTATGTCGACAACAATCATAATTTAATTTAATTTAAAAGCTGTCTTTGTTAGTAAGTATATCATGTTGCCTCTGTATAACATTGGTTGTGATGAACAATGGCGGAAAAGTACGCGGCTGTATTCCTTTGTTCTCATTTCTTTTACAGCTCCGTGCGCTCTCATTAATCCTCTCTCGCTTTACGCATTTTCAGCTCTTGATATTAACGCCCAAGATTATTTTTTAATGCTTCAGAAGTATTACAAGCAGCTTCACGCAGAGGAACAACTTGAGAACTGTTTAGAATTTAAACAATAGCTAAGTTATGCATTAACGTTTGTTCAGAAGTATATTTTTCTGTTAAGTATTCAAGTATCTATAAAATTTGTTTATGTTTATTAATGGTAGTGATCTACCTTACGTAGTATTTAGTAAATACTACGTAAGGTAGATCACTACCATAAATACTATTTTACTACCGTAAATACTATTTACGTGTTAATGATATTTTAAGGTGAGAAAGTATTTTAGGATTAAAAGTACCCTGAACCGATTTGAATGCATGAAGAGATTAATAAAAGTCGACGAAGCGAAAATAGTGCCAGGATCGAGCATCTGCCTACCCCTATAAGATACAGACGTGACGTTTATGTATGTATGCATATATTGGTTATAATGGCGCAAGTATGATTCAATGTTATAGTATCATATATTTATTCAACTCTATGCCTCGGTGGCTTAGTTGTGCTACCGTTCCATTGCAACGCTGAGATCTTGGGTTCGAACCCCGGGTCGGGCAAAGTGATGTTGGATTATTCTATTAATTATAAGCAAGGAGTAAGGAATTTGACCCCATACGGCGATAGGGTCACATCGGGAGAAGGAATACACAAGGCGAAAATTGGGTGTCCTGGTAGCATCCCGCCTACCCCTAGGAAAAAGGCGTGAGTTTGTGTATGTATGTATGTCCATGTTTCTACAATTTCTTCAATTTCTCCAGTTTTATTACAACAGATTTTTCATTTTAGATACAATACTTTTCTTTACAGCAGTATCATTACAAATACAAGTTGCTAAGAGGGTACGAAAGCAGCAAAATGTAGCTACTGAAGCTTTCACTTCATTTATTTGTGATTAAAATCTGTTACAAAGGAACTTAAAAAATACAGTAATTTAATAATTCCAACTTCTATGTAGCTTGTTTTTTCAGGTACGTATTCAGAAACAACTTGTATACAAAATGGCTTGAAACGTATGTCGTCCACGCTTGCATTGTGTGCATTGTTAAAAGCCCGGAATTTTAGATAGACTATTTTACTGCTGACGTCACATACAAAGTAGCGGCCTTTTTTATAGACGATTCAAATCTTTTTTTTGTAAAATAATGTTTTGTCCCATTAGAACGATGTTTGAATTCAATTTGAGTGAAGAAGACAATATAGGATAAGTTTATAAGCTGTTTATTAATAATGATCGTTGGTATTACTAATTAGTTATTAGTATCTCCTACTATTTGATTAGTTCGACAATGTGTGTATATTGCACCTAAACAAGGCTTTGCGCTAAGACGTTTACTCATGAACCTGGGCCGTCCCTCAGAATTTTCACAGCGACCAGACCAACGAAAGATTGCTAGAAGTCTCCAGTATCCAATGTCTTCCTGCAACCTTAACCAATAATTTGAAGCAAATATTCCGCTTCAAAGGAAGATTTTCAAATGTTCAAAATCATTTAAATTTCCATGGTGATGGGAGCATTAAGTTCGGCTCTGTTTACGCCAAAGAATCGATCAGATGGAAAACACGCCGGTTATGGTAGTAGCCGCAATGCGGCGCATTAGCTGAACACACATTTTACTGACTACAGCACGTACTTTTAACAACAGCGCTACTATCATATTTCTATTTTCGTCTCCCGGCAAATATATTTATTAAATCGCCTAATTATCTAATGTGGGTCTTCAAAGGCAATAGTCTTTATTTAGTTACCTTGTTTGGCGGGTAAATAAATGTTATCGCCAAATCGCACATATGACGGAGCACTGGCGTTGGATTTTTCTTTTAAAAATTCTTGTGTTTCCTACACTTCCTAAGTACTCATGTCAGCTTTTTAAATTGTGACATAAGTAATTAGACTGTGACTTTAACTAATAATTACTAATAATACACAGGTAATTATGCCTCGCTGGAAATCCAGTGATACTGGTATTACCGCACTCCTTTCAGGTAACTCAGGGATTCAGAGGGAAGCTTCACAGCTTCTTTCTCTCTAATAAATGTAGGCAGGTAAACTTTGACTGATATGAAAGAAATCAGGTCACTATATTATAATACTTCTATTGTGTTGTTAAAATTTAAAATAAATAGAACGAACAAAATATAGTTATTTAGATGGATTTGTCTCTCTCAGTTTACGGCGACAGCATCTGTAGCTCCTCTATCTGTCGCCTGTAGAATACATAAATAATGTATATTTCGTTTATATTTAGTGCACAACAGTTTTCAACGAGATTTTGCTTAATTTATTAACAAATTCCATGGAGGTCAGTGCACAGTTTTGCATTGCGTCGATGTGTCTAGACTTCTAGGGCGATTGTTCACTCTACTCGGGATGCTGCTGTAAGCGGCCCATTGCGTGGCTCTATGACTCGTAAAGTCTCCTATATTTGTCAAACTCGTTCCTTTGTACTCCATCTATGCAGCATATCGATAGCCTCTGTTCATCAGCTGACTGGGATGGAAAAAACCGGGACCGTGTGTATGTATAAAATATACAAAATCTTGATTCATTTTGCTTAATTTATCAGATTCTATGAAGGTCAGTGCACCAATTTGTTTAAATTATGAACAGATTGTATCGTCACCGTTCGGACAGACAGACAGACGACGGCGGCGGGTTTTTGATCCCCGCACCGAGAGAAATGTATGTGCGTCCCACAAATATTTCTTTCGGGTCTGGGTGTTTGTGAGTTCGAAAAGTTCCTCATAAGTTTCAGATACCCACGACACAATACTGATCTTAGTGTAGGGTCAGGACTATGTAATATGCATGTGACTGTTGGGTATTATTTATTTATTTGCGTCGATGCATACAGACGTCAAGAGTAGTTGTGAAAGCCGTCCTGATGCTAAAGTGATCACTGAGCAGTCCATTGCATGGCTCTATGGCTCGTAAAGTCTCGTATTTGTCGACCTCGTTCCGTTGTACCCCATGCAGTTATGGCGTATTGATTTTTCAGCAGTGCCGGAATCTCAACTAGCAGTAATATTTGATTTAATTGCTGGACGACATGATTGTTTGTTTATCCAGCTTTGTTAATTTCACTTAAATGGCTTTATGTGTTTCGTTTCAGTTGAATTATTAATCTAATTGGTGGTGTGCATCGGGAAATGCCGCCTGGAAGGTTTTATTTTCGTGACACCTGGCCGTGAAATGGAGAGACCGCATTTTCGATCCTCGTACCGAAAGAAATTTTTGTGTAATCCACAGGTATATTATGATTCGGGTTTGGATGTTAGTGAAACCGATCTGGTGTAGTTTCTGATACCCATGACACAAGCCTAGATCTAAGTGTGAGATCAGAAACATGTATATGACTGTTGGGTGTATATATTTATTTATTATTCTGTGTTACCGTTCTGTCCGAGTCGGTCCATTCCAACCGTAGGTATTTCAGTGTGACTGCACTACTTTTTGATTCGATAGACGCGATTGGTCTGCAACTTGGGTATTTTCCCAATACGTTGACATCTTTATAAGCAATGTAATAATTTGATGTCGAAAATTGTTGGATTAATAATAAATCATATGCATAGAAACATAATAGAGCCCATGCGTAAACAGACCTTGAACTCTCTTCTGATTCTCAATGAATAAAAAGTGCATAGTTCCACAATATTTTCCACGAATAATAGCAAAATGGAATGAAAGAAAACAATAAAAGCGAGAGGATTATGAATACGGCTATATGGCCAGATATTGTGAAACTATGTAATTGGAGGGATCTTAGGAAAGAATTTAAATATTTATTTGAATAGTAAAAAAGTCCTAGATGTTACTGACTTACTAGTTTAACTTAAACTGCGGTGGTTATCGAGAGGGC
Source organism: Hyles euphorbiae (assembly GCA_023078785.2). NCBI lineage: Eukaryota > Metazoa > Arthropoda > Insecta > Lepidoptera > Sphingidae > Hyles > Hyles euphorbiae. Next base: position 8,173,239 of record CM041042.1, read on the forward strand.
AGTAAGTCAAAGGCGGGCACTTTCAGTTTGATCTTCAGTTTTATTTATTTATTTCGAACACGAAAATGTACTTCTTATTTACGTAGATAGGAAGAAAGCATGTTTAATCTACATTCCAAATTAGTAATTTAAAATATGCGCGATATGACTTACTGGCCTCTCGATAATATATTACGGTAGCATCGTCCATCACCATAAGCGTGTGTTTTTCCATTGCAGGACATATGATTTTCTAAGTTAATCAAGGAACATTGGCGCATGCAGGCTGGGCAGGTAAGTTGGTAAGCCCTTTTATTTACCGGTTGTGGTATGGTATGAAACTACCATAGTCCATCTGAATGGCCAATGATCTTTGTTCTAGTGCATATTTCTGTTTAGTGTGACAGCATTAATACGTTCCGATGACAATAGAAGTAATCTGTACCCTATTGTGTTTTACATAATAGAGTATATTATCGAACAAACAGCTATAACTCTAGCATATCTAGGATATCAAATAACAACGCTGGTATTGACAAATCGAACTGGCAAATATTCACTACAGCGGTGAACAAAAAATATCATGAGAAAATCTACCTTAATTATTTTAATTAAAAAAGTTATTTTACAAATTAATTTGTCAAGTCAAGTAGTACAAGGTGTGCCGGGTGTGTGTGCATTCGTGTCAGTGTGCCGGGCTACAAGACTATCTCCTGAAAGCATTTTTTTCAAGCTGTAACCGTCTTGCAAAGGCATGTAGGCTACAAATCTACCCATATTATTCTGAAGCATGGCTATGATGCGGAATTTGCCTTTATATCCAAAAAAATGCCTATTTTGTGCCGAATGTGTGGAAGGGCAGGCAAGAAGGCTATTGAACAGAAACTCCAATCAATACCATAAATCAGGCTTGGTATTATCAACAATTTAGTATTCGTGACGTACAATCGTCGTATTAAAAAGCAGTCATCAAGCAACAATTTCGATTTTATCTATATCGGAAGTATTACGTGAAGTCTGCGTTGATTGAGAAGCTTTACACCCTAGCTCTGTAAATAGCCGTAAAAACCGTGCCAATTAAAGGCAAATGCGGAAAGGTGAACAAGAGTCAAGGTGACGGCCGCCTCGCCTTTAAAGGCAAAACTATCTTGCATTGTCATGTTTGATCTTAATTTCCCATACTTAAATGTATCAATATGAGTTTTTGTGTACATTTTTATTTGGTAAATTTGTAGTCTGTTAAGGGTTATTTGGAGAACATCATGGGTTATCGTCAATCATATATTTTGAGACAATATTTTTATATGGCATGGTTTCCGAAAATGTCCATGGCCTAATTGACACTTATGATGATGTAGTGCCAAAAAAATTTAAATGCGAAGACGGCTCATCTCTATTTCTTCTGATATAGAAAATCCTTTTCTGTATACATGAGCCTTTCCCAAAGATTTCCGTAGCGGCCTGACAAAAGAAAGAAAGAAAGAAAGAAAGAAATATTTATTGCTAGCACAATAACAAAATAAATTACAAAAAATAAAAACTAAAAGAATACAAAACAAAAAAACGAATTACACTAAGAACCAAGAAGCTTATACCCAAATGGAGATTGCATTCCGTATAAAACACTGAAGCTCAAAAATTTGACCTTGAATGACGTCGCTGTTGCCTGCTATCCTTTTCTTTATGGTGATCGATGAATGAAGTTCAATGAAGTTCATTCATCGATCACTCTAAATATAAATACAAGCAAAAAATATATTATATTTTTTGCTTGTAGTTGTTTTTTATATTATAAAAAGAAAAAAAAAACTATTATATCACAACTTCATTGTATGTGTGTGTGCGTGAGTAGGTGGTTGGCTCGCCATATGGAGCAAAACGCCTTGATATTTTTGTTCTAATGATAATAATAATCCAAACCATATATGTTTCACTGCAGGGCATGGTCATGCATGTCTACAATATCTAGAGATCGGTTGAGTGCGGTTAGGCCATAGCGGTCCACGCTGGCTTCCCACACCACAGAAGTTCTTAAAAATCTCTATTCATGTTGTGATAGCCTCCGAGGCGCAGTAGGTTAGGCGACAGCTTTAAAACCAGAAGCTGCGGGTTCGTTCCCCGCACAGGACAAATGTTTGTATGATCCACATTTTCTACTTCTTTCGGGTCTGGGTTTGACTGACACCAAAAAGTTTCTCGTAGTTTCTGACACACACGACATAAGAGCTTTGTTTGGGGTCAGGACTATGTATGTGATTGTAGGACGTACTTGTTTATTTTTTCTTCACTGTTAAAGTATATGATAATCGACTATAAATACACACATGATTTAGAATAGTCAGAGATACGCCCTGGGATTTGAACCCGCGATCTCGGTGTTTGTAGCCGCGTCCGGTAGCAATGAACCGGATAAACTTTTGCTTTATGGATGGATGGGATGGCAGGATAGATGTACTATCTCCATATTTTTTGGTTAATAGTAGTAATCTGAACTGTAGTAATAAATAACCATAAACCTAGTTACGTCCAAATTGCTGTTGAAAAGAAAATCACGGATTTAACTGGAGACATCATTAAATGTTGGATTTATTAAAATAACTTAAAGTTTACTTTAATAACGAAGCAAATAAATGCCAAGTAACTTGTGTTCCCACCAAACTATTGAAAATAATTTCAGACGTACGTTATGGGCTTCACTAACACCTGCATGGTGGACCGAATAGGGACCTCTATCATAGAGCCTCCATGTAGCAATGAAATATTTTGGATACAGGCTTGTTATTATATCAATTTAGTTTAACAAGTTGTCGTGATGTTACAAACAACATAAAAATAGCCAGACTAGACGCGGCACATATCATTCTACTTATTAGATTTGGATCAAGGGCCGGCCAGACGGACGCAGCAAAAATAGTATATTGTAATAAGCCAACTGCACTTGCCAGTTCGGCATTATTTATAATTACTTTTGTCACAGCATTACCACCCTTATTGCTTCACGCTCGGCCGATTCATTGAGACACGTCTAGTTCATGAGAACACAGAGTCAGGTGTGTGTTGCGCAACGTCCGTTCCGTTTTACGTAACTTTTTTCGTAGTTCCGCCGTAACGTCACGAGTGACGCTAGCAATGGCGTCTTTTGCCAGCCTTGGCGCGAAATTGATGGACTGAATAATTTTCAGCGTGGAGATCATGGCTTAAGTAAAGTATTGTGCATTTGCGTGGGTTCAGCGTTTAGTACAAATTACTTAGTTTCGTATTTTTAGATGTCTATGTGGCTGAGTGGCATTACATAGCAACCAGAATGACTACGAAAATAAGGCACATGCCGGTACATACACATTGAGATATTATACTAGAGGTGACAGTGCAAACAAAGTGTTGTTGGAATAATGAATGGTACCACAATACTTCTTCCGTTTCTGTCTCTTCCACGTCTACGCAGTAACATCATCTTCACTCTCGCTTCATTGGGATCCTGTATTAGAATAATGCGCTGAGATTTTGTTCCCGCTTTCCGCTCTAGTACAATACCTCGATGCACATACATAACAATTTCTAATTTAATAATATTTATCTAAATAAACTTATATTTCAATATGCCGCAAGTCAATAAGAAAATCGTCGCCTACTATAGACATAAATCTTTATCTGTCAAGAGTCTGCTCATCCTACTCATTTTGGCAGTGGTACGTGTCAAAAACCTACGTTCCAATAGTTGAATGACTCATTGATTAATGGGCTAACACTATAGACATAGATGTTCTGTGTCTATATCACCCCATATGAGTCCGATTACAACTCGATCCCGAACTTAGACTTCAGTCCATTAAGCTTAGTGCGCATCGATGGACTGATCTTTGTAATTCTTGTTGAAAACTTATACATAAGATTAGCTATTGATGTTTACTTTTACTGTAGTTGCGAGTGATAACTAGGTGAGGCTATATAAGGACGTTTTTGGCTAACTGCCCAGTATAATGGCTCTCACTTGTGTGACTTTTTGGATTGAAAAAATCTTTTTAGGTAGTTTACGAAATACTCTTTGGTACGTACAGGTGCGTTCTTACACAGGAGACTTTTTGAGCCGCGTATCCATAAGGGATCGCCTAAATACAAGGGTGTTTACCGTTGTCTGTGTGTCTAGGGTCCTCTGTAATAGGTGGTCTTAAAAAAGCTTACGCTTAAAATGACATTTACATGGGCAGAGTTTGTCGCGTCGAGAATCGTAAGCCACTGTCGCATGACATAACCGCCATAAGGTAAAACTGTTTGATAATTTTTATATCCTTATGGTAATCACTTCTTCAAGACGTGAAATTCTCCCCGTATAAATGGGGCCTAACACTGTGTTGTAGTTCTGGCCACATATTAAATTATTATTGTAAAGTATTGCATAATCATTTTACGTCGATTTAGCACTGAGTTTTTTGTAGTTTGTCCAGTTTTATAAGTATGGATGGTGTTAATTTAATGTCAGTTTTAATTTTTGTAAAATAAATTATTTTCTCTACACTTTTCGTATATTAAGTTGTAACGTGCATTCGATTGATTTTTACTCATTAAAATAATGTAATAAAAATAAATTGTGGGCACATCTATGCATCGTAAATCATCCACTGCGGCAGATAATGTATTGCATTTTTTCTGTGTCTAGATGCAGTCTACTGTTAGAAATTCGTCTGCGTCGCTTATTATGTTATAATTTATGGCTTGGCGCTAGCTGCACCCAACCGAAATCTCATTTTCGTTGGAAACGCGAAATGTCATGATGCCATGAATGTAAAAAATGCATCTGATCTAATCGTTTTATTACTTTGATGGGTAGAGCCGTGCTGCGTCATTTTAATGCAGCCAATGCAGCTTACTTTTTTATCATTCTAGTTTATTAGCTGTAATTGCAGCTGTTCCATAGACTTTTTTATATTATTGATAGGCATTGATAAAGGAACATGAGCCATAATAACCATGCAGCCTAAGTAGTCATAATATCTAAATAATAACTATTTTTTTTACAAAAGCAATTTTATTTTCGTTTCACAGAATGGAGGAGAGTTTAGAAATGCAATTTTAATTTCTTCTTATCTTACTTAAAAGAAAATCTTCATTTTGTACATGGGCAATCATCACTACATAGTATAAAACACAGTCGCTTTCTCTGTCCCTATGTCCCTTTGTATGCTTAAATCTTTAAAACTACGCAACGGATTATGATGCGGTTTTTTTTAATAGATAGAGTGATTCAAAAGAAAGGATTATGTATATAATACGGGCATATTACTGTAGAGAAATCTATATGCACCCGGGCGAAGCTGGGCCGGGCCGCTAGTTATAAATAAATTAATAACACCCAACTAACTAAGTAACTACTGGACACATTCAGACTTAACATCTTATGTCTCAGGATGGCGAGCCTAGTAGAATGCCAAGTTGTTTGAATGTTTTATAATTCAAGGTGGTGTTTGGCTTTGCCACTATCCATGAGCAGTCGCTTACCAACAGGCAAATGTGGCGTGCTCGTCTCGCCATTCATTGTCATAAAGAAAAATAATTTACCTAATGCTATCGATAGATTCATTGCATTTTTTACTTGGGAATAACTGCCTCTTGGTTTTCTTAACTAGATTGTTTAAGTACCCTAGTGGCCAGGGCAATAAGACCCCCATTTATATTTTTATTTTATGTTATTTCTGCATAGAGTTATGTTTGCTGTAACCAAAATAAATAATTTTTCGGCTTTGTTAAATATTTGTTGATAATTTTGATCATACAGCTGCTTTCCTGAAAGCACCTTTTTTGTAACTGGGGATTACACCTAAGAAACATTAAATTTCACTAATATATCTTTTTCCCTCGCCACTTTGTCAAAAGATTATAAAACTTCGAAAAGTTACTTGTAAGTGCCCTGGATCAATTACTGGTTTTGGTTGCCCAGTTCCGACATTTTAGTAGGTTTTGCGGAATATTTTGTAGATCGATCTTAAATAAAACTTTACTAAAAGATAAATTATGACTTTGGTTGGATATATTATTTATTATATACATATATTGTTTTGAAGAATCATAAAAAATACTTTAAATATATTCTTTTTTACTGCATTGTTATGCACAGATAGGTAGATACCTATCGTAAATGTTGGAAACAGTGTCGCCGCGTCGTCGCCACCGTGTGCCATTCGTTTTCCCCCTGGCGCCACAAAACGTTGTACAGACAGCAGGTATAATCGATTACAATTATATTTTATGTTATTTTACTTTTATTATTGTATAGGTCCGATAAACATGTCAACAGGTCACCTGATGGAAAGTGATCATTGCGTCCCTTGAACATCGATAACGCTTGGATGGGCCAACAAAGCCGGAGAGGAACGGGAAGGAAAAGGATGGAAAGAAGGAAGAGGTATTAACATCTGGCAATCTCACTCACTGAACGAAATACAACCACAAAGCTGTGGCTTCACATCGATCTCCTGTGAGACAGTGGCATCGCTACGGATACGCCTGCCCATTCATGCTGAGTCATGACTGCCAACAGCGTGGCTGTACCACTACACACTTTTAAATGTTTTATCTACAAGAAGCATAGCTTGGCCTCGTATAGGTTCTACCTAAAGACGGCACCCTTTTTTAGGTCATTCAAGGTTTTCCATGATATATGTACATACAAATACCTTTTTTTTTGTGTAAACACTATGCTATTTATTACAGGGGCAGTAATATTTGTCTGAATAACTGGTATTTGTATTACGAGGCTATAAAAAATCTTGTTTATTGCAAACATTTGTTTAAGACAGAAATAATTTTCTATAGAATCTAGGTAACAATACAGTTGACTGCGTCATAAGTGATTAATTATAATTGTTGTTTAAACCTTAACTTTTAAACATCTTCCTGTTGTGACGAAATAATTGAACAATGAGCCGAAGTAGCATCGTGCGGCTATTGCAAGGTCACGCACCTCCCCTGGTACCACTCCCATGAAAAGGTAACGCACCATTCCTGAGAAATATCAATTACAGTAACCTAACCTCAGAATACTTGTTGTCAATACAAATTTGCTTCTGCAACGTATCCGGCGCTACGGGAAGTTCAGCCCCTTCGCCCTTGCGTAACAAAAGATAGGCACCCCAGCGGGCGGGGGCTGCTCTCCCTCCGCGCCTCCGGCTTTTTATATATACTCTAGGGTCGGTAGCCAAAAGACTACGCGAAGTCGGGGTATCCCGAGTCGGTTTTGGGGCACAGTCGACCTAACTGATCCATAAAGTGGGTACACTAATTTCCTTCTGTAGATAATGTTTCGGACGTTAAAAAACAACTAAACATAAGCAGATCAATTCAACCTTTCTAATTTATGGGTCTATCGCAGATGCGACAATACGGCAGCGCACCACGTAAAAATTTACCTATTAATCACATTGCCCGATCATCATGTAGCCATATTCATAATGCCCGGGTAATGTGATAAATAGGTGAGTTTAAATTGTAATTAATCACTTGGCCCGATATGGCTGGACATTATTCATACTGCCCGGGCATTGTGAATACTGCCCGCATTAATCACTTGGCCCATAACATATACACTACGTATGTACATTATTTAATTTAACTATTTTCTATTATCTTTATCGGTTTATCTGTACTTTTTATTTTTATTATCACTACTAGTTAAGCTTTGCTAACACAGTAATTAATCAGTGTGTGGACTAACGGTTAACAGCATTTAAATAAAAGAGTTGCATTCAGAGTTAAATTTTAAATGAGTCGTAAAATAATAAATCTTTTATGACAATATTGTGATCTATAATATAAGCTTATTTCACATATATTCAACATAAGTATTCAGCTGTTTTAATTTCACTAATTGTTGAGTTATTATATCTCTATTATACTCTTGACCATAACTGGCAGGTGATTCAGTACTTCATTTCTACTACAACGCTCTATGCCATGTATTGGGAATAAAAAGAGTGTTGAAAAGTGCATTTAATACTAGCAATATGAAAAGGAACCGCCCAAGGCTTACCACTAGCCAATTATTCCGCCCTACTTTTGACAGAATGCGACGCTTCTGTATTTATTTGATTGCGTCTAGGCGCCTAGTCTATGGCAACGGAAGATACAGAGTGCTTTAACCCCATAACATCTACAATGAAAATAGTTCGACGTGAATTACGACGTAAAAATATTACAATGTTGTTTTTAAGTCCATGTCTTGATAAATATTTAATTATTTAAATTCAGCAGTGGCGATAAATGTATCGGTTAAATAAAAACTAAAAATTTTAATGTAAGAATAGCCGAAGGACTACAGTTGTTTCTTTACTACTGTAGTATCAATGCTTGCGTTTTCAATACAATTAAGCTGATCTGCTGATCTGCTGATAGTTTTTGTTTTTCATAACACGTGTTTGTAACTTTAGAATGATCATTTAATGTTGTCATTTTTGAAATAGATTGCAATAGAGTCCATTGAGTTTTCAGTTAGGTAATAATTGGTTTGCGGAACTCAGATTACTTGTGAAAGGATTATAGGGACTGTATTAATGTAGAATATAATTATTTTTCAAGATTTCATTGTGAATTTCCAGTTGCGCTTGAAAAACATATTTGGTATTTGCTAATATTCAGTTTTGTGCAGCATTATGTGTGAGGAGTTTCTTACATGAAAACACAGGGTGTCTAAGCAAGATCTCTAAAATTGTGTTACTATTTCGGATCCCTATAAACAATAATTTCTGAGTCAGTGTAGTTCGGTAACTAAAAGAAGATTTATGGAAGGAGTGTAGCTGTGTGTCTGACAAATTGCTAAGTTCATTTGTGTATAAATAGAGATTGTACCATTGAGATGAATTATTTGTCTGTGCCAATCTTGGTGCAATAAAAGCGTTTAATTTGAATTAGTCTGCATTAACTTTATAATTTTGTTTTAGAATAAATTCACTGATATCATCGGAGTTAAATCCGTTCAAATTTGAAGAAATAAATAAAATATAAATTTGAACATATTTCATTATTATTTTTAAACTATTATGTTTTTAAACAGAAAAATAATTTAAAATATTCAATTGTTGGTTTAATACACTTTTATTATTTTTATTTAAAAGAAAAATAATATCAAGAACTTATGTTTTTGTTCCACCTATCTCGTTTACATAAGAGGAGACGAAACCCAAAACAGCGGACAAAGTATGGTGGTTATTAATTTTGGCAGCGCGCCAACTCTCCCCGTAAGCTACGCGGACGTTTCAAAAATGATAAATATCTATACTTCATAATAAACTACTACATTACATTTAAAAAAATACTCACCAAATATTATGTAGAAATTAATATCCCAATAACAAATACAACTGACGGGTAACACACAAAAAAAATCTGCGAATTTAAATTTCTTCATAAGGACACGATTTCCGAACTGTTCCCGCTTAAGGCGCGGGAAGGATTTACGCGGGAACGAGGTGGACTATGGCGGGACACGCGTCAAGCCTGCGCAGCGTTTGGCATCACACTGGGTGGCTTTTGGCACTGGCATTACTTATCAACCCGCTGAGGTGGTGCACTGAATTGTGCACATACTTGGCGCCAGAATTTCTATATTAAGAGTGCGTCAAACGGGGAATATTTTGAGGAATTCCGATTTTCCATACAATTTCACCAAGAGCTGTTTAAGTTATACCTACTTCAACCAGAATTTGTACTTTATTCTCTTCACTTGTGACTTTATTTACTGGTTTAGCTATGTGATGAGTCCCTAATAATTAAGTCTTTGATAAATAATTTGGCTGATAAAGAATTTGGTTACGAGGAAGTGGCTTTTATGTACAACTTTGGACGCATGACAAAGTCACATGACAATTCAGTTCATCATACTATATTTGTACTTTACTATTACTCGGCCGTATTTTATTTTAGTGATTATTTATTTTTAATATACAGTACCTATATAAGCTCCTATACGGCGGTGGCGCATTGCTGAGTATCGGGTCTTTCTAAGATGGAGAAGATTTTAGATCTCAGTCCACTACACTCATCCAGTGATCTTGGTGTCTATTAGTGTCTTTCAGAAAGGTTAAGATTGAGGTTCGAGGTACTCAAGTATATCCGAACACTGTATTAGACAGAATGTGGCAGGTCAATCATAAAAACACTGGAAAAGCATTATAGTAATTG